>CM053769.1:387978021-388019449 GCA_028658325.1 Potorous gilbertii
CTCAGTAGGAAAGTATATGCAGAACCTATACAGAATTGTATGCTGTCATGGGGAGGGAGTGGGGTAGTGGGGGGAAGGTGTGGGGGGGGCTAAAATCTTAATTTTAAGGAAGTGATTGTAGAACATTTATAAACAAACAAATTAATTAATTAAAAGAAAAAGAATCACTTTGTCCCCAACCAGCTTGTGAGGATGCCCCCCTCCTCCCCATTAGATACTAGAGTCATTAGACTCCACATTTTTGGATTGGACTAATGTGGAAAATTGTTTTTCTTGACTGCATATTTGTTATGAGGTTGGATTTTTTCTTCATTAAAGAGGGGATATTTCAATTCCCTCTCCACTGAAATTCTGGTTAATTGAAAACTAATTCCAAAAAGTTTTTAAAGAAGGGGGGTTCCAGTAGAAAGACAGTTCATTCAGGCATATGAGTTGTTTGGAATTTAGGATCCTATGCTGGAGTGACACTTTCAGTTACCATTGGGATCTGTGGGGCTTCTTGTTCCTATGATCAACAGTCGCTAATGAGCTCTACTTTTTCTGTTTCTTCCTTCAATGGATTATCAGAGCTCCAGGGCCAGCCTTGGGTCTACTATCTGGTTCTCTTCTGCATTTCAGATTGGGGTGAGGATGAGGGTGGGGATTGCCCTATCATAAGTGACATTGAGGTAAATGAGTTATTATTATAGTATCATTTCAGAGATTTTCTTTAGTGCTCTATATTTTAGTGAAAATTATAGATTTAGAGCTGGAAGGGACCTGAGAAATCATCTCTTCCAACCTCCCCATGTTATAGAAGAAGACACTGATGTCCAGAGTTTTGACTTCCCCAAGATCACACAGGTAAGGGGCAGAGTTAGAATTAGAGTCCAGGTCCTCTAAGTCCAAAATTCAATGCTCTTTCCACTGTACTACATTATTCTGACTCAGCTTTCCTTGCTCTGCCTCACCCCATATGAGTCTTCCCCTGCTTTCCCTCAATTCTTCACATGCGTCATGCTTGCAATGCACTAATATAATTTATTATTTTCATGTACTATACCTTATTTCCCAATTGTTGGGTAAATACTTTGTTTCCAGCTTTTTATTGTCAAAAATGATGCTACTATGAACATTTTTATACCTATGGGTTTTGCTTTTAGTTAACTCCTTGTAATCAAGTCTTTTTGTTTTTGACTATTAATTCATGGAATGAAGGAGGCAGGCCTACACAGAAGCACCCAAAACATTATCTTCACTGTAAATTCAGGATGACAAATATCATTAGACACTCCAAGAATGTCTCTGAAGATCACATTCTCATCTCCCATACAAGCCAACTGGGAGGAAAGAGTATAAGGATATAGAACCATTGAAACCTGTGGCTGGAAGGGACCTCCAAGGCCTTCTCATCTAATTCACTGCCTGATTATAGCTGACATTTATATAGCAGTCTGAGGTTTGCAAAGCATTTTACATACATTATTTCACTAGATTTTCATACAACCCTGTGAGGTAAAGTACTACAGGTATCATCCTTCTCATTTTACGGTTGAGGAAACTGAGGCTTTGAGAGAGTAACTGATTTGTGACCTTGGGCTAGTCACTTCATCATTCTTAGTCTGTTTTCTCAAGTGTAAAACGAGGTTGTATCTGATGATCTTTGAGATTTTTTCCATTTCTCAAGTCATGATCTTATGCCTCTTTTAAAGCCACACCCCTAATGTTGAAATGGAATTGGGATATCTCTCTCTCGGCTGTAGGGCAGGAGATCTTTCCTCTAAACCCCTTTTACAGGAAAAATCTTTGTGGCAGAAGGATCCCCTCTACAACACCCCATGTGCCTGTGACATTCATCTTGTGCTCAAATCTTTCCAGTTCCAGAGCAGAGCAGGGACCAACTAATGAAAATGAAGGAATGAAGAGTGAAAGAAAGGCTATCTTTGGAAATGAGTGAATGTAGTTGTCTCAGTTTAATATTTATAAACATTTATGCTGTGATCTTGAGTAAGTCACTTGACCTCCCTGAGTCTCAGATTGCACATCTGTAAAATGGGAAAGATCATCCCCACTTCTCAAGGCTTCATAAAACCATCGTGAGAAAATTGCCTTAAGGTCCCAGGAAACATCTCTCTTTAGTTCTGCCCAGATACCTGTACTAAAACCAAAGCTCTTGCTTTAGAAGGAACAGAAAGGTTCATTCTTCTCTTGTGGGTTTAAAAAACGTTTAGCATTCAAACTGTATCTTCCAAAAGCATCATTTTATATACAAGACATACAGAGAAGTCCATCCCAGCTCCTGATAGGTCTAGAACTCTTAGACATCTTGGCTCCCAACCCCACCTAACCCTGGGAAGAAGCTGTAAGAGCAAGGCTGGTATTTCTCACTTCACTTGGGCAGTGTTTCTGAATAAGGTGTCTTGGTGTATTTGCTGAACTTTTCTTATTTTTTCCAGCCCCTGAAGGGTTGAAAAATGTTGCTTGTTCCTTCTGAGGTTGAGACGAGAGGTTTGGAGCAACAAAGAGCACCCTCCTAGGGGTGTTGGAAGCAAGATTATTTTACTGTCCAGGGACACTGAGGCCTGGGAACAATGAGAGAGGTTGGGAGGCCCACTCTCCCTCTCCCTCCCTTGCACCAACATGCATTTACATGCTATATATCTGAACAGGCAGGCCCAGGATTGGAGACACAAAAAGGAGCAGCTTGGGGAGATCTGAGGGCTAGGCAGTGTCTGAGAATGACAACAGTGTTTTCTCCAGACCACAGGACTCCACTCTAGGCAAAGGTTTGAAGGACCAAGGAAGAAAGGGGAAGTTTCTAGAGAAAGGTAGAATATAGTATATTTGGACTGATGTGGTACCTCCAGCTGGTACCACAAGAGGCTGTTTCCTCCAACTCCCTGCCTCTGGTTCTCTGTGTAACTCTAGGTGTCCAAGGTTCTAGTTCTCTCCTAGAGGAGATGCTGCAGTGGCTAAAGTTATTGGTGGCTCAGTGAGATAGGAATTGGCCTTCCCCCACCTTTTCTCCTTTACTAGCCCCTGACTTGCCCCGCTGAAGCTCCTCTATTGAGCCTCCAGTTTGCCACTTGAGCCCTCCCTGAGGCTTTTAGGACCCAGCCTCCCCCCAGCTTGATGTCCAGTTGAGTGGGTCCTTTCGCCCTCTGAGACCAGAAGGCAAGAGCATGCCCTGGGGCAATGGAAAGATCATCTCTTTTCCTTTCACTCTTTTCAGATTCTATAGAATTAAAAAAAATGTTAAGATTGGAAGGGACTTCAGAGACCATCTAATTCAACCCCTCTCCCCATTTTACAGATAGAAAATGGAGTCCCACAAAGAGGAAAAAGTGACTTGCCTAAGGTCCCTCAGGAGGTCAGTTGAGCCCTAGGACTAGAGGGCAGACCCTCCAGGTTCCTAGGGCAGGGTTCATTCCACTTCACAGGTGATACAGAAAGCCAGCCCTCTTCCCCCTCTCAATTAGCTGCCCCATGGGCCCTCTGCTGCAACCCTATCTCCCACACTGTGGCCCAGATTGCTGTTGTGTTCTGGCCTGGTCTGGCTCAGCTGCCTGTCTGTCCCAGGCTTGTGGGGCTTGGGCCCAGGGGTGAGAGTTAGGGCAGGTATTCCTCTTTGACAGTCAGCGGTGAGGAGGCCAACAGGCCGGTGGTGCTGGTGCACAAACTTCCCATAGGAGTGTTGGGAGGCAGGGGGCCCAAGCCTGGAGTCGGCGTGGTGGCCGTGGTGCTACTCGGCTGACTTTGTTGCTGCTGCTGCATTTTTTTCTTGTTTGCCTTCCGTTCCTTTGCCCGACGGTTCTGGAACCAAATCTTCACCTGCCAAGGAGGGACAGATGGATGAGGGAAGCGATGGATGGGGGAGGAGGGGCAGGAGGCAGTGGGGGAGGGAGAGAAGGAAGGAGAAACACACAGGGAGGGAGAAGTGAGAACACATGGCAGGAGCTAATGAATTTGAGGTGAGGTTGACTTTACAGAGAGTAGGGAAAGGGTCAGAGGTCAGAAAGCTCACACTGGGAGGTAGTACAGGGAGTAGAGAGTCTGGGATTTTGAATCAGAAGAGACCTGTGTTAGATCGGAGCTCTTCCCTCTGAGCCTGTGTGGTTTCTCAAGTCACTCCCTTTCTGGGCCGTCATTTCCTCCTCTGGGTCCAGCTCTAAGTCCATGATCTATTTCTATAGTACTCTATGATATACAATTGCTTCCCTCACTCAACCTTCTTATTGTTTTTCCCATTTTACAGATACAGAAACTGGGACTCAGAACAAATAAAGTAGCTTGCTCATGGTCACATAGCTAAAGTTCCTGAGCATAAACTCAGGTCTGCCTCCAAGGTTAGTGATGTTCCCCCCCCTCCCCCCCGGTATTTCGAGGTCTCTTTGATAGTGGAAATATCTCCTCCTTCTTTTGGCCTTTACCAGCTTTGACCACTCTTCCAAAGATGCGTGTTAGAATATAAGAGAGAGAAAAAAAGAACAAGAAGAAGAGGAAGATGAGAGGAAAAGGAGGAGGAGAAGGATGAAAGGAGGAGGAAGAGAGGAAGGAGAGGAGAAGGAGGAGGAGAAGAAAGACAGTTCAAAGGGATGGAGGAGGGAAGGCAAGCAGAAGCATCTGTTTGGGGGAGTGGGCAGGAGACTAGCATCTCTCTCTGCTCCTAACATGCCATGTGACCATGGCCAATTGGCTATCCTCTCTGGTCTCTTCCCCTTCCAGTCCTACCCTGATCAAGCTCTTTTATAAGATCAAAGGATTTAGAGCTGGAATCAACCTTAGATCTCTTCTAGCTCTTCACCCATTCTCCTTCCCCCCATTTTATAGATGAGAAAACTGAGGACCAAACAGATGAAACCATTTGCCCAAAATCATCTAGGTAGTAAGCTGCAGAGCTCCAGGCTCTCTGGCTCGAAACCTAGTCCTCTTTCTATGACCTCATATTGCCTGTGTAGGTAGTGGAGCACCTTTCTCTCTTCTGGACAAACTATGGTGTCTGTGGTGTCCTATGGGGAACAAACCTGCCTCTCCGTGAGCCCCAGGCTGATGGCAAGTTCAGCTTTCCTCCGGATGGTGATGTATCGGCTGTAGTGGAACTCCTTTTCCAGCTCCAGGCGCTGGTGGTCCGTGTACACTACCCGGTACTTGTCCTTTGTTCTAGTCTTACCTAGGGAGGCATGGAGCCAACGGAGGAAAGGTGAGCAGGGGGACATCCAAGCTGGAATCTGCCACAATCACAACTAGGGAGGAGACAAAACCCTCACACTGATGCAGGAGCATCTTTCCCAATATGTCATGGAAGAGCATTTCAGTGAAACAGGCTAGAGAATGCTCTAGTCCTGAGCCTAATCCTATTATGAAGACTGAGTCCCCAAACCTGGCCAGAGAGACTCCTTAATGCTGGTTACACACTGAGATGTAAGCTTGGAAACAGATTGTGCCCTTGTCTCAAAATGAGCCCTAACCACTGGCCACTGTCACTGGCTACCCGGTCACAAACTAAGAATGATCTTGGACTAAGCCCACATCCTGGCCACAGTCCCTAGCCCCCAGTCACAGGTTCAAACTTAACTCATGCCACAGATTAAGACTTAACCCTAACTAGACTGAGACCACCCCTCCATACACTTTAATCTTGGCCAACCTTCTAAAAAATTGTGTTGAATATATTGTCACAAGGTGAGGGAGTACAGATGACTCAGAATAGTCTGTCTCCACAGTAGGAGGCATAATGCAAAATGCAATCTTTATGGACAAGAATCATAGATACTTTTCTATTCGTCTGTTCTCCTCACACTGTTCCTAACGAAGCTACTAAAGGCTTAGCACTAAAAGGTATAACTCCAGCTTAGAATCTCCAATCAAACAACAATACTTATTAAGCACCCTCCTATATGCCAGAGAGTATATTAATCACTAGGGTTACAAAAATGAAAGTGAAGCCATTCCAACACTCATGTTGGAGTATTGGGGAATTCTGTTGGGGAAAATACTGAATTCATATATAAACATACAAAATAGATGCATGCTAATTTAGCAGGGGAAGCTAGGAGGATTAGGAAAAGCTTCATAGACTGGCTCTTGCACTGAGTTTGGAAGGAAACCAGCGAATCTCAGAGGCAGAGGGGAGGAGGAAATGCATTTCAGTCACAAGGGACAGACAGTGTAAAGATAAAGAAATGAGAAACGTGATGCTGCAAATGAGGAAAAGTCAGGCCAGGTAGAGGAGAATCCAGAGCGCATGAAGGGGAGTGATGTATAATTAAGCTGGAAAGATAAGGTGAGGGTCAGGCTGGGAAGGATCTCAAGATAACAGGGAATCACTCAGGTTTGTTGAGTGACATGCTCAGACTGGTCTTTAGGAAAATCATTTTAGCAGCTCTGTGGAGGATGGATTGAAATTGGGAGAGATGAAGCCTGAAGATAAATATGGAGGCTGGGACTCAGTGCCAGATTCAGGCTTCCCCGAGATCAGGAATCTCACCGGACTGCTGGCCCTTTTGCAAGAGTTAACTACTTGGGTCTTGTGGACAACTGGTCTATGACTTGGCACAAGAAGACCTCAGCTTCTGTCTTGAGGGGGATTTGAGAGCATGGAATATGGAGGTGGAAATTTACCTTGGAGATCATTTAATCCAATTTTCTCATAGTACAAATAAGGAAGCTGAGATTCAGAAAGGAAAAAGACCTGAGACTTGACCAAGGTCAACAGTCTTAGAAAAGCTAGGACTATACTAATTAATCAATCCAGCGAATATGGTTGACTTAAGACTTGACCAGGGAAATGCAGGACTGAGGCCCCTGGAGAATGGTACGGTTTTTCTAAGAAGGAATGAGCCCAAATCTCCCCAGATAATAGTTTCACCTCTCCTCTGCCCTCTCTGGTACTCAGAGTGAGCCTTAGACATCTGTCCTCCAGGCTTCTGTGGGCCAGATGAAAGAGGATAAGAGATGCAAGGGAAAAGAATATGTGGACTCCCGGGGAACTGGGAATGGGACTAGAGTAAATCCCATGTTGGACTGGAGAAGAAGTTTGTTGTTCAGTTGTTTTTTCTAGTTGTATCCAACTTTCATGATTCCATTTGGCTTTTCTTGGCAAAGATACTGGAGTGCTTTGTCATTTCCTTCTCCAGCTCATTTTACAGATGAGAAAACTGAGGCAAACTGGGTTAAGTGACTTGTCCAGGGTCACATAGTTATGTGTCAAAGTCCGTATCAGGAAAATGAGTCATCTTGGCTTTAGGCCCAACACTTTATAACCTGCTCCATGGAGCTGCCCTGGAGAAGATTTAGGAGGGTCATAAATAAGGAGGAAGAAGGAAAAGGAGAAGAAGAAGGAGGAGGAGGAGGAGGAGAAGGAGAAGAGGGAGAAATAGAGGGAGAAGGAGGAGGAGGGGGAGGGGGAGGGAGAAGAAGGAGAAAGAGAAGAAAGAGAAAGAGAAAGAGGAGAAAGAGAAGGAAAAAGAGAAGGAGGAGAGGAGGAGGATAGAATAAAAAAAGACGATGATGAAAAAGAAAAAAGCATTTCTATAACGTCTTAAGGTTTACAAAGCACTTGACATACTTTATCTCGCTTGACCCTCACCACACTAGGTAGTTGCTATTTTTATCCCCATTTTACAGGTGAAGAATTTGAGGCCTGGAGAGATTAAGTGACTTGCCCAGTGTCTGAGACAGGCTCCATGCACACCCTTTCCTCTGTACTTCATTGAGCTGCCTATGAAGTATTAGATTTTCTCTGTTTGGCTCCAGGAAGGATTTCTGTTGAATATAATAAAGAACTTTCTAACAATAGAAGCTATCCAACAATAGATGATATTTCTTTGGGGAATAGCAATTTCCCCATCATTGGAGTTATTAGCATAATGCGAGTCAAGAATGAGATGTGGCAGCCAAGGATGCTAATGCTATGGTAGGCTGAATTAGCAGAAGTCTGGGGTGCAGAGAAAGGCTGGTTATTGGCCTGCTGCATGAAGGCCTGGTCAGATTCCATCTGCAGTGCTGTATTCAGTCCGGGAGGTGACAGTTTAGGAAGGATGTTGACCAGTTTAGAGCATGTTCAGAGGAGGACAACCAGGATGATGAGAGGACTTAACTCTATATGTAAATCCTGATGAGAGTTGGAGAAAAGATTTAGTTGGGCACTAGGATGGGGGAAGAGGCTGGAGGACAAGATGAATGTCTTCGAATATCTAAAAGAATGTCTGAAGGAAGAGGAAGAGGCTTATTCTGTTAGACCTCAGAGGGTAGAAGTAGGGATAATGGGGAGAAGGTACAGAGTCAGATTTCAACTTGACTGAAGGAAAAACCTCCTAAGAGCTTAAGCTGTCTGAAAAAGGAAATGATCAGTCTCAGGAAGTGATAAATCCTATATCATTGGAGGTCTTCCAATCCACTCACCTGGAAATGTTCTAGAAGAGATAAGTCTCTGCTCAGTTATGAACTGGACTAGAAGGTCCTGAAGACCCTTCCAGGACCACATTCCTATGCTTCTAAGCAGAGATTGTCAGGGATGGATGCCTTGAGGGATTTTCTGCATTGGGCATTAAGTAGGTTGGACTAAATGACCTCTGAGGTCTCTTTGAGCTCTGGGTGTCAGTTTCTCTAGACCAACTTAAGATAGGCTGGTTCTTCTCTACACTTTGGAGGTATTGCTGAGGCTAGCACTCATTAAGTATAGCTGTGGCAGATAGCAATACAGAAAAGAACCAGGGTGGAGTGGATAGGGCACTGAACTTAGGCGTCCGTGAGACCTGAGTTCAAATCCTACCTCAGATACTTTCTAGAGCAAGTAACTTCATTTCCCTGGGCCTCGGTTTCCTCACCTATAAAATATGGGAGTTGGATCCAATGACCTCTAAAGTTTCTTCAAGTTCTAGTTCTCCAATTCTGTGATCATATCCATCCAAGGTGGATACTCACCAGCAAACTGAGGGAATCTCTATTGGAGCAAGTGTGCCTCTGAGGGGTTACCTGTACCTGCAATGTGTCTCCATAGAGATGCATGTCAGAGCCGTTGTGAACTGAACTGCCCAACATATCCCCCAACTCTCTCTCCGACCACTTGATGACTTTAGTTACCCATGCTTCCTTTTGGAAATACCCTCTTCCCCTTAGCCCCCTCCAGTCATGATCCTACTTCAAGGGAGCCAAAAGACACCAAGAGAGACATGAAAGGAATGGAGGGGCAGGACTAACCCCTCAGACAATACTGATCATATCAGATTTGTCCGAGGAAAACCAAGTTTCCCAGGGCAGGGTGACCAGTTCTATATGTCAGCTTATTCTAGGCAGCCTTGGGCCAGGGAGGAGGCAGCCTGGTACTGAAGAGAAGCACTGGCCATGGAATGAGAGGATCTGTGTTCTAATCCTACCTAACTACCTCTGTGACCTTGGACAAGTGGTTTAATCTCCCTGGGTCTCAGGTGGCTCAGTAAAATGGGGGGATTGGGCCAGATGGTTTTTGGGGTACCTTCTAGCTCTATATCTGTGATCCTAGTTTGATGCCTAGCACACAGTAGGTGCTTAATAAATGCTTATTGATTGTGACATGAAGACAAGGTTGATTCCTCTGCCTGTTTTTGAATAACACAGAGCTTTCCAGTTGCTTCACCATACTGAACTTATATTTGGACTTATTCCAGCTTGTCAATGTCCCTTTTAAAATAGGGGTATCTAGAAATAGGTAAAAATACTTTAGATGGTGTTTGACTGGAGGAAGGCAGTAGGACCTTCTGTGAGCTGGAGGTTAGACTGTTCTATTAATGCAGTCAAAGGTACATTTTCTTTTTAACTTCTTAAAATGATTTTCATCAGTTATCACACTTGGTTCTCACACTTCAGAAGTAGGCAGGTCATAGGATTTAGAGCTGCAAAAACCTTAGAGATCACCTAGCCTAACCCTCTCATTTAAAAAAAAAAACCCATTTTAAAGATTTGTTGGAGCTCAAAGATGTTATCTTGCCCCAAGCCCATTCAGTAAACATTTCTTAAGTATGGTCCTTAACACACAAATTATTTATATTGTTGAGTTGTTGCAGTTGTGTCTGACTTTCTGTGACCCCATTTGGGATTTTCTTGGAAAAGATTAATGAAGTAGTTTGTTATTTCCTTTGTCAGTTCATTTTACAGATGAAGAAACTGAGGCAAACAGAGTTAAGTGATTTGCCCAGGGCTACATAGCTAGTCTCATTTCTGAGGCCAGATTTGAATGCTGGGAAGATGGAGTCTTCCTGACTCCAGGCCCAACTCTCTATCTACAGTACCACCTGAGTGCCCCAGGGGTGGGAATGGGAAGTAGAGTAGACCTGTTATTTTCTTGTGTAGGGAACTCCTGGTGTGGAAACTATGTCTACAGCTATACATTTGCAACTTGTCTGTAACTTATGGTCTAAGACAGAAGTATCAAACTCAATGCCAGAGTAAAGCCAGAGCCAGATTGAAACCTAATTGGAAGAATTTTTAACAAAATAAATAAGAGTAAACACAACAAAGATCATGTTAATACGTGGTGTTCTAAGTCAATATGGGCCTGCAGGGATTCATATCTCTTTGAGCTGGACATCACTGGTCGAAAAGACCTGTTTGGGACACTAATAGGTTGATGCCATGTTTCGGGTCTCACAACAGGTATATATGTCAGAAGAAGGATGTGAAATCAGGTCTTCTTGACCTCTGAGAATGATTTTCATTCTGTGCTTCAGTTAAATGAATTGACTAATCACACCAAGATGATGAATGCTGTACAAATTGATTTTTTGGGGAGGCAATTGGGGTTAAGTGTCACACAGGTCGAATTTGAATTCAGGTCCTCCTGACTCCAGGGTTGGTGCTCTACCCAGTGCACCACACAGCTGTCCTCGTATGAATTGATTTATGCTTTATGAACTTGTTTCTTGCTTCTGCCACCATCTTCTTCCTAATAAAGACAGTATTTTTAAAGTTCCACAAGCTCGGTAGTATTATACTCCGTAAGGAAGGTTAGGTATGTCTGATCAGTAGCCTAGAAAAGGTGTGGAGGTAGGACAAAGTCATGAAATTCTCACTGAAAGGCCATAGGATAGTAGGATTTGAGCCAGAAGAGACCATAAAGTTCATCTATTTTGATGATCCAAGTTCCTTATTTTATAGATGAGGAAGAAGAGGGCCTGACTTGATCATAGAGGTGAAAATAGCAGGAGCCTCCCTTTCCTGCCCTGGGAAGATTCTCTCACTGTACATCCAGAGTTTCTTCCATGAGCACTATGCTGCTTTCCTGGTTAGAGATGGCCAGCTATGTGCCCTTAATATGGGCCATGACCCTTGACTTCTGTATAGTCTCTTACTCAGTTTCCATGGAAGTCCATGTAACTGGTGGATGGTCTGGAAGTAGGAAGGGTGGCAAAGGTGTTCATGTATGTCAGGATGGGGAAACTGAGGCAGCCGAGCCTTCTGCCCTCAATCTCCTAGACAAAGAAAATTCCCCAAACTCAAGTAAGCTTCCATCCAAGAACTAAACCTTGACTAGGCAAATCGAGCAGCAGGCTGTCTCTTCGGGCAAAGGGGAAACTTGGCAAGGGTTTCTTGTCCCCAAGATATTTCTGTCCTCCCCTTTCTTCATCTCCCAAAGTGTCACATTCAATAATAATACTAAACTATTCACATTTCTATTATGGTTTTGTGTGTGTGTGTGTGTGTGTGTGTGTGTTGTAGAGTCTCTTGGCAGTCTGGTAATGCCTATGGATTTCTTTCCAGAATAATGTTTTTAAATGCATAAAATACATAGGATTACAAAGGAAATCAATTATATTGAAATAGTTACCCAAATATTTTTAAAAGTACATGTACTCCAGCTACGGAACTCTAAATTTCACAAGACTTTTTCTCTGTGAAGGGTCTATAAAGTAGAACAATAAGCGTTATTATTTCTATTTTACAGATGGAAAAACTGAGCCTCAGTGAAAACCTAGTGTTTAGAGCATTTAGAGTCAAACCTCAGCTCTGCTTCTTATCATCTGTATGATCTGAGGCAGCCACTTAATTTCTCTGGGCCTCAGTTTCCTGATCTAAAAAATGAAGATATTAATAGTACGTACCCCACAGCTATGTCTTGAGGATGAAATTATACACATGCATGTGCATGTGCACATATCCCTTACATAATTTTAAACTGTTTTATAAATGCCAATTATTACCCAATTATTAAAATATAGATTACATTATCAATAATTATATTAATATAATTACTCAATTATAATTATCCTTTTCCCTCTGCTAATGTTCTTGGGAGCTGGGAACAATTCTCCCTACTGTTACTTTTTCTTCTGATTCAAGCCTGTAATTTCGCTAGCATAGGGAATTCCATGTATGGAAACTCTCTCCACCAATGTGGATAGGAGCTTCTGCTGTAGTTTCTAGTTTCAGAGCTTAGCCTTGAACATTGAGAAGTCAGTATTGAATGTTTCAGAAATGTCACTGGTTTGTGCCAAGGGCTGCATTTGAAACCGAATCTTGAATCCCAAACCTTGTATACACTACATAATGTTGCCTCTTTCCACTTTACAGCTGGAAAAAGTAAGGCATGGAGAGCGCACTCTCCAGATGATCTGCCTGTGTGCACTCTGTGAGTCCCTCCCCCTCATCCCCTATGATTACAGACAACAGAGAAAGCAGCCTCTTTGATAACCTGAGCAAGGATTTTCTTTGAAGTTTGCTATCTCATAGGCAACTTCCTCAGCTTTAGTAATGCAATCCAAAACAGTTGGAAGGGACTAGACCCACCTGCTTTATTCTAAGCCTCCCTCCTTTCTGCCTCAGTTTCTCCTTCTGGGGATAAAATGAAAGAGATCATATCTAATATCTCTCCTCTCACTAAGACCCCATATTTCTGAAATCTTCTCCAATGACAGATTACCTAGTTACACTCTCATGTCAGAGATAGTCAAGAGAAGAGAAATTACCCAAGGTCACCTAAATAAAAATGATGACGATGGCTAGCATTTATATAGCACCTACTATGTGCCTCAGGCACCATGCTAAGACAAATATTATCTCATTTGATCCTCACAGCAACCCTGAGAGACAGGGGCTACTGCCAGTTGAGGAAACTGAGGCAGACCAAAGTTAATAAGTCAACAGTAGAATGAAGAGAGGAGACTACTCTCCCAATTCCCAATCTGATGGTCTTTCTACTCTATTATTTCTGGGAAGAAAGCTGAAGGAAGGTCTTGGGTAGCTGGATCACAGGACTTCAAAGAAAAGACTTTGGAAATCTAGTCTAACTGTCTAACTTCTTTATTTTCTAGATGAGGTAACTGAATCCTGAAAGACTGAATGACTTGCCCAACATTACTCAGACAGTAAGTAGCAGGTCCACAGGTCCCTCCAAACCCAACCTTCTATTCCAGCTGTTACTTAGAAATTCTGATGAGTGAGGGTGGTCCAGTTAACATTCACTCAAATAGATGGAGTGACTGACATCCCCTGTAGAGGGCTCTAGAAGAGGCAAATTGGGATGAGGTAGAGGGAAGAGAGAGAGAGAGAGACAGAGAGACACACAGAGACAGAGACAGAGAGAGACAGAGGGACAGAGAGACAGAGACGGAGAGACAGAGACAGATAGACACACAAGGAGAGACACAGAGAGAGATACGGAGAGAGACAGAGAGATAGAGACAGAGACTGCCTGAACACAGGACCCTCTTTCCCCAAGAAAGTGAACTGTTCTTGTGCCCCAGGACCTTGAATGAGGAGGCAAGGTGCTGGGGGGCGGGGAGGGACCCTATTTGTTCACTGAGGCCTGGGTATTTGGTGTGGAAGGAACAGGCAAAAGAAGCTTGGGGAAAATGTCCAGGGAATCCCAGAGTTAGGAGTAGAGCTTAGAAGCAGAGACCTTCATAACTCCAAAGTTACCAAGGAATTTCCCCCACCCTGCTGCTACCTAGCACCTGCCCTAAGGTCTGCATGGAAGGAAAGGGAAGTAGGAGAGAAAGGGCTGCCGCAGCTTTGGCAGCAGCCTGAGGTAGCGGGCTACATCAAAGTCTCCCAGGCAGGCCATGTTCCCCCGCCCCCAAATCCAGGCAGCTTTTGTCAGGGACGAGGTCCGGACAATGGGATGCCCCCCTCACCTTCCTGCAAACAGGAGCCCCCGCCGTGGGCCAGGCGTGCTCCGTTTACATGACAAAGGGCAATCCTTAGAAAGGCACTCGTCTTTCCCTCATTAAAGTCTTGATCTTTATCCTCTACAATCCCTGGGCCTTTGAAGAAAGGGGATCAGAGGCAGTCCTAGGGGAGGAGAGGAGAGATGCCCACCAGCTTCCCTTGGGTTTCCACTTTCCCACCAGCTTTCCCTCCCCTAGAGGAGGTCAAGAGTTCAGACAATGGTCAGAACCCCATCCTGGCATCGAGGAAGAGAGGGTTTAGGGAGAAGACAAGAAAATGCCATCTCATGCATTCTCTGACCCTCAGTTCCCCAAGTGGAAAATGGCTTTTGGGTCCAGCCCCTGGGTCCTCCAGCCACAGCTTTCCAGGAAGGAAAGAAGTACACAAATAAGGCAGGAGACCAAATGTAGTAGAAAGAGGGGACTGAACTGGATTCAAATAAAATTCAAATAAATTCCAAATAAACATTTATCCAAAGTCCACTTCTGGCTTCACTTAACAGCTAAAGGAGATATAAAGAGAAATAATTCAGGATAGGCTCTGCCTTCAAATTCTCCTTTTATAAGACTGAATCAAAGACTCAAGATAGGGCTAAAAGTGTCTAGGAGGATGGGTGAAAATAAGATCTGCGTGTGGGGTTGGGGGTGGTAAATGAGAGATCTGTAAAATAATCGAGAGTTGGGGGATTGTGGGCCAGCTTGAACTCTCTTCCTTCTAACATTTTGCAGGGGTTTGGGACGAGTCGGCTCAGAAAGCTGCCATCTCTGGCAGACAGACATGAGATTCCACTGAACTCCAC
The DNA here is from genome assembly GCA_028658325.1 of Potorous gilbertii. Taxonomy (NCBI): domain Eukaryota; kingdom Metazoa; phylum Chordata; class Mammalia; order Diprotodontia; family Potoroidae; genus Potorous; species Potorous gilbertii. Next base: position 387,992,942 of record CM053769.1, read on the forward strand.
AAGTTATGTTGGTGGCCAGAACCAGCTGAAAGGAGAAGGCTGGGGCTCCTTTGTGGCTGCTGGTCCAGGTCCTGTAAAGCACCTGTTTCTAGGTTAGGGGCTGCTAAGTTCATGTGCTAAGGAGTAGAGGTGGGGGTGGGGTATCAGAACCGAGTTTATTGGAACCGTGCAACCAGAGAGGGGCCCCCAAGGGGCTTGCTTAGCCTAAAGTCTGAAGGCAGAGAAGAGAGGTAAACGAACAGGGTGTGCTTGGTGATAATCTTGTAAAAAGAGGTACCCTGGTGGAAGGAAAAAAAGGCTGGATATAAAACTATTAGAAATGGATTCTTATCCTACTTCTGTCACCTATTTACTATGTAGATGACCTTGGTTAAGACACTTAACCTCTCAGTGCCTCAATTTCCTCATCTGTAAAATGGAGTATAGCAGTCCTCACTGCCCTAGCCCACCAGCCTGCTAATCTACTTTCACTTTCGAGCTCCAAGGTCTGTCCCAACACTACCTCTTAGCTCTAGTCGGGCCAGCCCTAAGGAAGGTGGGAAGGGGTGCAGGCATCGGGCCCATCGAGGCCATCTTACCGCTGCTGTGGCCCGCTGACCCACTGCGCCGCATCCACTCGTAGGGTGTGCGCCTCTGCATGCTGGGTGAAAGTGGTGCCCCTGGGGTGCTCAAGGAAGATGGCAGGAGGCCCAGGCCAGACCCTGGGGGAGCCTGGATGGCACCAAAGTCTGCAGGGCTGTAGCTGATCTGGGCCGGGCTGGCGGTAGGAGCTGTGGGGCCCGGCCCGTAGGCATTCCAGTCATCCTTGGCTGGGGGGTACGGTGAAGACCAGGTTGCCCCAGCCATCCCATGGGGAGGGTCGCTGTTAATCCCCTGGACGTGCTGGTAGCCGGAAAAGTCCGAGTACTGAGTTGGAGGTGCAGAAGGCACATAGCTCTGGGGGCTGAGGTTGAGCCCCGGGTGCCGGATGGGGTTGGGGTACATATTGGCATCCTTCTCGAGCAGATAACCCACGTACATCTTTGGTAGGGAGCCCCCGGCGCATGCTGGGCACTGCTACCACCTTCCAGTTCTCCCTTGGCTCCGGCCCTAGCCCCAGTCCCAGCTTCTGACCTGGCCCCAGCGCTTTCCTGGATTAACTGTTCACCTGAACTTACTCACCCCCAGCCGGTGAGGCACCACCCCGACCTTTTATAGGGCCTGGCCTCCTGGGCCCTTTGCTTGGAAAGGCGGGTTTGCATTTCAAAGCTGAGGAAAGCTCAGAGTCCCGGAATCAAAGGGGGAAAGACCCGGGAGGGGGCAGGGTTCAAAGGGAGACAAATTGCTCTGGCCTAGGGGGCAGCTGAAGGAGTAGTCACCCTGGCGGAGCCTAGGGTTGGGAAGGAGGAATAAACTCTGGCTGGGGTAGGGGGGGTGGGGGGGTGGGGGGAAGTAGGGGAGAGGGCCTTTGGCAGGGGGAGTCAGAAATCTTAGCTAGGAAGGGAATGCGTGACCTTAGACAAATTTCTTCCAATCTCTGGACCTCAGTTTCCTTATCTGTAAAATAAAGGGCTGAACTGCTTGGGATTGATCCCCAATCCTTCTACCTCTAAAGTCTAAGACTTTTTGCTCCCCAGCTTCCACCATTAGGATTTCAGGTCTAATAGGAATTCCCTTGGGCATGTGCACTTTCCATTCTGATCCCCTTGGGCTCCCTGGACTAGCTTGATTCTTAGAGGTGGTAGTAGAGGAAGAGCTGGTATTGAGATGGTAAGAAGGGGCAAGGGCAGGGCAAGGATTTGAATTGACAATATGGAGTCTCATTTGCTTTGAAGCAAAGCTTGAGCCTGGGACCCCCTTGACTCCGAGGAGGGAGATTTAGAGATGTCTTTCGTGTCAGGATCTTGAGGATCATGAGACTTAGAGCTGGGAAGGACTTTAGAGACCAACTAGGACAACATCTTTATTTTTGAGCTGAGGAAACTAAGCCCCAGTTAAGAACAAGTGACTTGCAGAACTGGAATCCAGGCACTTGGATTCCAAAGCAGTTGCTCTTTGAAATGGGGTGGTGAGGGAGTAAAAGGAGGAAGAGGTTGGGGAGAACTTTATTAATGGAATTGTAGTATGGAGTGGTATTATGCCTTACTTTAGAACCACTCCATGTCTCCAAGAATCAACCCTAGAGCCAGAAGTGCTTGGATCTATCTACAGTGGTTGGAGGTACTTGACCACATCCTTTTCCCACTACCTCCTCTTCTTCTTCTTCTTTTTTTTTTTTTTTGCAATTCCTTTTATAAGGTGAACCAGTGCAGTGAATTTCTAAAAGTCATTTTCTTTTCAGAGATATAAGCACACAGGAATGAAAACACCAAGCACACCAGCTATCTCCCCAACCTTCCCCCACCTCCCACTTCCCCAGCAATCACCTCTGTGTTTCTTTATTCCTTGTACCTCCCTTTTCCCCACTGTTTCTTTTTTATTCTCTCCTTTGATTTTCTCTCCCCAACGCCTTCCTTTTCCCTTTTCTCTCCCACCCATTGGCCACATACACGCACACACATACGCACGCGCACACACACACATACACATACTTGTACGAAGAAGAACTTTCGTTTTGGCACATCTTATGTTGGGATTAATGACTCAATTTATATAATACTTCAAAGGGAAATAGTGTTAGACAAAGCCCTCCCTTTCTGGCACTTGACACCTCTAACACTCAGCAGGGTCTCCCTATAAATCTAAGCACATTCTTATGGATAGAGCTCTGGGCTTAAAGTCAGGAAGACCCAAGTTCAAATCTTGCTTCAGACACTTGATAGCTGTTGTAACCTGGGCAAATCACTTGGCTTCTCCCAGTTTCAGGTTCTGTAGTTCTAAAATGAGGGAATTAGACTCAATCTCTAAGATATCTGCCAGTTCTAAATATACAATGATCCATGATCCTATAGGTTCAGACCTAAGGTTTTTAGGATCATTGTCTCTTATGGAGTCAGCAATGAGAGGGACCTTAGAGTGTCAGAGCTAGACGTGATCTCTACAGGTATGTTTTCAAATACAGTGTTTTAACTGGAAAATACCTTACAGATCAAATTCTTCCTTCTCCTTCCACCCATTATAGAGGAGGGAACTGTAGTCCCCAAAAGATGAAATGATTTTTTTCAAGATCATGTTCTTTTCCTGAATTAAAAAAATTCTGAACTTAAAAGAAACACTAAATAAATGAACATTTTCATGTACACTATAGAACAAGAAGATATTGTATTTGAAATGGTGAGGTTTTTTTTATATAGAGCTTGTTTTTTGTTTAAGGTATATAACAAACTCAACATGTAACTTTCAAAGCTACCCTGCTTGTCAGTGGCTTCTTCTTGTTTTTCTTCTGTTCTCTTTCTGGAGGAACCCTACCCTTAGTCATTTTCTCTCTTCCAGTTCCACTACTCTCAATGAAAAAAAAAAAAACGACCCTTGTAACAAATATGCAAAGTCAAACAAAACAAATTCCTAAATTGATCATGTTCAAACATACATCTTGAATACATTCTATCACTTTTTTGTTAGGAGGTGAGTTGCATGTTCCATCATTTGTACTCTGAAATCTTGGATAACCATTAGGTTGATTAGTGTTCTTAAGTCTTTCAAAGCTGTTTTTCTTTACATTGTAATGATTATTCTGTACATTTCTCTGTGATTTCTGCTTATTTCACTCTGCATTAGTTCATATCAGTGTCTCCAAGTTTCTTTAAAATCATTGCTTTCATAATTTCTTATGACAAAATAATATTCCATTAAATTCCTAGGCACCCCCTTACTTTTCAATTCTTTGCCAATATAAAGAGAGAAGCTATAAATATTTTTGTACATCTGGATCTTTTCTCTCTTTCTTTGAATTCTTTTAAGTATAAGTCTAGTAGTGTTATCATTGGGTCAAAAAGCACACACAATTTGGTGCCTTTTGGGGTGTAGTTCCAAACTGCTTTCCAGAATAGATAGACCAGTTCACAGTCTTACCAGTACATATGTATTCCTATTTTCTCTGTAACCCCTCCAATGTTTGTCATTTTCTGTTTTTAGCATCTTTCTCAATTTGATGGGTATGAAGCAGAAAATCAGAGTTGTTTAATTTGCATTTCCTAATTATTAGTGATTTGGAGCATTTTTTCCTGCCCATATGGCTATAGATATTTTGGGTTCTTTTCTTTGAAAGCTACCTGTTCATATTGGGAATAGCTCTTGTTTTTATGTATTTGAAACAGCTTCTTCATGAGTTAAAAATGAAATCTTTATTAAAGGACCTTTTCACAAGTATTTTCTCCCAATTAACTATTTCCCTTCTAATTTTTCAAAATTGTATCCTGGTTAACTCAAATCCAGGTCTTCTGATGGATTCCATGGGACTCTTTCCACCCTATCCATGTTGGGTTGGGTTCTGTAAGGACATTATCTTCCCTGGACACAATTCTGCTTGCTAGGCTGGAATTTTGCTTAAACAAAATAACCCTGGCTCCTCCTCCCTCCAGCTTCCTCATGCAAAGGAGGGTCCAGCATTCTTCCCTATACTCTCACCTTTCAATAAAGCCTGTAAAATCAGTTCTTGAAGGGTTATTCTGCCCCAGGATATTGGGTCAAATTTGGTTAATTATTTATCATTTGGTTTTATTTTTTGTCATTTTTTCCTCTTTTACCTTGTTGTAATTAATTATTGTGTATGTTGTTTTCCTGGTTCTTCTTACTTCACTTTGTATCAGTTCATGTTCCCATTCTTTTCTGAATTCTTCACATTCCTTGTTACTTAAGGCTCAATAATATTCAATTGCATTCATGTGCCACAGTTTGCTTAACCATTTCCTAACCAATGGGCATCTACTTTGTTTCTACTTCATTACCACCCCAAAAATTGCTGTTATGGCTATTTTACTGTATATATGAGACCTTTTCTTCTGTCTTTAACCACCTTGGGGTATATGCCTAAAAGTAGGATCTCTGGTCTAAAGATATGGAAATTTCACACTAGAAGACATCTAAGGATTTCTCTGTCTCTAAATCCTATTACAAGGTCTAATCATAAGAGCACAATCAATAATTGCATTTGTTTCCTACAGGTTCCAAGCATTTGGTTCTGAGTGCATCATATGCACCATAAGATGCATAGGCCACAGGATGGCCTTTGGGTTTAAGGGAATAAAAATGAAGAAACCGAAGTCATTTCTTTGGGCTATAGGGTGTGGTAGTGGTGGTGGTGGTGGTGGTGGTGGTGGTGGTGGTGGTGGTGGTGGTGGTGGAGAGCAATTAAATTCAGCAAATATTTAACCTGGACCTACTCCATGCAAGACAGTTAGGTGTCCTATCCTGGAGTCCAGAAGTCTCGTTGTTGTGAGATCAAATCCAACTTCAGACACTTATTAGTTGTATGATCCTATTTGCCTCAATTTCTTCAGTTCCATCATCTGTAAGATGAGCTGGAGAATAAAATGGCAAATCACTCCAGTATCTTTGCCAAGAAAATCCCAAATGGGGTCAAAAGGAGTGTGACAATAACTATATGCAAGGCATGATGCTCAGTGCTGGGCATAACAAAGACAAAACAAAAGCGAGTAGTATTTGCCCTCAAAGAGTTTATACTCTATAACAGACATAGACCAAGTAAGGATAAATAAAAGTAATCTCAGGAGGGAGAGGATACTAATAACTTGGGAAGGGGTGGAGGGATCAAAAAAAGCTTCCAGTAGGAGCCTGTGTCAAAACATGAAAGCAAGAGATGAAATGCTGAGTTCAGCAAACAACTAATGGGCTTGTTTGACTGGAATGCAGGCTGAGCAGAGGAAGCCGATGAGTGAGTAAAGGTCTCTGCTGCCTCATTCTTCATGACCTAGTCCCAGATTTACTGCCCCACTTCCTAACTTACTTATTTAGAATCCAGAGCCCAACTGCCATCCTGTGACTCAGTGATAGGAAGATAGTCGGGGGTTCTGGGTTGGAATCCTGCCTCTGTGACTTAATGACTTTGTGCAAGTTTTCACTTTCTCTATGAGGATCTCATTTCCTCATTTGTAAAATTATAGGTTTGAACTAAGTGCTTTCTAAGGTCCCTCCCAGAATGAAATCTCATGATCAGGTATATACTTCTTGGGGCGTATGACTAGATTAACATACGCATCCTAATCAGATGGAGCTCCTTCCAAGCAAACAAATCCTGGCTATGTATCTCAGGGATGGTGATTAGAGATGCCCCCTGCCCCACACTGCTCAGAGTCTTTTCAGAAGAAACATCTACCACATAATATTTGTTGTTGTTCAGTTGTATCCAACTCTGCATGACCCAGGTACATGAACTTTGTCCATGTGATTTCCTGGCAAAGACACTATAGTGGTTTGCCATTTCTTTCTCCAGTGTGTCCCCATTTTACAGATGGAGAACTGAGGCATTTTAGAGATTTAAGTGACTTGCCCAGGATCATGCAGCTAGTAACTGTGGGAGGCTGGATTTGAACCAACTCAGACTGGATTTGAACCCAATGCTCTATCCACTGAGCCACAACTTCCTTCAGGAAATAATATAATCTGAACTGAGCTATTTCTCTCCCAAATAGGGCTCAGAGTTTGTCCTTTTCTGTCTACCAGCTCTCCTCCTTCATGTAAGCCAGTTACCTATGGTACATTCAGTGACAGAGGACACTGGGGCATTTACATTTATATTTTCAACAAAGATCCAGAAAGCAATGCTCAACCAAAAGGAGGCAGTGAAGGTGGTAATTTCAGGCAGCATTCATTCATTCAGCAAACTTTCCTTGAAGCACAGATCTGTATGCCATGATTGCTTGGAGGAGAGTTAGAAATGGACAGCTACAACAAGGTTCCTTTGCCCCAAGGAGTTTTCAGGATAGTGGAGAGTGTGCTGAATCTGGAGTCAGAATAGCTGGATTTGAAGGCTAATGCTGCTAGTTGTGATTTGGGCTGAGTCATTTAAGCTCTACAAAGCTCATTTTTTAATTTCTAAAATTAGAGGATTGAAATAGATGATCTCTTCGATCCCTTCCTGTTCTGATGTTCAGTATTCTGAGGTTCAGAATTCTATGAATCTATGACATATAAAATTGTAATATAAAACTCCTTGGTACAAAAGAGAGAGGGACAGCCAAGATGGCACAGTGGATAGAGTACTGGGCCTGGAGTCAGGATGACTCACTCATCTTCCTGAGTTCAAATTTGGCTTCAGACTCTTACTAGCTATGTGACTCTGGGTAAGTTACTTAATCTTGTTTGCCTTAATCCACTGGAGAAGGAAATGGCAAACCAGTACCTTTGCCTTGAAAACCCCAGTGGGATCATGGAAAGTCAGATATGACTGAAACAACAATAGAGGAAAGAACACTAGATTTGGAGTCAGAAGCCCTAGGTTTGAATCTCGGTTTTGTTACTTACTACCCAAAGACCTCTGCCTCTGGGCCTCTCCCTGAGACTCAGTTCCTCAGCTATAAAATGAAGGTGTTGGATGACTGGTTCCTTCCAGCTGGATCTTATATAGTAGAATAGGGTAAATGAGTGAGAAGGGTACAAAGTTCTGGAAAGGAGGATTCAGAAGAAAGAAAAAAAGATCAGATGAGATTAGGGAGATAAAGAAAGGCTTCATGGAATAGGCATCATTGGAAAAAAACCTTGAAAGATGGGTTGGTGGAGACTGGGGATTCCTGCCAGAGTCAAGGGGACTGATAAAGGTATGGTAGAGGAAATGGTGATATCTTTTGAGAATCCCTCAAATCTCAGGTAGCAAGGTTGATGGGGCTAGTCATGTGCCTTGGCTCTTTTCAGTCAGCCACGTTGGTCCTAGAATGTCTCTTAGCAAAGATCAGGGCCAAGGGGGATTCAGTCAAAGGGCCACACTTGAGGACCTAGAGGGTTGCATGTGGCCCTGGCCCACCCCTGGCTCTAGATTATTAGCCATGAAGTCCAGGAGAAGAAGGAAGTGTGTGCCAGGCTGCAGGCTGCTGGGTGGGACTTACCTGGCCTTGGGAGGTCCTGAGAAAAGGAGAGAACAGCTGTGGGAAGAGAGGCCCAGGGACCAGTGGGGAACTTCTTGTTCCTCTCTCCAGAACCTTATCTCTAGGTTAAGGCTGTTTATTGGACAAACAGGTTGCTTACCTCCCACTCCCTCCCACAGCTTTGGGCCCCTTTCTCTTGCCACACCAGCTTCAGGACCCAGCTCCCCCTCAATCCTGCCCTTTCTGAAGGTGTGTATGTGGGAAGGGGTTGGGGGGAGGGGGAGCAGGGAGTGGCCAAAGACAATAGTGCTATAAAGATCTTGCTGATAATGGCTTTTTAAATTCTGTTTATGGCCCCTGGGAGAGGACTGCAGATTCACGTTTGCTACCTGGGAGAATCTGTGGCCTCTGCGGATGGAAAGGTAAAGGAAGGTTCTTTCTCAACTTGCCAGAGGTCCACTACTCTCAGAATGACCCAGTTACATGGACTTCTTTCCCCCAGCCCCCCAGCCCCTTTCCTCAGCCTTCCCCTTTCTGTCTCTTCCTTCTCAGTCACCCTCTCTCAGATACCATACTTGACTCAAACCCCTCAAACCCCAGATTCTGGATCTCTAGATGTTTCTCTTACAGTCAGAAAAGAGACAGGTCCCTTTAATGATGAAAGGAGTTAGGGTCCTGGAGGACTGACCAGGAAGCCCTCCAAGAAGGCAAATGGAAGTATTAGTCTATCAAACAACATATATCAAGCCTCTGTAATGCCTAATGCAACTGCACCAGGAACTAGGAATACAAAAGACAAAAATTTTTTAAAAAATTCCTGCTTCCAAGAAGCTTCTGTTCAAAAGGGGAGACAATAGGTACACATATATGTATAGACAAGGTGCACATAGTTGAAAGAGTTTCAGGAGTGTACCATGATCAACTGTGAATGACTTAGCTATCCTCAGCAACACAGTGATCCAAGGCAATTTCAAAGGACTCATGATGAAAAATGCCATCCACATCCAGGGAAAGAAGTGATGGAGTCTGCATGCAGATCAAAACAGACTATTTTTACTTTCTTTATTTTTCCTGTGTTTTTTAAAAAATGTTCTCTTTTGCAACATGACTAATATGGAAATAAGTTTTGCATGATTGCACATGTATAATATATATCAAAGTGTTTGCTTTCTCAAGGGGGGAAGGGAGCAGGAGAGAAGGAATTTGGAACTCAAAAATGATCAAAAATGAATGTTAAAAATTGTTTTCACACGTAATTGAGAAAATATAAAATAAAAACATTCTCAAAAAAGAAAAGAGTATTGGAATCCTGGCTCTGCTAAGGTAATATCTTGAGCAAGTCATTCTACCTCTATGGCTCTTATTTCCTCACCTGTAAAATAAAGGGTTACCTTTGCTTTGGGCAATGGCTAAACAAATTGTGGTCTCTAATGTAACATATCATTAAGATACGTTGTATCATAATATACAAACAGAGGAGAATTCAGAGAAACAGGAAAAGACTGATGAAATGATGTAGAAAGAAGCAAGCAAAACCAGGAAAATAACACACAATGACAACAATGTAGATGGAAAGAACTACAAAAATGAAACTAAACTATAATGCCCAAGCTTGCTCCCAGGGAGAGATAAGAAAACACAACCTCTTTTCTTCTTTCCAGAAGTGAGGGACAGTAGTAGGTTAGGAACAAGGCATATATAGGGAGGTGGGAATTAGTTTTGTTGAACTGCTTTTTCCCCTTCTTCCTTTTCGTTCCTTGTCAAAATGAGCAGACCTTTGGGTAGGGGACAGGATAATTATATATTTGAAGGTGAAGTTGATATAAAAACAAAAAGACAGCAATAAAATTAAAAAAGAGGAATGAATGTGTGGGGGCAGGGGAGGGGGAGGAGTGAATTAAAGATGATCTAAGCTTACTTTCAACTCTGAATTCTATGTTCCTAAGCATAAGCCAGAGTCAGGAAAACACCAGCATCAAAGCCAAAGGAACAACAGAAATACAACATTTGTGTGACAATTTGCTGTTGGGAACTCCCTTAGCATTCATTTCTGGGGAAACACATTGATAATGCAAATGATTTCTACTGAAAATTTATTATTGATAAACTTATTTCTATCAAAAGATTTTTGAAAGATGTGGCTCTCCAAATGTATAAATGTTAAAAATTTTAAATTTTTAGAGCACCTCATTAAGTTCAGCATTGGTTCTTAGTTCCAATGAATCTTTTTGTGATCTCTAATGGTTCACACTCCTTTAAGACAGAAGAATTCTTGGGGCTCCAAGGCTAGAGATTCCCTATCTCCAGATATTAAAGTTACATGAGGAGAGAGCTTAAAGACACACAGGGATCTGATGTTCTTTATTTAGGAAATCAGAACCTGGAGAATGCATTGCAAGATTTCTGATTCAAATTGCATGTGGGGGGGAAGAGAGAGAGGGGAAGAAAATTTAAAACTCAAAATCTTATGGAAGTGAATGTTGAAAACTAAAAGTAAATTAATTAATAATTTTAAAAAAGATTTCTGATTCGAAAGGATATTGACAGAATGGACTGAGGACCTGCATCTAACAAGATGAAAGTGAAATAAGGAATAAGTGGAATCATGATAACAATATTTAACATTTATAGAATACCTGCTGGGTGCTAAATATTTAAAAATTATTAATTTATTTGGTCCTCACAACAACTTAGGGAGGTAGCTGTTACTATTGTCCCCCTTTATAGATGAGGAAACTAAGGCAAACAGAAGTGAAGTGGCTTGCCCAGGTCACACCACTGGTATCTGAAGCTGGATTTGAACTCAGTGCAAGTATGGGGGCGGGGTGGAGTACGGGAAGAATCCTACCTCTTCTTTTCCATTCACTCAATCTCCCAAATCTTTCTTCACCGATTAAAAATAAAACCAAACAAATCAAAACTCACCACCACTTGTGGCCTTAAGGTCCTCAATTTCTTTCAACTTCATAATTCCCAGCAGTTTTTTTTGTTTTCTTTTCAGTGGTATAATTTGTCCCCATACAATCTACCAGCAGAAGGTAATGGTTATTGGATTTGACAGGTCTCAGGAGGCTTTCAGACGAACCCTGGAGATAGGGCTCAGAAGACAACCTTCCACTCCATCTTTCATGTCAGGTTAGCATATGGCGACTTCTGTGCTCTTCACAAGAGGCTGACAGCTCTCAGAAAAGCCTTTTTCCTGTGGCCTATCCAGTGTCCTTTCTCCTGGCAGCATCTGTGGATACAAACCATCATTTCATAGAGTACAGTTAGTGCTCTGTTTTCTCCTTGGAGAGACTAGTATGACCACTATAGAAAGAACCTAGCATTAGAAATTGGTGGACTTTCTTCTCTTCTATCTCTGTATTACAGTCTTCCAAGTCCTAATCTCCTGACAAGCTTGTCAGGGGGCACTTCTGCTTCTGGGGTCTTTCCTTTTTAGTATTTTTTTTTTTAAGTTGGAGAACAGAAAAGGCATCATCACTCTAGCTCATTTACCTTGTGATGCAGTGGATAGAGTGCTGGTCCTGGAGTCCAGAAGACTCATCTGTTCAAATCTAGCCTCAGATACCCTAGATGAGTCATTTAATTCTGTTTGCCTCAGTTTCCTTATCTATAAAATGAGCTGGAGAAGAAAATGGCAAAGCACTCCAGTAACTTTGCCAAGAAAACATTGAAAGGATTCATACATACATAGCCAGATACAATTAATTAACAATAACTAGTGAGATGAGGAAAGCAATCCAATTCAGTTGAAAGAACGCTGAACTTGGAGTTGTAGGACCTAAGATAGTATCCCAACTCTAACATTTATCACCTGTGCAATCTTGAACAAATCTCTTAACCTCTCTGGGCCTCAGTATTCTTGACTGTAAAATAAGGAGATTTGGACTAATTAACCTCTTGAATCCCTTCCAGATTACAACCAATGATCATTTTATATTTATATAGTTATTAATTGATTGTAAAAGAATTATAAATGTAGAAAAATTTCTGCACTTCATTGGGCAACTCCCTTGCTTTCTATATATTTACCAAAAATGAGATTTTCAAATCTCAGCAGCTTTGCTAATAGCTGTCATTGTAAATTGCTTATTCTTATATTTGGAATTCTGTTGGGAGGGCTATTTGGAAGGTTCTAAGTGAGAATTTTTACAGCTAGGCTTTCCTTGCTATTTATTGAGTTTTCTGTCATTGTCTAAGCAGATGATTAACAAGTAATTAACAGATTGAAGCCCTAATCCAATAACTCAGCTGTTAATTGCCAGGTCTTTTAAAAAAAATTTCTAACTTCCACCCTCTCCTCTCCTTCCCTCCCCCTCCCCCTCCCTTTCCCTCTCCTTCCCTTGCCTTTCCTATCCTTTTCTCTTCTCTCTTCCCCTTCCTTCCCCTCTCCACCCCTCCACTCTCCTCTCCTCCCTTCCCCTCTTCTTTCTTCCCCTCCCCTCTCCTCTCCTTCCCTCTCCTCTCCTGTCCTTTTTCTCCTGTCTTCTCCTCTCCTCTCCTCACTACCCCTCTTCCTATTCCTCTTCTCCCCTCCCATCCCTTCCTCTCCTGTCCTTCCCTCTTTTCTTTTCTATATTCTCCTCTTCTGCTTTTCTCCCTTTCCTTCTCTCTCCTCCTGCTCCTCTCTTCCCCTCCTCCTCCCTCCTTCCTCTTCTCTCCTCTGATCTCCCCTCCTGTTCCTCAACTCTGTTCTTTCCTTTTCTTCACTCTCAGTCTGATTAGACACAAGCTGCTTCCATTTGGTTTCTGTTATATTTTTTCACAAAACAAGTTTTTTAAAGCTGTATTTGTGGTAGCTAGGAATAGATAGGGCAGATGGAGTAACACTAATGATTTGCTCCTATCTTCTTTGTCTAGGAAAATTATCTTTAAGCTGGAAAAAAAAATAGAACAAAAATGGCTAAGAGAGTTGGAGCCAGAATTTGGAAGTACAGTGCATTTAGAGATGGAGACAAACCTGTGCTTTGATTGGTATAGGGAACTCCTGGGTGAGGAAAAGCCCTCCACTGATGTAGATTGGTACCTTCTCTGCAACCCACTATCTCAGAGAATTGCCTGGAGCACTGAAGGATTAAGTGTCTTGTCAAGGGTCCTGCAGTGTATATTCATCAGAGGTAGGGCCTGAGCCTGTCTTCCTTGCTCCAAGGCTAGCTTTCTTTCTTATTTTTAATTTTTGAAAAATTTATCTTATTTTGAACTTAAGAAATACAGCAAGCATTTTCCTAACATAGCAGAATAGAAAAAAATTGATTGCACATGAAACTGCAAATCTATTATGTAAAACTTGCCATTCCTTTAAAATATATATTGTAGTTATCATGTAACTTTCTTTCCCTCTCCCTTTTTTCTCTCCTTCCCTTTCCCAGAGATGTCTACCATTAGACACAAACGTGTATGTATGTATATATATGTACATATATATATATGTACATATATATGTATGTATGTGAAATCATTCTATAGGCCAGCCTTTTATTCACTGTGCTAATCTGTCTCTATAGTGTGCCTCCCTGCCCTTAAATTTATCCATGTCACCTGACCCAGTCAAATTCTATCCCAGGATGCAGAAAGAATGAGTAGATATCATTACTGAATGACTGAATGTAATTGACCTTTGAGAAATTATAGAGAATGGAAGAGGTTCTGTAAAACTAGAGATGGGAAAAGTTGTCCCATTTGTAAAAAATGGGAAGATGGTAAATCCCACAAACTTTATATATAAGTGCACTGAACACTGATCTCATCCTAATGTCCAAAGTGGAGTATTCAGTGGATGGTTTGTGAGCACTTAGCAATGGGCAGTACTGCCCTGTCTTTTAGAGCCAACATAGGTTCACTAAGAACAAGTCATGGCAGAAAAAATTCATTTCCTTTCTTGATAAGGTTAGTAGATGAATAGATCATCTTCAGACTATAGGCAGAATGGACCTGAATTTAGCAAGAGATGAAGGATAGATGATGAGAACAACTGGAACTAGTTGAATGACTGAAACCAAAGGATGTGGATGCATGCCACTACCTTCCTCAAGAACTTCCAGTGGCTGGCTCCCTATTGCCATTAGGATCAAGAAAAAAACCTCTGTGTTTGGCACATGACGCCCTCTACCTTCTGGGTCTAGCCTTCTCTTATAGACATGTTATATGTCACTCCCATTCATGCCCTCTTCAGTCCTGCTGAACTACTTTCTGCCCTTCATACTTGAAATTCCATCTCCTATCTCTGTCCCTTTGAATAGGTTATCTCCTGTGCCTAGAATGCTCTCCTTCTTTGTCTCTACCTCCTGGAATCCTTTGCTCCCTTCAAGGCTCAGCTCAAGTGCTGGCCACCATCTTAGCTGAGGCCTTTTCTGATGCTTCTGCTTTAGTCTCTTAGAGAATGAAGGACAAACCACAACTACAGCTGTAGCCACCTCTCCCCAAAATTACCTTGTGGTACATATTATGTATCACATGTGTACATATCATTTCCTTTCTCCCCTAAGGGCAGGAATGTTTTCCATTTTGTCTTTTTGTCTTTGTATAATCAATGCCTAGAACAAGGGTTAGCACATAATAAGCGCTGGATAAACATTTGTTGATTGACTTGAACTTGGGTCATGAATCTACAAACTTGTTACGTGACCTTGAATAAGTCATTCCACCACTGTCTCAGTATTCTCATCCGTGAAATAGTGATAACATTTTACCTTGCAGGATCAATTTCATAAAAGGCAATGTGAAAAAAAATGCTTTGGTAAAAACTTCATAAAGCCCTCTTATTAGCAGGGGTTCTTAACTTGGGGCCTATGAACTTTTCTCCCCAATATTTTGATCATTGTGTTTCAGTATAATTGGTTTCCTTGGTAATCCTAAATATTTTATTTCTTACACTTAAAATCGTCATTCTGAGGGGGTCCATAGGCTTCACTAGATTGCTAAAGGGGTCCGTAGCTTGAAAAAGATTAAGAACTCCTGAACTGTAGAAGGGAAGGGGAAGGAAATAAGCAACCATTAAGCCCCTACTATGTGCCAGAATCACTGGCCTTGTTGTGGCAGAGGGCCTGTTTAGCTAACGAAGCTACGTGAGCTATGTTGTGTAGGATTATCTAAGACACAGTGGAGATGTCTAAGATCATAGTGGAGAGTTCTGAGAAAAGGTGACTCATTGCAGAAGGAAATAACCAACCCCTCCAGTATCTTTACCAAGAAAACCCCACGGACAGAATGGCTTGGGGTCATGAAGAGTTTGGACAACACTGAAGAACAGCAATGCCCCAGGAGCTAGGCTAAGAGCTTGACAAATATTGTATTGTATGATCCTGTACATCCTGCAGGGATATATTTGTCATGACTATTGTCATTAATATAATATAATTATTGATTTAATTAATAACCAATATTATTATTTCCATATATATGTAGTGATTATTGTTAATATTATTGTGATTGATTTAATTTATTAATTAATGATCAACCGTTTCGCTAGAGGCAATCACAAATTTGCATCTTCAATTCTAAAGTCATAGGATCCTCAGTCTATTCAGCGCTGTTTAAAATCAGTGACTGGGGAATATTATCAAATTTGTGGGTAGTCCATCAGTTACTGTTTCCATGTTCCTTTAATTGTTTACAGACATTTAGGAGGAATGAGAGACCTCTTTTTTTAAATTCAGGAAATTGTACCTGTTCGCTTTTCCCCTTCTAAGTTGTAAAGTCCCTGATGTTTCATCTGATTAGAAATCAGATTACCTAATGTGTTTCCCTTTGATTAACTGACTTTATTTGATTAGGTGTTTTTAATGCACAAAAGTCTGTCTCTCCTTATATTCAAGGTCCAGGCCTATGCTGAGAAAGGGGAGGGGGAGGGGGTCCTGATTTATTGGGCAATTGCCATGTATTGCTTAATAAATTGATATACTTGAAAGGTGAATTTTGTTTCCTCAGTCATTTCGTCTTTCACCCACCACAGAATGTTGGAGCTAATAATGTCCTGGATGACATTTCAGGATAAATGGAATTGTTTCTGATAATAGTAAATTGCTTGTGGATAGTCCTAATGTCTTGAGTAATCGATTATGCAAGAATAGAATAGAGAAGATATGCTCTAACAGCAGTTCATGTGATACAGGTCTCAGTGTTATGAGTTAATTTTGTGATCAGCAACCATAAACCCAGAGCCATCTTAGCCAGCATTCCTAGGCATGTGATACCTAGAGGAAAGGAGGTGGTACTCCAACTATCTTCCATACCAGTCATAGGATCGTGGATTTAGAAGCAGAAGGTACCTGCGAGGCCATCTGATCCAACCCTCCTCTTCAACTCTATCTTACAGATGAAAAAAATATATGCTGTTGTTCAGTTATTTCAGTTGCGTCTGACTCTTCAAGACCCCATTTGGGGTTTTCATTAGCAGAGTGGTTTGCCATTTCCTTCTCTAGCTCAGTTTACAGATGTAGAAACTGAGGCAAACAGAATTAAGTGACTTGCCCAGGGCCACATGGTTAGTAAATGTCTGAGGTCAGATTTGAACTCAGGAAGATGAATGGGTCTTCCTAACTCCAGCCCAGTACTCTTTCCACTGTACTACTAAGCTGCCCCTAAAATGAGGAAATGTAGCTTCCCAATAATGCTTCCTGGATTTTTCTTGTAGGAAAGCTCTAATAATTCTCTATTCTAACTGCTGAAGGACCCCTCCCCCCCAGCCCCACTGTGTAGTATCTTGTAGGTATGACTCATCTTTGGGGGAGATAAGACTCCTTTTGGTGACAATTCCATTGCCTAGACCCTGCTAGCCTTTAGCAGCTGCTACAGACTACATTATCCACACCCCCAAACACCAGAAATCTCCAAAAGAAAGGCATGGGGGTTTATGCAACAAAGAAATTTGGTAGATTTGGAGTTAAAAGATTTGGATTCAAATTCTACTTCTGTTATTTTCTATATGAATTTGGGCAAGTCTAATATTCTTTCTGAGCATCATTTTCCTCCTCTGTAAAGTGGGTCAGGTTAGATATAAATGTCTTACAACTCCAAATGTTATCATCCTACGAAGCACAAAAGCATCAACAGTTATTAAGCACCTGGCCTCTGTCAGGGTACAAATACAAAAATGACAAGTCCCTGCCCTCAGTGAGCTTATATTCTATTAGGAGGCAATAAGTTTACGGGTTATATGGAATAGATACATAATAATTTTGGGAGGGTTACTAAAAACTTGGAGAATCAGGGAAAGTTTCATGAAGGAGGTCCTTGACCTAAACTTTGATGGAAACTTGGGGTTACAAGAGGCAGTGGCGGGGGGGGGAGAGAGAGAGAGAGAGAGAGAAAGCATTCCAGGCTGGACAGCCTTTCTACAAGGGCACTGAGTTGGGAGATGTAGTGATGCAGTATCATATGCAGAGAATAGAAGGTAGGCCAGTTTAACAGAAACAGAGTGTGAGAGAGGAAGTAATATCTAATTATCCTGAAAACTAGCCTGGCTGGAGTTGAATTGTGAAGGTCTTTAAGTGTTAAACAAAGGAGTCTGTATTTTATTTTAAAGGCAATGGAGAAGCCCTGATGTTTCTTAAACAGGAGAGAGGCGTAGTCAGAACAGAACTGTAGGAACACCACCTTGGCAGCCATGTGGAGGAAGAATTGGAGAAGAAAGAGACTGGATTCAAGTAGACCAGTTAGGGGATTGTTGAAATAGTGCAGTTTAGAGGTGATGAAGACCTGAAATAGAGTGAGTGTATGAATAGAGAGACAGGGATGACACTGAGGAGGTGGACTAGGCTTGGCAACTAACTGACTACGGAGAATCAACGAAAATGAAGACTGGAAGACAACTCTGCTTGAGAGTTTGAGAGGATGACATTCAAATTGTGAATCTGGGGGACTGGAAGAATGGTGATGCCTTAGACAGAAATTTGGAAGTTAGGAGTGCTGATAGGATTGGGTGGGGTAATAATGAGTTCCACTGTGAACATACTTGTGGGATGTCCAGGTGAAGGTGTCCAACGAGCAGTGTGAGAAGTAGGAATGAAATTAGGAAGAGAGAACAGGGCTGGATTGAGGCATTGTCTGAATAGAGATGGGTGGTTGAAACCATAGAAGCTGACAAGATCATGGAAATTGAATGTGGATAGAGGAGAAATGAAGCCCGAACAGAGCACTAGGGTACCATGCCCCCACTCCCTACTCCACATAGAATGATGGATGATCTTTCAAAGGAGAAAGAGCAGGATGAATAAATAAATAGAAATAGAACCATGACAGAGTAATGTCACAAACACTTGGGGAGGAGAGGATCTTAGCTTACCTCCTAATTTAAACCACCAGCCTTTGGATACATCTGGTTGCAGGCAAGGGAACTAGCCTACCTCCCAGCTTTTGGCAACTTCCTAGCCTGAAAGTTTCTGGTCAAGTAAAGAAATCACTTGGTCCTGCCCCACATAAAAAATGTTTCTCGAACTCTGGCTTCCTAATTCTCAAATAGTGAAGCAAAAGCTGAATCTGTGGTTTCTGAGTTAATGAATTCTGGTGGCTGGGGGTTTGTGGTAGTGAGTGGGGAGGGGGAGGCATGAAGAAATTGGTAATTTAATTTTTGATGGAAGCTCGCCCCCTGCTGGGTAACATCGCAAAGCTTGCCTAGGTAATCAGGCAACCCTCTAAAGACACAGTTTAAGCAGAAACAGCCAGGATCCAGATTTCAGGTCCTTAGATGAGCTAAGTTATCAACTATCCCAATGCATTCTGGACAGTTAGTTAGGCCCTTTACTGGAATGAAGCCGCACTAATGGAATACTTTGTTGAAGGCATGTGGCCTTTATTAAGGATGAGCTCCTAAGGGCAGCTACATTTCTGCCCACTCTAATTTGATGAAATCTCCATATTGAGAACAGACTTTAGATCCACCCCAGCAAGATGGAATCCTGTGTCTGTGCTGACCCGCTCCAAACTTGACAAGAGCCCTATGCCTGATGTGGAGGAACCCATACAACTGAACAGAGTAAAGTCCTGCTTGAAACACTCAGAATGAACCAAACAGCTGTCCAGCTCAACCTGGCCTCACCCTAGGGCAGGGCTGGCAAAAGGCCTACAGACCAGGAAACCCAGCTGCCCTGCTGCGCCCAGACTCAGGGTGTGTAAAGAGAGTGAATCAACAAGAGTCTGTTAACAGAATCGACAGGGAGAGTAACAGCCAGGGGTCCGCCTACGAGCAACCCATGTCTTACAGGGCCAGGGAGGGCTTTGTCATTAGGTTCATCGGAATGTCTGCTCAGGAGACAACAAACTGTATCTCTCTGAAAAGTTTAGGCTTAGGGTCCAAGTGTGAAGTAACAGGGCAATAACATGGAGATAAGGAAAACAGCATCAAAGAGTTGCTATTAAAGGGAGCAACAAATACCATTTCTCCTTCCAGGGGGTTGCTCTGGTATATTTTAATCAGTGCTTCAGATGTCAGATTTCTATCAGAGACAGTTTCTATAAATTCCACCACACCTTAGCTGTTGATTTTTTACTTTTGGATATAATGTTTGTTTTGCTGATTAAAAAAAATAATTAAGCCATTGAATCCTATGTATTTTGTTCTCAATAATTTCTTCAAGTGGTTTAGGATTTATCCATTTTTATCCATTTATCCAAGTTTATCCCTTTATCCATTTCTATCCATTTATCCATTTTTCACAAATGGGAGAAAACAACTCATATTACTATAGATAAAACTTTATGTTTTACCAAATTTTCTCATAATAACTGAAATATAGATAGCAGGGAAAATATTACATACACACCCTTTACAGATGACCAAAGACCCTGAGGGAGATGAGCTGACACATTTTTTCCCCACCCCAGCCCCCAACTTCTAAATGTTTGAAAATGTTTGTA
The DNA here is from genome assembly GCA_028658325.1 of Potorous gilbertii. Lineage (NCBI taxonomy): Eukaryota > Metazoa > Chordata > Mammalia > Diprotodontia > Potoroidae > Potorous > Potorous gilbertii. The sequence goes on from CM053769.1 coordinate 388,012,756, forward strand.
TCATTAATTCAAATGGAATTTAGTACAGCATATGGTATGGGTCATCTAATCTTCCAAAAATTTATATTGAATAATGATTCTTTTATTATATCCTCAATTATATCTAATCCTGGATTTACCAAATATTAATTTCTTGTACTCATTCAATTTTATTTTTGAACTCTTTATTCTCTTCCATGGAACTATTTTTTCTATTTTTGTACAGAACCAGAGAATTTTGCTAATTGTTACCTAATAGAATATTTTGAAATCGGACAGACCTAGTCTCCTTTTGCATCAACTTCATTACCTTCTTGCCATTCTTGCCCCTTTCTTTTTCCATGATAGTCTGAAAAAAAATTATCTGATACTATAAGTAACCCAAGGATATTTTGATCAATATGAATATGCAAATTAATTGGGGAAGCATTGACCTTTATCCCACATTAGATGCTATAGGCAGTGTCGTATAGTGGAAAGGATTCTAGATTTGGAATCAGAGGAACTGATATAATGAAAATCATACTGAATTTAGAATCAGAGGACCTGAGTTAATTGACTTTGCATAAGTCACTTAACCTTTCTAGGCTACACTTTTCCCATCTGGAAAAAACTGAAGGGGCTATGTTAGATGACCTCTACATTCACTTGTAGCTCTAAATCTATAATCTCCCTAAGCGTATTCAAGGGATATATTACCGGTTGGTTAATTCTTCCTTTCTTTTATTGAATACTGACTCCAAAGTTACTATAAAATGACTTTTATGAAGATTTCTTGTGTTACTCAAATATTTGATGCTTCCTGTCATGATCATAAATAGGGTTTCTCTTTTTGTCCATTTCTCTTGATATTTGTAAGATGCAATCTGCCACCTTGACGAAGTCATTTAGTATTTCAATTGGCTTCTTAATTGAATCTTTTGAATTTTCTAGATACATAGTCATGTCACTTGCAAAGAATTTCTTAGGGTTTCTGTAACCTCTCCAGCATGATCATGTGTTACTTTTCTTCACAAACTGTTTTGGATAGATTCACCAGCCTTCTTGCCTTACAGATGATATTCCATTTCTGGTCTCCATTGGCATAGGCTACCCTCTATACCTAACATGTACTTTCTTACTGCCTCTGTCTTTTAGAGTGCCCAGTTGCCTTCAAAGTTTAGCCCAATGTCCAGGCACTTACTGTATAAGGTTTTTCCTGATCCTGGCAGCTGCTAGTTCCTGCTCCACTCTCCCTCATACCTCTTACACATGTTATATTTGTTTATCTGTGTTGTCTTTCTTGGTAGAATGTTCGCTCCCAGAGGGTAGGGACTATTTCATTTTTGTCTTTGAACCCCTACCATGTGCTCAGTGGAACAGAGTGAACAATAAATGTTTGTTTATTGATTATCAATTATTTTTTTAAAAACTCATTCCATGTTTTATTACTATAATTAATATTTCTAAAAATATGTCAAACTGAAAAAAAAGACATCCCTGTTTTGAATCTGTTTTTAATGTGAATATTTTTCCATTGTATATAATGTTACCTCGGTTTCAAGTAGCTGTGTTTTTAAAATCATATTAAGTAAAAACTCATGTATTTTATCAAAGGCCTTTTCTGTGTTCGTTGACAATTTTTTACGATTTTTCTTGTTGTACCTTATGCCGTTGAAGATTTTTCTCATGACTCTTTCCCGTTGTGGCGGTGTTTGTGGTTATTAAAGGAGACTGGAGGCAGGAGACTCAATGCTTAGCTTTTGCCAAGATGCACAAGGTGAGTGTGTATAAGTCAAAAATGTTCTTTCTCTTCAGTACAGAAATAAGAGTGACGCACAGAGTTGTACGGCCTTGGTTTACTTAAATCCAGCAACATGTGCTAAGGAAGACTGGTCCTTCACCAGAGTAAGCCGTGATTGTTCTCATTTATTTTTCCCAATATGTGCTTGCTCATTTTTCCCCAAGGGGAACATCTCTTCCTGGCTTGCCTTGTCCCATGGCTCCACAGAGCACAAAAAGTCCATGGGAAAAGGCAGTGTGTGTAATGTCTCACTCTTTGTGCCTTAATACTTTAGGGAACCCACTGCTAGAGTGTTGGCTCTAATTCCTGAATCCCAGTCTTTGCTTTGACCTTTCTAGCATTATACATAATTGCTGAGGAGACTTGGCTGGGATCCCTAAATAGCTGAAGCCTAGGAATCTTCTCATCTGGGAAAAGTAAACTTATTTAAAGAGGTTTTTAAAAGTTTTGCCACTTTGTTCTTCAGAATAGTTCTTGTCGTTATATCTGTTTTCAGAAGTAATCCATTGGTATTTTGATCTGCATTACATTAATCTGATAAATTTGGAAAATGTTGACAGTGAAAAGAGCTAGATTTGGAGTCAGAGGAACTAGTATATTAGAAACATTCTTGTGATTTTTTTGGTGTCACTTTCAGATCTTTGCATTTAGGGTCTTGGATATCTTAATTGGTTGGGAGGGGGTAAAAAGGTAGCTCACCTGCTCTGTGACTGACATATATGGTACAAAAAATGGGAGGAGATGGCACTCACATGATCTTACAAATGGAGGTCATCATACATATATAACATATATGTACATATATAAACATACCCACACACATACACACACTGCAGAGTGGGACCCTTATCCAGTAAAGTCCATCAGGAAAAAGTCAGGCATTCAACAAACAAGCAAAAATATATGTGTATGTGTATTACCTAGTTAATATAATATTCCTGTCTTTACTTGAAGTCTCCTATACATCGATATGTCCTTAAAGTCATGTCCATGCCACACTGCCTACCCTCTGACCATCATCCTCATCACCTCCACCACTCTTGCCTCTGGAACTTTCTACTCTGCCCCAGGGCTCTGGTAGATAAGTGTTCACCCTAGCTTTCTTGGAAGAAAGCTTCCCCACTCTGGGTCATCTCTACTTCATGCTGCCTACACTCTACCCCTCACCTATAACCCTTTCTAGTTTACCTTTATATGTTGTGTTTTCCATTAGCGTGTAAACTTTACAAGGTCAGAGACTGTCTTGATTGCTTATATTTGTACCCCCAATGTTTTGCATTATATGCCCAGTGCTTGGTATATATAGTACGTGACACAGTCTCTACCCTCAAAGATTATGTTGTTAATGGAATCAGTGCAATCCTTCCCAAATCCAGCTGCTCAATAGTTGGCACCATCTTATAGGGAGAGAGGTCCTAGCACAGTGCTTTGCTATGAAGAAGGTGAGGAGCAGAGAGAAGTGACAGGATTGCCAACGTAAGGGAGACCCTGGACCAGCCAGTGAAGGAGAGAAGAAGGAATAGATCAAGAAGAGGAAGCTGGGGCTGACAGAGGAGCAAGCTCTTTTGCTGAAGGATGATCAGAGAGGACATGGGCACACAATAGTCTAAAGTAGAAAAGAAGTTGTCAGCTTTCTCTGGGTGCAAACTATTTTCCATTTCCTTTACTGTACAAATCAAACCGGGTTTATGTTTGATGTCTTGTGAACCTGAGTGCTTATGAAGAAAAGTAATGGCCATTCTTCCTGGGGAGCACTAGATTCTGGCATTCCCAGGTTTCATCTGAATCGATGTAAACAAGTCACAATTTCTGAGATATTTGCAATGCATGCATGTGAAGATTGGGCCTCTGACACAATTTTACCCTAATGTTGAAATATCCTTGAATATTTTAATCCATGATCTCACTGATGTGGGTGATCCCTAAATACATGCAGATCATAGATCAAAACCTGTTCACTCATTCTCATCTTGTATGGTTTTTTCCTTCTTTTCTTTCTTCCTCCTTTCCTCCTTCCCTTCTTTCCTTCCTTCCTCCTTTCCTTCCTTCCTTCCTTCCTTCCTTCCTTCCTTCCTCCTTTCCTCCTTCCCTTCCTTCCTTCCTTCCTTCCTTCCTTCTTTCCTCCTTCCCTTCCTTCCTTTTCTTTTTTTTTCATTGAAGACATTTCTCTGATTCTTTTAATATTTCGTGAATAACAGTACCACATTTGGACTATCCATCTGTTACCCTTTATTTCTGCTACGTGACTAGAATTCATTGCATTCTTGTTATGATTCCTATTTAGTCAAAATGAATATATTTTTTGACATTGCCAAATTCTACTTGCTAATATTTTCTCTAGTGTTTTTGCATGGAATTCAATTAAATCGTATCCTATTATTTCATCCTGGTATAGAGGTAACTATGTTTTTTGAAGATTACACAGTAGTCTGGCAAAGAAAGAAAGACTTCTGTTTGGAGTCTGGTCATGAAATGAATGTTTGTTATCCAAGAACTGGCCTCAATGAGTGTGAAGTGACATCATCTTTAAGAGATTAGCCACCAGGTGATGAATTATATTGATTACAGTAGTTCATAAAAACATTTAGTAATGTAGAGCTTGTTCTGATCTGCCCAGATATAGGAAGTACCCACAATAATGAAATCATAAGGGTTTTTTGAAGCAATCAAGTTAGTATACTCATTAATTGTGCTGTTGTGTAGTTTGAGTAATGGAATATAAGGATACTATTGTCTTCAAAAAATTGAAATTGCTCACCTAAAGGAAAGACTTTTGGTAGACATAAGAAACCTGCCGCTTATTACTAATGAAGAATTATATGGGAAAAGTGGTGTGAAAGTGGTTATCAGAGAAATGTAGGAGCATTTTAAAAAAGATAGGTCAATAATGATGTAATACTTTTCTTAAAAATGATTTAAAATTAATTTTAAAAATTTAATTTGATCATTTTCCCCAATGAACAAGTATTTATCTTTTCCCTTTCCTATTTTTCACCCACAATAAATAATAAAAACCCATCAAAATAAATCTGCATAGCTATGCAAGATGAATTCCCACATTAGCTGTGTTCAAAATCATGTCCAATTTTAAGTCCATTACCTCTCTGGCAGGAAGTGGGTAGCATGCTTCATCTTTTCTCCTTTGGATTGGTTTATCAATACATCATCAATATTCTCAGGTTTAAATTTTTTTCATAATGTTGTTATTATATAAATAGTATTCTTCTATTTCCCTTCCTTCCTCCTCCTCATTTCTTATGGCATGGCAATATTCTGTAGCATTCATATGCCATAACTTACCTAGCCATTCCCCAGAAGGTGAACACCTCTGTAGTTTTCAGATTCTTTATTACTATAAAAGAATTCTCATAAATATATTTACATGAGTTCTTTTCCTATTTGATCTCTTTGGTGGAGATGCCGATAAATGGCATCTCTGGATCAAAGGGTATTGCAGGGTACAGTGACTTTTGGGGGGACAGTTCCAAATTTCTTTCCAAAGTGGCTGGACAAATTTTACAAGGCTACCAACAATGCACTAACATGCACATTCCTCCAATAGTTTCCCTGCAATTCCTCTAACATCTGTCATTTTTCTTCTTTGACAAAAGAAAGATGACAATCTTTCCCAATGTGATGGGTGAGAACCTTAGAGGTGCCTTAATTTAAACTTCTCTAATAATTAGTTATTTGGAACATTTTTTTCAAATGGCTGTTAGTAGCTTGTATTTCTTCCTTTGAAAATCATGTTTGTATCCTCTAGCCATTTATGTATTGAGGATTAACTCTTTCACTTGTAAATTTGAATTAATTCTTAACAGATCTTGGATATAAACATTTTACCAGAGAAACTTGCTACAAGGATTTTTTTCCCCTGTCACTTTTTTCTTTTCTGATTTTCACTGCATTGACTTTGTGCAAAACTTTTAAATTTCATATCATCAGAATAATCCATTTTATCATGTGTGAGCCTCTCTGTTGTTTATTTAGTCTTGAACTTTTCCTCTGTCCATAGAACAGAAAAGTAATTTCTTCCTCGCTCCTCTAATTTGTTTGATGTCACATTTTTGGCTTAAGTCATATGTCTATTGGGAATTTATCTTGGTCTATGATATTAAGGTCTATGCCCAATTTCTGCCAGACTGCTTTCTAGCGTAGTGAGTCCCAATCCTAGTAACTTATCTTTGTGTTCATCAAACACTAGGTTGCTATGTTTGTTTACTTCTATATGCTGTGTACTAACTCATTTCACTGATTAACTCGTATTTTAACCAAGTACAAAATTATTTTGATGAGTGCTGCCTCATAGTATAGTTTGATATATGGCATTGTTAAGTTCCCTTATTTCCTCCTTATTTCTTCAGATGAATTTTGTTATGTTTTCTAGATCTTTAAAGCAATCCTTTTATATGACATTGAATAAATAAGAAAATTTAGGTGCTATTGTCATTTTTGTTACATTTGTTACATGCCATTTTATTGTCATTTTTATTGTATGTCATAATTCATCATGTCATTTTTATATCATTATACTATATTATTCCCTGAGTAATTAATATTTCTCCAATTATTTAGATCTGTCTTTATTTCTGTAAATAGCATTTTGTCATTGGATTCATATAGTTCCTGAGTGTATCATGATAACTAGACTCTCAAATATTTTATATATTCTGTGGTTAATTTAGATAGGATTTTTCTTTCTATCTCTCCCAAATAGGTTTTGCTGGTTATTCTACCAACAGAAATGATGATGATTTCTGTGAATTTATTTTCTATCCTGATGTTTTGCTGAATTTATTGTTGCAATTAATTTTAGATGGCTCTTTAGGGTTCTCGAAGTCATATCATCACATCATTTTCAAAAAGTGATCATTGTATTTCTCCTTTCCTTATGATTATTCTCTAGACTCCTTTTTTTGTATTACTGATAGC
>CM053769.1:388019949-388210681 GCA_028658325.1 Potorous gilbertii
TCTGTGAATTTATTTTCTATCCTGATGTTTTGCTGAATTTATTGTTGCAATTAATTTTAGATGGCTCTTTAGGGTTCTCGAAGTCATATCATCACATCATTTTCAAAAAGTGATCATTGTATTTCTCCTTTCCTTATGATTATTCTCTAGACTCCTTTTTTTGTATTACTGATAGCATTTCTAGGACTATGTCAAAAGCAGTACTGGTTTCATTGCTGTTATTAAAAATGTCATAAATAATTTTTTACGAGTCCTTTTTCTCTTTGATCTCTTTGGAGATCTTTCTCCTGATTTCTTTTTGAAAGACCTCTAACTTTTATCCATTACATATAATATTAGCTCTTAGTTTTAGACAGATATTATTTACTATATTAAGGGAAAGTCAAATATTAATATGTTTAATGATTTTTTTTAAAAATAGAAATACTTAGATTTTGTCAAAAGCCCTTTCAGTATCTGTTGATATAATAATAAAATTTTTGTTATGTTATTAATATGTTTTATTATGTTTCTAGTCTTCCTTATGTTGAATCAATCCTGCATCCCTGATCTAAATCCTACCTTATCATACAATCTTATATATTTTTGGATCCTATTTGCTAATATGTCACTAAAAATGCTTTCATTATTAGAGTCCATTAGGAATATTGATCTATAGCAGGGATTCCAAACTTATTCCCTGTCATGGACCCCTTTGACAGCCGGGTGAAAGCTATGGACCCTTTCTCAGAAGAATGTTTAATGCCTACATTAATAAATAAAAGAATTGTTAAATTTTAATTAGGGATTAGTAAAAATAAAAGTGTATTTTTTTCTCCATTCAAGCTCAGGGACACTTGAAATCTATCAATGGACCACAGATTAAGAACCCTGGACCTGTAATTTTCTTTCTCTGCTTTGTCTCTCCCTGATTCAGGTATCGAGGCCATATTTTTATGATTGAAAGAGATTATAAAGGCTTTTTTCCCCTCTGCAAATAATAACATATTGGAATTGTTTTTTGGATGTTTGACAGAATTCACTTGTAAATCCATCTGGTTCTGGTAGGTTTTTTTTCCTTCTTCTGGAAGTTTATAGTTTGCTCAATTTCTTTTTCTAATACAAGACTATTTAAATAATTTATTTCTTCTTTTATTAATCTGAGTACTTTGTTTTTGTAAATATTCATCCATTTCTAAGTTATCAACATTTTAAGCACATAATTGGCAAAATAATTTCAAATGATTTCATTTATTTCTGTATTAAATGTTTTGAAATATTATTATTCATTTTTCATAGGAACAATTTGGTTTTCCCCTCTCAAACAGATTAGCTGCTTGTCTATTTTATTAGTTTTTTTTTTAAAAACCTCACTCCTAGTTTTTATCAATTCATTGTTTTCTTTTTAAAACTTTCAATGTTATTAACCTTTCTTTGCTTTTAGAATTTCTACTTTGTTGTTTAGTTGGTTTTTTATTGTTATTTCCGTTTGTTTTTCAATTGAATGGTCAATTTATGGATTTGTTCTTTCTTTGGTTGATGAAAGTGTTTAGAGATATGCATTTTCCCCCTAAGAACTACATTGGCTCCCTTCTATAAGTATCTGCATACTGTAATGTAATAACATACATTATTGTCATTTTCTTTGATGACATTTTCTATAATTTGTTCTTTGATCTACTTATCACTGAGATCACAAGTCCATTGGTACATATTCATTAATGAGAGAGAGGACAGCAATTTTCCCTTTTAATCTTGCTTTGCTAGTTTTGGAGATCAAAACTATATTTGTTTTTTGTAAGAAACTGTAGCATATCACTTTTCTCTATATTTAGAAACAGTCTGTGTGATCCAGAAATTGTTTGTTCTTTGAAGGTTTGGAAAAATTTGCTTGTGCTGTAGCTAGTCCCAGAATCTTTTTATGGAGTAGTTCATTACTGACTCACTTTATTTTTCCAAGATTTGGCTATATAGTTTATATATTTCCTATTGTATTCTGTTTTGGTCTTTTACTTTTTTGTAGATATTCATTCATTCCTTTCAAGTTTTCTAATCTTTTTGCAATAATCACTGATAATTTTATTAATTTCTTTTCCATTCATGATAATCTTTCTTTTCTCATTTCTAATATGTCAGTTTTATGTCTTTAAAAAAATAACCAATTAATTTTTAGTATTATTTTATTTACTCTTTTGTTTATTATCTTATTAATTTTATACCATTACCATAACAGTCTTTCTTCTGCTTTTCTTTCATTTATTGTTTATTCCCTTTTCTTGTTTCTTTAAAGGTAGATTCAACTAATTTAGTTTTTCTCTTTCTCTCATTAGTATATTGGTATTTAAGTCTAAGAATTTGTTCTGAGCACTCCTGTGGATGGATCCCACAGATTTTGATATTTAGTATTTATGTTGTCATTGTCTTTTAAGTAATCTGAGGTTGGGGAAAATTTCTTAACTTGAGTTTTAAAAATGTATAGTTTAAAATTTTTCATATAAATCTGTGCCTATTATGTCTGCAATCTCTTCGCAATGATGGCAACCCCCATTTTCTCTGCAAGTGAAGGTGGTGTGGAGATATCCAGTGGTAGTCTTTTTTACTGTTATTTAGTCATTTTGGGGGCAGCTAGATGGTGCAGTGGATAGAGCACCAGTTCAGGAGTCAGGAAGACCTGAGTTCAAATCTCACCTCAGACACTTGACACTCACTAGCTGTGTGACCTTGAGTAAGCCGCTTAACCCCAATTGCCTTATCCTGGGTCATCTCCAGTCATCCTGATGAATATCTGGTCACTGGATTCAGATGACTCTGGAGGAGAAGTGAGGCTGGTGACTTACACAGCCCCCCTCACTCAAAACAAAGTCAAGTGCAAGTCATGTCATCATTTCTCTGATAGCATGGTCTTCTTCAGCAACGAAGGATGAACACACAATTTAGTTATTTTAGTCTTCTCTGGCTCTTCATGACCCCATTTATAGTTTTCTGGACAAAGGCACTAGAATAGTCCAACTCATTTTACAGATGAGAAACTGAGGTAAACAGGGTTAAGTGACGCCCAAGATCACACCCCTAGTAAGTATCTGAGGCTAGATGGGGTCAGCCAAACGTACCTAGGCATGAAACTTGATAACCTTGAATGAAGTACAAGTTGTCTTGGAATATGTAATGAAACTTCACAGTTTTTCTGGTCTAGGACTCTTTTAACTGACCCCAGGTAAGGACTCTTCTACCTGACTCAGAGTAAGAGCCCTTCTACCTGACTTTAGGTGTGGTCATTTTATCAATTGAGCTGACTTGCTGATTTTGTCCAACAGACTTCATTGTGTGCAATAGTGTTCCCCAATAGGTCAATCATGATATACCTGTTAATCTTTTTTTTAACCTTTTCAGCAGTTCATTTTTTTTAAAATGCAGCTTTCATAATAGAAGATTACACTCAGTATCACCTTACAAAACAGTGAAAAGCAGCTAAGAAGAAAATTAGTTTTTGGAGAGCTTTACCCAGCTAAGATGGATCATTTCAATGTAGATCATAGGATCGTAAATTCAGAACTAGAAGGAATGTTAGTGATCATTTAGTCTGATCCTTGGGCAGCTAGGTGGGGCAGTGAATACAGAAACTGGGCCTGGAGTCAGGAGGACCTGAGTTCAAATCTAATCTTAGACACTTACTGATCGTGTGATTGATCTCCTGAAAAACGAGATACACCAGCATCTCTGCCAGTAAAACCCCAGATGTCGTCATGAAGAATTGGACTCACACAATTGAACAACAAAAGTCCGGCTCCTGCATTTTACAGATAAGAAAACTGAGAACCAGAGAGGTTAATTGAGCCTGAATTCATAGAGGTGGTAAAGCAAATTTTGAACTCAGATTAGAATTATTTCTACTTCAATATGGATGAAATTGGCAGGAACTCAGTACAGTAACACTGAAACTACTAGTCAGTCTTAGAGGTTTATCTAGTAGAAAAGCAAGCCAGAAACAGTTCTTTCCAATCTTTTACCAAAACTTAGCTTGCAAAAGATTTCCCAGCACAGAAGGGACTGTGGCCAGCATCCACCCACCTCATCCCCAGTCAATGCTTGTGACTCTTAAAACCCCTTCTCCCCACTGTGACCATAAACTTTGGGACTGAGCTGCTGAGTCTGTGAGTCTGTGACTTCTGGCCCAGACTCACTCTGTGAGGGCAGGCCTCCCTGTGTGACTTGGAACAAATTGTTTCCTGTCTTTGTCCTTTGTGATTTGGGGGTAGTGGTGTGTGTGTGTGTGTGTGTGTGTGTGTGTGTGTGTGTGTGTGATGAATCTTGAGTATACCCTTAATCCCCCCTCCAAATCCCTCCACTGTGATGTAAGTCCATGTGGTCTAGTTGAAAGAGTGCTAAACTTGAAAAATCTGTAAAATGGGTTGGTGATATAGGTACGTACCAATAGAACTCACTCCCACGAGGTTGCTTTAAGGTTCTAATGAGATGTTCTGTCATTTTTCAGTCATGGTCAATTCTTTGTGACCTCATTTGGGGTTTTCTTGGCAGAGATACTATAGTGGTTTGCCATTTCCTTTTCTAGCTCATTTTACAGATGAGGAAACTGAGGCAAACAGGGTTAGGTGACTTGTAAGTAAGTGTCTGAGGTCAAATTTGAACTCAGAAAGATGAGTCTTTCTGACTCTAGGCCTGGTCCTCTATCCGTTGCCATGAATGAGACAATACATGTAAAGGACTATGGAAACCTCAAAGGTCTTTACAACTGTCTTCCCAGAATCACAGAATTACAAGAACTGGATGAGATTTCAGAGGCCATTTAGTGCATTTCTTTCCTCAACAGGAATTCATTCTACAACATCCCTGACAGCTAGGAATTCAGCCTTTACTTGAACACTCTAGGTGAAGGAGAGTTCACGACCTCATTTTACTTTTAGGTAGCTCTTATTGTTAGAAAACTCCTCCTTGCATCAAGCCCCCACTAGAGACTTTTTTCCAAGCTGAAATGGACTGTTAATAAATGTACCTCTTTGCAATTTCCACTCAGTGTTCCTGGTTCTGTCCTCTGGAACCTAGAAGGACAAACCTAATTACTCTTCAGCATAGCTGAGGTTGCCCTGGAACTAGCTCATGTCAGCTCTCCTGGGCAGAGTGTGAATACTTACCTCTCAGAAACTGGCAAGTGCTATAAGCTAGGATTTGACAAATTGTTTTATTGACTGTACAGATATTTTAAAAGTGATGGAGAAAATGTTAATAATGCATGTTAACCTTTGAAATTGATTTTGGGTATAATTTTTTGAGAATTGTTTATTAAACATTTATCAAGACACCCCTGAGATAGTCTTTCAAATACTTGAAGACATATATCATATCTTCCCCACCCCCATCCTGCCAGGTAATCTATTCTTCAGGCTAAACACCTGCAGTTCCATCAATGGTGCCTCATATGGCATAAATTCACAGACCAGGACATTCCTTTGGATCCTCTTCAACTTATTAATGTCCTTCCTACAATCTGATGCCCAGAGCTGACCCCAATACTGTAGACGTGAGACCAGCAAAGAGTACAACAGGACCATCATCTCCTTAAACCTAGATACTAATACCTCTTGTAAGGAGCCTAAGTTATTCTGGATGAGCTATGTCATGTTATTAATTCATATAGGACTTGAAGTCCTCTAGGACCCCCCAGATCTTTTTCAGACTAACGGCTGCCTAAAGTTGATTTTTAGAAATACAAGTATATACTCCAAAAGGCTCATGATGAAAAATGCTATCCACATCCAGGGAAAGAACTATGGAGTCTGAATGCAGATCAAAGCATACTATTTGCTCTCTCTTTTTTGTTTAATTTAGTTTTGTTGTGTTTCTTCTCTTGTGGTTCATTCCATTGGTTATAATTCTTCTTTACAACATGACTAATGTGAAAATACGTTTAATGTGAATGTACATGTAGAGCCTATATCAAATTACATACTATGTTGGCATGGAGAGGGGAGGGAAAGGGAGAAAACTTAAAACTCAAAAGCTCGTGGAACTGAATGTTGAAAACTAAAAATGAATAAATTAATTAAAAAAAATAAATACAAGTGTAAGACTTTGTATTTATTTATTTATTTTGGAGGGAGGAAGGCAAGACAATTTGGGTTAAGTGATTCACCCAAGGTCACATAAGTGACCAGTAAGTGTCCAGTGTCTGTGGCTGGATTTAAACTCAGGTCCTCCTGACTTTAGGGCCAGTGCTCTATTCACTGCACCACCTTGCCGCCCCATAGACTTTACATTTATCCTTAATAAATTTCACCATACTTGACTTGGCCCTTTGCTCCAGTCCAGTAATGTCACATCCAAAAAAAAAGCCAAATTTGTTGCAACCCACATATTGACTTAGTTTTTAAGTGTATTATTATTTATGTTAATTGCATTTTAATTTTTTTATTACATATGTCCCAATTCCATTTTAACCTGTTTCTGTCTGTTTTCAGGCTTGCGTGTTGCGAGGGCCATTTGTTTGACACCTCTGCTCTAATCTATTGAAGTTAGACTTTTGAATCCTAACTTTACTGAAGAGTGTGTTGACTATCCTTCCCAGCTTTGCATCATCTTCAAGTTTGATAGGCAAGTCATCTATCCCTTCATCTAAGTCACAGATTAAAAATGTTTATTTATAAAATTTGTATTGAATTAGTAAATAAATAATTTATTAAAAAATATCAAAATATTTATTATTAAAATATTTAAATATGACAGGGCCAAGCACAGGTCCTTGGGGGTACTCCACTAGAGACTTCCTTCCAAGCTGAAATGGACTGTTAATAATTCTTCTTTAAGATTAGTTATTCAACCAGGCAGTAATTTATCTAATTGATAAGACTATTACTTTGCCAGCATCTCTCCATCTTTTCCATAAGAATAACATGAGAGTTTTTGTAAAAAGCTTTGCTAAAATTTAAGGCAATTATCCACAGAATCATCCTGATCTACTGTTTATTAGACAGTCAAAAAAGGAAATCGGATTAGGTTAACATGACCTTTCTCTTTTCCAGATGTTTGTTACTCATTCCTTTAATCATGTGTTCTAGAATTTTGCCAAGAATTGAGGTCAAGCAAATGCTGGAGGGAGTGTGGGGGAAAAAGGTACTTTAGTACACGGTTAGTGGAGTTGTGAACTTGTCCAACCATTCTGGAAAGCAATTTGAAAATATGCTCCCAAAGCTATTAAACTATGCATACCCTTTGACCAGTGATACCTCTACTAGGCCTATACCCCAAAAGGGATCAAAGAATGAAGACAGGGTCTCATATGTACAAAGATACTTATAGCAGCTTTCTTTGTGGTGCCGAAGGATTGGAAACTGAGGAGCTGACCATCAAGTGGGTATTGGCTAAACAATTACAGTATGTGGATATGATGGAATACTAATTTGCTGTAAGAAATAATGAAAGGGATGGTTTCAGAAAAACCTGGGATGACTTGGATGAACCGATGCAAAGTGAAGTGAGCAGAACCAGAAAGAACAATTTATACAATAACAACAGTCTCATAAGAGACAACTTTGAAAGACTTAAGGACTCTGATCAACACAATGACCAACCACAATTCCAATGAAATATGCTTACCCCTTCCAGATACAGAACTGATGGACTCAGAGTGAAGACTAAAGCATATTTTATTTTCTTTATTTCTTTTCTTTTGAGGGGAGAGAGATATGGCTAAATCACGGATTTTTTTTCACATGACTTCACATATTTGTAATGAGTGTTTTTCCCTTGCCTTCTGAATGGATAAGTGAGAGGAAGGAGGAAGGGAGAGAATTCAGAGCTAAAACTTAAATAAAATTGAATAAAACAAAAAATGAAAGCCAAAATCTAATAGCCAATCAATCAACAAACATTAAGTACCTACCATGTATTAGATAGAAGAAGCCAGATGGCTTAGTAGGTAGAATGCTTGACCTGGAGTCAGGAAGACTTGAGTTCAGAAGCAACCACAGACACTTCCTAGTTATGTGACTCTGGGCAAGTCCCTTAACCACTGTTTGCCTTGGAGGAAGCTTGGTGGCTCAAGAATGCTGGCTCTGGAGTTAGGAAGAGCTGAGTTCAAATCCAGATTCAGACATTTACTATTTCTGTGATGCTGGATAAGTCACTTAACCTCTATTTGACTTAATCCACTGAAGAAAAAAATGGCAAACCACTCTATTGTCTTTGCCAAGAGAACTTCGTAATGGGGTCATAAAGAGTTGGACACAACTGAACAACAAATGTGCTAGACCCTAGGTTAGGTGTTAACTAGGGATACAAATACAGAGGCAAAATAGCTTCTGCCTCAAGAAGCTTACGCTGTAGCAGTGAAGACAACAGACACATACACAGGGATGTAGGTTTATACAAAACTTATACAAAACTGATGCAAAATCAGCTTAGTGGGAGCTGGGCGTGGGGCTGCACTAGCAACTGTAGGGACCAGGAAAGGAAGGCATTATGCAGAAGGTGGTACTTGAGTGGAATCTTGCAGGAAACCAGGGATTTTGTGAAGTGGCAATGTGAGGAGAGAGTGTATTCCAGGCATGGAGGAAAGCCAATGTGAAGGCATGAAGAGGAGGTGGTAGTGGAATGTCAAGTGTGGGGAGCAGCGGGACCATAGATAGCATGGATAGGAACAATAAGGATTAAGACGGCAAAGGTGGTAGGAGCTCAATGTGTGAAAAGCGTTAAATCCCAAACAGAAAAGCTTTTATTTGACCCTCAGCATTAAAGGAAGACACTGGAATTTATTGAGTGACATGGTTAACTCTGTGCTGTAGGGACAATCAATTTGTTGACTGTGTAAGGGATGAATTGGATCATGAAGATATGAGGCAGGGGTACAGAGTCAATGTAATAATCTAAGGGAGAGGTGGCACAGTGGGAAGACCTGGAGTCAAGAAAACTCCTCTTCCTGAGTTCAAATCCAGCCTTAGACACTTCCTAGCTGTGTGACCCTGGGCAAGTCATTTAACCCTGTTTGCCTCAGTTTCTTCATCTGTAAAATGAGAAGGAAATGGCAAACCATTTTAGTATCTCTACTGAGAAAACGCCAAATAGGGTCACAAAGAGACAGATATGACTGAAAAAAGGGAGAAGCGCTGAGGATCCTAACTAGGGTGATGGTTCTGTGAGTGGAGAAAAGGAAATATATGTGAAAGATGTCATGGAGGCAGAAACAAGTTAGGAGTCAAGGATACCATCAGGACTGTGAATCTGAGTGCACTAGACAGAAATAGGGAAATCTGGAAGAAGGTCAGGTTTTGGGGAAAAACAACCAATCAGCATTAAGTAAGGATCTACCATTCTAATCTAAGTACTATGTTGGTGTTAGGGATACGAAGAAAAAGCAATGAAATAATCCCCACCCTCAAGGAACTATCGGGGAGAAAAACTGTTGTGGTTATTCATCCTTCATTTTCGAATAGGACCATGATATCTTGAGCGATGCTTTGACTTGCACTCACATTGGATTTAAGTGAGACAGAGCTTCTCAAAGCTTCCAGTCTCATTCTCTTCCAGAGTCATCAAAGTTCAGTGGCAAGACAAAAGTCAAGATGTCTGAAAATGACCCTGGATGCAGTGGATGGTCTTGGTATCTTTGATGCCTGGCCAAGCTCTAAGTATTCCGCAGCACTCTTCATCCATTTTCATGATTGTGGGAACAAATGATTCTCATCCACCCATTCCAACCTGGGAAAGTCTTCACATATTTGGGGTAGACATTCACCTAATTCATTGAGGAGAGAAAAAAACTTCAGGTATGTTAACTGTATACTCAATAAATACAAAACAAATATAAGGTGGTTAAATATAGAATATTTAGAGGGGAGAGCACTAGCAATTGGGGGAAGATCAGGAAAAGCTTTGTGTATAAGGTAGCATTTGAGCTATGCTTGAAAGAAGGAAGAGATTCTCTGAGGAAGAGTGAGGAGGAAAAGTAAAGTGTGCCGAGGGCCAGCCAGTGCCAAGATACAAAGATGGGAGGTGAGAAAAGAAAATGAGTTCTGTATTGGGGATGTTGGATTTGAAGAGGCTGTGGAACATCCCATTCAAAACGTCCAATAAAACAGTGTTTGTTGTTTATTCTTTATTTTTGGAAAGGATCGACTCGACTTGTTTATGAATTGGATTTAAGTGAGGTAGAGCTGCACAAATTATTAGTGATAATGGAGACTGGAGCTCAGGAGTGAGATTGGGGTTGAGAAGCGAAGGACTAACCAAACTTGGAATAAACACACAGTCACAGGGCATGGCATGGGTGATGATCCAGACTGAGAAAGAGCATTCAAACAAGTAAAAGGAGAACTGAAAGCAGGGTCACAGTACCTAAAAGAAGAGAATTTCTAGTCGATAATTTTCCAACTTCATTCTCTCCCTTTTTGGAAAAGTAGGACATTTGCCCATCTCCAGTCCTATGTTGCCTCTTCATTCTCCATTTTTGTTAAAAGATCTGTCAATAGTTGAAAGTCAACAAATATTTATTAGGCACCTACTATGTGCCAGAGTCTGTGCTAAGTAGTGGGAATACAAAGAAAGGCAAAAGATAGTCCCTGCCTCCAGGGACCCCACAATCTAATGGAATAAGACAATTTATACAAAAAGAAGTTGAAAGGGTGTGTGTGTGTGCAGGAATAGAGGGAGGGAGAGTAGGTGCCAGGTGCAGGGCATGATGAAGATTTGTAGTCAGGTGGGAAATGATGAAATAACTGCCCTTAAATGGAGGATCTGGGAGTAATTTTCCAAGGACCACCCTCTACTCCTCCAGTGAGAGAGGGGGTACTGAGGAAAATAATCCCATCTGCTAATTCTTTCAGTACCCTCAAGAAATCCTTCTGGACTAGGTGAGTTGAATGCATCCACGGTTACTCTGTGCTTGCTCTTTATCTTCTGATTTATCTTAGATGTCAGCTCTCTACTAGACATTTTGTCTTGTCTTTCCCAGTCCAAAAATCATTCTCTTTATTAGAGAAAAAGGAAACAATAGAGGAGTGAACTGGTCATCAATTATCAGTGTGTCATCCTTTGCAAGTATCAGTCCTATCCCTTCTTGGAACCTTTTTTCTCCAATACAATTTTAAAAACCCTTTTCTGTTTTGCTCAGTTTTTCTGACCAGCTTCTGCTCATTCTGAATACTCCTGGCAGTATTTTGTCTGGGACCATATCACACCTGGGTGCTCATACTCCATCATCTGTCTTTGTCTCTATATATTGCGTAGCTCTTGTTGAGTTGTTCAGTTGTCTCTTACTCTCCGTGACCGCATGGATCACAACACACCAAGCTGTTCTGACCTGAGGAGCTCATTTTCCAATGTCTTATCTGATGTGGATACAAATGGTACCCTAAGGGTCAAAAAGAATTTTAGGGGTTTTTCCAGTACTTTGTGAAGCCCCTCCTGAGGTGTGTTTGTGGCTTATTCTGTAACTTATCTGTAGTTTGAGGGTGTCTTAAAGTCCTTTTCCCTTTATCTTGAAATATCATAAGATTCCTCCTTATCTTGTAAGCAACCTTCATTCTATTCATCCTTATCCTGTCCCTAATCTTCAACCCCCATAAAAAACCCTAAAATTACATCATCTTTGTTTTTACAAACCCCCTCAAATTATATCACCCTTCTGAAACCCCTGTATAAGCCTGGTACCCCCAAGTATCAAGACCTTTCATTAGCTTCTTGCTAACAAGTTCTAAGTGAATTCTTTCACACTCAGAACTGCTCTCCTGCATCTGACCTCAATATAAAATGGTGCCAAAACCAAGGAATCCAAATATTAATTGGACTTTACTGACCTTCTCCTAGTCACTGGGTAAGAGATAAATTCCCTTTTCTTTGTTCTCTTACCCACATCTTTTTGCTTCTATGGTCTCCTTGGCTTCAATGGAGTACATGAGGTACCCAGACACTGCCAGAGTCATCTGAAGCTCCACTGACTTCTGGGTGGCCAGTCAGATTGTGGACCCCTCATATAAGGGGATCCCCTTGCACTGGGTCTGTCACATTTTTTTTCTCCCCTTTGTCTTAAGATGCTGAGATGAGGGGAGAGAGGCTGCTAGGATGGGAAAATTGGGGGAAGAAGATCTTAAGGAGAAGTGCCTAGTGTTCCATTGTAACATAGCCTGCCTTTAATATAATCTAGAAAAGTTATTTGTGAAGGGAATTTCTAAGCAAGACAAGTTTAGTAAGAAATTCCATCTCCAAAACTTAATGAAAAGGTGCTTTGCTCTGCTTGAATGGACTTTTACCTTGTATTATTCCCTTTTCCCATGGGAAGTTGGGGAGTCAGGTAGGTAGTCTCTTGACCTGGTTTTCTTTGTGGGGGGGTGTCCCTGTGTCTGTTTCTGAGTTTTCTATGCTCTGTGTTGTTAACTTAAAACTTTATATGCAGTATATGCATCTTGAAATTTCCAGGGGGATAGGAAAGGAGAACTGGAATGCTTCAGACAGTTGCCTCACAGGTTAAAGGGACAGAGGACTCCAGCTCAAGGAAGTAAAAGGTTATTTGGAGCTAGGAAGTGTCACCAGATATCTTTGGAAAAAAATGTGAATTTATGGAGAATAATCTTTTCTTTTAGAGTGCTAAGAGTATTGGGCCTTAGAAACTAAAATATTACTGTCAGTGATTCATCAGTGATTATGATCCAGGTTTGATTTGTTCATCCAACTCAGTTAACACCACCTGATTGGTAATTAATTGATTCTGTTTCAAGTTTTAAATGCATGATAATTGCTTATGGTATGGTCTTATTTCTAAATTTTCTTGTATCGTGGCATTTCATATATATGATAACAATTGCGTCACCTACGTTGCCAGAAAAGTAATTTCTCTCGTAATCTATATGTTGTTAGATTAAGAATTGGATTGTCAGATCATGAGGTTGTTAACTAAGAGGAGGATTTTTGGAGTCATCGAGTCATAAATTCTTATCAACCCTGTGCAAAATTTTACATGTTGTGGAATTCCTAGAATTTTAGTTTTATGGCACCTCGGGGATTTGTGATAGACATTTTACACCAACTTAGTTTTGATAAATTCTAATATTTAAGGCTTCAGCTAATTTACTTCATGAAAGTTTAGTGATTATTCCTTTTAACATCAGGATAAACTGTAAACATTTTAAAGAAAGGGAAATACTTTTACAAAGAAAAGTTTTGCAAAATCTTTTTGAGTGATTTTTAGAAAAATCTAAATTTCCATTTGCAATAATAATTTGATATTGATGACAATTATGTCCAAACCTACTGTGAATTTTCTAAGTTTCATTCCTAGGTTTATTGTGTCCTTGGATTAGCCTTAAATGGGTGCTTTCATACTACAGGTACCATAAGAAAGAGCACTGGTCTTGTGAATGTAGTCTTAAAAGGTTCAATACCCCACTCTAAGTTTTTAAAGGGTGGACATAGAAATGAATAAGTTAGGACAACTAAAAGCATCTTAGTAGATTCTGGAGGTTTTGAGATGAATTGTTACTGAGTTTTGGAACACCTTCTCACAATTCCATCACCCCCTTTCCTCACTCCCTCCACCATGTTTTCTTATTAACCCTTTTCACCTCCAATCAGACTAGATCAGATCTCCTCCACTTGCAAATTCACCTTCCTCCTGTCCCCAAAAGAAGGAGAGGGAAGGGCAGCAGCAATATCTTGGAAGCACCTAGCCACAGCCATGGAGAGAGAGTGAAGGGGGAAGGGTCAAGGTAAAGAAGCCAGCCAGTCAGCTTCTGTACTTAGTAAGCCAGTCCATCCTTCTAGCAATATTTTCTATGTAATCTGGAAATGCAATTGATGTCATCTGAAGTTTATTGTTTATGTTACAGCTAAAACAATTTGGCTATTACTTATGAAAATTTTAAGACTGTTGGTTATTATTTTAATTCTAAAACCTAAAACTGGTAACTTGTCTGGGTTATGGAGCTCCTAAACAATTAAATTTGCTGAGAATTTACAAGTATATAGAAATGATCTCTCATGATTGATTTTTGCACAAGGGCAAATTTAAATTTGAGATGTAAATCCTAGCAAACTTTTGATTAGTGAAACTTGCCACCTGAGGTAAAAGCTCTTGGGACTATAATGAATTGTGTTTTGAGTTGTCTGATGGATCATAAGAATCCATTAACAATCAATAGTCAATAATTCACCATCTTAGAGAAATGCCACAAGCTGCTTAGAGACAACGTGACTATTACAGGTGGAAGTCTACATCTGGCAAAGCTGAGAGGACAGTCTTAGCCTCAGTCTAGGATGGGATCCTCCTCACTCAGTTTCTCCACTGTGTCCCTTTGAAAAGGAATGTTTCCCACATGACTGTTCCTGGGTCTATGAAGTGGAATTGATACTGTGAGGTTGAAAAACTATGATGTTTTATCTACTCATGTCCTTGCTTTTCCTTTTACTGACAAATTTCCGTAATCAAAGTAAGTGGTCAGTGAAAGATGTGAGCACAATGCAAGTATGTGAAATTTAGCTGTTTTTAATCTGAATGTGTAGTCATTCTATACCCCAAACATCTGGGTAAATTATTGCTCCTGTATAGTCATGTGAAAGATTAAATCCCTGGAATAGAACATTCTTTCTGAATGATATGGGAATAACTAGATAAAAGGAAAAGAAGTTTATGAAACAAAAGTACAAACACAATTTTAATTATTATCTAATAGACTGAAGCTGGATATATCTGAGCTACTATAATAAAATGTGTTTTTAAGATCTGAACTATTCAGCCTAAAATTATATTCCTTTTTACACCTTAAACAATAGGTATTCAGCTTAGTCATCTGCCTGCTACTGGATATATATCTATGTGGAATAAGGTCCTTAACTATTTCAACATGATGTAAGAATAACTGTATATTGGTACAACTGATTGAGAGAACTAGCTCTTATTCTATTAGTTACTTAAGCTAACTCAGAAACATCTTCAGTTTGGGGAAAAGAATTTTAGTGCAATCAAATTTTTTAGAGGGAAGTAACTTATTTTAGCATTAATGGAAAAGTCAATTTCATTTAAAGTTTACTACTATTGTAGAAATAATACCTGTTTATACTGTGTGTCCTGTGGTACAAACATGTTTTATTATAAACAACTTATTGATATACACTGTTTTATAATTATTTACTTATGGATCCTCCCAGGTCTTTTATGATGACTGGAGTAAAATCAGTCTCTTATACGCAAATTTGTTTGTATAACTATTGAACTCAAGCTTCTACCTGCAAAAGTATTGTAACTTATATTTACCTGTATAGAGTTGGATCCTCAATAACATCTGATCTTCCTGAAGGAATTGGAATTAGAATGGAAACTTTTGAGAAAATAACAAGATCAGATAATCCTGTATGTCAAAAGTAAAAAATAGCATCATGGTTCCTTTATTCTGATACCCTTTCAATGCTCCTTCTATTTGACCCTTCTTATTGAACTAGCTTGTCAGATTTGTGTCTCCTAGACTTTTGGCTGTCCACCTACAGATGGCCATACAACAAGAATACCTGTTCCACAATCTCCTCATCCTATGGAGGCTCAGCCTCATTTTACTCCCTTCCCTGCCCCCACTCAGTCAGGGACAGCTCCTTTGTCCATCTCCTAAAAGCATTTGGGAGAAGATAAGGCAAACAGGAGTGCTGAGGCAGATGAAGCAAAGAGGATGCAGGATGTGAGATATAAGATAAGATGAAGTGTGTGACTAGCCAGAAAAGTGATCAAAGAAGACTACGCATTGAAGCCCCTCACCATGGACTTATCTCTGTGCTTTCTCGCTATGTTGTGCTCTGAGCTCTACCTCGAACCACTTCTGTTCCTAGCCCACAAATTCCTGATTCTCACCATGTGCCTAGCTTAGGCCTGTTTTCCAGGACTGGAAGTCTAATGCCTTAATCCAAATAGGGAACTCTGTGGGGCAAGGTGGAGTACATGATTTCTGAGTGTGCTATCATCATACCCACGATATGAGCTAACTCCCCATAGCTCTCCTCCTATCCTCTGAAAACCCTGCATGGAAATTATCCTTTGAGTGTTAGAATTCTGCACTCAAAAGATACTACAGGCAGCCTCATGGATGCAAGACATCCATTCCTGCTTGATATCTCCCCCTGCATCCTCCTGGGGTTAATGATTCCTCTCCCTTCTTTCTCCCATTTTGACCCTGCTATTAGATATTTTACTTGTTCTTATATTGGACCTGGGGTGTATGTGTTCAGGGAGGATCAGCACATTTGATGTGATGGTTGCTGAACCCTTTTTGAGACTCTTTCCACCTTTGGTGTCTACCTGTTCCACCCAACGCTTACCTGTGGCTCCAAGAAGCTGCAGCATGCACAGCAGCCATCCCCTGGTAAACTGTTTTGGCAGACAGGCCAAACCAGGTTGAGGATAACCAAGAGATCTCAAACCCATTGATGAATTAGGGGGTTGTCTCCTCCAAGCATGTGAAGACTTCCCCCTGGTGGAATGGGCAGATGAGAACAATTTGTTCTAACAGCCATGAAGGCAACTGAAGAAGGTGATATGTAGCAAATACGGATCAATTCTCTTCTGCCTATGCTAATTTTGACCTAATAGTCAACACCAAGAAAACACAGGTGTTTCATAAGCCACCACCATCCATATGTGGAACTATCAGTTACAACCAATGGAAAAGTTTTGGATGCTGTGGATAAGTTCACTTACCTTGGTAGTGTACTTTTCAGGGATGTACACTTTGACAATGAGGTTGACACATGCATTGTCAGAGCTAGCTCAGTGTTTGGGAGGCTCTGAAGAAAAGATTTGGGGAGAAGATGTATTAGACTGACTACCAGACTGAAGGTCTAAGGAGTCATTGTGCTGACTTCATTGTTGTATGCCTGTGAAACATGGACTGTCTACCAGCACCATGCCAGGAAACTGAATCACTTCCATTTGAACTGCTTTAGGAAGATTCTGAGGATCACCTGGCAGGATAAGGTACCAAACACTGAGGTCCTTGATCAAACTAAACTGCCAAGTATTCAAACTATGCTTCAGAAAGCATAGCTCTGATGGGCTGGCCACGTTGTTCAAACGCAAAATGTACTCTTGCCAAAAGAAATATTTTATGGAGAACTCACATGCAGCAGGCAATCACATGGTGGCCCGAAGAAGAAATACAAGGACACTCTCAAAGTCTTTCTCAAGAATTTTGAATTTGATTGTGGGACATGGGAGACACTGGCACAGGATCACTCAGGATGGTGTGCCCACATCAGAAAGGGTGCTGTGCTCTTTGAGCAAATCAGAATTGAGACAGCACAAAGGAAACGTAGGATGCGCAAATTTGGAGTATCCACTCCAAATATTCACACCAACTATCGTTGCCCAATCTGTGGTAGAGCATTCTAAGCTCATATTGATCTAATCAATCACAGCCGGATACATTGAAACTTCACTTTGTCATGGTGATGTCATTTTGGTCCTCTTTGAGAATGAAGGACAACAACCAACCAACCAATATTTGGCCTATGCTTGTTTAACCTCCTGGTTCTCTTTGGGTGTTCTTGCCTGCAGAAATTCCACCTTCAATTTTTAGAACACCAATGACTGTCCTTGGTATCCCTGAGCAGTTTGCCTCTCTCCACCTTGGGCTCAGTGGGTGCCACATTCCACACCCCCACATTGACTACCCCTCTTCAACCTATTATCGGCCCTTGAAATAAACTCTGTGCCCCTATTTGAACTTTGCCCTTTTTCCTGAAAGATTTCTCTTGCCTAGTGGCTGAGTGGGGAAATGATGTGCATACAAATGGCACCCCTAGGACTAAAAAGAATATTAGTTTCTAGTACTCTGTGAAGCCCCTCCTGAGAGGAGTTCAGGATTATTCTATAGTTTATCCTGTAATTTGATGGCTCCTAAGATTCCTTTTCCTGTTACCTTAAGATACAAAAAGACTTCTCCTTCTCTTGTAAGATCAAAAGAAATGATTTTTCTTCTTTATTCTGTGTCCCCCTGTCCTTATGCTGTCAACCATCTTCCTTATCCTGTGTCCGAGGATTCTTCCTTATCTTGTAAACAACCTTCATTCTGTTCATTCTTATCCTGCCCCTAATTTTCAACTCCCATAAAACCCTAAAATTACATCATTTTTTAATTATTGTTCTGTATTTATATAGGTGTGAACCTATAAAAGCCTGGTTCTCCCAAATATCAAGGCCCTTCGTTAGTTTCTTGCTAACAAAGCCCATGTAGCATTCACATAATAAAGCTATCACTAGCTACAGGGAACATCTAAGTGAATTCTTTTACACTCAAACCACTCTCCCGAATCTGACCTCAACATCTTTTAGCATTTTAATACTGTCCAGGGGACTTTCTTGGCAAAGATACTGGAATACTTTGCCATTTCCTTCTGCAGTGAAGCACCTTTTGTCAGAATTCTCCACTATGACCAGTCCAAGGTAACCCTCTGTCTTGTAGCTCGTAGTTTCACTGAGCTACGCAAGACAAGCTGCCAAGATAAGGCATCCAGGAAGTGATCCAGGAGGGGCTCTATATGTTGTACATATTTTTAAAAAAATAAAATTTAAGCTTGTTATTGAATACCCTGTGCATCCATTTTGGTTCTTTAGAGAACTCCCCGCCCTCTTTTGTAATTTTCATTAGTGTTGTTGGTTTTTGTCTTCTGAATTTTATTCATGTGATAATTCTGTTCTTTTTGGGCAGATTTTCCTTGCAGAAATTTAGCTGTGGGATTCCACTAATTTTTTCTCACCCTTTGACATGTTTTTTCAAAAACTAGAATGTGTCGCACTGCTCGCAACTTTCCACTTCTCTATCACAAATCCAAGATGGAACAGGCACTGCTTTCCTAGGTTACTATTCATTGTGAGAATCAAATACAGAACAGAATTTCCCTTCTTTGACTCTTTTGCCTTTTGAAAGACAAAACTATCATTAAGGCAAGTCAAGGAATTATTAGTTGCTCTGCTTTTGGCAGAGAGTGCTCCAATGGTTGCCTAAATATTCGAAGTCTCCTGTCATTATTGCATCACACTTCTGTGTTGGGTTTGTAATCTATTTCTTTTTTTAAAAATTATTTTATTTGTTGTCAGTGTTCTACAGTCACTTCCATCTATCTTGGATTTTTTCCTCTTCTTCCCCCTCTCTCCCCTTTTCCTCCCTGAGACAGTGTGCAACCTTATATGTGTTCTACACATTCATTTTAGTCATGTTTCATAGAAGAATTGAAATAAATGGGAGAAACCATACAACAAAACAAAACAAAACATAATACAAAAGAAAATGGTCTGCTTCATTCTGTGATCCAATCCATAGTTCCTTCTCTGGATGTGGAAGGCATTTTGCCTCAAGAGTTCATTGGGAATTTTTTTAAGTCCTTGAATTGCAATGAAGTACTAAGTCCACCAGAAAAATTCCTTGCACATTGTGGTTGTTGCTGTGTCCAGAGTTTTCCTGGTTCTCCTCCTTTCACTCAACATCAGTTCATGTATGTCCTTCCAGGTCTCTCTAAAGTCTTCCTGTTCATCATTTCTTATAGCACAATAGTATTCCATTACATTTCATACCACAAATTGGTCAGTCATTCCCCAATTGATGGGCATCCACTTGATTTCCAATTTTTGGCCACCACAAAGAGAGCTGTTGTAAATATTTTTGAACATGTGGGACCCTTTCCCATTTTTATGATCTCTTTGGGATAGAGTCCCAGAAGCTATATTGTTGTTCAAAGGGTATGCACATTTTTTTATCCCTTTGGACATAGTTCCAAATTACTCTCTAGAATGGTTGGATCAGCTCATAGCCCCACCAACAATGAATTAGTATTCCAACTCTCCCCCATCTCCTCCAACATTTATCATCCTCCTGTTTTGTCATGTTAGCCAATCTGATAGGTGTGATGTGGTACCTCAGAGTTGTTTTGATTTACATCTCTCTAATCAATAGTGTTTTAGAGCACTTTTTCATATGACTATAGATATCTTTAATTTTTTCCTCTGAAAACTGCCTATTTATATCCTTTGACCACTTATCAATTGGAGAATGACTTGTATTCTTGTACATTTGACTCAGTTCTCTATTTTAGAAATGAGGTCTTTATCACAGACACTAGTTGCAAAAATTCTTTCCCAGTTTTCTGCTTCCCTCCTAATCTTGGTTGCATTGGGTTTGATTGTGCAAAAACTTTTCAGTTTAATGTAATCAAAATTATCCACTTTGTACTTCATAATGCTTTCTATCTCTTGTTTAATAAAAAATTCTTCCTTTCTCCATAAATATGATAAATACACTATTCATTGCTCCACTAATTTTTTTAAAGTTTCAATCTTTATACCTAAATCATGTATCCATTTGGACTTTATTCTTGTTTACAGTGTTAGGCATTGGTCTATGCCCAGTTTCTGCCACACTGTTATCCAGTTTTCCCTAATCTGTTTCTTGAAATCCTTATCTACTTCTTTTCTCTATCCAGGTGATCTACAGTATACTCAGATATTTACATTATTTCTGTTTCTTCCTTCATCTTCAGCAAACTGTTCTGGATTATGATTCTTTGCTCGGGTCCCTAGATTTCCTCATAGAACTCTGTCTTAAGATATGATGCTACTGTCTTATCCCTCTCCCTCACCTTCATCTTTGCTTATCCTGTTTCTTTAGAATAAAATATGCCTATCCAGTGTATTATTATAGACATAGGTCTCATCCTCCCACATCTCAGTAATAACTATAAGATCACATATGCCTCTTTGAATTAGAAAGCTTAATCATTTTTTTACCTACACTTTGTGTATTTATGTATAGCCAATAAAAGCAACAGGGTTTTGTAACTGGCTCCTTTTGCAGATTTTTGTCTCCTATGAATTTCTGAAAATGTCTACATCTATTTTTCTACTTATACTGTAACTACTATCTATCTATCTATGCTGGTAGATATATGTACTTTCCTCCTTCGTGGTGCATTTAAATTTCTTTTTGTTAGATTTGCTAGACTACATACAAATATGGTCTTATTAACCTATGTTAGGTGCTCAATCACTTTCATATTTTATATGACTGGACAGAAATTCAGTTCTCATTCTTGAATACCACCTTCTTAACCAAGTTGTTCACTACCCCAATATGCCAAAGGCTAAAGTTCTTGCCTTCTGTGAGCAGCAATGAAGAGAGAAGGAAAGAAAGAAAGAGACAGAGGGAGAGAGGGAAGAGAAAAGAAAAGGAGGGAGGGAGGGAGGAAGGAAAGAAGGAAGGAAGAAAGGGAAGGAAGGAGGGAGGGAGGGAGGAAGGAAGAACTCACCTGTGCCTCTTAGGTCTTCGGTGTTGTCCATGACTTTGTAATCTTGAGTAATAATTTCTAGGTACCTTATGGCGATATCATTTCTAATCTTGTGAATCACTAGGAGTGGGTAGTTAGCATGTGGAATGGCAAACTTTGGGAGAGTCCCTGTCAAGTCTTGGATATATGTGTTAGGAAGACAGGAGGTCTCTCTATTATTGTTATTAGGTTGACAGGTGACTCCCTAATGAAGGGAATCACCAGCCACTTTTTGTCCCATCTTCCACTGACCCTTACTGGATGATCTTTCATTTGATAGCCTTTATACACATACACCCAAGTTTTATCATTCCCTGGAGGGGAGCTGCTTCCTCTTCAGGCAGACCTCTCCCTCTTCCTCAAAAAATTCTTAGGATTTAGCTATTTAGTATTCAAATAACACTTTAAGGTTTGCAAAGGGCTTTTACAAATATTTCACTTAATTTTTATGACAACCCTGGGAGATAGGTGTTATCATTATTTCATTGTAGAGATGCAGAAACTGAGGTGGACAATGGTTAAGTGACTTCCTCAGGGTCACACAGCTAGTAAGTGACTAAATCTGATTTTGAACCCAGAGTTTCCTCACTCTGTTCCTGGTACTCTAGACACTGAACAACCTAGCTGCACCAGTAAGTCTTAAAGAAGTCTTAAGCTTGTGTAAGCCAGGCTTCATTTTGTCCTATCCACTTTTTAGAAATGTTTTTCTAATCCATTTATTCCAAATATTCAGTGGATCTTCCCTTTCTCCTCTGTGTGACCTTCTTCTACACTCCAATTTCCTACATCCCAGTTTCTTCAGGTTCTGCATTTCCTTTACTTTTGACATTGCTTTGTGTGTTTAATTTCAATTTCTATTATTTTTTTTTTAAGGAATAGTACTATCTTTGAGGACCCATAGAGTGAAGCGGCACTCCTTATGCCTTTTTACCCTGTATTCCAGAAGTGAAAGTAGCCTAGACCTTGGACAGAGATAGCAATCATTTGATTGGGACAGAAATATAGACATGGCTCTCAATGCAAGTCACTACAAATGTTCTCCTGTTCACCATATTGACTGGAAATGACCATCCCCAGTCCTTGTCTTTTTGCTGGTAACTCCTTCAGAGAGCTTCAGTAGCAAAGTCTTCTGTGGGTCTTTAAGCTTCTCTCTCTCTCTTCACCTTATTAGAACCTTGTTAGCACCTTGACACCTACATTAAACTTTCTCCCCTTCCCTCCTGGTCTGAACCAACTTGTAACACTAACCTTGTCTTACCAACTACCTTCTTCTTCCTCCTCCTCGTTCTTCAGCTTGTCTTTGACTTCTTGACTTTCTCTACCTTCAGCTCAACTCTATCATATCTTCCCTTTGCCTGAGTCCTTTTCTTCCTTCAACCTCTCTTCAAGTCTTCCTAAATTTCCACCTTGTAAAGCCAAACTTTCTTCACAATCCCATAGCCCTTCAAATGCCTTCCAGGTTGTCTTACTCTTGCTTCTTTTCCCACAAATTTCTCCCATGGAAGCCAATCCCTGTTGATGTCTGGCCCATGGCTGGAATGGAAGCATCTCTGATATCCCAGTCAGGTACCAGAAAGAGAGCTTCATCTGTTGGATCTGATTTGGGCGTTTAGAACGTTGCAGCAGGACATTCCTCGACAGCCTCATTGACTCTAAAGGCTCTCTGTGGAACCCATACTGAAGGAGGAATGGGGAGGGGTCTTTGTGGCAGTGAGCACTATCTCATGGAACCCTCCCTCCCTGGGAGTTATCAAGGTAGCCAGCGGGGGGAGGGGGGGCTAGACTTCTTGGAAGTCTGGCTTTAGAGGCCAGAACTGTTGTTTGTGCCACAGAATCACATTATCTCAAAACTTGAAGGTATCTCAGAGGTCATTTAAGTGAGAACACATCTGAAACATGAATCCTTTCAAAAACATCCCTGACCAGTAGTCATTCATATCATATGATAGAGCTGGAAGGAGCCTTAGAAACAATATCATTTCCAAATGCCTCATTTTAGAGATGAGGAAATAGGGACCCAAAGAAGGGAAATGATTTATAATAGCTGGCATTTATCTAATGCATAATCTCATTTGATTCTCACAACAAACCTATGGAGAAAGTGTTGTTAATAATGTGTTTTGTAAATGAAGAAACTGAGCAAGGGATAGGTTAAGTGACTTGACCAGGGTCACACAGCTACTAAATATGGACTCATACTCAGTTCTTCCTGTCTGCAAACCAGGAAATGTTCTAAGCATTGTACTACTTGGTAGCACTAGCCTTGGCCTATGGTCACATAATGAGATTAAGAGCAGGGCCAGGACTAAATATCTGGCTAATGTTCTTTTCCATTTTACCACACTACCTCTTTCCTTGTCTATGGCCAAAACAATCACATCCTTTCTCTTCCAGCTGTTAAGGTATCTGCTCCCCTCTCTCGCTTGTTTGGAATCATCTCCATCTCATCAGACATCTCTGAAAGTGATGGTATATGTCACCTACTTTGCTTCCCACAAAATTGACTCAAATTCTAAACTCTTTTCCTTTCATCAAAAATTCCTAGATCTGAAGGACCAGAATCCTATGCCATAGTTCACTGTTTCCTCACTACTTCCCACCTCATCCTCTGACCAACTAGTGCCTGAGTACAGAGGACTAGTCTTACTCTTTGAGATTCATTGGGTTGGGGAGTGAGATCAGGTTGTACTGTCCAAGTAATGGGTATACCAGCAGGGGAGGCCGCAAAGGGTTAATGGCTGCTGGGGCTAAGTGACTCCAGATGTGCTGGACCAACCTGTGGTTGATCATGACCAGAAGCCAGGCTACAGCTCTGCTTCCCTCAGCCATCCCCTCCTCTCCCTGGAGATACCCCTGGTCCCCAGTTTCAAAGGAGGCAGGAAGGCCTTGCCCTCTCTGCCATTTCTGCCATGTACACTCTGTTCTTGAATGCAATCATAGAACATAGGACCTAGAATTTCAGAACTGGAAGGAAACTTAGAACAGAGAATGTGAGAATTGGATGGAACTTAGAATGTCAGAGCTGACAGGATACTTCCAAACCATCTTAGTTCAATCCATTCATTTTACAGATGGAGAAAATGAGACCCAAAGATTGGGGAGCAACAGGCTACCCAACAACACTGTAAAGCATGATTTCCTGCTTTCTCTTCTTTCCTGGGGACCCTCTCCCAGAGGTACACAGGCAGGCACTGCCTGAGATCCCTCTACCTAGCACACAATCCCTGCCACGATTGCCAGGTGATCAAAAGATTGCCAATCTATGACCCCACCTTACTGTCAGCAGCAGAGCCCCCAGACCCTATTGCCCAGTCTGGGGAGAGGAGAGAGGAGGGGAGTCACCACCCTGGGCAGAATGGGCTGGCCTCTCTTAATACAAATGACTCAGCTGCTGGCGTGGGCTGTGGAATTTCTAAACATCCCCTCATATCCTGAGAAAGAGGGAGAAGGCAGAGAGTGAAGGGAAAACAGAAAGAAAAACAAGAAACTCAGGGGAAAAAGACCAAATTGAAAACAGACACACGCACACACACACTCCTCTCTCTCCCTCCCTCTCACGCTCCCTGCCTGCCTGCCTGCCTCCCTCCCTCCCTCTCACACACCCTCTCTCACTCAAAGAGACCAATCAAAGGGACCTCTTCGGCCTTTCCCCCCAAGTTGTAGGAGACAGAGCTTTTTCTCTCACTCAGAGTTGTCTCAGCCTCTTACTGCTTCCACCTCTGCCTGAGGCCTGGGTACCCTGAGCCTAGCCGCTACCCACCTTCCTCGCCCAGCAGGCCAAGAGACAAGGAGAAACCAAGAGAAAACTTTGTAAGCAGAGAGTGGACCAGGAGGGCTTATCCCTTCCTTTGCCTTCTAATGGTCCTTGATCTCAATCCCTCAGAGGGGCAAACATACAGAAAGACCAAACTAGAAAGGCCCTCCTGAGTCTGGAGATTCCCATAAGGATGCTCTAGAACTGTCTCTTGTCCCTCCTGCTGCTGGTCCTCGGACCAGTTGCTCCCCTGTTCTCCAGTCACTCCTGCTGCCTGGAGCCCCATCCACCGGGGCCAAGGGAGGTGAATTTGGAGACAGACGAGAAAGGGGCAACATCTGGGGACTCTGTGAAGGTAGGCTGTTTGTGAGCAGGCAGCGAACAAGGCAAAATCAAGAGAAGACCAAGGCAATAAGGTAGGTACCTGGGCCCCCAACACTCTCTGCCCCCACCCCACCCCACTTCCAGGGCCCCTTTGCCATGTCTCAGCCACACTTTGGTCAAGTTGAAAATGGAAAATATTTTTAGCAAAACCAGATGGGAGAAGCCCAGAGTGGAATTGGGAGATGTCAGTTTGCAAAAGTGTTGAATCTCCTTTGCCATCCCCATGCTCAGTTGGACCTTATGCAGTCATGCCCACCAGACGGGCCCCTCTTTTCTCCCTCTTCTACCCTGTGCCCCAAGAGCTAGCACCCCGCCCCCCTCCATTCCAGCCCTCATTCACACAAAACCACTGGGTTTTCTGGGCTCCATTCTCCTGGCTCTGTATCTTAACAGCGGAGGGTCTGTTTGCCAGAGCTAGGGGGCGGGGCCTGGGGGGTAGGGGTGGCTTGAGGGGCCAGAGAATGGGCAGAGTGGGAGGGGGACTTTAAGGATGAAGGCTACTAAGGGTGGGGAGATGTTGAGGGCCAGGGGTTGTGAGGGGAGGAAGGATTATGAGGAGAGACAAACCATGAAGGGAGGGGACTCAGAGAAAAGTGGGGCTGAAGGGGGTGGAGTGGTTCGTACTTAAGTGGATCAGACTGGAGATAGAGGACAAAAGTTGAGGGGGGAGGTGGGGAACAGATCGAGGTGGGGGGGTTTGGCAGTTAGGACAGGGGACTAGGGGATGAAGGAATGAGTATGAGGATGGCACTATAAAATAGGGAATGAGGCATCAGGATCAGCAAACAGAAGATTGGGGTTGGTGAGGGGAGACCTTCAGCCTCAGCCATGAGTCTGCAGTCGTTTTCCCAGAAAGGATTTGGCTTCAGGCCAGTCCCTAGGGCCATCGAAGCCCCAGGGATTTAAAGGGCTTTGCAAATTTTCCAGATTCCTAAGATGTCCTTCCAAACCCCCAGCTGATGGGAAACTGTCAGTTTGTTGTAGCTTTCCTTATGCTGTTAGGGATGGGGAGGAGAGGAGGGGACAGGAACTGAGCTTGGGCAGCCTATGAATGGAGTTAGGGCTCCAGACTGTGGGGGGTGGGGATACAGAGGGGGAGGGAACAATAGGAGACCTCCTAAGGAAAGCATTGATCTCTCAGACCTCTCTGCCTTTTGCTAAGGGAAGGGCCTAAGCTAAGAGGGGTCAAGGGTGATAGGAGGACCCTGACAGATCCAGCCCCTCAGTCAATGATAGTTTTTCTAGGTAGCTGTGGGATAATTGGTGTATAAGTTTGTGCAAACCAAGGCATTGCTTCATCCTGTCCAGTCTTTAGAAATATTTCTCTAATTTATCTCTTTTTCACTCCCACAGTCACTATCCAGCCTAGGTCCTCATTCTCTTTTGACAGAATGCATTATTAAAGTGATGTTTTGTGAGTACTTGGAAAAGAAAGCAGTGATTACTATGAGCCAGCATGGGTTCATAAAGAATAAGTCATGCCAGACTAACCTCATTTGCTTTGACAAGGCCATACCCTATACATAGCAGACCTGGATTTCAGTGAAACATTTACGACGGTCTCTCGTTCTCTTGTGGAATGTGTTAGACAGGAGTGATTAGATAGAGTAGGCTAGATAGTAGCACCGTTAGGAAGGCTCAGAACTGATCAAATAGCTGGTCCCCACAGCAACCGTTTCAGATCTTTCGCTTTTCCCTAAAATCCGCCATGGCAGCCTCAACTCCACATTTATCAGCAGATGACCTAAACTTCTACTTCACTGAGATAGGAACCATCTGAAGCGACCTCCCCCAGGACCTTCCTCTGTCCCTTAAAATGCAGCAGCAGCATCCTATCTCAGCCTGAGCTAAGACTGGCTTCTCGTTGGACCCTTGTGAGTACATCATCCCCCCCTGATTCTTTTCTTGTGTCTTCAGTCATCCCTTTTCTCATGCATCTCCAGGCTCCTTGTCCAGGAGCTCTTTCCAACGGGCCTCCAAGTTGAGCTCCCCATATCTTAAACAAAAGAGTGTTCCACTGACCCTTTTACGCCCTCTAATTACTTTCTAACATCCCTCCTCTCCCTCACTGTCAACTTTTTGAAAAAAGTGCCATGTGATGTAGATGCTTGGTGATGTGATAATACTTCCTCACTACTGACCTTTGGTGGCACAGTGGCTAGAGCACCAGGGTTAAAATCAGGGAAGATTTCTCTTTCTGAGTTCAAATCTGGCCTCAGATACTTATAAACCATGTGATCCTGGGCAAGTCACTTTATCCTGTTTGCCTTAGTTTCCTCATCTGTAAAATGAGCTAGAGAAGGAAATAGCAAACTGTTACATTATCTTTACCAAGAGAACCCCAAATTGGATCACAAAGAGTTGGACAGGACTGAACAACACCACCACTCATTCTATTTTCAGGCTCTTTCTATGGCCTCCTCTTGCCTACTAAGTTCAAATTTCTTATCTCAGCATTCAAGGCCCTCCATAATCAGGCACCACTCTACTTTTCCAGATTCATTTAGTGCTATTGCCAGATTCTTTAGTCCAATTAAGCTGCTTATCCTCCTCAGTGAGTACCACAAACTGAGTCCTTAACTTTACTACTGTTGTTTTCTATGTCAGAATTCTATTCCCTCCTCCTTAATCTCTGTCTACTGAATTTCAAGGTGCCTGCATGAGGCAGCCTGAAAGGGCTTGAAAGGAAGTCAGGAAGATCTGAGTTCTAATCTAACCTCAGACACTTATTAGCTGTGTGACTCCGAGGAAGTCATTTAACCTCTACTTGCTTCAACTATAAAATGGGAATGTAGGGAACACCTACATCCCAGGGTTGTTGTGAGGCTCAAATAAAATGTGATTTGTAAAGGATTTAGCACAGTGTTTAGCACATAGCACTTCATAAATGCTTATTTCTTTTCTATTTGTACATTAAGCCCAATTAGGATGTCACATCCTCTAAGGAGCCTTTTATGGTTCCCTCAGTCAATAACAATTTTGCCCTTCGTGGATACTGATAACAAATCGCTTTTGTGTTCTCTGCCCTTGTCCAGTATGGTGTGATGGAAGGAACAGTGTTAAAAACTTAGGCTGAAGAACTGGCTTCCAGCCTCAGATATCCCTGGGCAAATCATTTTTATCTGTAGCATGAGAAGAATAATATTTGCAATATACAACTCCTAGGGTGTCAGGAGAAAAGCACTTTGTAAGCCTTCAAACACTTGTTGAAGCATTTCAGTTTTGTTTGATTTTGGGTGACTTCTTTTGCGGTTTTCTTGGCAAAGACACTGAAGTGGTTTGCCATTTCCTTCTCTAGATAATTTTACAGATGAGGAAACTGAGGCAAACAGGGTTAAGTGACTTGAAAAGGGTCAAAAAGTTAGATAGTGTCTAAGTCTGGATTTGAACTCAGGTCTTCCTGACTCTAGATTCAGTGCTCTATATTCCCTATGCCACCTAACTGACCTTGAAACACTACATGAATATTATTTTTCATATCTGGGTTATTTGTGCTCATATCATATCTTCATACGGACAGTAAAGCAAATGAAGAGGAAGAGTTATATTTTATCTAATCTTTGTATTTTCCCAGCATCTCTAGCAGGGCTCTGGACACAGTTAAGTAGGTGCTTAATAAATGTTTGTTATTGAATTGAACAGAATAAACAGCTCCTGCTGTCCTGGCCCTATTCTCACAGAAAGGGGACAGAGAGACCGAATCAGGGGCTAGCCAGTCCCCCTGGACTCCTTTCCTGTTAGAGAAGTTGTCTCCTAGTACAGCCCTGGAACCTTCCCTGCTGCTTTGCCCTCTGGTGTGATGAGAGGCAGAGACAGTTTTAGATCCATAAACAGCCCCCTCCCACCCCATCCCTTCATTACTATTCATGTTATTGAAAGGGCTATTTGAAGTCCCTTCTGCCTGCCTCTCCCTGTCTTGGGAAGCTTTGCATTTCTGTTTATGGGAGTGATAGTCTGAAAATCTGCCAATCAATGCCCTCTCTCCAAAGGGAAAAGGAAAAGGGGAACAGAAAGATAGAGGGAATCTTTAGGAAAGGGAATAAGCATTTATGTAGCATTTACAATAGGCCACACACATTTACAATTAAGATCTTATTTGATTCTCACAACAATCCTGAGAGATAGGTGCTACTATTACCCCATTTTACTGTTAAAGAAATTGAGGCAGACAGAGGCTAAGTGATTTTTCCTAGAGTTACACAGTTCGGAAGGGTCTGACGCCAGTTTTGAATTCAAATCTTCTGGACTCCAGATCCAACACTCTGCACTCTACCAGCAGCTGCCTTTTAACATGGAATTAAACTTTTAGCATAATTTTAAACTACATTTTAAAATACAATTGTTGAATTTATTTTTTTTTATGTTTTCTACATTTCCCAGTACATTTCCCTCCTTCCTCTCCCAGTGCACCTAACCTTCGAGAAGAAGTTCAAAATCCTTACAAAAAATCTCAAAAAATCTTGTGACACTCTGTTTTACTAGCATTGTCTCAAACTACCCACCACATCTTCTCCAGTCAAACTGGACAACTGTCTGTCCATAGAGTACCGGTTTT
The DNA here is from genome assembly GCA_028658325.1 of Potorous gilbertii. Taxonomy (NCBI): domain Eukaryota; kingdom Metazoa; phylum Chordata; class Mammalia; order Diprotodontia; family Potoroidae; genus Potorous; species Potorous gilbertii. The sequence goes on from CM053769.1 coordinate 388,049,919, forward strand.
TAACATTGTGAACTTGTGGGTTTTTAAAAAATATTTTGTTAACTGTATTTCAATATAACTTGTTTCCTTTGTGATCTTGTGTATTTTAGAATTTTTTGTTTTGATAAAGGGTACATCAGTCTTACCTCATTGCCAAAGAAATTTATGACACACAAAAAAATGTATTTTATAACAAAGAAAAAGAAGGGGAAAAACCAGTATGGCAAAACTAATCAACCCAGACATGGGCCACCCCCTACCTTAGAAGCAGCGTTCTGTCCCCATCCGTACTCCCTGTAGGGAGTGTGACTACTTAGGGAAACTCAAGGGTGTGAGCTTCACTATTGTTAAGTTGTTTCGATCTTCAGATTCTTCCTGACCTCATGTGGGATGGTTTGCATTTCCTACTCCAGCTTATTTTACAGATGAGGAAACTGAGGCAAAGTGGGTTAAGTGACTTGCCCAGGGTCACACGTTTAGGAAGTGTCAGAGGCCAGATTCAAACTCATGAAGATAGTCTTCCTGACTCCAGATCCAAAGCTCTATTCATTGTACCTCCTAGACACTTATTCTAGGGAAGAAAAAATTCAGGGTGATTTCTCTTCTATAGGGTGGGGTACACAGAATCTGGGGGGAAGTGAAGGAAATTACACTGAGAACCACAGACTTAGGCAGATGGTGTGGGATGGTGTAAAGACCACAAGGTAGACATTTGGGAAACATGCTTCTGGTGCTGGCTTTTTCACCAACTGGGCATATGATCACTTTGCCTCACAGAGATCTCAGTCATGGCCATGAAAATCATGCTGGCTTGAGAGTCAGAGGATCCGGGTTCAAATTCTGCTTCTGCCACTTACTTCCTCCTTGGGTTTCCAACAGTGCATCACCTAACCTCTTTTGGCTTTCTAGAAAGTTGAGGGGGTCAGACTGGATGACCCCTTAGGTCTCTTCTGGTTCTAAATGCATGAACATCTCATCCCCTCCAGTTTTGACAGTCTGTATGCTCTCTTTTCAGAGCCTTACTCACTGAGGGTCTCAAAGAAAGCTCTGTCTGATCCCTTGGTCTTGGCCCCCCTCCTGGGTTCTTGGTGGTTCTGGGATGCTGGTCTTGGCTCCTTAGGCTGAGGTTTCCTGACCAAGACTGGATTGGGGGGAATTTCCATAGCCAAAAGTCCCAGCACAACAACTGTCTCTGCTTAGAAAATGGACTCTTTAGGAATGTGTAAACAGTATACTCCTCTCTGCCCCCAATAATTTACCAGGTCTCCTCCCTCTTAAAGAGTGCTGGATCTGGAATCAGAGGTCCTGAGTCTGAATCCAGACGCTGTGACATTATCTGTGGGACTTGGGGGTCTCAATTTCCTCATTTGTAAAATGAGGGAGTTGGATTAGATGATCTCTAAGGAGTCTTGCTGCTCTAGATCCCATGAAGCTGGATCTAGGCTGCCTGTCTTCTATCTCATCTTCAGGCTTCTCTCCCATCTACTCACCCTGTACAGGCTGCCAGTCATGAGGTCAGAGATCTAGAGGTGACATGAACCTCAGGTACCACCTAGCCCAATTACCTCACTTGGAAGATGAAAAAACTGGACTTGCCCAAGGTCACACAGGCAGTAAAGCCACTTGGATGAGAGGTGAATACAAATTCTCTGACTCTTGAGGCTCTGCTTTTTCTACCATATGACGAAGTCTATGAGTCATCTTTCTTTTTTTTATTTTTTATTTAATTTTATTTTTTGGAAGCAAATTGGGGGTCACATAGTTAGAAAGTATCTGAGATCACATTTGAACTCAGGTTCTCCTGACTCCCCACAGCTAGTGTTGTATCACCTAGCTATCTTTCTAAAGCACAGCTCTCCTTCAAGTATCACTCTCCATTGAGACAAAATAAAGTGCAAACTCTGTAGTTGGCATTCAAGGCCCTTGCCATCTGGTGCTGCCTTACTTTCCCCACATCACTCTTCTCCCCACATTCCTCAATTCCACTGACACACCAGGTAAATAATACTGGACACTTTACACTTACCTTTGAGTTGCCTTTTACTTTTCTGCTTCAAGGTCTTAGCTCAGGACCTCCTCTACGACTGCAATATCTTTTCATCCCTACCCTAGCCTTGCCTATTGAAACCCTACATGATTTCAAATGGCACCTTCATAAAACCCTATCCGGGGTGTGCTGGTAAATGCTTTACAACTGGTTTTCTGTAAAGAGAGTACATATTTTAAAAGTTAGATCTGCGTTATTAACATTTCCCTATCATTTTCTTGAGTCTAGACAATTGACAAAACAATAAATTAAGCCCTGATCTGTAGCATTTGCTACAAATTCTGACATGTAACTGCTTACCCTGAAAATTTAACAATTGATTCTCGGGATCGTATTTGAGTTGGCTTCAACACATACCTGGTTTTACCTGATTCTACCAGCTAGAAGTAAAGAAAATAACCCACCTTCCTCTGAACCTCTCTAGCTTTTGGTCTGGACCTCTTCTGGTGCTCACATGTGTGAGTTTCCCCACATCTAGCACAAAGTTCTGTGCATAGTAGGTGCTTGGTGAATATTTTTTTGACTAACTGAATGAATCAATTAAGCCCAAAGAAAAGAATAGGACCCAAGAGGTCCACAGTTGGGGTGGGAATGGAGTTTTTCTCTGGGAACTCTGTGATTGGGAAGAATGAAGATCTTTCTCATCATCCAATTCAGCTGATAAAAAGTCCCCTCCACCACCTTGCTTCTCATTCCTCCCTCATTATTTTGCAGCAGGAAGAATTTTGAGGATAATATCAATGCTTACTCACTAGTACCAAGGAGCTCAGAGGGAGATGGTGATTCACTGAGGGAATGGGAGGCCAATGGAGGAATGAAGTCTCAGTGAGGGAAGGAATGAGATGTCAGTGAGTGGATAGGACGATGATTCAGGGAGAGAAAGGAGGCTCAGCAAGGGAATGAGAGTTCAATGAATGAATAAAGCCTCCGTGAGGAGGAGATATGGTCAGACAACGGAGGTTCACTGAGAAATACAGGGGTTCAGTGAGGAGAATGAAAAAAAATCATTCTTTGGTCCCGATCAGTAATAAGGAGCCTATGAATGGGTAGGAAACAGCACTACTCATTTTTTATCTCCAGAATAGATCCTGTTTTCCCAGACAGAGTTCTCTTGTCTATTTTCCCAAATGGCATAAGGAGGGATAGAGGGTCCTTCCTCATATCTTTCTTTGAATTATAATTGCTTCCAGATCTACAGGATATACTAAGGACCCTTCTTGGTCTAACATTCTGTGCTTTGTGTTCTAATCTTAGAACTCCCTTCCAGTGCAGAGAGCAGCTGGGTAGTATAATGGGTAGTGCATTGGGCTTGGAGTAAAGTTCTGAAGTTCAAATCCTGCCCCAGACATTTACTAGCTGTGTGACTCTGAGCAAGTCACTTAATCTTTTTCAGTATCAGTTTCCTCATCTGTAAAATGAAGGAGCTGGCCTCAATGGTTTCTGAGGTCCTTTCCAGTTTTAAATTTTTGATCACGTGTGTTGAAAAGAGTGCCAAAAAGCTCTGTCATACTACGGTCTAATGACCCATCTCTGGTGGAAGAGAGGGTGAAACTGGCAACTTTGTGCAGTTCTACCTCTCTTAAATCCTATTCACGTGCAAGTCAAGACATCATCTGTGACGTCATTGATTCTCTTTGAAAATAAAGGACAAATCATCATCCACCTCCCCCAATTTAGATGTAGGTAGGAGTTCTATTTTTTTTTACATATATAGTCAATTCAACTATACCTTTCTGTAAATTTTTTCCTTGTAATGGGTGTTAGACTAGACTCATTGGGAGCCGAGAGATGAGTGAATGATAAAGTTTAAAATATAGGTGACATAAAAACAAAAGATATTAATACCAAAATCTAAGAGATGAGGCAAAATCTAGATGTGATGGGAAAGAAGGAGCAGAGAAAAAAGGAAAATTAGTGGGGGTCAGAATGCCAGTGGAGTAAACAAAATGGAACTGGAAAATAGGGAAGTTCTGAGCAATGAGCAGCACACAATGATGTGTGTGGCTCTAAGTCCGGGCAAGAGCCTGAACCATGATGGAATTAAAGAACTGCTTCTTCAGTTATGAAGGCAACTAGTCTGGGCTGGGGGGGAAAACCAAGCAGAACTGGGAAGAGAAATCTGACTTTCCTGAGAACCTGGCAGGAAAAAAGTGATGCTAGGAAGCAACTGGACATAGGGGCTAGACAGAGAGGTTCAAAATAGAGGAAATCTTTCAATCCCATCTATCTCCTGTATTGAGAAGGACAAGGCTATGCTATGGGTCCTCCACTGACTTGTCTGATGGGAAGTGTACCCTAAGACTCCTCACATTTCAGCAATGTGTTTGTTGGACTCTGACAAGTGGCCGAATGGGCTGTGGTCAGTGACTCACTTTTGAAAGATCACTGGATGGTGAGTCAGGAGACCCAGATTCAACTCCTGGCTCTGACCCTCATTAATGTGACCTCGGTAGTTAAACAATAGATTTAAGCTCATTAGGGGCATCTGATTCTTCTTGTCTTTGTACATCTAGTATGGGTGCCTGGTTCACTGTTTGTTGAGGGCTTGATTAGACTGCAGTTACAGTTTGCAAACTATAACACTTCGAACCTCTTCACACTTAAAAATCGAGGACATTCAAGAGTTTTTGTTTGCCATATTAGAAATTAAAGCTACCAGAAATTTTGAATTATTAATTAATTTGTTTAAAAATAATAGTAATAAACCTATTACAAATGAACACAAATAACACATTTTTATGAAAAATAACTATTTGCCTCAGCAAAAATAATTTGTAAGAAGAGTGGCATCATTATGCACATTTTTGCAAATCTCTTGAATGTCTAGCTTAATAGAAGACAGCTGGATTTTCTTATCTGCTTCTGCATTCAATCTGTTGTGATATGTTGTTTTGGTTGAAGTATATGAAAAAAAATCCTGCCTCACACAGATATGTAATTGGATATGTAGTTGTGTTTTAGCAGGCAAATAATGTCTTAGTATAATTACAAAAATCATTTCAACTTTATGGACCCCCAGAAAGGGTCTCAGGGAGTTATGAAAACACTTTCTAACAGAACAATCCAACAATCTGCCTTAGGAAGTTGTGGGTCCTCCTCTCTTGAGTCCTTCAGTCAAAGGCTGGGTGACTTCTCAGAGATGTCATAGAAGGGATTTCTGTCCAGATAGGAGTTGGTCTTTGGTGACCTTGAAGATCCTGATTCCATCTGAGAATCTTCAGTTCTGGTGTGGATGGTCAAAGGAGACAGGAAGTACTTGGGAACTTTACCTCCTCCCCCACATATTTTCCCAGCCCATGTGGGGACCCTTGATCCACTTAAACTCCTCTATTGCAGCCCACCTCCCGCCCCTCCTCCTTTCCCAGGCATTGAGGCAGACATGCTCCCCCCAGACATTTCCAGGACTCCCTCTCTTACCATTGTTGGCTATTGTCTCTGGAACTCCCCAGCCAGGTTCCTTCTTGGGGTGAGAGTGAGGGGGTGGGCAGGGTAGGGAGGCGTAGGCAGAGAGAGCAGAGCCGGCTGGTCCTTTGAGTTGGCTGGCGGTGGGGAGAGGATGGTTATTTATAAGTTTGGCCTCACTCCAGACAGATGTTTCATTTTATTTTGAACTTCCAGAAAATAGGTCATTTCTTTTTGACTTTTCCCCATGGACCAGCTGGGTGCAGAATGAGGGGGAGAGAAGAAGCAGGAAAGGAGAGAGGCAAACAAGACGATAAGGTACCCGCTGAAGGTCCTTGGGGAGGGGGAGAGTGTTGATCTGAATGGGCGAGCTCTCCCGCTAAGATATACATTCCCATTCCACTTCAGAGTTCATCGTAGCCAGGAGGGTTAAGGGTGTCTGGGACTCTGGAGATCTAGCTTAGGCCACTATTGACTTAAGTTATTTCTCCATGGGAGCTGGGGGATCTGGAGAAGAAAAAGGAAAGGGAGAATGCATAAGAAAAGTGGGAGAAGTTAGCGTAGAGAAGATGACTCATAGGAAGCCTAAGGGTGGAGTTGAAGTAGGGCAGTCATAGGATCATGGGATTTAGACCTGGAAGGGACATTAGAAATCATTTGGTCCAGGATTCTTAACTTTTTTTGTGTGTCATGGACCCTGTTAGCAGTGTTTGGATCTCTTCTTAGGATAATGACTTTTAAATGCATAAAATAAAACAAACAGGAAGTAATGAAGGAAACAGACGAAAATAAGCATTTATCAAGTGCCAAACACCATGTTAAGTGCTTTGTAAATATTATGTCATTTTATCCTCAGAACAACCTTAGAAGGTAAATGCTATCATTATCCCCATTTTACGGTGGAGGAAACTGAGGTAAACAGAAGTTAAATGATATACCCAGGGTCACACAGCTAGTAAGTGTTTGAGGAAGGATTTACTCAAAGACCCAGCATTATTTGTTCATTTTTTTCCCCATCCAAGTTCATAGATCCCTCCATTCAAGGAGTCTGTGGACCCCAGGTTAGGAACCCCTGATTTAGTATAACCTCCTCAATGAAAATTATATGGGTAAGGATCTGGTGGGAGAAGCCTCACCTCTTCACTCTCCTTCTCCCCTCTCTCTCTTCCCTATATTGAAGCTAAGGGTTTTGCTACCTTCGAGACCACTATATCAGGCAGGTAAAATGTGCTACAGTCTCAATTTGTGTTTCCTGTGCTCCCCCAAAGAGCTGTTTGCCATGACGGTCACATTTTCTACTAGGTCCTTGCTGAATTGTCTCTGCTTTCCTCATGTCTGATCCCCTCCCCCTGGTCTAGAGGCTGTTCTCTGGCCAGTGCCCAGTCTGGAGCTCCCGGCAGAATCTGCCCAACCACCTGCCCCCAGAATTCCTGAAGCTGCTGCTCGCTCTCTTTATGGAATGCTTTGTCCTGAGTATAGAGTCAAAGAATGGCAGAAATGCAAAGAAACTGCAGAGGTTGTCAATCCCTTTATTTTATAGAGGACGAAACGGAGCCTCAGGGAGGAGGAAATGACCTACCTAAATTCCCCCAGAGATCTAGCTTATCCATAGTACTTAACAAACTCTAGCTCCCTCTCTCTTGAGTTACAGTGCCCACTCCTACCCCCAACTACCCCTGGCTAATAGAAAGAATCTGGTTCTGGAGTCAGAGATTATGAGATCAAATACCACCTCTATGTGGGGTGGCCTTGGTCAAGTCCCTTTACCTCAATAATTCTCATCTGTACCAAGAGGGAGTTAGACTACATGTGTCTGAGGTCTCTTTCAGCTCTAGGTCTGTGTTCTCCAGCTGTCTGTTGGACATTTGTCCTGGAATGGCCTGTAGGCATCTCAATTCCACATGTCCAAAATGGAACTCATCTTTCTCCCTAATCCCACCCTTATTAAATTCTCTATTTGCATCTGGGATCCATCCTTACAGTCCACTGGGTTTGAAGCCTGGGAGTAATCCTCACCTCTTTCTTTCTCCAGTGCCTGACACATAGTAGTATGCACTAATAAATGCATAGTGCTGGATTGTTTCCTCCTCTCCTTCATCCACATCTAATCAGTTGCCAATTCTTGTCAATTCTACATCACTCACATTCTCCCACACTCACGTGGCTACCATCTCAGTTCAGGTTGTTTTTAACTTTTCTCTCAGACTGCTGTCATAGTTTCCTATTTGGTTTGTTAACATCCAGTTTCTGGTCACCTAGTTACCCAGTGGGTATTCCTAAAACACAGAACCGACCATGTCATTCCCCTAGTTGAAAAGTTCCAGTGGCTCCCTGTTGCCTCTAGAATTAGGAAGCTAGGAAGTGCAATGGATTGAGTACTGAGCCTGGAGTCAGGAAGACTCATCTTCATGAGTTCAAATTCTGCCTCAAACACTTATTAGCTGTGTGACCCTGGGCAAGTCACTTAACCTTGTCTGCTTCAGTTTCCTCATCTATAAAATGAGCCAGAGAAGGAAACTGCAAAGGATCTTTGCCGAGAAAACCTCACATAGGGTCATGAAGAGTCAGACACATCAATTGCCTCTAGAATAAGATGTGATTTTTTTTTTCTTTGGTATTTAAGACCCACACAGTCTGGCTTTAACCTGTGACTCTAGATTGGAACCTTCTCCTTTCTCATCTTAGCCTCTCCTCCAGGCTTAGATTAAGGACGAGCTTCTACATAAAGTTTTTCCCATTCCCTCCAATTATCTGTGCTTGTCCCAATTGATTCATATTTACCTATGGATATGTGTGTTGTTCCTCCCTCCCTCTAATGCAATCTCTTTGAAGGGCAGGGACTAAACATGTTTGCCTTTGTATCTCCGAGGTGCTTATAGTAGGTACTTAATAAATGCTCATTGCATTAAATGCAACGTGCTTTGCAAAGGACAGAGTTCTCTCTCATTTGTTCCTCACAAATGAAGCAGGTAGAATCACAGACTTTGGCCAAACTTCCATCTGAACAGGAATATCCCAGGCACCATTTCTGACAAAAGGCTCACAGACCTCCAGGGATGAATAACTCACTACCTCCAGTTGCATTTCATTCTTTCATCATGATAATTATTAAGAAGGTTTTCCTCATATCAAGACCCAGATCTGCATCTTGCTGACTCTTATCCACTGCTCTTAGTTTTGTCCTCTGGGTCCAAGTAAAAATAAATCTAGTGCATCTTCCATGTACTTGACAATAGCTCTCATGCTCCTCATAGGTTTTTCTAGGACATATTTCAAGTCCTGTGACTATACAGTTTACCCGATTCTGACCTGGCTCTAGCATGTCAAACATGGTAGATAGAGATAAGCACAGTGCTCCACACGAGAACTAGAGAGTGAAGGGGACAGAAAAAATATAGACTGTGTGGACTCTGAACATTATGTTTCTATCATTAGGTCTAATTATATCAGTTATTGGGGGAAGGGGTGGCCATGATACCCTATTGTCTTTTATTAAGCAGACACTCCGATAACCTCCTCAGGTCTTTTTGACATGAATGCTTATCACTAGATGTCTTTCTAATCCTGTCCAACTGCTTTTTGATCCCAAGAGCAGGACTTCATTTTTGAACCCATAAGTGTAGGACTGAACCTATTTATTCCTATAAAATGTTATCTCAGATTTGGTCCATTGCTCTAACCTGTTGAGCTGAATGAAAAGCATTTATTACATTCCTACTTTGTAACAGACACTGCGCTAAGTGCTGGAGATATATAACTATTTTAAGGAAGAAATAGTCCTTTGTCCCCAGGGAACTTACATTTTAATAGAGGAAGATGCCACATGTTGGGGAAATGTCATAAGGGAAAGGAGTTTTGTTCTGGGGATGTTGAAAGGGGTGGGGTTAGTCAGTCAGACATTAAGTCCCTCCTTTGTGTCAGGCACTGTGCTAAGCTCTGAAAATACAAATAAAATAAATATAGCCCCTTCCTTTAAGAGAGCTTACAATTTAATGGGGGAGAGATAGATGGTGAGGTGGGATGTGGAACTAAAGCATGGTCTGGTGTCTAGTGCCAGTCAATTGACAGAGTGGGTTAAATGGGCTAGTCTGCATGCACATAGTTACCAAACAACTGGGTGGAACCCCAGGAAAAGAATGCCAGAGAAAAGTGGATTTCCCCAGGATGAGGAAGATGCTGATCTAGTTGGAAGGAGCAGGGCAGAGGCAGGTGACAAATAATAAATAAGATGGCCAGGTTGGGTGGCTAGAAGAGACATGAAGCTGTGTATGTTGATTCTATCACCCAACATGTTAGCTAGCTCTCCAAAATTCTGGTCCTCTGGAAATTTGATAAGCCTCTCATCATCAAAATCATCAATAAAAATATTAAATAGAACTCAATTAATCACTGGGCAGCTAGTGGACAGTGTGCTGGACCTGGGGTGAGGAAGACTCCTCTTCCTGAGTTCAAATCCAGCCTCAGACACTTAACAGCTGTGTGACTTTGGGCAAGTCACTTTAACCCTGTTTACCTCAGGTTTACCTGAGCTGGAGAAGGAAATGGCAAATAACTTTGCCAAGAAAACCCCAAATGGGGTCACAAAAAGTTGGACACAACCGAACGAGTAATCACATCTCCCTGGGTTCCTTCAGTAATGATAACTCTACTGTTAGTGGAATTTTTAATTGACCCCATCATTCTGGAAAGTGACTTGGGACTATGCCCAAGAAATCATTAAATTGGTATGGAGGAGGTGGGGTTGAATTTGCTAGCTTTTCGACCCAGTGATGCCACTACTGTCCTTAGTAAGAGGGAAAGGATTTGTATGTGTAAAAACATTTATAACAGCTCTTTTTTGTAGTAGCAAATAATCGTAAATTAAGAGGGTACCCACCAGTTAGGGAAAGGCTGAATTAATTATGGGATACCCAGTTTATTTTCAATAAACATTTATTAATGTGTAAGAGATTCTGTGCCATAGTGATTCTGGGGATGACAGGAGATATATTAACTCTACGGTCTGGGAGTTTCCAAGTTAAAGGAAGGGATAAGATGTGCACACATAACTGATTCAAAGGCAAGAGAGATCAATAGAAAGGGAAGTTTCAGGCACATTGCTAGAAAAAAGATAAGACCTTGAAGTTGCTTCATCTGATTTCTCTACCTGTACAATGAGGGAGGAGTCTCGTTGACCCTAGAGGTCCTTCCTACCTCTCTATCTATGATCCTATGAAAAGTAAAACTGAACCTATCCCTGGGTTAAGAAATGTACATCCAATGAAGGGAATGACCAGGTTGGTGTTGTACCAGTGGGGGAATGTTGTTACATTTATCCTTTATCTTCGAAGAAGACAATGATATCAGGGAGATAATGACATGACTTGCAGTTGACTTTGATTTGAGTGGGGGAGGGCCACGCAAGATTACCAGTCACACTTGCTCCCCCAGTGACCAGATATTCATCAGGACCACTGGAGATGACCCAGGATGCAATGAAACCTGGCCTTTTTAAGTTAAGATCTTTTCAAGCTCTCTCTTTGAGTGAGGTAACTCCCATTCAGTGAATAGGTCTCTTAAGAAATGAGTCAAGGGGAAGGGTATATTGTAGAAGGATATACTTGGAGTCAGGAAGACCAGTTTAGATGTTACCAAAATATTATAGGAGAGAAGAGATGAGGGCTTGAATTAGGGTAGACATTCCCCCAGGTGGAAAGGAGAGGGGTATGTGAAATTACTGGCCAGAATCAAGAGGAGTTGGCAGCTGATTGGTTGGGAAGAGTGAGGGACAGGGAAAATGCACAGATGACTCAGAGGTTTCAGGCTCCAGTGGTGCCTGAGAATGGTGTGCTGACCTCAGCAAAAATAGGGAAGTTGAGTGGAAAGGCAGTTTTTAGGAGAAGATGAAGAAATAGTGTATTTGGAGCATGTTGAGTTTGGGGTGCTGGTAGAATATCTTGGTGGGAACGCAGGACTAGAGCTCAGGGGAGAGGTTGGCAGGATATGGATTTGGAAAGCATTGGTGTAGAGGTGATAATTGAAGCCAGGGTAGCTGATGAGATCAGCAAGGAAAAAAGTACGGATGCTTGTGAACGTGTGGATTTCTCTGTGGGTGTATACGCCTGTGTTTATGTGCTGTATGATTTATGTATGTCTGTGTGGGTTTCTGTAGTGTTCAGTGCATGTGCAGGAATATGTGTCTGTGATCACACATGTACCTGTGGGTGAGTGTCATGTATGCCTGTCCAATGTGCATACGTCACACGGATGTGTTGTGTGCGTAATGTGTGTGTGTGTGAGTGCTGCACATCAGCCAGATGCTTGGTGCAGGCACACAGCCAGTGATCCAGCCCCTGAGGCGTGACTGTGTCGTGGGATCCCTGGGACCTCAAAGGAGGGATGTTACAAGGGAGGATGTGGGCCAAGATGGCTTAGATTTATTTAGATTAAAACGGTGGGAAAGGAGCAGAGGCAGGGAATGGGGGCCGGCGGAGGAAAGGGGGAAGGAGCGGGACAGAGAAAGGAAGTAAGGATCCTGAGAACTGCTGAGGAGGGTGAACCTTTCTCCCTTGGCTCCCCCAAAGTTTCCTGCTTACCTGAGCTGCCTGCAATCTCTCTCCCTCTGGACAGAGAATCCACCTCATCCTGGTGGATAATGGAGGTCATCCTTGGTTGGTCATGGTTTCTTAGCCCCCAGGGATTATAGATTTTAGGGTTTAGAGCTAGAAGAGACCTCCAAGATTATTAAGCATGAACAAGGCCAAAAGAAGTAAATTGGTTTATCCAAAGTCACTCAAGGAGTAATGAGCGCACCCAAGATTCAAGCCCATGCCCTTTGTCTCCAGATTAGCTCTTTCTCTTCAATCATAAGGCCTTTAAGAGGAGGGGGGAGATAGAATGAATAGTATGGGCTATTTGAGCTGTTTTATATTTTCTGTAATTGTTGTTGAAGTCGTTTGCATTTTGACTACTGTCCTGTCCCTTGTGCTTCATGGAGCAGCATTTCTAGAACCCTGCTCCCTGTATTTTGGGGAGACCCTAGATATGGACCATTGCTTAGCTTCGTTTTAGAGATCTCCCTGGAGTTTTCCTGATCATAGAAAGAGAGTAACCCCATCGTTCTCTTTGGTCCTTCACCTCCAAGATGAATCGGAGTTTGTGTGAACCTCAGCCTAGAACATGTTACATACATTATCCCATTTGAACCTTATTACAACACTGCATAGAAGGAACCACAGGCGTTATTATACCCATTTTACAAATAAGGAAATTAAAACCTAGCTAGGCTAAGTGATTGCCTGTATGAGAGGCAGGATTCAAACCTAAGTCTTTCTTACTCAATCATGCCACATAGATAGTGTAAATGATCTTGTTTCTGCCATTTTAATGATGAGCAAACAGGTTCTTGTACCCAGGCAAATATAACGTTAGCAATGAGATCCTCTCTTCAGAGCAGCATTCCCTCCACCAACCCATGATGTCTTTTCCAAAACCATCTTGAAGAGACAGTTCATGTTGGTTTCCACTTCTGTTCTGGAAAAGTATCTTCTCAGCTCCAGTCCACTTTCCTTTCAGAACTTGATTCTCAAGACTTCCCTTGCCCTAGTAACATTTGGAGAGTCCCTAGCCATGGGACAAACCCCAGTCCTCAAATAAGCCTACTGCTCCTGCCTGAGTAGTCAGATCCTCAACTCTGCCCTGCTCAGGGTGAAATTGTCATCTGGTAGAGATGGCGGGAAGGGGACAACCACAGACAACGATGCCTGGATCTTTATGAACTTTCCAGCTCTTGGACACTTGAGGTCCAATACAACTGCTCTTTGGAGCCCCACAGTTTGGGGAATTCCAGAGGAGACCTCAGAGGGAATCTAGTACAGCTCAAACCTAAGAGAGAATCCCCTCAAAAACACCCTCAGCCAATGGTCATGCAGCCATTAGATAGCTGTCAATGTTAGGAAATTACAGAGATAATTTCAGAGGCTGGAAGGAGGTAGTAACTGCAGGTATTCCAACTTCACAAAAGCAGCACCCCTTAACTCACTGTTTGACCTTAGGTATGTCCTTCTATCACCACCAAGGCCTCAGTTTCTTCACTTGTAAAGCGGAGGAGTGGATTAGAACATCTCTGAAGACTTTTCCATCTCTGACATTAGAGGCTCTCTTAAAGCAGCCCTATCCTCAGGCATCTCCTAGGAAGAGTCCAACCAAAGTATGTTCACCAAGGATAACTTGGATTCAATCCCCTCCAATTCCTGGGTCTGTCCGGTGGTCAGAACATACTGGAGGGTCCAAGATCCATGACCCTGGAGGGCTCAATCCCTAAGGCCCAGGCTTCAGGGTCCAAGAAAGTGTCTTTCAATGACCAACCCCAGCCAGGGCCTGGCTCAGAGCCTGAGTGACCGCCTGTCTCCACGCTCTGACCAAATTCCTGCTTTAGAATAATAAACAGTGCAGCTCTGGAGAGACGCACAAAAACCCCCATCCCCCCAGGCTGCTAATGGTTTCCCTTGGCCAGGCCCCCTGGCAGGGATATGGGAGGAGGAGAGAGAGGGCACCACAGGGCAGATCAGCCTCTCTGGGACTAGGGGGAGGGGATTTGCTGGCAAGTATGTACAGAATGGAGAGAAGAATTGAAAGGAAAGGTTTTCTGCTTTCTCTGCTTTAGAATTTGCCTTAATCTAGTAAGAGTTTACTCACTATTTGCTATTTGCAGGGTCTTGCGCAAGTCACAATTTCTCCAAGTCTCAGGTTCCCCAGCTGCAAAAACTGAGCAGCAGGGATTGGATCAAGTCATCTCCAAAGTCCCTTACAGCTCCAAATTCTATGATACCATGAGACCTGGCCTTGCTTGGTGGCTTCCAGCTGGAAAAGACTTGGATTCTTATCCACAAAGTGTCCAGACAGAAGCAGGGAGGGAGGCAGTCACTGTAGATAGTAAGGTCTGGGGTAGACAGAAGAGGCTGACCATAAAAATCATTAGGTCAGGGCTTGGCTGCCTCTTGTGTCTCCCCTGGGCCTCTCTGCCCTCTATTTCTCCGACATTTTTCCTGAGTGTCCCTCCCCTGCTGTTCCATACTCTAGCTTTCCCAGACAATGAAACCATTAGAATCCTGAGGTTGGGCTTATCCCTGGCTAAGCTTCTCTGGGCAGCACTGGGTAAATCAGTGCTTGCTCCCCCAACAGCAGAAAAATGGAGGCATGCGCGCATTTGCAAACCATCTCTATGATGTGTTCAACAGGGTGGGTGCCCAGGCTGAGACCCTTCTGTGTATGGCTCTGGACCATGCCACCCGGAGCGGCAAAGGGGGTGGAGTCCTAGGAAGTAGTATGAGCTCCCTAGAGTTGGGGGAAGGCACAGATTTCATACTCTGTCCCTTTTCTTTTCCCTCCACTCCACCCAGAGAGCAGCACCCCTTTAACCCTGAAGGGAGTTTAGACCTAACCCATTTCACCATCCCCCACTATCTTCTGTCCATTCCCATTGTATCAACCTTCCAAAGACAAAACCGTGGGAAGTCTATGCCCTAGAATCCGGCCCTCTCACATGCCTAGATTTTAATCCCATCTCTTCCTATACTATCTCCAAAGTTCTATTGTCTTTTAGCTCCCTTACCTTGAGTTTGTCCTCACTCCTCACTCTTTGATTTTTCCGTCTGCAAAATGGGATGATCAGTCTTAGTTGTCAAGACATATGGGGGAAAGCAAAAATTACATTTGAGAGAGCCAAGGACCTGTGACCCAGTACAAGGTTGGTTTCCATGACCTCAAGTTCAGGACAGATTCCTCTTTGGGCAGCTGTTGGCCCACGACTCCGGTCCTCTCCTAAATAAATAGTGTGTCGCTTGCCCACAACAGAGACAATCACTGTTAGAACATAATAGATACATTACTACAGGGTGAGGAATCTTTGCATCTTCTCTTTATTTAGGTAGGTCAGTTCTAGGTACACAGTCTAACTAGGGTTGAGCCTCTTTCAGTTTCGGAGAGGAGTGTGATTTAGGATTTCCTTAATTCTGGATTGTCTCTGTCCAACTATCTAAAAATCCACTTGTTTTCTGCTTGGCTCTCAGAGAAGTCTGGTTTCTTTTCCCAGTTACACCTATCCCAAGCTAGAGAAGAGATTTTTTTTCATCTGCCCTACTCACCATGAATATAAGGTCCCATTATCCTGGGCTCTCTAAGATCTCACCTTGAATTCAGGTGCCAGAGAGATTCCTGACTCTCCAAGGGATGATGCCCTACTCATTTCTTCTTGGGTTTCTATTCTCTCTGGACATCCATACTGGCTTCCACCTGCTTCCAGCATGAACTAATCTAGTCCTTGGTTTCACCCACATTTGCTGACTCATGCATTCTTTTCTTCTTTTATTTCTCCTATTTTTCTCTTTCCTTAAAATGTCTCAGCCTAAAGGCTTTAGCTTCCTCATCAGCCATCCTTAACTTACTTCCAAGCGTCTTCATCTCCATGGAACATAAGTAAGAAAAATACAGAATACATATATGATAAGACATATGCTTAAGCTGGGGTTTGAGGCAAGACCTCTCACCAAACAGCCGAGGGCAACCGCTGACGAAGTAGATTTAAGCTAAAAGAAGGCTTGGAAGCAGGGAATCATAGACTGATTGGACTGCAGGTGACCTGTCATCTTTCTCTCCCTGACATTCGTCCCATTTCTCAGATAGCTGAGGAGGACTTCCTGATAGTCAACAATCCATCAACAAGTATTTCTGAAGTGTTTCCTGTATAGTAGGCACTATGCTAGGTTCTGGAGATACAAAGGAAAGTCCCTATCCTCAAGCATTTACATTCTAATGGAGTCCAGCTGCCTTTCTTCTGGGATTGCAAGTACAAAAGATAATTCCCCTGCCCATAGGCAGGGGAAGGGTTCAGCTCCTTTCTACTAGTGGTTTGGAATTCTCAGTTCTTGAAGTGAAATCAGAACTTCTAGGGGCATTTTCTAGACCTACATATTTCTCTAAACTTTTATTCTTATTTCCTTGGAACAAGATTCTGTAAACCCAGATAAAAGACCTTGTGTAAATCAAGATGAATGAGGGATAGGTGCGGGAGATGTGCTGATTAGATTACTTATAAGATCTGATTTGTCTGACATCCTGTGTTTTATAACTCTCTGACCCATGGTGCTAGTGCCAGGGAATCACCCAATCCTCACCTCTACCTATTAGAATTCCTGGCTTCCCTCAGTGCTCAGCTCAGGTGCTATCCACCATAGGAAGCCTCTCTAATCTACCCTCTCCCAGCCCTTAGCACTCTCTCTAGAAAATATTTTGTTTCCTGAGTTGTGCACATATTGTATTTCTTTAATCTCTTGTAAGCTCTTTGAGAGCAGGCCCTCTCTTTGAATTGAGTGCCCAGCATGTACTTGACATAGGTAAGCTCTTAATGAAACTTTAGTGGATTGAATCTATAGATGCCATCATCTGGAATTAGAGGCAGGCAGCTGTGTGGGAGTAGGGAGGGTGCAGAGAGTAGGAAAAGGGATGCAACGAAGCACACTTTTTCATAAGAATTTTTCGAAGTGCACATTTTCTAAATGCCAGAAAATCCTGCTTTCTAGAGCTGCTATTTACTTTGCGATGAGGCAAGTAGACTGTGACAGTGAAGGGGGAACATCTCCATTGTACAGTGCTATGCAGAGGCAAGGTTTTCATGCCTTGGTGAGATTCTTAGCCTCTCCCACACTGAACTATGCATCGCCAGATTCACCTTCTCCCAACACAAAACAACCCACTACTCAAAACCCTCCAATGGCTCTCCCTCCATTGCCAATGATTGCAAGCTCAAACTCTGTAGGTATTTATGGCCCCTACGATTTAGCCTTAGTTTCAGGGTTAGGGTTCCTCTCAGTTCAGCCCAAAGGTAAGGCTCATTCACTGTCCACCCAGAGCGTTTGTGCATTCCTAACTTCAGGCCTCCCCCTCTCCAGAATTCGCTTTCCCCCTTCCCTCCTACCGTGCAATTTTGTTGTTCAGTGGTTTCCATTGTGTCCAGCTCTTTGTGACTTCATTTGGGGTTTTCTTGGCAAAGACACTGGAGAGACTTGCCATTTCCCTCTCCAGCTCATTTTATAGATGAGGAAATTGAGATAAATAGGGTTAAGTGACTTGCTCAGGGTCATACAGCAAATACGTGTCTATGCCAATTTCATGATTCAACACAAGTGTTCAAAGCAAGAAGGACCTTAGTGAGGACTGCATCATAGGATCATAGAGCTAGAGCTAGAAGGGAACTCAGAGCCCCTTTATTTTACAGATGAGAAAACTGAGGCTTAGAGTGACTTTTCTAAGGTCACAAGTAGAGACAGGAGTTGAACTCAGTTTCTGTAATTCCAGAACCAGTGTTCTTTCTATACAACCAACTTCTCATTTTATAAGAGATGAGGAAACTGAGGCCCAGAGTTCTCCAGTGCCTTATTTACCCATCCATTGTGAGAAACACAAGTGTCCTACTCCAAACCTAATGCATCTTCTTAAGGTCTCTTCCAACACTAACATTCTACATCTCAAAGACTCACCTCCTCCCTGAAGCCTCCCCCAACTCTTCCCATTTGGGGTATTTTCTTTCCCTTCTGATTTTCATGATTACACATAGAATTCCTCTAGGACCTTGGTCTGTACTAGCTTGGGGCATCCCATCTCTTCTCCTGTGCCCATCTCATCGCCTTTTCTAGACTCTGAAAGGCTGGGAACTTGTTTGTCTCATCCTTGTTACCCCAATGTTGCCTAGCCCTGTATCCTATACACAGTAAATGGACTTTGTGAATGATGAGTGAAAGAAAAAAAGTATTTATGAAGTGCTTAGCCAATAAGTCAGTTAACAAACATTTCCTCTAAGTGCTTACTCTCCAGCCACTGTGCTGGGGATACAAAGAAAGAGGAAAAACACTGTGTTTTGATGTGGAAGAAGCTTCCAATACTCAGTTAAATTCTAGTACTGACTTGATAGCAAAGCGCTGCCCCCTACTCCCAATGCTTGACCTGCCTCTCCATTCCAGCCTTCTCCCTGCCCCATCCCTCATCCTAGCCCCTACACTGACCTCTGCTCCCCTCCCCTTCCTGATATCTCCTTCTGCCCTCTCCACTAGATCTACAGCCTTTATGGGGAAAACCTGAGACCAAAAATTCTCTTGGTAACAGTGAGGAATGTTTGTGAGACTGGGGGCATTTTGGGGGAGAAAACTACAGCCAAGCACTCTGTGGGGGGCTGTGGGGCCTCCTAGGAAAGGGACTATGCCTTTCCCTTACCAGTTCCTCTATGTCTGGGCTTCCTGGTCCTTGCTGTGGCCTGGAGGTAGGAACAACTCCTACCCCCCATCAAATTCCAATGGTCAGAATTCTCCCTTCTGTTTTCTTTTCCCGCCCACCCTCATTTCCTGTTGTGCTTTCTCCCCCTCCCCGTGGGAGCTCTTTGGACACTGGTTTAGCTCTCCCCCCCCCCCTTTTCCTCCCCAGAGTGGGACTTTTATATCTCTTTTCCAAATAGCCTGGACTGGGAATTGTGCTTAGGAGAGTTAGTGAGGGGACTCTGGCAGGGGCTGAGAGATGGTAGAGGGGGAGGGCCTCAGAGACATAGGCTTGGAGGGGGGCGTAGTATGTGGCCTGTTGATTGGTGGTTGAGTAGTGAGTAGAAGTGATGGGATAGATGAAGAAGTCAACTAGTGATCTCCCCCATCTGGGCTGGCTGAGTTGATCCAGCTGGGGCTGAGGGGAGATGATGAGAGGGAGAAAATAAGATTCCTTCTCAAAGCCTAGTAGCAGTGGAAAACATGGGAGATGGGTAATTGGGACAGCCTGGCCATATGGGGTGTGATGATCCTATGGGATTTTTTCCTACAATCTTGATTGCAATTAAAAAAAAAAAAGGACTTTTAATGAGGTTTGGGTGAAGGAGTCTCCTTTATCAGACCATAAGTCTCTGATAGTCACCCTAACTCCAAGCTAGGCCCATCTAGGACTGCAAGTTGTAGAGAAATCCAGGGATTCTCTTCTTCTTTCTCATGCTCTCTCCCCTTCAGGAGAACTTGGGCCATAACTCTTGTCTCTCTCTCAGAAATCAGGTAGCACACACCCCATGGCTGCCCTGCTTTTTCTCTTTCCACCTCCCTTTTTTTTCTCTTCTCCTCCCTTACTCTCTCCTTTTTTCTCATCCTTACTCACCTTCCCTTTTTGCTCTTTCCACATTTCCCCACTTCCCTCACCTTTGCTCCTGCCCTGTTTTCCCCCCTTTTTTCTTGGCTACTTCCTGTGTTGTTCCTGATCCAGTTTTCTTTGACAGGCTAGAAAAGCAGGGAAAAGTCCCAGCTGGGCCCTACTGTGAGAGCCAGTGCTGCCTCCAGGTCTGAAGATGCTTCCTATGCTGTCAGGTAAGTGTGTGTGTGTGTGTGTGTGTGTGTGTGTGTGTGTGTGTGTGTGTGTGACTATTACATACTGTGAGGGGTAGGGGAATGTGAGTTGGGAGGGAGAGAAGGAAACAAAATGATGGCTTATTGGATCAGAAGGCCTATAGCAAAGGTAGGAAAGACAGAGAAAGGGGTGTAAGCCAGAGGGTAGTATACAGAAGTCTGGAAGCTCAGTTTCTCTACCATTTCCAAAATGACATCAAGCCTCATTTCTCCCACCTCTAAAATGGGTTGACTGTAGAAGTTGATGCCATCTTTGCTTTTCAGTAACCCCGTATTACCCAGTGTAAGCAATCTGGATACTTTTCTTATCCATCTATGTTCCATATCCTGGCCAAACTACTACTGCTCAAGTGCCCTCCTGTCTCATTATCCTTCTATCCTTTCCTACAGGACTTTTGTGCCTCCTTCTGTGCCCTCACACTTACCATTCCTCTTATTTGGAATGCCTTCTCCATCCACCAAGCCACCATTTTCAACTTCATCTTCAAACTTACCTTTTACATGAATGTCCTCTTGTCTTATCTCACCCAGATCTTAGCCCTTTAGCTATCCTACTCTGTCAAACCTATCATTGGTCTCTCTCTTGGCCATGTCAATACATTTCCAGATAGTTTAGTCTAAGGTTTTCTAGTTCATTTCATATAAATGGGGTCTGGCCTATCAAACCTTGTCTAAAGGCTATCCATAGTTTCTTCTCTATCCCTTACCACCATCCTAAGACAGGCCTCTGTATGAAATGGAATCTAGACTGACGGACCAAGTGATAAAGTGACCAATCAAGAAAGCAACTGATCAAATTAATTCCTTTATTGACCAAACAACCACTTATTTATTAAGATCTGCTGAGTTCAGAGAACATGCATTGGTACTCTCCCAGGTACTTTGGGGGAGACAAAGATGAACAAAACATGGGGGTAGGTAGGAGAGTGGAATGTGTTCTCATATGACCATTATAAGACCTTCAGGTAGTTAGTATAAATCTTGCTGCTACCGTCCTGACCCTTCCCATCCCTGTCTCAGTTTCCCAAAATGCTCTAACTCCTCCCCTGCTCCAGAGCTGTCCTGGAGTCTAGGCCATAGGCTGTGGCCCAAGCCTAAGCAAGAGAATGGTGGCAGGGCAGAAGGACAGGAAATGACCTAGGAAGCAATGCAGGAAGCCAGAAGCTTGGAGATTGTTTCCTGGGGATTTCCCATTGCTGCTCCTTGGCTTCGAATTGTTGAGTTGGGACCTGGGCAGATGGAGAGGCTTGGGGGCCAAGGTTACGGAGAAAATGAGGGGGTCGAGTGACTAAGGGGATCCCAGAGTGAATTTTGGGTGGGCCTTCCCAAACCGCTCTCCAGTGTGGGGTGGAAGTGCTAGCCTGGGAGACCAGCAGAAGGTGGGGCAGTTGCTATTTTGAATGAAGACATTCTGCCTAGAGACAGGGATTGTGGCAGGACCTGTGGGTTAGCAGCAGTAATCTACTCAAAGAATTTATCAACTAGAAAGGCCCTTAAAAAGCCATCTAGTCTAACCCTTCAGTTTTACAGGTGAGAAAACCGAGTTCAAGAGAGATTCAGTGACTTGTCAAAACTTACATAGATAGTAACTAGTTTCAAAGTCATTCCTCTGACTCCAAATACAGCGTTCTTTCCTCTATACCAGATTGGAAGAGTTCCGAATGCAGCATCTCAGATCTCCATTGCCTTCCCCTTATTCTCCCTTTTGTCTCTTTTCTTCTCCAAGCTTGGCTGTGGCTGCTATTGTTGCCTGAGGTTGACGCCCTGGAGATAACACCTCACGGCTCAGAGTTCATCCTCAACATCTCCAGCACTTTCGTCTTGACTTGCACAGGGGATTCCCCAGTGGCCTGGGAAAAGACACCCCAGCAGACCCCACCGCCTGTTATTGAGGCCCAGGATGGCACCTTCTCTAGTATCTTGACCCTCACCAATGTCACTGGACTTGACACAGGAGAGTACATATGTTCCTACAATGGCTCCCAAGGCCTGGAGTTTGGTGGGCAGAAGCGGGTCTACATCTTTGTGCCAGGTGAGTGGAGGCTCTGGGATCTAGTAGTGAAGGTCCCTACCTCCTCCCTACAATGACATACCAGGAGCCTGGGCTTTGCTGCCACTATCCAAGGGATAGCATCAGTATTACTAATAGAACTGTAATTTCATTGGTCTCTTCCTTTGGGACAGGTATTCAGATTGAAAAGGTTTGAACACAGGTTCTTACATATTCTATATTTTACATAGAATATATTTATATTTCTGTATACAATATATCTGTATTTAGACTATATATAGAATAGAATATGTAGAGAATATATATCTATATAGAGAATACATAGATAGGAAATCTATGTAGTCTCTATATAATATATTCTATATTCTTATAGATTTAATATTCTTTGGACTACTATGAAAGTAGATAAAAAGATCATATTTTGAATTGAATAAGTGATTGAATAAGTATGGGATTTGAGTTCATCTTCTACAGACTCACCTAATGCATCTTGGGACAGCCCCAGAGACAATTAGATGACAGAGGCAACATGTGCCTCCTTTTCCCATATGGTTTTATTTCTTCTGCTATGTCTATATATTTTGTAATTTTTCATTCCATAAAATTTGAAAATTTTGAACATTCAGGCAACAGCTATTCAAAACATTGTAAATTTTTATGCCTCAGTATTATGTCTGGACAGCTGTGGGAAAAAAGTTCCTTCTGTTCTAATACAGTTTATCTGTTGAATCTTCAAGGCTATTTAGAGTTTATTTGTTCATTATTCATCATTCTCATCTTTTTTTGGTGAGGTTCAGGCTTACTGTTAAGTGCAGTAGGTTTAATATGTTTGTTAAATTGAGTTGTTGAAGAAGCATCATTAAAAAACAAACCTATACTGAAGCCGTATTCATTGTTAGGACCTTTGGCCAGGCACTATGGGTGATGCAAAGAGGTGTAAGGCCCAGTTCCTGCCCACAAAGGGCTACCAATCTAGTTGGTGAGCGAGTACCTGAGTAAAAAGAGTACGATCACACTATGTGGTGTAGTGAAGGTCAGTCATCACAACGACTTTTTAGAGAGTGATTTTTGGTTTACCAAGTGCTTTGTACCCAGCATTGCATTTGAGCCTTACAACGGCCATGTGAAGTAACTGGTATAGTATATAATAATCTCCCCATTTTATAGATAAGGTAACTGAGGTCCAGAAAGACGATGACACTTACCCAGGGTCACATACCAAGTAAGTGACAGAGCCAAGATCTGAACTCAGGGCTTCTAATTCCAAAACTAATGTTATTTCCACTATCTCTTGCTATTTCTCACCCTCTTGCCAGCAGTTAATATCTATCACCAATATCTCGTACTGGAATGGGAGATAGTGAACTCCCTTTCACTTGGGGGACGTCATAGAGGGAATTTCTATTCAATTAGGGGTTGGACTGGGTGACTTCTGAGGTTCCTTTCAACTTTGTGATTCTTCTCTGTGGAGAGGTCACTAAAGGCTGTGTTCCTCCTAGGGAACACAAAATGAGCTGTCCCCTGAAGAAAGGTTAGAATCTGAGGCAGCTGTATCCCTGATTCAAAAGACCCGATTTAGGAGTCAAGAAACCTATGTTCTAGTAGTACTAATTTCCACCACCTAGTTATTGTGAAGATTGCTTTTTTCTTTTATGGAGGCAATCAGTGACTTGCCCAGGGTCACACAGCTGGTAAGTGCCTGAGACCAAATTTGAACTCTTGACCCCAGGGCTGGTGCTCTATCCACCATGCCATCTAGCTACCCCAGTTTATTTTATTTATTTATTATTTATTCCTTCTCTAATACATTTATTTTTTATTATTTATTACCTCTCTAATACATCCTGCACATTCCACTTAATTAATCTTCCTAATGTACACCTCTGATCATGTTATTTCTATTTTTAAAACAAAATTCACTGGCTCCCCATTGTCAATAGAATCCTGTCCAAACCTAGAATATAAGATCTTCCTCAGCCCAGTCGCCTTCCTATATTGATAGTCTTATACCTTACTAATCTTTCTCTTAATGATTTGAAAAGGCAGGAGTACCAGCTTGGGGACTCAGGTGGGGAGGGATTCCCCAGCAGAGAAGCCAATGTCCTTGGGCCATGTCACAGCTTAGCTCTGCCTCTAGGGTTTTCACTCCTTCTGTCTGCTTCTTTGTCCGCTCTTAGAACTTCATCATTCTTTTATCAAAAATTATTTTATTTGTTTTCCAGTTTTCTACAATCACTTCCATATATCTTAGATTTCCCCTCTCTTTCCCCTTCCTTACTCCCTCCCTCACCCTTCTCTCCTCAACACAGCCTGCAATCTTATATAGGTTCTACACATATATTCTTATTAAATACATTTTCACCTTAGTCATGTTGCATAGAAGAATTAAAATGAATTGGAGAAACCATAAAAGAAAACAAAACAAAATATAACACAAGAGAAAATGGTCTGCTTCATTCTGAAATCCAATTCCATAGTTCTTTCTGTGGATGTGGAATTTTGCCTCAAGAGTCCATTGGGAATGTTTTAGGTCCTTGCATTGCTGTGAAAGACTAAAGTCTACCAGAAAAATTCCTCACCCACTGTGGTTGTTGCTGTGTACAAAGTTCTCCTGGTTCTGCTCCTTTCACTCAGTATCAGTTCATATATGTCTTTCCAGTTCTCTCTGAAGTCTTCCTGGAGCGCAATAGTATTCCATTACATTCATATACCACAACTTGTTCAGCCATTCCTCAACTGATGGGCATCCCCTTGATTTCTAGTTCTTGGCCACCACAAAAAGAGCTTCTGCTATAAATATTTTTGTACATATGGGCCTTTTTCCTATTTTTATGATCTCTTTGGGATACAGTCCTAGAAGTGATATTGCTGGGTCAAAGGGTATGCACATTTTTGTAGTCCTTTGGGCATAGTTCTAAATTGCTTCCAGAATGGTTGGATCAGCTCACAGCTCTACCAACAATGAATTAGTGTTCCAACTCTCCCATATCTTCTCCAACATTTATCATCTTCTTGTTTTGTCATGTTAGACTATCTGATAGGTGTGATGTGGTACCTCAGAGTTGTTTTGATGTACATCTCTCTAATCAATAGTGATTTAAAACATTTTTCATATGACTATAGATAGATTTAATTTCTTCCTCTGAAAACTGCCTGTTCATATCCTTAGACCATTTATCAGTTGGGGAAGAACCTCATCATTCTTTCTGTAGACTCCTCTATGGACTTCCTCCCTGTGGATGCTGAAGAGCTGTTCATCTTCTTCACGGGAGACAGTGAGACAACAATCCCATGTCGAGTGACTGACCCAAAGCTGGTGGTGACGCTGCATGAGAAGAAAGTGGATGTGTCACTGCCTGTTCCCTATGACCACCAGCGTGGCTTCACTGGCCCCTTTGAAGACAAGACCTACATCTGCAAAACCATCATTGATGAGAGGGAAGTAGACTCTGAAGCCTATTATGTCTACCGAATCCAAGGTGAGGACCTTGCCCTTTTGGGCCAACTTTCCTTGCCCCTTGTTTCTCCTCAATAAATCAACATCCATTTATTTGGCACCTTCTTTGTGCCAGACATTGTTAGAGCTGTTGTTGTTGCGTAGTTCTTCAGTCTTCATGACCCTATTTGGGGTTTCTTGGTAAAGATACTAGAGTTTCCTTCTCCAGCTCATTTTACAGATGAAGAAACTGAGGCAAACAGTGAATTCTCCAGGGTCACAGAGCTAGGAAGTGTCTGAGATTTGAACTCAAGAAGATGAATCTTACTAACTCCAGGCAAAGGCACTCTATCCATTGTACCACTTAGCTGCCTGCCACTTTGTTAGGTAGTGGGTGTTCAAACATAAAAAAATGAAACAGTTCCTGCCATCAAGACAGTTACAGTCTATTGGAAGGAACCAATAGACACATACACACACCAAATATAAGGTAATTTGATGAGAAGGAGGCACTAGTAGCTAGGAACAAGAAAGACCTTACATAGGAATTGGCACTTAAGATAACCTTTAAAGCTAACAAGAGGTTCTAAAGGTTAGTGATAAGGATATGGGGAATTCGTGGCATAGAAAGCAGCATATACAAAGGTATGGTGTTGAGAGATGGGGTTGTCATATGAAGAAAGGCAAGAGCGCCTGTCTGTTTATCCCTGTAAAGCCCATTCCCAATTAAGAGTCATATTGTAGCATCAAGGACAGAGAAAAACTTTTTCTTAGCTTGTCCCCAGGTTCTAAGCTTGTCTATGAATGGTCAATAAATTACTCATATTAACAATAAAAATTCACATATAATACTCATCATCCCACCACACATCAACCACTTTACCTTCATTCCCATTACCTTCCGTGAGCCTCATTATAGGCATAAGACGTAAGCAGGGACGGTTATTGCTGCTCTTTTCATCTTACTCCTGAGAAAGCTGAGGAACTGAAAACTGAGGGAGGTTAAGTCATCTGGGAGCACAGAATTCTGGGATTTAGAGCTGGAGGGACCCTTTAAGTACATCAGGTCCAGCCCTCTCATTTTACAGATGGGGGAACAGAGGCCCAAAGAAGTGAAATGATCATTGGCGCGTGGGGCGTCTTTGATGTGTGGGTTTTCTTACATGAATCTTGCCTGTGTCTTTCCATAGATCTCCATAGAGGATTGACCCAATGCGCTATATGACTTAGTCTGGTTCTGGATATGAATGCAATTCAATTCAACAAATTCATGTCGATCCAGCCAACATATGAATGTTGTCATTCATTCTTACTACATGACCAGTCCAACATCATACCTGTCTTTGAGGGGATTATAGGGTCCTTGATCAAGGAACCTAAGGACACACAGATTATAATCATTGGGAATGGGGTTTGCACTTGTAGTCACTGACTCCAGAGCCAGTGAATTCTCTTTCTACCACTCTGCTTCCTTTGCTACTTTTCACTTCATTCCTCTTCAAATTCATCTTTTTAGATTCATGATGAGATTCCCTTCCCAAATTCTGAATCTGTTTGTAAAATATATTAGCTATTTCTTTCGGCTGCCTGTCTCTTGAAGTCTGGCTGCTTGACTCAGGATCATTTCCCTCTTTTTCTCCACAGTCTCATCCATCAATGTCTCAGTGAATGCACTTCAGACTGTGGTGCGGAAGGGTGAGAACATCACTGTCCTCTGTATCGTGAAGGGCAATGAGATGGTGAACTTCGACTGGACCTACCCTCGAATGGAGGTGAGGGGACAATAAGAGAGGGGGCAAGGGTGATAAGTGGTCTAGATTTGACAGAGATGAGGGAGAAGAGGGAGAATAAAGGGGATTGGGGGTGGCCACTCTTGCCAGGACCAATGCTCAGTGTCATTGAGGGAAGGAGGGCTCTGAATGGAGGTGGGTCTAAAAGATGCTGGACTCCATGCTTTCTTCCAGAGGACCCCTTGATTGAGACCTTCTGGTCTGAGTTAAGCTGAAGCTGTCTGTGGTATGTCACGTACTCTTCCCTCCCCAAGTCTGATAAGCCAGCCCTTTGGCTCCTCCTCTTTGTCTTAGCACATATGTGTCATAGAGGAAGCTGTAGAAATCCATGCCAGTGGCCCCTAGCTTTTCCTATTTCTAATGATATGTACCCCCCAAAGTTTCTTTTCAGCTTCCCCTGATTTCTCTGAAACGTGAGTCCTTTTCCTGTCCCTGTAGAGCAAGCGGCTGGTGGAACCAGTGACAGATTTCCTGTCGGGGGTTGAGTATGACATCCGTTCCATCCTACATATTCCCAGTGCTGAGCTAGGAGATTCTGGTACCTATGTCTGCAATGTCTCAGAGAGCTACAATGGTCACAGGGACATGAAAGGGGTGAATGTCACTGTGATTGGTGAGTTCAAAGGCCCAGTCCTTACTCCTACCCCCCTGGACAAACAAATGGGGATGGAACCACCCTTGAGGAATGAGGGAGCAATGGTCTTTGGACCAGGCTGGGTGTATTGTACAAAGGGGGAACCTGCCTCTGTGAGAGGCCATGTTATCTGAATCTGACACCATCTCTTCTACCTCTTCTCTGAGCCTTACACCTCATCTCCATCCCTTCTGAGTTCCTGTTCTCTTCTGAAATTCCAATCTCATTTTCTCTAATTCTTTCAGACAAAGGATTTGTGAGGTTTCTGGGGGAGTTAGATGAGCTGGAGTTTGCTGAACTCCACAAGAGTCGAACACTACAGATGCTCATTGAAGCATACCCTGCACCCACCATCATGTGGCTCAAGGACAACCAGACATTGGGCTCTGGGACTGCCAGTGAGATCTCTATCTCCACCAGAAATTTGTCTGAGACAAGGTGAGCCAAGCTCCTTGACTAGTGGAGGCAATACTTGGATCATATTTGCATTCTCCTCTTCTCTCGCATGATGCCTAGGCTCACATCAGCCTGACCTCCATCCTTAGAGGCACTTTCTGGTTGGCCACTGAAACCTTCCCTAAAGATATACTTTATGTACTAATGTCTGGATGGAGGCCAAGGCTGTAGGCATTAACTGGTACCAGAAGGCTATGGCCTGAATCAAAAGAGGGTTGCCTATGACTGGAGCTGTTGTCAGGGGGATAAACAGAGATATTGTTGCAATAAAGTAGGAACCCAGACATGAGTCATTCTAAGGACTGGGAAGTGAGAAAAAGAGGTAGAGAAAAAGGGAAGGAGAGGAAAGAAAAGGAAAGGAGTGGAAAGGGGAAAAGAGGGAGAGGAAAGAGAGGGAAAGGGAAGAGGGGGAGAAGACAGGAAGAGAAGGAAGGAAGGAGAGGAGGAACAGAAGAGGGGAGGAAAGAGGAGGGAAAGAGAGAGGAAATAGCTTGATTAGGCAACTGTATAAAGAATGAATTGCAGAATGGGGGAAAGGATTCTAAGCACTGAGACCAATTTGGAAGCCACTGTAGTAGTCAAGGGTACAGATGATGAGGGTGGTTCAGTGAATGGGGAGAAAGGGAGAGATGTTGAGGAGTGAATATTCACAACGGATAGAATTAAGGGAGGGGTGAAGGGAAAGAATAAATAGTAGAGGACTGCTCCAAGATTGCAAAACTGGGTGACTGGACAGATGGTGGTACCTTTGACAGAAACAGGGAGAGTTAGATGTGGGACAGGGTTGGGGGACATGTTTTCTAGAGTACTTTCCAACTTGAAGATTCCATAAGTCTGTGATGCTTCCTTCCTCCACAGGTATGTGTCAGAGCTGACCCTAGTGAGGGTGAAGGAGAATGAAGGGGGTCATTATACCCTCAGAGCCTTCCATGATGATGCTACTGATTCATTCTCCTTCCAGTTGCAGATCAACGGTGAGGAGAGGTTCCTTAGAGGGCTTACCTCTCCCATTCTTTTCCTCCTTTTGCTCTCCTACCCTCCTATATCCCTCAATTCCCTCCCCACCTCCCTCTCCCAGTCCTGGACCTAGCTCATCTTTCCCCTCCCTGCCCCCACAATGACCTTCCTCTTTTGCCCCATTTTGGACAGTTCCTGCTAAGGTGATGGATCTGAGTGAGAGCCACCCCAGCAGTGGGGAGCAACTCCTAACTTGCCGAAGCCAGGGAATGCCACAGCCTGTCCTTAACTGGTTCAGTTGCAGTGATTTTAAGAGGTGAGTAGAGATGCCAATCCCAGGTGGCAGTGCCCAAAGCCTTTGGCTTACAGGAACAAAGGGTAAATCAATCAACAAATATTTATTAGGAGCATGCTATGTATCAGGCACTTTGTTAATAGAAGATACAAAGAAAAAGCAAAATATTCCATCAAAGAGCTTACATTCTAATGGTTCCGAGGGAGCTTGTATCCAAAGCTCTTGAGTCCATAGAACCATCAAATCCTTGGGTAGGGACTGGGACCCCAAATGAAGAAGGGCTAGAATAACATTTCATCCATTCCTCTGCTTGGGTTCTTCCATTGTCCCAAGATAGAGATGATTTCTTCGGTTATCAAACCATCCAGAAAGATAGACCTACAGGACCTCTATAGAGAGAAAGAACTGAAGGGAAGTTCTTCCTTTCATCTACCCTACATCGATCCTGCTTCCAAGTAATTTCCTTCTAAAGCTGCTGTTGATCCTTTAATCAGGGGCAGAAACTCATTTACTCACAAAGACAGGCCAGTTCTGGAGAATTGGCAGGACTGAGATGCTAATAGCTTCTTTCTTTTCCTTGGAATTTCTCTTTCTGGTTACTCATAGCCAGGCAATTCATCTGGAACCAATATGGCCTCTGGGGGGAAGAGCAAGACAGGGCAGCATTTATAAAGAAGCTAGTTGGCCAGGTTCTGATATGGAAGAATTGGAGGGAGGGAGGAAGATTTTCCCTTAAGCCCATCATCATTATATTAGATTATAAAAGCACCTACTATTCCTCCCTGGAATTGCCAAAAGACCCCTGAGAGGTAAATGGGGACAAGATACTCCAGACACAACTTCTACAAGCGGTCTCTTCTTAATCCCTCAGTGCTAAGGCCTTTCCCCAGTTGATTATTTCCAAGTTACTTTGCATGTTTCTACATAGTTATTTGGATGTTTTCTCTCTCATTACACTGTGAACTCTTCAAGAGCAAGGACTATTTTTTTTGCCTTTATTTGTACCCCTAATGCTTAGAATGGTGTCTGGAACATAGTAGGAGTTTGTCAACTGACTGAGTACGGGTTCTTCACTTTTTCTGCATCATAGACCCCTTGGGTAGTTCGGTGAAGCCTATGGATTCCTCAAAATAATGCATAAATAAAATACCTAGGATTATAAAGAAAATCAACTATATTAAAATACAACTAGCAATTTGTTTTAAAACTCATGGACCCCTGGATAAGAATTCCTGAGTCTAGACCAATAAATAAAAAGGAGTTTTGGAGGTAGGGGGTGATTAAACTGGTGAATGAAAAGATGGGCTCATAAACTGGATAAAGTAGGGCAAAACTGATCATGCTGGGCTTCCTTCCCAAATAGGTGTCCCCGTGATGTTCTGCCTACCCCACTGGGGAATGACTCCAAGGAGGAAACCCAGCTGGAAACCAATGTGACCTACTGGGAGCAAAAGAAATTGTTTGAAGTAGTCAGTATCCTGCGTTTACAACGTGTGGACCAGCCCCTCTCCGTCATTTGTGATGTACACAATCTCCTGGGGAGAGACAGCAAGGAAGTCACCATTGTTCCACACTGTGAGTCCCAAGGACCACAGCCACAGTAACTGGCCTCTTCTTCTCTTGTGTGTCACTGATCTTGAGGACATCCCATTCTGTATGTGACCATGTAGGCCCATGCACATGTCTAGATATAATGGGCACACGTGTATGAGGTTGCTGTGCCCTCAGACACAGGCATATCTTCTGAACCCTCTTTCATGGCTCTGAGAAGTCCAATTGTTCTTCCTCCCAGTCCCCAGCAAAAACCAAGCTCAGGCACCACTCTGTAGACACCCAAGCCTTGGACAGAGTGAATTGAGGAGATGCAGTAACTGGCTGAAACAGACCATGGATGTAGAAGAGAAACATCCTGTAAAGTACTAACCTATGCAAACAGAGGAGCAAAAGCTTTTGATGGGGCAAGAGCCTATTAAGATAGAGGGAGGCCAGGGGGACTCTAGTTCTCTCTTTCTGTTAGGCAGAGAATAACAAGGCAACTTATAATAATAAAAATATTAGCATACCTTTCTATGGCACTTGAAGGTTTGCCAATCACCTTCCTCACAACTCTGTGGACCAAGTAGTGTAAATAAAACATTATATAACGTTTTACTACGTAGAAGTTAAGTGATTTTCTCAGTCATACAATTAGTAAATATCAGAGCCCAGATGGCAAAATCAGTCTTTTGACTGCCAGCGTGGTAGATTCCCAATGATTGAATGACCAGCTTCAGAAGGAAAGGATAACTTCCCTAGAGGAAGACATGGGGACATGGAGGAGCAGGGCAGGAGAAGTGGCATCACCAGATGGGAGAGGATCCAGAGATGAGGGGAACATTTCCAGAGGGAGGGAATAATAAAGAAGAGGGCACAATATATGGATCAAGTAGACAGCAGTCAGGACATGAGAAATGAGGTTGGGAGGAGAAATGGAGAGGGGAAGCCTAATAAAGAAGGGAGAGGCAGAGGCTGAAGGCTTGACATTGGGGAGAAGAGGCTCTCACAATGGGGGTCTGTCATCTGTGTGTCCATCCATGTGCAGAAAAACATTTCAGGAGTGATCCAAAAAACCATGTTTCCTTGATTGACTACAAAGTGATCTCACCTCAAATTTGGCCTCTCACCAAAGCATGTAGCCCCTTTATTTCTCTATTGACTCTCTGATGATTCCAAACCTGAGTTTCATTCCTTGCCAAAGCCTACACCTCTGCTCTTGTTTCTCCTTCAGGACCTTGTCTTCCCTCCCCCACATCCTCCCTCCATCATGATTTGCAGTCTCTTTCCTGAGCTCCATTGACTCATTCTCCTCTGCTTGTTATCTTCCCCATTAGATGTGAGCTCCTCAAGTGTAGGGACTATTTATATTTCTTCTTTATTATCATATCTGGCATGCAGTAGGTCCTTGATAAGTGCTTGTTGGCTGATTGCTTACAAACATTCACTGGCCTCTCTCATCCTTGAGAGAGGAAGAAAGGAAGGAAGGAAGGAAAACAGAAAATTCATACAACCAATCTTCAAAGCAATACAATCTAATGGAAAGAAAGGTGGATTTGGATTCTCAAGATCTGGGTAACCATCCCAGCTTTATTGCTTGGGGTTTTTATTGCCTTAAGTAAATCATGCCCCTTCCCTGGGTCTCTGTTTCCTCATGTGTAATTTATTGACTCTTCTATGCCTTAAAACTATTGACAGGTCTCTCTCCTTACCTCCGGTGCCAAACTTGTAGAAAGAATTATGTATGCCTGCTGTCTCCACTTCCCCACCATTCATTCACTTGTCAGCCCCTTACAATCTGGCTGGCATTCTCCCACTTTATTGAAACATCTTTCTCTCTCCAAGGTCTCTAATGACCACAGATCCAATGGCCTCCCCATTCCCCTCATTCTTCATCCTTCTTTACTTCACTGGAGGACTTGAGCCCTTCTTGAGATGTTCTCAGGGTAGCTAGATGGTGCAGTAGATAGAGTTCTAGGTCTGAAGTCAGGAAGACTCATCTTTCTAAGTTCAAATCTGGCCTCAGACACTTACTAGCCATATGACTCTGGGCAAGTCACTTAACTCTGTTAACCTCCGTTTTCTGGAGCTGGAGAAGGAAATAGCAAACCACTCCAGTATCTTTGCCAAGAAAACCCTAAATGGGATCATGGAGAGTTGGACATGACTGAACCACAATGAGATGCTCTTCCCTCCCTGGCTTCTCTGATAATACACTCACAAAGTTCTTGTTCTTCTCTGACTGCCCTTTCATGCTCTTTTTCTGGTTCTTTTAACGGCCCCTTAAACATAGAAGTCCCCTACAGGCTTTGTCCTTGTCTTCTCTCTCTACCTTTTCTCCTTTAACAGTGTCATATTCTAAAGGCTTCATTTACCAGCTCTAGACAGGTGGCTCCTCGATCTCTACTTCTAGCCCTTATCTCTTCCTAAGCTCCAGTCCCGCACATAAAGTTGTTGGCTTGATGCCTTCGGCTGTGTGTCCCACTTCAAACTCACTATGTCCAGAACTAACCGTTTGTCTGACAATGAACTCATCATCATCTCCCCAAAACACAACAACAACTAGCATGTGGGTAGTGCTTTCAAGGTTCGCTAAGCATGTTACAAATATCTACACTATAAATATTGTCTCATTTGCTTGTCACAACAACCTTGGGACATAGGTGCTATTTTTATCCCCATTCTGAGATAAGGAAACTGAGGGAGACACATCCAATGACTCGCCCAGTGTCACATAGCTAGTGTCTGAGACCAGATTCCCCATATTTTTTTAAGAGCACCACCATCTTTCCAATGCCATCCTTCTTTATCTCTATCCCTTTTCCAGAACCCCAGACTCAAAACCTCAAAGTATTCTTTTAGTTCTTCTGTAAATTCCCTAGGGTTCTGCTGAAATTTAGCTCTGCTACCTTAGTTTGGGCCCTCATTAACTCCTCCCTAGATGTATTACAATACTCTTCTAAATGTATCTAGAGCTAGATGCAACTTCAGAGGCAATCTAACAATCCCTTCCTTTTAAAACTGAGGAAACTGAGGTCTAGGGAGGTGGTGACTTGCCTAAGGTCACGCAGGTGGAAGTTTCAGAGGTAGGAATTGAAAACAGGACCTTTGACTCCAGAATCAGTACCATGCTACCTCCAATGACTTTCCTGTCTCCAAATTCTCCTTTTTCCAATCCACTATTCATATCCCTGCTAATCTTCCAAATTCTCCATTCTTATATCTTTCTTCTTCTCCTCAAGTGGTTCCCTACTACCTATGACCTACTCATTAAAGTTCCTGGCATTCAAAGCCTTCAACATACTCTGTCCAACTTTACCTTTCATCCTCATCTCACATTATTTCCTTTCACATATTTTATATTCTAGATAATCCTTTGTAGATATATCTTCATCTTGTTCTTTCTTATCTTTATTCCTGCCTTTGCTCAAATCATCCCCACGCCTGGAATTTTGTTGTTTTTGAGTCATTTTTCGGTCATGTCTGACTCTTTGTTACCCTATCTGGGGTTTCTTGGCAAAGATACTGGGGAATCTTTTATCATTTCCTTCTCCAGCTCATTTTATAGATGAGGAAAGTAAGGCAAACAAGGTTAAGTGACTTGTTCAGGGTCACACAGTTAGGAAGTATCTGAGGTTAGATTTGAACTCAGGAAGAGGAGTCTTCCTGATTCAGACTAGGCACTCTACCCAGTGCCACCTAGCTACCTCTTGCCTAGAATAGGCATCTCTAACTCTTTTGCTGTTAAAATCCTTCCCTTCTCGATCTTTCATAAAGTCTTCTCCTGCCTTCCCAGCACAGACTTTACCTTACCTTACCTTAAATAATCTCTCCCTCTTTAAATTTTTTGGTGGCAGTTTGCCTGGACCTTCCCTTCGTATTTATCTCACTCTTCCATGAATACATCATTCATGGACATTTTAACCCCCTTTATTAGATTGTCAGTTCTTGGATGGCAGAAACTACCATTCCCCCCCCCCCCATTTTTGTATCATCAGTGCCAAGTACAGAGTCCTGCACATTTTAGGTACTTAATAAAGATTTGTTTAATTGAACTGAACTGATTTGAATTGAATTGGGAAGAGGAAGCTTAGGTTCTTTGCTGGGGAGAGAAGGCTAAAAACTTGATATGAGCAAAGAAGCTAAGAGGGAAGACCCAGGATCTGACACTGGAAAGCAGAAGCTGAAGGTTTATCTTTAGATCCCCAGGGGAGTAAAAGCCCTTGTGAAAAGTTTTTGCTTATTTGTTAGATTGGCATTTGTGGTAGGATTGACTTGATGGGAAGGAGGGATGCAGGGGTGGGTGGGCTTGGAGGGGTAAAATGTCTCTTCATAGGCAGACTCAGATGATGTTGGACAGCGTAAGGGGGCCAGACTAGAAGTAGGAAGAGCTAGGGTGGCTGGGGGGGGGGGAATTCCCAGAATCCTCTTGCTTGTCCTTGAGCTTGGTGATAAACTGATGTGAGGGTGAGTTTTCTGTTCTCTGCTTTCAGCCCTGCCCTTCAAGGTGGTGGTGATCTCAGCCATCCTGGCCTTAGTGGTCCTCACAGTCATCTCCATGATCATCCTTATCATTCTGTGGCAGAAGGTAAGTATACTTTCTCCCATGTGGACCTGTCCTGAGACCCTTCAGGGCCCCCCAGGCCTTAATCCTACCACGAGCTTTCCCTCAAGTAAATTAAAATGTTTTAATCCTAAAGCTGATTAATTTTAAAAAAATAATATCTAATTTCCCCCAATTACGTGTAAAAATAATTTTAAAACTTTTTTTAAGTTCTAAGTTCCAAATTCTATCCCTCCTTCTCTCTCCTTTCTCTTCCTTGAGAAAGTAAGCAATCTGACAGAGGCTATACATATGTGATCCTGTAAAATAGCAAATATACTTAAATTCTTGATTCCAAAGTGAAATGAATATTAAATTTTATATTAAATATAGATGGATCCAAATCAAGATAACTCACATCTCCTACTTCCACAGTCTGGTGGGAATTGATCCCCAGTGTGCTCTAAGGCACAGATTGGACCAGCAGAGATCTGACCTCTGGCCTGTCATGTCCTTATTGAACCTCTCAGCACTTGCCCCATAGTTGCTGTTTCCTGGGGAGAGAGTGCCAGGGTCTCCTTTGTACCTGGACTCTCTCCTGCTAGTTAGACTGAGCCCTGGACTAGATGATCTCTAAAGGTCCTTTCCAACTTCTGTGATCCTACAACCGCTCTTTTCCTCTTCCCCAGAAACCCCGCTATGAGATTCGCTGGAAGGTGATTGAATCTGTGAGCTCTGATGGGCATGAATACATCTATGTGGATCCCATGCAGCTGCCCTATGACTCCAGCTGGGAATTGCCCCGAGAAAGACTTGTGCTTGGTCAGTGATCTAGCTTCTCTTCCTTAGGAGGGGAGCAGAAAGACCCTGCTCCTCCATCCTGAGTCCCTTCTGTGGGTCCATCCCTAGGCAGTGGGAGTTCCAGCAATTGAAGAGGAGACCCAGGCAATGTCCTTAGGGACCTTATCACTTTAATGGGAAGATAGGTTTAACACATTCCCAAAGATCCTTAACCCCAGGATCAAATGTTAAATTCTTCCAGGAGGTCAGAAGGGCATCAATGTAGAATGGAATAAGGGATGAAGTAAGGCTTCCATGGGTTTTGAAGGATGGGTGGAAGGGGGATGATGTAAATAAGCAAAGGAATGGAAGTGAGGCTGAGAGGGACATGTGTGAAAGACAATGAGGAGGGCAGTGTAACTCATTTTTGTTGGTGGACATTTAGAAATAGACTAGATATGTAGGGTAAGATCATATTGTGAAGGCCCTTGGAGAACTTCATGGTATGAGCATCAAAGAACCACTCAATATGTTTGAGAAACCACACTTACAGATGTGGTTTATTTTTTTGGAGGCAAGCAGGGTTAAGTGACTTGCTTAGGGTCACACAGTTGGAAAGTGGCTGAGGCCAGATTTAAACTCAGATCCGCCTTACTCCAGGGCTTATACTCAATCTACTGTACCATGTACCTGCCCCCCAGATACATTCTAGGAAAATTCATATGGTTGGGTGTGCAGGATGGATTTAAAGGGGAGGAGACTAGAGGCAGAGAGTGCAGCTTACAAGTCTGTCACAGTATAACAGGTAAGTAGTGATATGTCATTGGACTAGAATGGTGGAAGGTGGAAGTGGAGAAGAGGGCCTGGCTCAGTAAAGGTTTGAAGTTATCAAGGTCAGGACCGACAGAGATAAGGGAATGAAGGAAAAGGTGGAGTCATATTCTGTACCCTCAAGAAATACAAAGAAAGGGCTGAAGCTAGTATAATCTGCTGATGTCACAGAAGTTCAGAATTGAAGGGGATCTTCTAGTCCAATCTACAGCAGAATAGAAATCCTCTTGATCACAACTCACCAAGTGGTTGTCCATCTTCCCTTTGAAGACTTGCAATGAAGAGACAATCACTACCTCCCAAGGCAGCCCACTGCTTTTGAAGATAGCTCCAATGAATGTTGAGGTCGTTATTCCTTATATACAACTTAAACAAAACCGTCTCTATACAACGTCAGCCCATTGTTCCTAGTTCTGCCTGCTGGGCCCAAGCAGATAAATCTAAACCTGCTTCCCACAGCATGGCATGACAGCCCCTCCCATACTTGAGGGCAATCGTTATGGCTCTCCCCCAACTTCCAATGACTTCTCATTTTTAGGTTAAATATCCCTAGTTCCTTCAGACAACAAATTGGTCAATCAATTGATTGACATTTATTAAGCACCAAATGTATACCAGAAACTAGGGATACAAATAGAATAAGTGAAAAAAATCCATAAACCAAAGGAGTACCCATCTACTGAGGGGAGTAATTCCAGTCCTCTCATTTATTGGGTTTCCCACCTCTGGACATTCTCCTGCTTGCCTAAAGGGTCCCACCCAGAAATGAGACAGGAGAGGGTGCAGAAGAATGATCATCCTTGTTCAGGGCACTATTTCTATTCACTTTGACATGTCTTGTGATTTCTGGGTCTGTCACACTGCTGATTCACGGAGCATGCAATCCACTAAAGCCCCCTGGGTCATTTTCACATGACCCCTTCTCCACCCACACGTACCTCATCCTGTTCTTGAATCCAGATTTAGGACTTGAAAATTGTTCCTGCCAAATGTCATCTTGTGAGTTTCCCCCTATTTGAGCTCATGATGACAAAATAACAAATCAAATAATTCCCCATGTTATTATAGCTCTTAAATATCATCATCTCTGAAGGAAGGAAATAAGAATTTATATAACACCTACTATGTGCCAGGCATTAGGCTAATCATCTGCAAATATTATGTCATTTTGCCTTCACAACCACGCTGCAAGGTAAGTGCTCTTTTTATCCCTACCTTGCAGTTGAGGAACTGAGGCAGACAGATAAAGTGGTTATCCCAGGGCCACATAGCTAGTAAGTATCTGAGGCCAGATTTGAACTCTGGTCTTCCTGATTCCAGGTCCAGGGTTCTATCCCCTGCACCACATAGCTGCAAAGGAAGACAGACACATCTAGAAAGGTGCTGGGGTTTGAAGGATGGCATTACAATTGTCATATTAATATTATTCATCTCTGAAATGACAGTGGAAGGAAAATAAACTTTGGGATTCATGGGCTTAGATTCAAATCCTAACTCTGATGGTCACCATCTCTGAGACCTTGGACAGAACTCTTCCTCTCCCTAAGCCTCACTTTTCTCATCTGTAAAATGAGGGCATTGATCTACATAATCCCTGAACTCTCTTCTGCCTTTTCACTTATGAAGCTGTGATCCAAAATCCAAATTGGAAAGAAAGGCTATGGAATCAGAGAATCCTGATTCTGCTTTGGACAGTACCTCTGTGACTATGGGCAAGTCATTTAGTCTCCCTTAGGATTCAGTTTCATCCTCTGTAAAATGAGAAAGCCAAATGAGGTGGTCTTTGAGGTCCTTTCCCCCATCTAGTTTTGTTGTCCTACTCGATGCCTTGTTATGATGGGTTAGGGAGCCTGTGAATTTCTAGCACAAGCTCTAGCCCATCCTACCAAGCTGAGAAGGTGTCAAGAAAGGACCCAGCCCAGCTAACTATGAAGAGATTTATTACCACAAGATGGGCTACTGGGTGATAGGATTTTTCAGCCATGACACCTCTTGATGTTTGCCTACCAAGGCATTTAGGGCTTGGGACCTGTGTTGGCAGGGGAAGTACCCACCCAAATGACTCAAGGATCCTTATAGAAAGCACCATTGATAACAACAATGAAAAACAATAACAACAGACATGTATGCGGCACTTTAATGTTAGCAGAGTGCTGTACATGTACATTAACCCTGTGAAGTACAAGTATTTGTTATGCCTATTTTATAGAGGAAGAAACTGGGAATCAGAAAGATTATATTATTTACCCATCCATGGCCATACAACAAATAAGCATCAGAGGACAGATTGGAAACCAAGTCTTAGTCTAGCACTCTATTATCAAATGAGATAATATTTGCAAAGCACATGGTAGGCATTTAATAAATGCTTATTTCCTTTCTTCTTATTATGAGATATATAGATAGATGATAGACAGATATATGGACAGACAGGCAGACAGATAGATAGACAGACAGACAGATCACACAGACAGATAGACAAGTGAATGATAGATATTGACAGATATATAGATATGTAGATGCATAGACAGATAGATACACAGACAGATAAATAGAGAGACATATAAATAGATAGATAGGTTGACAGAAAGAAACTATTCTAAACACAGATCTGGACCAAACGGCAACAATAAAAACAACTAATCAAAAAAAAACAATATTCCCCAAAGGTAGCAGATTTAAAAACCGATGTCCATCCTATTGTAAATAAGTGTTACAATGTTTGTAGAAGAGTATGAAGCTAGAAATAGTAGCACAAACTCAATAATGTAAGTAAAATTGGAGACCAAATGGATAGGCTTTGAAAAAAATAGTAATATTTATCTGGCACAAAAAAAATTAACAGTTCATATATCAATAGGGCTTTAAGATTAGTTTATAAAACACTTTCTTTGCAACATTCCTGGGAAATGGGTACTACAGCTGCAGATAAGGAAACTAATGATTTAAAAGTTTTTAATACCCAACTTCAAACCTTCAGTATTTGAGGAGGGATTTGAACTGAGAGCTTCTAACTCAGGCTTAAACCGGAGACCTATATATAGGAGAGGAAAGCTGTTGAGTGGTAGACTGGAGGAGGGAGGATTTTTCAGGCTTGTGGCAACAGTGCCTGGTAACTAAGTAAGTAATGAAGTTGGAATCAGAAGGCCCAAGTTCTAAACTGGGCTCTGTACTTATATGATCAGCGTGACATGAAGCAACTCATTAAATGTCTCTGATCCTGTCTTCTCATTTATAAAAATTAGTTTGGGTCAAATGATCTCTAAGGATCTTTCCAACTCAAAATCCTATGAATTTCCCTAAAGCCCTTGCAATGTTTGACTAGAAACTGGGTTTGGGGTAGGGTGTGTCAACAGATGTGTAAGGACAGCTTTCCAAACTAACCCAGCCCAATTCTGCCATCCACACGTTGGCTCATTCCCCTTCCTTTTCTTTTCCTCCATGTTCCCCACCCTAAGGAATGAGCCAGGATTAGGTGACTGGGGTGAACCCATGTCTGCCAGATTGTGTTGGGGTGCCCTCTATTGGCTCTGAATGAAATGGGCTGAACCTATGGCATCAGGTTTTCAAGCAAGCAGGGGCTCAGGCAAAATGGATGATTGGGGACTTAAGACTCCTCAGCTGTGGAAGTGAAGGCCAAATTATTTATCCCAAAGTCACTGGTACTGATGGACATATCATCTGTTTATTAAGTTACATGTTAACATAATGATGGAGTCCAGTTCAACATCGGACATTTCTCCTCACCAGCAAAACCCTCTTTCAAGTAAAATGGATTAATGCCTTATAGATAGAATTACCTCCAAGGCTTGACTTACCTAGGATCAAATAGCCCTTAAGAATCTGAGCTGGGATTCAAATCTATGTCTTCCTGACCCTAAGTCCAGCACTCTGTCCCTTCCACCAGACTACCTCTGGAATCAGTGCTTGAGAAGTTGGTGGATTCTTTTTCTACAGAAAGTTTTAAACTAAGCTTGGGTGAGTTCTCTCTAGTTAAGGAGAGAGATGGAGGTGACCCTCTCTGGGGTCTGTTGTTGACCCTGGGATCTTCATCTGGGTTACTGTGAGGTATAAATCCCAACTCATATACATTCAGTGACTGATGACTTTCTTGGAGATGACCTCCAGAATCTTTTCTGAGTCAAGGAGATCTGTGAATGTGTAGCAGCATGCAAAATGGGGAAAACATTGGATCTGGAGTCCGGCTCACCTAACTATATGACCCTAGGCCATTCACTTAACCTCTCTGGGTCTTAGCTCCTTTATCTGTAAAATGATGAAAGATTGGACTAGAAAACTCTAAACCAACCCTAAATTTATGATCCTAAGGCAGATTTTTCCAGTAAGTTGTAATATTGCATCTTACTTTTGCTAGGATCAGAGTCAGGATGGAAACAAGGGATTTTGTGAAGGGGCCATGGGTTTCAATGATTGGGGTGTAAAGGAGAAGTGTGGATAATCTCAGCACAATCCACTATTCTTGGGATGGAATTGAGGTGATATGCTCTTGTTTCCCTCACAGGCCGCACCCTTGGTTCTGGGGCCTTTGGGCAAGTAGTGGAGGCCACAGCCCATGGACTGA
Organism: Potorous gilbertii; assembly: GCA_028658325.1. Classification (NCBI taxonomy): domain Eukaryota; kingdom Metazoa; phylum Chordata; class Mammalia; order Diprotodontia; family Potoroidae; genus Potorous; species Potorous gilbertii. Next base: position 388,091,597 of record CM053769.1, read on the forward strand.
GTCACTCCCAGGCCACAATGAAGGTGGCCGTCAAGATGCTGAAATGTGAGTTTCTCCCTCTCCCTTTCCCCTTAGCCTCCTCAATCTTTCCCTTCCACCTTTCCATTTTGCTGACCTCTTTTCAACCAACCACTTCCCCACCCTCCTCCTCTCACCTACTTGTCCTGTTGTTCTTCCTTACTTTCTCACTGGAACCCCTTTCCATTCTAGACCCACTTCTCCTATTCCCCTTTCTTGCTTATGGCCTGGGAAGGGCAGATTTAGGGAAGCACCCCACCCCCCATCCACCATGGCTCTGGGAGAGGCAGGAGATCTGATGTACTAAGTTCTGGGGACCACTGTTACCAGACATGCTAGGCATGGAGTCAGGAAGAAGCTTTCTCTGGGAATGGGGAGACTGAGGTATGGTAACTCAAACCCACTCATAGGAGCTGATTGTTAAATTTTTAGTGTGAGCATTTACACCTTGGAAATCTACAAATCATTTAATGATTTCTTGTTTTGTTGATTGTCTAGCCTGAACAAAGTGGACAAAATGTAAATAATGAATTATATGTTGTGGGTTAAAATTTTTTTTTCTGGAGAGCTGGTTGTTTTATCAACACAGTCTTGGATTGGGGTGACTTTCTCTGAAATGCCTGGGTCTTAGCTGTTTGGTTCTTCTCCTTCCCCCCCAAACCTTTTGTCTCAGCCACTGCCCGGAGCAGTGAGAAGCAGGCCCTTATGTCGGAACTGAAGATCATGAGTCATCTCGGGCCCCACCTGAACATTGTCAACCTGCTGGGGGCGTGCACTAAAGGAGGTAACGCACCTGGGCCACACAGCCCAGAAGGCCTTGGAGCATTCCCTGGCAGATCAGGAGAATCAAATTCAGAGGATCACATTAAGCTCCTACCAGAGTCTGGAATGTGCCTCTAAGGAACGTCATTCAAGGAATTATCAATATCAACAGTCATCTGCTCTAGAACCCTATCCTTAGCCTGCCCTTGTAAGGATTTCCCCAGCCCATCTGATCTTTGACTGTCCCATAACCAGAATTCTTCCCTTGAGTTATGTCAGTAAAAGAGGCTCATAGATTAGCACTAGGTACAACTTTAGAGGTTGTTGGGTCCAACTTCCTTATTTTATAGATGAGGAAACTGAGGCACAGGGAGGTTAAGTGATTTGCCTCAGGACACATAGCTAATAAGTGGATAGGATTTCCACCCAGGCTCTTTTAATTCCAAGTACAGTGACAATCTAATGTACCATCTTGCTTCTTAGTTTTCTCTCTACTTCCCACACATTTTGTTTAAGACCATTCCATCTACCTGAGTTCCTCTTCTACACACAACACATACACGCACACACCTTATGCAATTGTGTCTTCAGAAGCAGGGCCAGTTGTAGGAACTTTGGAATGCGTGCTCAGAGATATTACCTGGAATGGAAAGCAAGAAAGGACAGTAGTGGCTTGGACCCTTAGGGACAGACCCAAGGGGAGGAGAAACAGACTGAGTCTGCTCTTGGTGGATTAGAGAAAGGGTAAAATAATTGAGAATAACTTTTTGGAGGAGGAAATCCTAAATTTTTACCTAAGGGAGTGGAGACCTGTGGTAGAATAGCCCAAACCCTTTTTCAACCCTTCATCCATATGTACACAAACATACTCTCACATACACATACACTCATACACATACATTCACATGTACACTCATAAATACTCTCATGCACATACACACACTCACAAACACATGTATACACTTATGAATACACTCAGATATACACTCATATGTACATACATTTGTGCAAATACATATATATCCATGAACACACACTCCCACCTGCACACTCATGAACACAAACACACAAACTCCTATCTCCCCCAGGCCCCATCTACATCATCACAGAGTACTGTCGTTATGGAGACCTTGTGGACTACCTGCATCGAACCAAGCACACATTCCTGCAGCACAGCCCTGAGAAAGGAGGGCCTTACCAGTCCTCAGAGGTCCTGGACCATCCTGACCATCAGTTTCACAGGTGACTCATACACCTGCTCTCAAGGGAGGTTGGCTTTCTTTCTATTCTATCCACCACTCCCCTTCTCTCAGCTCATATTCTGTTGCCCTTGCTCTGGGTATGAAAGATGGACTTCTACTCTCCCCTCTCCCAAATTTCCCCCCTTCCTTTTATCTTCCTCTCCTTTCCTGCCCCTAATCTGCCCCTTCATTGGCACCTCCCTCCAGGACCCAGGGTGGAATCAGGGATTGGTAGGACCAGAGTTTTAGTCAGGTTGTGGTCCATGGTGGTCAGAGGGGGATAGGGTTGAGGTTGAGAAAGGCTGAATTATTTACGGTCAGCGAGGGTGCGGTCAGAGATGGTGGTGGAGGAGTCTGGTCTAAATTCAATGAGTGTGGAACATAGAAACCACTATAGTTCCTTCCCTCTCATTCTCATCCTTATCAGACCTTTCCTGGAACATTGTGAAGATAAGGTCAGGACTGTGAAAGGTCTGAAGTCCGTGAGCAATGGTTAAGGGAACTGGAATGTTTATCTTCAGGAGGAAGCCTAGTAACGGTCTTCGGATGTGTGACCTGATCTCTTGTGAAAGAGGGGCTTGGTTTATTCTATTTGGTCCCAGTGACCAGAAGTAGAGCCAGTGAATGAAAATTATAGGGAGGTGGATTTCAGTTCAATAGAAGTTCAAATTTCCTAATAGTTAGGAATTTTGTCTAGAATTAGGAATCAGATCAGGTGATTCCTAAGATTCCATCCAGCTCCAAGATCTATGATGACTAGAGATTTCCAAAATACAAGAGTTGTTTTGGGTGGTAGTGAGTTCTTCATCACTGGAGATATATAAACAAGGGCTGGTAAACTCTTGTTGGAAATGCTACCGTAAAGTGGATTGGACTAAGTACTCTTTAATATCTCTCTAACCCCTAAAGTTCTAAGATGCTGTGACTTTGTTAGGGAATGCTATCCCTATTTTTATATATACACACACCCAAAATCCTGCTTCCAGAGTACGAAGTCACTTTCAGTACTTTTGGTCAAAGGAAGTACAGTGAGAACCCATCCATTAGAAAGTGCACTATCCTCTTCTCTTGATAGACTTCTTTTCCGCCTAACCCTAAGTTCTGAACTTTGAACTCCAGGGCAAGAGCATAGAGGAACAGGAATGTAGGAATTTGGCCTGTAATAGCACTGATCCTGGGATTCTCTTCTTTTGCCAAGCATTTCCAATTCTAGTATGCCGCAACCTCCACCCCATAATCCATCATAATGCAGTATGTGTTCTGTAGGATGGGCATCACAGTGCTTTCCTCCGGACAAAATAAACTATTACATGGATAAGGTCATATAAGGCAGAATATGAGAGCTGGGAGGTTACTTAGAATATAGAACATGAAATGTTGGAGCTAGAAGAGACCTTAGAACACAGAACATAGAATGCCAGAGTATCTGAACATAGAACACCAGAACTGGAAAAGATCTTGGAACAAAAAAAAATGCTAAAATCGGAAACGAGCTTAGAATATAAAATTCCAGGGCTGGAGGGAGCTTTAAGCAATAGAATGTAGAATGTGAGAGCTAGACAGGCCCTCAATGATCAAATGACCCAATTCTAATATCAATGCTTTGGAATCATTGGTCTGTCTATGTGTCTGCTGGCCCCCAGACAAACATCACTGTCAGGAGAGAGTGATGGAGGCTACATGGACATGAGGAAGGATGACTGTGTGGATTATGTACCAATGCTGGGCATGAAGGGAGAGGTCATGTATGTGGATATTGAATCTTCCAACTACAGCTCACCCTATGATAGCTACGCACCCTCTGGTAGGTAAAGTGGGAGAAACTAAAGCCTATATGGAGAACAGGGGAAGTGGGACTGGGGAGGGAACTGGGGTGAACGCAAAGAGAAACTAAAGGATGAGGTGAAGGTGGCACTGGGGTTCCTGGGAAACAGAATAAACTCAGACTGAAGCAACATTTAGCATAGTCATCAGTATGAGCTTCCTGACATTTTGGGTAGTTGGATTCTAGGATGGGTGCCAAAAGAGAAGGCAGAATCTTTTTTTTTAAGAGTCTTGAAAGATCAATTCTAATGGTCCAGGGAGTTGAAATGTAGTCTTGTCCTAAATCAGGGAAATGGATTACCTGTCCCTTCATGGTCCCTACTAGATGCAGGATTCTTTGTCTTTCCCTTGGAGAGACGCTAGGGGGAGATGAAGTCAGCTCCATGCAATCCAAATGTTAGAAGACAGTTGAGTAGATTTGTAATGAAAACCATTGTAAATATCATACATCCCTCTCACTTCCTTTACCCTCCAGTTCCTGAGAGATCCTATAGGACAACCCTGATCAATGAGTCCCCTATCCTCAGCTACATGGACCTTGTGGGCTTCAGTTACCAGGTGGCCAACGGCATGGAGTTCCTGGCTTCCAAGAATGTATGTATTGTGGGCTAGGGCTGGGAAAGATATCCTGATAACTGACATTTACATGGAGCTTTAAAACAGAGAACGCGTTTTATGTACTCTATCAATCAATTAATCAACAAGTATTTCTCGTGTCAATTATATGCCATATGATACTGCACAGGGTACTGGGCTTACAAAGAAAAAAAAAACCTGTTCCTGCCCTCAATCACCTTACATTCTCTCAACTCAGGATGGAAAACAAATGAAAATATATCTCCAGCATGTAAGCAGGAAGTCTTCCTGGTCCTAGAATTCCAAGTTATTAGTTATATTATTATACAATAGTATATATTATTGGTGTTCAGTTGTTTCATGGTGCTGCCCAGGGGGTACTTGGTCATTTAACAAGTAACCTATGGAGAGAAGATTGGAGTAAGGAAAAGAGGACTTTCTCCACAGTGAAAAGATTTGGATTCAAATCCTTTCTTTAACATTTATTACCTGTGTGACCTTGAACCTCTCTCAGTCTCCATTCCTTCCTCTGCCAAGTGAGGGAGTTAAAATAGATTCTTCCTGAGGCTCCTTCCAGCTCTAATGCCTATGATCCTATAGCTTACAGTTTGCTAGAGTGCGTGTGTGGGTGTGGGGGAGGAATTATGGCCCTTCTGCCCCTGCCTTGAGAGATGTCCCAAAGGATGTCCACCAATCAATCAGTCAATCAGCTATTAGAAATTAAGCACCTACTGTGTGCTCAGGCATCCGTCATAAATGCTGGGTAAAAGAGATAAAAAAAACCTGTAATCATGACTTTGAAACATCTTATGGTATAGGTGGGGAAAGAAGACCTAAACACGTGAAACTTTTAGCTGGAAACAAAAGCTAGCAATGTAATATAATTAAATGCCAGTTAAGTGGACAGAGCACTCGACCTGGACTCAGGAAAACCTGAGTTCAAATCCTGCCTTAGACACTTATTAGCTATGTCATTCTGGGCAAGTCACTTAACCTCTGTCTGCCTCAGCTTCCTCTACTGTGAAATGGAATAATAATCTCACTTACCTCCCAGGGCTGTTATGAGGATCAGGTGAGACGGTATTTGTAAAACATTTAGCACAGTGCTTGACATATAGCAGGCAGATGTTTAAAAACATGGTTTCCTTTCTTCCTTCCTTCCTTTCCACTTTCCCTCTTTTCTTTCTTCTTTTCTTCTTAAATATATAAATACAGATTAAAAGTGCTATATTTTAGAGAAAGGAGAATTGGTATGGACTAGAGTAATCCCAATTTTTTTTGTTTAGTACTTTGAAATTTACAAATTTACAAAGTACTTAGATGTGATGCTTTAAATTTACAAAGCTGTTTCTCTCTCTCTCTCTCTCTCTCTCTCTCTCTCTCTCTCTCTCTCTCACACACACACACACACACACACACACACACACATGCACGCATGCACACATATATACCTAGTGAATAAAGTAGCACTTATAAACAGTTATTCCCATTTTACAAATGAGGAAACTGATACTCACAAAGATTAAGTTCTTATCTCTCTTGCCCTACAAGAAAACAGAGGGGAAAGGAATAAGACAAGGGGGGGTTATGAGAGAAGGGAGGACAGATTGGGGGAAGGGGTAATCAGAAGCCATGCTATCTTGGGGTGGGGGGAGGGGAGAGATGGGGAGAAAATTTGGAACGCAGGATCTTGTGGAAGTGAATGTTGAGAACTAAAATTAAATAAATAATTTTTTAAAAAAAAGTTTAAGTTCTTGCCCAGCATCATGCAGATAATAAGAGTCCAATCCACTACTGAAACTCAGGCCTCCTAATCTTGAGAAAAACCATTGTCTGTCTTCACCTCACTCGTTCTCAGTTAGGGCAGTCTTTCCTGAGCAGAAGCCCGGGTGGGCTAGGCAGAAATGGGGGGGAAGGACCTTCTAGAAGAGGGGAACCACATGAAGATAAGTGTCCTGCTGGGGATAGTAATGGCTTCATGCTGATTGGAGCACAGGATGCTGGGGGGAAGGGGAAAGAAGGTTGATGGAGGGACTAATGTTGGCTATGCTAGAAAGATGGAACTGTGGTGCCATGGGCATAATAGCAATGAATATGAAGTCAGGCGAGCTGGGTTCAAATCCTACTTTTCCTTATTACTACCTCAGTAACCTTGGGAAACCCCTCTCCCCTACAGACCTTACCATCCAGGGTGGTTGTCAGGGTCATAGTTTCTTGAGAGGGCAGCACAAGGCTACATCATTTCCAAAGTCCTTTCCAGTTCTAAATGTCAGAAAAGGAGTTTCTACTTTAGACCACAGAATTTGGAGCTGGAAGACATTAGAGATTATTAAGTCATTTTACAGATGAGGAAACTAAGGCCCAGAAAGAGGAAACAACTTGGCCTAGTGAGTCAGAGAATATGGGTGACATCATTCCCTACAAGTTCCTGTACCCTGGAAGCTCCTACTTCTGGGCCAGTCTGTAGGAGGAAGTCACCTTAACCATTTCAAATGTGTCCCCCTTGTCCCTTCCACTCTCACCTCACTTGGCTCAGAAGGCTATCAGAATATAAGTTCCTGGAGGGCAGGAACTATATTTTTACTTTCTTTGTATTCCTAGTGCTTCGCATCATATCTGATACAGAGAATAGGCTTATTAAATGCTTGTGGACTGATTGACTGACAGGACCCCAGTTTACTATCCTGTGCTATTGCCTAGTTCCTAAGTCTGGCTTCAACCTGACTCCTTTCTATGACAGTGCGTCCACAGAGACCTGGCGGCCAGGAATGTGCTTATCTGTGAGGGCAAACTTGTCAAGATTTGTGACTTTGGCTTGGCCCGGGACATCATGCGCGACTCCAACTACATCTCCAAGGGCAGTGTGAGTAGCTTCCCCCCTCTTCTCCCAGAGGGCTTCAGGAGAAAGAGACAGATAGAAACAAAGATAAAGAGACAGAGAAAGACAGAAATAGAGTCTCAGAGAGTGGGAAGGAGGGAGAAGAGAGAAAAGAGAAAAAGAAGGGAGAGACAGAGAAAAGGAAAGAGAGAGAGAGCATTTAATAAACATTTACTAAACACTTACTATGTCCTAAGCACTGTACTAAGTGCTGGTGATACAAAGACAAACTCACAAGACAATCTTTGCCCTCAAGGACCTTACATTCTAAGGGAAGGAGACAGCAGGTCAAAGGGAGATGGAAAGGGAGGGGGGTACACATCTATGGCATAGTTTAGAAATGGTCAGCACGCAAAGTGGAGCCCAGGTTCCATACAAGATAAGTGAAAGCTCACCTATGTAAGCCCAGTGTCCCAGGGGCAGTGACTGAAGTTGGGGAGGTGGGGTTGGGAGAGAGAGGAAGATGGTAGCCAATGTGTCGGGTCAGTCTCCTTCAACTGCAGTAATGGAGACTCTCAGATATATGACCATTTGTCTTGGCTCCCTTAATTCTGCTAGTCAGGGCATTATTTCTTGTGTTCTCCAGATTTCTCTTCATGAAGAGGGAGTAACAGTAAAGGTGTCTCCCAAACGGTACAGATTTAATTTGTGAATATACTGTGAAATTTATGCCCCTACCTTCTGCCCCCCAGGTAGAGGAATCTCTTCAGTTCATATTGGCTGAAATTAATGATGTTGATAAGTGAAGGTAATACCTGCCTTGCCTCCTTCCCAGGGAAGCGGATTTCAAGTGATATAAAATATATGGAGTCCCCATCAATGCCTGCTAATGAAATTTGAATCCCAGGCAGGAAAGGGATAGGTGTTCTTGTCGCTAAGCACCAATTCAGGTTGCCTTTAAGTTCTCTTCCATTTATTTCCTGACTTTCTTACTGAGAGGCTTGCCTGCCTAAGCAATTAGGGATAAGGCACCCCCTTCTACATCTCTCTGCAGCTGTTACTACTCCATTTCTGGCCTCTCCCCTGAGTCATCAGAAGCAGAGGGTGGAGTTTCCAAACGTACTAAGAAAAAAGAAGGGAAAATACAGAAATTCGCAAAATTCAGAACTGCAGAACATGAAGATCTTATCCTAAAATACCCTTATCCTGTCCATGGAAATCAGACCAAGTTTCTGGTCAACAGAGTGAAAAACAGCATTGACCTGCTCCCTGTGTGACCCTGGGCAAGATACTCAACCTCCCCTTTCTCCTAGGCTCCACTTTTCTTATCTATAAAATGAAAGATGTAGGACTAGATGACCCCTGCTTGAGCAAGAGCTCTTGATCTCTCGTGTCCTGGATCCATTTACATTCTGGTAAAGCCCATGGAGCCCTTCTCAGAAAAAAAAAACATTTTTGAATATATAAAATAAAATACAGAAGATTATCAATTCTATTGAAATAGAGTCATCAACATTTTTTAAAGAAAAATTATAGCTTAAGAACCCCTGATTTGGCTCTATGATCCTATGATGGTCCTTAAAGAACTCTGAATAATTCATTTCCCCTATCTGGGCCTCAGTTTCTTCCTCTGTCAAATGAGGAACTAGATGTTTACTAAGGCCAGTTGCAACTCTAAATCTTTGGATCACTTTTCATCTATTTCCAATCTTGTTCTGGTCCCATTCAATGGCTGCCACCATGAAGTCTCCAGTAAAAGACCTGGTTTACTTCTTCATAGTGTCAGGAGCACACAGAGGAGTTGTTAAGATGAAAGAGAAAGAAAGAAAGAAGGAAGGAAGGAAGGAAGGAAGGAAGGAAGGAAGGGAAAAAAGGAAGGGAAAAAAGACCTGCTTTCTCCCCTCCCAATCATTACCCAATCTAACCCAGACGCCGTTCCTTTACAATTTCAACCTGATATCTTTTCTGGGTCCTCCCAAGAGCCTAACTAAGGTAAGTTGATCAGGCCTTTGTAAGAGGGCAGAAAAGTTTAGAGGGCTCTGATGGCATTTGTTATCTTTCATCACTTTCTAAACATATAACAGTAATTAAAACAGGAAAGGATGAGATGACCAACTAGATGGTGATGAATTTCCTTCCTCCTCTAGCAAACCAGAGGAGTTCTTCTCTAGGCCCAAGCCCCACCACTCCACCCATATAGCCACCTCACTGACAATATTTGAGGACATGTTTCATGCTATTTTGCTAGTTTTTGGCGGGGAAGGAAGAGGGGAGAGCATAATTTGTTTTTAACCTTTGCAAAAGCTCCACTTCTGCCCTAGGTTCAAATGAGTCACAACTGCACACCTCTTACCCCTACTCCCTTCACCACCACCAGGGAGTTACCCTCTCCCCTCCATCCACCACAAAACACTTAGCTAATGCAGAGTTTCTCCTGTACAGTAAACAGGCATACACAATTTTCTCCAATCAACTGTATTCCTCACAAATGAGCACATAGATCTGTGTCAACCCACTGCCCTGTGCCAGGTGGCATGGAGGCACTCCAGAAAGATATTTGATTTAGTTAAACATGATCTTTCAGTAGCCCCCAATCATGTCATAAATTTGTCAGTAATGAGCCTATATAGGGCTCTCTCTGTTCTGAGGCAGATTTCCTCTCTGGGGGTCCCTCAGAGAGCAAGACTAGGGCAGAAACCTGCCCCAACTCAGCCCCTGACCACTGCCACTATCTTGAACCACAAGCCCCAGCTGTCTAGCCTGGGGCTTTTCCCATCAGTCTTCAGGATGGGGTTTACCATTCTCTCCCAACGGGAAATGAAACCTCAGCCCTTCGCAAGCCTCCAGGCAAGGTTAATTTCAACACGGAGTTGCTTAAGGGGATCTGTTTTCCACCAACATCTGGGTTTCTGGAGCTTACTTTTAGGGAAACCTCGTGGGTGGATGGAGGGAGATGAGTTTAATAATGATGATCACCCCTACCACAGCAGTGAAAATAAAAATATCATGTTTGGTGCTTCAAAGTATGCAAATTACTATGTATATGTATATATACACATACATATCTATGCGTCTATATGTATGTGTATATATATAATTTTATTTGCTATTTACAACAAACCTGAAGGTAGGTGCTGTTATTAGTCTCATTTTATAGATTAGGAAACTGAGACTGAGAGAGGTTATACACACACAAAGGTAACCCTGTGCTCAGGGTCACACAGTAAGTACCTGAAACAGGATTTGAACTCATCTCCCTGACTCCTCGTCAATTCCGTGATTGCAGTGACAGTAGAGGTCAAGCTTGGACCTCCCACATCATGATCAAATCTTTGTGAAGTAGATGTGTATCCCTGACATCAAACCCATTACCCCTTAACTTTTCTCCCCATGGAGCCATCTCCACAAGAAGGCTGAAGGCAGGATGTGGCCTGAAAATAGCTCTCTTTATCCTATGAAGGATACCCCTATGAGCATAAGAGCAGAGAATGATTTCTTTAGGCTACCCCAAGGTTCAAGTTGGGATACAGAATGGGTTGGGCATCTATAGTCTCAAGGAGAGTTCACTTGGGAGGTCAGTACTGGAAATGCAATCAGCAAGCATTAATGAAGTGCTATATGTCAGGCACTGTGCTAGGTTCTGGGGATACAAAAGCAAAAATGATAGTGTCCAATCTCAGAGAGCTTCTAGTCTATCAAGAGAACCAGCATGTACATACATGGGACATATGCAAAACATGAGGGCAGTCTGGCACTCCCTGCAAGGCACCCCTTTATGGAATGGTATTCTGGGTCCCATGACCTGTCCCAAGAGGAGGATAAAAAATTTTAAGCCTATAAATCAGGAAAGGGCTGCTGCCAAGGAAGGAGGTCTCTCCATATTTTAGAAACCTCGGAAAAGATTTTGCCAGGATAGTATCTATTTATATAGTATCATTTGCCTAGTAGCCTGGAAAAGGGTCAGAGAAGAAGAACAGTAACCTCCAGGCACTGATTCTGTGTTGACTTCAAACTCAAGGTAGGTCCTCAGTCTAGCAGAGGCCCTTTAATCCCTGAATTAGCTGAGACTTCAGGGTTGGAGTTGTCCAGCCTTGGGAATGTCTTCATTCCTAAGAGTGTTCATGAATGGTAGCTGTCACTTTCCACATGGATTGGAGGCAGTACAGTACAATGGGAAGAGTTCTGGATTTGGAGTCAAAAGACCTAAGCTGGAGTGCCACTCTGCCACCAGTGTCACTCGTGTGACCTAGAATGACTCAGTCTACCTCTACAAACCTCATTTTCCTCATTTGCAAAATGAAGAGATTGGACTAGATGACTTCTGAGAGTCCATTCTGGGTGCAGGATTTTATGAACCATGATTATTCTGTCTGAAAATGTTTGGTACCTTTTCCCCAGGCTGCCAGCTTAGAGGGTAAGCTGTCCTTACCTTTAATGAAGATGAAGAAGGATCTCCATGAAATCAGTGTCTCTCTGACTTCTTTGTGTAGAACACAGACTTGTGGGGTAGGTAGACCCTCTTCCATATTAACTGAATCCCTTGTTGCCTCCTAGACTTTCCTGCCCCTGAAGTGGATGGCTCCGGAGAGCATCTTCAACAGCTTGTACACCACCCTGAGTGATGTGTGGTCCTTTGGCATCCTTCTATGGGAGATCTTCACCCTGGGTATGGGATCTGCCTGTCCATCATTTCCCTGGAATGTCCCCTGTGATTTTTCCTTTGCCATACCCCTACCAAAAGGACAAGGGACTCTAGCTTTGGTGCTCCCTGAAAGGAGGGGTATCTGACGTTTTTCCAGGAAAGGAGGCTACCCTGAGCTTCCTCATCCCCATCTCATGTTCCCCAGTGCATTCTTGCTTTCCATATCTCCAACCTTCCCCACTTTCTGAAGGGGACACATTTGTCCCGGATATTAGGGGAGAGACACCCAGAATTTTGAGGCGTGATTTCTCCTAACCTATCCCAGAGAAGAAAGTACTTTCCACTCCATTAGCCTGAAGAAGATTCTGAGGTCACATGACTGGTTTTCTAATACCTAAAGAGCTGTCATGTGGAAGAGATTAGATTTACTGGTAGTAACCCCATGAAGACAGAATGAGAACCAGTGCGAGAAAGTCCCAGGGAGGTGATTTCAGGTCACGGTAAAGGAGAACTTCCTAACTGATCAGCAATGGAGTAGGTTACTTCCTTAAATACTGAACTGGAAATGTTCAAGCAAAGACTGGGCATTCCAGTCTTGGATTGTAAATTGGACTAGATGCCCCCTACTCTGAGTTTACTATTCTGTAATTTCCAAAGGTCCTAGCATTTATATTGCCTGGATGACCCTCTTCAAATCACTTAATCTCTTTGGGTCTCAGTTTTTCCATCTGTAAAATAAAGGGGTTATTCTAGGTAATCACTAAGGCTCTTTATAACTCTCAATTCTACACTATTACAATACCTCTCAGGAATTTCCCAGCTCTGATGGGAAATGGAAGTCTATGATTTTGTGATTCTTTTTGTCCCTGGCAGGTGGCACCCCTTACCCAGAGTTGCCCATGAATGAGCAGTTCTACAATGCCATCAAGCGTGGCTACCGCATGGCCAAACCTACCCATGCCTCAGAAGAGATGTGAGTGTGACCTAAGGAATCCAGGCCCCTCAACTCCCTGCATCCATCCCTTTCTATCCCGAGTTTTTGATCCAAAGGGAGATGACGATTCTGGCTCCCTCCAACTCCTTTCTTTCTCTCTCAGCTATGAAATCATGCAGAAGTGTTGGGAGGAGAAATTCGAGATTCGACCCTCCTTCTCTCAGTTGGTCATTCTGATGGAGGGCCTCCTGGGGGAGGGCTACAAGAAGGTAAATTATGGCCAATGGCCTTGTCACTCATTCTTTCAGAAGAGGGAAAGCACTTTCAGCTTGACATGGGCATATGGAGAAGGGGGACCAGGAAATGTTGCCTGGAAGAGGGTGATCTCACATTCAAGCTGGACTTTATAACTTTATATAAAGATATATAAAGGTGAGAGGAGACCCAGACTTATTTTTCCTAAAGTCCCTCTAAGACCACCAAATCCGACTGAGCTAAAATGTAACCACCTCTTCTGTACTGTACAATTCAGGTCAGTATTCATTAAACTACCATCTATGTGCAAGATGATTTTCTGGACATCAAGGATACAAAGATTAAAAACAAAACCATCTCTTCCCTCAAGGAACTTAGTAGGAAATGAAATAAAAGCTAATAAAGCACAAGGCAATTTGAGAAGAGAAAGAACTTTAACAACTGGGAGGGCCACAGTATATGGCACATAACAGGCACTTGATAAATGTTTATTGGATTGGATTATTTTATTGGGTTGGGAAGGCTTTGGGAGGTGGCATGAGAGCCGAACTGGGCAGAGAAAAAGGCAAGAATTGTGAAAAGTAAAGTTGAGGAGAGAGTGAAGATATGCAAGGCAGAAAGGATAGCTTGGGGAGAGATGGAAAGAGACCTTGGGGCAGTTGGGTTGGAAAGTAAAAAGAAGTGTAAGAGAATAATGTGGGGATAGGAGAGTGGGGGGAAGGGAAGAAGATTGGAAAGGTAGTCTGGAAACAGACTGTAGCTTTAGCCCTGTCCTCTGCAGGCTGGGGAGCCTGGGAGTGACTCCTGGGGTCCTGTGCCCACCCTCTCATTGTACCTAGCTTTCTTGTTCATTCTTCCCTACTTGTATCACTGCCTAAGAAGCTTCCCCCACTCCGCACCCCTAAATACACCATAATACCCTGTGATTGCCAGTAAGTCTGGTTCATCCTTGAGAATTTACAGATTCACTTTCCCTCCCAAGGTCTCTCTTTGCTCCTCTGTGAAAGAAGAGTTAGACTAGAGGTTATAGATAAAGGTCCCTTCTGGCTCTGGCATCCTGTGATTCTGTGTCTCTAGAAAAGAGTTGAGAGAATCTGAATTTTTTACCCTGTGTTTCATTAAGTGGTTGTGTAGATGGAGGCAAAATGGGTGTGAGATCTAGTGTTCAGAGTAGTGGGGAGGCAGCCTGGGCCAGGCCAATCTCCCCAACAAGTCTGAAGGATTAGTGAAGCTCCTCCCTCCCACACCCACCCCCACTTTTGCTTTCATTTCACAGAGAGGGAGGCCCTACCATAGTGGAGGCAGGAATATAAGTCATATGTCCCCAGCTGTGACAATTTTGGAGACCCTGATCTCACTGAGTACTGGGTAGGGTATGGCGGGACTCTGGTCTGTTCCTTCCTTCTTCCCGAAATCAAATAAAATGAGACACAGGTGAGGAGAGATGATTTGAAATGCAGTTATTAGAATCACAGCACGTGGAATGTTGAGGGTAGAAACGGTCTCAGAGCATAGTTTGTTGGAGCTCCACTCAATGACATCCCACTCACTTTAACCCCTCTTTCCCCATGGGAGCAGAAGTACCAGCAAGTAGATGAAGAATTTCTGAGGAGTGACCACCCAGCCATTCTAAGGACCCGAGCCCAGCTCCCTGCATTTGGTGGCCCGAGGGGTCCCCTCGACACGAGCTCTGTCCTCTATACCGCTGTGCAGCAGAATGAGGGGGACAATGATTACATCATCCCCCTGCCGGACCCTAAGCCTGAAGGCCCTGATGCGGCCCCACTGGAGAGTTCCCATAGCCTCGCCAGGTACGCTGAGTATTCCTTATCAACCAATTGTCTCCCACAAAGAAGTCCTAACCTCATTGTAGTGTGTCCATCCTGAGATTCCACTATGGTCAGAGTTCTGTCTAAGCAGAGAAAGGGGAAACAAAGAAAATGATAGTGGGGAAGAAGCAGATACCAGTCAGCAAATCAGACTGGTTTTCAAAGACCACCTCCCAATCATATGATCCTTTCTTTTTTTAAAAGTTAATTAATTTAGTTTTAGTTTTCAACATTTACTTCCATAAGTTTTAAATTTTTTCTCTTTCCCCACCCTTCCCCCCTCCCCAAGATGGCATGCAATATGATATAGGCTCTACAAATACATTCCTATTAAACATATTTTCACAATAGTCATGTTATATAGAAGAATTAGAAGGAATGGGAGGAGCCATGAGAAAGAAAGACAAAGCAAAAAAGAAAGAAAGAAAGCAGTCTGCTTTGATCTGCCTTCAAACTCCATAGTTCTGTCTCTGGATGTGAATGGCATTTTCCATCCTGAGTCTTTTGGAATTGTTTTAGGTCCTTGTAAATGAGAAGAACTAAGTCTATGAGTCAGTCATCACACAATGTGGCTGTTGCTATGTGTAATGTTCTGGTTTTGCTCACTTCACCCAGCATCAGTTCATATAAGTCTTTCCAGGTTTTTCTGAAGTCTGCCTATTCACACATAATCCTTTCTTATGCTCTAGAATGACAAGAGCTTGTCTTGATAATGGTTTTTATGAAAAGGACCAGGATTTCTTAGAGACCTCAAGCTCAGTAGAAGTCATCTAGGGGATCATAACACTCCAAAGAGCTAGTATGATCTTAGCCTGCCTGAAGAGAAGCAAAGGGTTCCAAGCAAAAGCAATGACCATCCTGCAGTCCTCTCCTCTTATTGGATCCCTTCTGGAGTATCGTGTGAGCACCATGTTTTAGGAAGAATATTGACAGGCAGGAGCATTTCAGGGGAGGGCAAGTCCAAAGTCACCATACTTTTCCCCAATGGTCCTTTACTACCCTGGCTTTCCTTCTAGCTCTACCCTGAATGAAGCCAACACATCATCCACCATCTCCTGTGATAGTCCTCTGGAACTGCAGGAGGAACTGGAACCCGAGCAAGAGGAGCCAGAACAGGAGCCAAAGCCAAAAGTGGAGCCACAGCCTGAACCAGAACCAGAGCCCAGGCCCGACCTAGGTCACCAGGAGGTGGAGGATAGCTTCCTGTAGCTGGACTCACCTAGGAGAAGAGCAGGCACCCCCACCCCTTTCTCTGCTCTATGGACTCTCCTCTCTACTTCTTCCCAGATGAATGCTGACCTCCCCCATGGGTGAAGAGGGGAGTGATGGCTGGCCCTTTTCATTATGGGATAGAAGACTTCTAGTCCAAATGTGGCAGGGACTAATCTGCCTTGATGAGGAGCTCCCTGAGCTCTTTCCCAGCCAAGGGTCTTTCCTTGGGAAGAGGTTAAGGCAAAGGGCATTTTGCAGAGACTCTGACACTGAATGTGGCTGCCTGGTCCCCTGACCCTCCCTATTTCAACTCCAGTCGCTGGTGGGGACAGGGATATCCTGGGCAAATTCGGGGATTTTTTAATCCTCTTGAGGGAACAGGGGAGGAGCATTGGTGAACACTACTCAGTGCTTAGAATGTAGAGGAAGGTGTGGGTATCCATAGGCTGAGGAACCCATCCCTCCAGACCACACCCACCTCTGTTTTCAGACATACCCAGGAGTGGAGACACGTGGTAGCCATGCCTTGACCAGGCTTCTAACAACTGTGCCTTCTGCCTGAGTCACTGGGTGACTGAGGTCTCTGCCTGAAGTGGGACTGTTGGGGAGGGAAGAGAAGAGGCCCACTAGACTTTGACCCCTGGTGAAAGAGAGAGGGACAAAGGACATGGGATTTGGTATGAACATTCTGTGTGCTCCCTTGTTCAGCTCCAGAGGATTAGGTCATCTCCAGGACCTCACCTTTCCTAGAGATTTGGTTGTATAGGCACCCACAGAAGTCTCTTCTCCCTAGAAGAGAAGAAAGGTACATGAGAAATGTACAATCATCCTTTAACTTCTCCCCTCAAGTCCTCCTACCCCCATGCCAGCTGGACTGGCCACTACCTTTGTATTTTTCCTTTGACATTTGGCTAAGGATCTATAGAGGGGAACTGTCTTCCCACTTTGGGGACTTCATTTGTTTCCCCTGGTAAAACAGTCCATCCCTGCCCAATCCCAGCCCTCCACCATCACCATGGAGGGGTGATCCAATGCAAGACTGATGGGTGAAAGTTTCAGGAAAGAAGATCTGAGCTCAATCCAAGGAAGAATTTAATGCTCAGAGCAGTTCCACAATGGAGCAGGCTGCCTCAGGGGGTCCTTATCTCCTGATCACTAGAGGTGTTGGGGATAGACTAGAAGACCTTCCAACAGAAAAGCTGTAAAGAGGATCCCTGCAGTGGATGAGAGGTTGAACTAGGTGATTTCTGAAGTCTATATCAGCTCTCAGATTTGAGGATTCTCTCTCGGTCACTGAGCTAAGGGGTCTTTAGCAGAGCCAAGTCCACCCAGCTAGGACCTCAGAAAAACTTTGAGATCTGGGCAGTCAAAATAGGGATGCCAGCACCCAGATCTGATGCTTACTATCTGGTTTACCTTGGGCAAGTCATTTAGCTTCCTGTTGTCTCTATTTCCTCCATGGTAAAATGAGAGCTGGTATCTGAGGATTGTTCAGCTCTCATACAAGATGATTCTGGATGATCCCCCTACACACATCTGCCCCATATCCTTGGACAGAGGTATGTACTCCCATCTAGTGAGATGGCCCCCTGTTCACCTGCCTCTAGCTCTCCTGTCCATGGAGCTGGGTAGTGTCCTTCCGCAATTGTCTCCATCTGCTTATAGGGAATAGAGGCTGCATTTGAGGCTAAAGTAGGAACTAAAGTCCTATGTGGCTTTTTCCTAACATCCCACGTCTTCCTTTAGTCATCCAGAGCAGACTCTGGTTTCCTCATCTCTCAGGTCAGTTGGGGGTCCTGAGCTTGGAAAACCCCAACACCATGAAAACAAAAGGTGAGGGACTTCCCCTCCACCTGACCCCTTTGAGGGTATTTGACAGATGGTCTCTCTCCTATGCCCAGGATGGTTTAGCTTCATCCAGGCTCATGTGGAGGGAGGGGATATAACATGAACCAGGAATTAGGGGTGGGAGAACCCATGATTTTGCCTTATTTCCTGCTTCCTGGAGTCCATTCTTGGGATAGCCTGCTTGCTGTCTTCTCCTGGCTAAGGTTTCTCTTGGGACTGGAAAGTTCATGTCTACACTAGGAATATTTCAAAATCATTTGAGTGCCCTGTCCTGGACTCTTTCCTCCCCTTCTCCATTAACCTGCTCAGTAGAGGGTTGTGTTTGGGGACCTAAAGGTAACCTGGTTTGTCCATTGTTTAGATTTTAATCAATGAGCACAGAGGCAAGAATCAATTTGCTCATTCCCTCCCCCTCTTGTACACACATAGTGTAGTGGAAATGCTGGGATAAGCGGGTTCTGGTTTCCCTGGCCCTCATGGCTAATGGTGAAGGATTTGACTATAAGACAACCCACAGTGCTCAGACTGGACCACTGAACTCAGAGCTGGGCCCAGCACTGCCTGGCCTGGACCCACAGAGAACTCTATTTCCTACTCCCTCAGTTCTCCAGTGCCCCATCTTGTTTCTGCTCCCACTCATGCTAAACCTAGCCCAAGAGGACTCTTAAAGCCAGTTTCCCTAATAGAAGATGGATCCCCACTGAATAGACTAGAAGCAGGGGCCTGACCCAACTAAGGCATAATAGTTGCCCTTCGGGTATGGATTAGACAGTGGTCAGGGAGTAGGGGCAGGGACAGGGTAGGTGAGCAGGATGTAGGTAGCTCATGTGGTGGAGTATGCCAGCACATGGGCGCATGCACATAGGAGTTTCCCTCCTTCCTCCTCCTTCTAGGCTCTCCCCACCCAAACCAGTCTTCCAGATGCTTAGCCCTGAGCATATCCACTCTGAGCTTCTCAGTTCTATACCTGAAGCCCTGGAAAGAAGCCTGACTCCTTGCCAGTCTACGTTTAAGACGCAGAAGGAGTCCTGGGTGGGAGGGAAGGGAATTGGAGGGCTCTAAGGTACCAAAGATACCATCACTGCTAGCTTACAGGTGTATACTCAAAACTCACAATAACTCACATTTAAACAACTGAGATACTATTTTTTACACACTCAACTTTACATATCTTTATATGTTTTTTGTTTCTTTTTTTTAAAGGGAAAAGTTTTAATATTAAACATGGTGCTCTGGATCCTCCACGCTTTACAGTTTCTTGCCACGCCATGCTCTGAAGGTTGTTGTGGAATCTGTAGAAGGGGAAGGGTAGACAAGAGAAGAAGTGTCTATTAAGGGCCTACTATGTTCCAGCACTGTGTTAAGCATTTTATAAATATTAACTCATTTGATCTTTACAACAACCCTGGGAAGTAGGTGCTATTACCATGCCCATTTTACAGTTGAGAAAACTGAGGAAGACAGAGGTTGTGACTTGCCCTGGGTCACACAGCAAGGAAATATATTGAGGTAAGATTTGAACTCAGGTCTTCATAACTTTAGGCTCTACACTCTATCCACTCAGCCACCTAGCTTTCAGGAATTTTGCTTCCTGAGGACATAGTACCATTTCCAAGGCACTGTATACACTAAGTCTTCCAGGAGACAAATCGAGATGCTGCTTCTCCATCAGAGCCCCTTGGACCTTCCTTTCCTCCCACTAATACCATTGATTGACTGACTGACTATCAGTCATCAGCTCCTCTCTGGAATCTACCAGCACTGCAAGGAGGCTGAAGAACTGAGTTCTAGATCCTGTTTTGCTTCTAACTTGCAAGGCAACCTTGAGCATGTCCCATCCATCTTCTAGACCTTGGTTTCCTCATCTATCAAATAGAGATAATGGTTCCCAACTTGCCTCCTTCACAGGGATGCTCTGGAGTCAAATAAAACAATTCTCACACAGGTGAAAAAGATGATAAAAATGTACAATTATCAGAATTTCAGAACATATAGTATTGAAGCTAGACCGGACCCATCTGTGAGCTATGAGCCCCTAGGGCACATGTAGTTATTTCTACAAGGACATACAATAGGCACACAAATATTTTCTCAAAGGATACTAATAGCACAAATATTATTCTGTCAGGGTCTATGAAATTTTTTGACATCAGTAAGGGGTTCTCTTACTTGAAAAAACCAGAAACCACAGTCTCAGAACATCTAATGTCAGAGCTAGAAGAAACAAACCTTAAGGCATGGAAGGAAGATCCGTGTTCAAAACAATCAACAAGCTTTTATTAAGTGCCTACCATGCAGCAACACTGGGCTAGATGCTGGAAGTACAAAAGACATTTGTGAAACAGTCCCTACCCTCAGGTTTAGTATGTTTCATTTGGGGATACAACATATGCAATTTATTAACCAAATAAACATAAGATAATTCAACTAACAGTTGGGTGGTAGGGAAGGATAGATCAGGAAAGGCTTTATGGAGAAGATGTCACTTAAGCAGAGTTTTTAAGAAAAACACAAATCCTTTTATTTCTTTTTTTAAAAATTTATTTATCTTTAATTTACAACATTCAGTTCCACAAACTTTTGAGTTTTAAATCTTCTCCTCCTCCACAAAATGGTGTGCATTCTGACGTAGGCTCTGTATATACATTCATATTAACATTTTCACATTGGTCATGTTATAAAGAAGAATTATAACCAATGGGAGGAACCACAAGAAAGAAAAAACAAAACAGAACAAAAAAGAGGGAAAGCAAATAGTCTGCTTCGATCTGCATTCAGACTTTGTAATTCTCTGGTTGTGGATAGCATTTTCCATCGTGAGTCCTTTGGAGATGTCTTATAATCTTGCATAGCTCAGAAGACCCAAGTCTGTCACTGTTCTAGATCTGCACAGTGTGGCTGTGACTGTGTACAGTGTTTTCCTGGTTCTGCTCCCCCTACTTAACATCAGTTCATATAAGTCTTTCCAGGTTTTTCTGAAGTCCACCTGCTCATCATTTCTCATGGAACAACAGTATTCCATTACATTCACATACTACAACTTGTTTAGCCATTTCCCAATTGATGGATATTCTCTCAATTTCCAATTCTTGGCTACCACAAAAAGAGCTGATATAAATATTTTTATAGATGTGAATCCTTTTCCCATTTGAATGATATCTTTGGGATATAGCCCTAGAAGTGGTACTGCTGGGTCAAAGGGTATGCACATTTTTACAGCCCTTTGGTCATAGTGCCAAATTGTTCTACAAAATGGTGAATCAATTTACAACTGCACCAACAATGCATTAGTGTCCAGCATTTATGGTTGTGCTGTTTTGTCATGTTAGCCAATTCAACAGGTGTGATGTGGTACCTAAGAGTTGTTTTGATTTGCATTTCTCTAATCAATAGAGATTTAGAGTATTTTTTCATATGACTATAGATATCTTTAATTTCTTCCTCTGAAAACTGTCTATTCATATCTTTCGAGAACTTATCAATTGGGGAATGATTTGTATTCTTATAAATTTGACACAGTTCTCTATATACTTTAGAAATAAGGCCTTTAGTGGAAACACTGGTTATAAAATTCTTTCCCAGTTTTCTAGGAAACCACAAATTCTAAAAAACAGAGATGGAGACAGTCTGTGAAAGGCCCAGAGATGAGGGACTATCATGTGTAAAGATGAAGAAGGAGGTCAGTTTAGATGAACCATAGAGTTTTAGGGCAGCTAGGTGGCACAGTAGATGGAGGGTTAGACCTAGAGTCAGGAAGACTGATCTTCATGAGTTCAGATTCAGCCTTAGACACTAGCTGTGTGACCCTGGACAAGCCGCTTAATCCTGCTTGCCTCAGTTCCTCATCTGCCATCAGTCAGTGAAGGAAATGGTGAACTGTCCAGTTTCTTTTGCCAAGAAAACCCTAAATGGGGTCACAAAGAGTTGGACACATTTGAACAACAGTTTCAGGGTGGGGCTAATGTGTAATAAAGCTTGAAAAATACCCTGGGGCTAGGTTGTAAGGGTCCTTAAACGACAGAGAGGTTTAAATGTGATTCTAAAAGTAATAGGGAGCTATTGAAATTTTTGAGTGCCACGGTCAGACAAGCTCTTTCAGAAATCACTTTGGCAATTGTGAGGGGGGTGAATTGGAGGTCAGAGAGACTTGAGATATGGAGACTGATGAAGAGACCTTTGCAATGGTCCTGGTGAGAGATGATGAGGGCCTGAATGAAGGTGGTAACCATGTGAATAGAAAGGAGACAAGTGCAAGAGGTAGAAGCAATATGGTCTGGTGACATGAGGGTTGAATGAGAGAAAGGAGTGGGGGACAACTTCAAGGTCTTGAACCTGGATGACTGGAAGAATGATGGTATCTCCCTCCACTCCCCCATAGGGAAATTTTTTTTTAAATGATGGCTTTCAGAGAAAAGATAATAAGCTGGAAAACTCCTAGAATATAAAATATCAGAAGCAGAAGAGATCCTGGGAAAAATAATGACAAAGCTGAAAGAGACTTTCTGCTATATAATATTGATCAAGATTGAGAGAACTTTACAATTTCAAATACTGAAGCTAGAAGAGAATCTACAGATCTTCTAGTACAGGAGTTCTTAAACCTGGGGTCCGAGAACTGTTTTATTTTAATATCTTGATGACTATTTTTATAATTTGTTTCCTTCAGAATCTTCTGTATTTTGTCATATATTTAAACATATTATTTTGAGAAGTTTCACCAGGGATGAAGAAATGCCAAAGGGGTCCATGACACAAAAAAAGAGTGCCGAAGGCTGATCTAGCCAAATCTGCTCATTTTGCATAGCAGGAGACTGAAGCCCAGTGAAGGAATATGATTTGCCCAGTGTCACACTGTGACGTTGTCTAGTGGCAGATCCAGAAAACAAACACAACAATTAGCTAACACTTAGCCCAGTGTGCTTTCTACCACATGGGGCTATCTTTTTATTAGTTTTGTATTTTTTTTGGGGGGGCTACAACTGAATTGTTCCTGGAGCAGTGTAAGTGACCTGCTGGTGTCTGCCAATTGGAGCTTGTTGAGGTGGTGCTTAGGAAAGTGGTCCTGCTCCTATCCCACCCTTCACTTTAGGTTATCCAGCTCCCAATCAGTGGGGGCCTTTCAAGGCCTTTCCTTGATTCCTTCCTGACTTCTTCTTTGGGTCATTCATGGGTGCCTCCTGGCATTCACCAGTGCCCCATGTGTTTCAGCTTATACTATTTAGCTCCAGAGAGGCTCAGCTGAGAGTTGGGCAATCTCTAGGGACAAATGGTAGAAGGCGTCCTGCATGAGCTTGTGGAGGGGCTTAGGAAAACCTCAGAACCTGGAAAAGAAGAAGCTAAAGAATGAGTCAATAAGGGTATGTGTGTGTGCAGGGGTGAGGGGGTGGGGTAAAGAGTAAGAAGGGGGAAGTAGAATAGAAGGGGATCCAAGGAGGAAAAAGAGGAAGGGGAGCCAAATTAGAGAGGGCCCCGTGTGTGTGTGGGTCTGTATGGGGAAGACAGCAATTGGATCTGGGTAACCATGGCCTTGGCAGTGCCTAAAGTGGGCACTCTGATGGTTCCCATCCATAGAGAACAGGACAGCATTACATCATGATCATTCCTGGACTTGACCACTGGATCTGAATCAAGGAAGTGGTGGCAATTTGGGCTGTCCCGAGCTGTGTGTTGTTACCAGAGCATGTCTGTGGTCTCTCTTCTGGTCAGGCCACTTAGAACCCCTGGCCCAATCACACACAAGATAGTCATGCATGCCAAGCTCCTTATCACCTGGCTGTGTGGAGTTGGGAGCAGGGATAGGGTGCAGCACCTGGAGGGCACATGCAGTCGGTGGAGAGCAGAGGGAAGGGGATTCTTCATGTACTGAGACTCAGTACCTGCCCAGAGCCACAAGCCTCTGGAGCCCCTTTCAAAGAAGAGTGTAGAAGTATTAGGGAAGGCCTGACACAGGCTGGCATTCTGTTAGTTTAGATCCAATGTTGGGACCTTCATAAGTTATTCAACAGTTATCAAAAGGAGGCTTACATAGAGAGGCTTCCTCTTCATTTGGAAATGCATCTGGTCAACAGGACTGCAGTCTCTGGATATCATCCAAGGCCCAAAAGACATGACCCTATGTGTTTGTAACCTTTTATGCCCTTAGGTGACCAGGAAGTCATATTAATAAAGCCAGATGCTACCAGGTATCTGCATAAAGGAACAGTCAGGGGAGCAGCTTAAGCCTTGTGTAGCAGCCATCCCCTTCCCCCTCCAGCCAATCAAGTCCCATGGTCAACTTTGCTACCTTTTAGGGAAAAACTATCCTAACCCAACCCATGATTTTTTTTTTGTGGGGTTTAGGGGAAAGTGGGGAGGAGAGGAGAGTCTGGGAATACAGTAGTCCTATCAAAAAAAGGCATAGTGACTCTAACATGGGACTTGGAATCAGAAAGACCTAAGTCTGAATCCTACCATAAATACACTGTAAATGTGACATTGGGCAAATCAAAACCACTCTAGGCTTTCATTTCTTCACCTGTAAAAACAGGGGATTGGGTGTGATGACTTTTGCTGTCTCCTCTAGCTATTAATCCATGATTCTTTATTCATATAGATGCTGAGGGTCCAGGGAAAACAGTGTGCCAGAATGAAAAATAGTATCCTGGAAGTCCAGAGACCTAGGGACCTACAATCTCAGGGAGAATCTTGCCTTCAATATATCCTCTGATATGAGTTTAGGCAAACCATTTAATTTCCCTGACCCTCAGTTTGCTCATCTGTAAAACAATGGTGGGACCATCCAATCCAGTTATTACTTAGACTTTGTGCAAAGCACTGTACTAAGTGATGGGACTCTAAAGATAAAATGAGGGGAAAAAAGTCCCTGCCCTCAGGGATCTTCCATTCTAACTTTTAAATTCCCTTCCAGCTCAGACATTCTCTCTCTTTCCTCCCTCCAACCAGATAAATACTCAGCAAGTAACCCCTAAAATGTTTGCTCAGAATCCCAGACAGCTTTGGCTCCTCCCCTAGGTCATACAGCAGGGGAGATATGCCCTGGTACTGCCGCCTGAGGGATGCCCTCCTGCAGTGACTATGTGACACTGTGGAACCCCAGGGAATCTCATTCCCTTTCAGGAACATTCCAAGATCCAAAGATATCAGGCCAGATAGAGCCCCAAACCTGGGAATGGAGCAAGCTCTAGATCCAGAGGGAAGGAACAAGGAGATATATAAAGAAACTTCTCTGACTCATTGCTGCCAACTCACTTTCCAGGTATAGGGCCCTGGAAAAGAAGATGGAACTAAAGCATGAGTCATTAAGAGGATGTGGCAAGTGAAGGGACAGGGTAGAAGGGTGAAAAACAGGAAGCGGGACAGAGGAAAAGACAGAGGGGAAGCAGGGGGCAAAGGCAGACTAGACAATGTTTCAGGAGCTGAGTGGGTAAGATGCCTGGTAAACCTCCCAATGGGAGACCACTGTCTCTGGGTCCCCCTTAGACAATATGGTAAATCATGGGGGACAGCACATAAGGGCCTATGCACCAGGCACTGCACGCAAGGTTTATTGGCACTTAGGTTCCACACTTCTGGGCCCCTTTTCTGGGTCAGAAAGGGGAGACCCATCATGGGCCCCTTTAGAACCCCAGACTGTCAATTAGAGAAGGAATCTTAGTGATAATTTAGCACAACTCCCTCAGGAATCTCTCTTGTTGGCATGTCTTGGAAACTGAGGCCTTAAACAGTTGAGTGCAATGAGCTCCACTGGTGTCAGACCATTAATTCATCTAGTTCTGTGTTCTGGACCAAGTTTGTAATGAACCTATATCCTCTTCATTAGGATTGTATCATCTATGACCACATCTATGACCACAATAAGTTATTGTTCATCGATATAGAGCTTAGATCTATAGATCTCTTAGAGGTCACTGAGCTCAACTGTGTCATTTTTGAGAGGAGGAAACAGACCTGGAGAAAGGAAGGGGTTTAGCCAAGGTCATTCATGGAATTAGTGAGTGAGCTGGGGCTAGAACAAACCTAATTCCCAGCCCAGAGAAGAAGCGCTGGATCAAGAACCACATGTTTGTGGGCCTTTTGACTGAGAAGGATACCCTTAAGGACCTAAAAGGTCCTATGTGGCCTTCAGGCTGCAGGGTCCCCACCCTTGCACTGAGTAGAGGAAAGGGCATTGGCTCCAGAGTTGGAAGAAATGGGTTTAAATTTTGACCTTGTTTTTGGCTACGTGAGTCACTTGAGAAAGTTTCTTTACCTGTCTTCACCTGTCAGTTTCCTCATCTCTAAAACGAGGGGATCAGACTAGTTGTGCCTAAAATGCCTTTCACTCCTAGAGAATCATGGACTGGATAGAGCTAGAAGACCTTAGAAACCCTTACAAAGCCCTCATTTTATAGACGACAAAAATGAGGCACAGAGAGGTCAGCTGACTCACCCAGAGCAGGTAGCTAGTTAGTGTCTCAAATGGGATTCCTAGCTCCAAGCCCAGGGCTCTGTCCACAACTCTCCAACACTTCCACCTGCATTTTTTCCATTATCTTCAGCATTTTCCAATCCCCCCGGCTAATGATGATGAAAAAGTTAATGTGAAAGCCTCTTACCTCCTTGGGGCTCAGTCAGGAACTGAAGGAGAAGCAGAGAAAAGAGACTGGCTGTGCTGCTGGACAGCGCTGGCGGTGAGGGAGTGATTGATGAACTTTGAGTATTTCACATTTCTTGCCTCCCTTCACTCTCCAGATAACCCCTCCCTTGTCTGCTTCTCCACCAGGCCCCTCCACTGAGCCCTTTGTAAATCTGTGAGCAGGTTTTCCCTTATTCCTCCTCTTTTCAGGGCTCCTTCTGCCTTTACTGTGTAACCTAAACTTTGCCTCCCCTTGAGAACACAGCTTCCCTCCAAAGTATCTCCATTGGTAGCCTCTCTTTCTACCATGGGGCCCACAGGACAAAGAAGAGGGATTGTTAAATTCCTTACTCCCATTGCTTCTTCCACCCTTTGATTAAGTAAGTGAATGAATGTATAAATAAAGGGAAAAATATTTATTAAGCACTTACAATTTATTAAGTGTCAGGCATTGAGCTAAGCACTAACAATACAAATTCCCTCAGGCCCAAGGAGCTTACATTCTAATAGAGAAAGACAACATATGTTGGGAATGGTTACCAAGGGAGTTTTGGTCAAGAAAGTCATAAGTATGCTAAGATAATCCATAGGGTTGTATATGGTAGTGTTGATAATTGGGACCAGAGAAAAGGAAGGGGAGAGGTTGGGAAAGGTAGTCATATGCAAAGCAGCAGAACAAATAGCAAGGTGGCCCTGGGTTGACAGCTGGGTAGGAGGTGAAGCACGGTCTGGTCTGGGGCTGACTTGATCTCATGTTTACATTCATTTTTTCACCAGTCAAGACAGCTCAGCCCCATGGCAGAAGTTCTAAAGCTAGGTAGATTAATTTCCCCCAGGGACTGCATGGTTTCACAGGTTTGATGCAGAGGGTACAGCTTCAGGTTGGAGGACAAGCTGGCCCATTTTTTCTTGGTCTTCCACTGTCTCTCAACAAGACTTTCTTATCTTTCAAAAGCTACTCTATTGGCTTATACCACCTTTCAGTGATCCTTATTCGATGGTTTTTATCACTTGGGTAATTGTCCTCCTATCCACCCCACACTTGACCACCATTCTCTAGTGAGGGGGTGGGGATGACTGCAAATAATGCTACTTTAAAAGAAGCATCTCAGAGCGTGGTTGAGAAACTACCATACTTTGGAATTGTGAGAACCCGGACTCCAGTCTTGACTCTGGCATCAGTCAATTGTGTGACTTTGGATAAATCACTCTACCTCTTTAATTTTCACTGCCTACTTTACAAGGTAGTTGAGGGAAAGTACTTCAAAAAACTTGAAGTACTCTAGAAATGAGAGTTGTGCACTTTAAAGAGATGCAAATAAGGAGCTATAGGTCAGAGAAGAGAAAGAGTACCTTCTGCTGGTACATTAATGATGATAGCTCTTTATTATATCTTTCTTGCTATTCAAATGGGTCTTCCATCTCATTGATGCCGCACTCCCTCCAAAGATCAATTGATCAATATTTATTAAATGCAACCTATGTACTAGGCACTGTGCAAGGCTGGGGAGGGCACCAAGATAAAATTTACAAGTATTTATTGAGAACCAGTTAGGTACCAGATACTAGGTACACAAAGGGGAAGGAAATGGTGAATCATTTCTCCAGTATCTTTGCCAAGAAAACCCCATGGACAATATTTGTGTACTATGATCACTGGGATCATGAAGAGTGAGACAGCTGAAAGAATGAATGATAACATGCAAAGGAAGGCAAGAAGGGCCTGCCTTCAAGGAGCTCGCATTTAATCAGGGAGATGACATGTAAATGATTATGTACAAACCAGCTATGTACAGGATAAATTGGAGAGAGTGACAGAGGGAAGGTAGTGGAATTAAAAGCAACTGAAGAAAGGCTTCTTGTAAAAGGTAGGATTTTAGCTGAAACTCAGAGGAAGTCAAGGGAGGCAGAAATGAGGAGAGAGAGCATTCCAGGCACAGGACAGCAACTACACTGAGTTGGGAAACGGAATGCTTTGTGTGATTTACAGCAAGGATTCCAGTGTCACTGGATCAAAGAGAACCTAGAGGGGAATAAAGTAGAAGAAGAATGAAAAGGTAAAAAGGGTTATGAAGGCCTTTAAAATGAGGCTTTAGAGAGGATTTATATTTGGTCCTGATGAGTAATAAGGAGCCACTGGAGTTTTTTTGAATGGAGGGGGTGAAGTGTGCATCCTGATGAAACAAAGGAAATGCGAAGATGCAGATTTGCATCCCATCTGTTCCTGTCCACCCTGAATGACGGTTGTTCATATCCTCCATAAATTTGCCCCAACAAACCCATTTCTCTTGACATCTGGTGGCACACGTGGAACCTTTGGTCACTCAGATGGTTATCCCTGCTCTCTACCTTTGACAAGAATGTTCTTTTTTTTTTTTTAGAACATCCTAGACTCCAGTTCTCCTTAGTAATTAATTCCTTGTTTACCATATGATCCAAACTGCTCATGTCAACCATGTGATTCTCCAGACTCCTTTGAGTGATACTCATTTTCAAGCCTTCAGATGAGTTGTGTCAAACTCAAATAGACTAATCCATACATAAGAATCTCTACAGACCAATTATTGTCTTACTTTTAAGATATCATTTTTATTGTATTCTTATTTATTTTGTTAAATATTTCTCAATTACATTTTTATCTGGTTCAGGTTGCACTTGGGAGTATTGTGGGTCAGATACTGTCTTGTTACAGTTTGGTCATTCGGGCATGTCTAACTCTTCATGATCCCCTGTGAGTTTTCTTGCCAAGATGCTGGAGTGGTTTGCCATTTTCTACTCCAGTGGATTAAGGTAAACAGAGTTAAATGACTTATCCAGGGCGACACAATTAGTGAGTGTCTGAGGTCAAATTTGAACTTAAGTCTACCCGACTCCAAGCCCAGCAGTCTATCCACTGAGCCACTTAGCTTCCTCAGTTGTTGGCTATAGGGTCATATTTGACACCTCTGCTTTAAAGAATGGAGTACACTTTGATTTGTGACAGGATAATGCCATAACTGGAATTGGTGTTGAAAATATAGGTCTTTGTTTCTTGGGCAAAATTTGGACCCATTAAAGTAATTTATAGCATCTTAAGGTTTATACTTATGCCATTTGTTCCTTCAGAGAGAGAGAAGTATCTATGCTTAGCCTTGAAGACTAGACAGGACTTCCACAGGAGGAAATGGAAAGGGGGAAGGGAAGGAGAATGTTCCATAGATAGAGACCAGCATGAATGTAGAGATGGGTAAACATGGGACCATGTACAGGGATGAGTGAATATGCTGTTTGCCGGAGCAAAGAGTACATGGGGGAGAGGGTTTGTGGGAGATATGGTAGGAAAAGTAGACTGGAATTTATCCTTTCAGCAAGGGGTAATGGGACTTAAAGGTTTCAAACCTGGGAATGGCATATTTACATAACAGTGTCATACAACCTCTTATCAGAGTCTCAGGATAGAGTCCTAGATCCAGATAATATAGGCATTATTTATCCTCATTTTACAGTTGTGGAAGATGAGGCATGGAGAGGCAAGGTAACTTGCTCATGATCTCCCAGCTAGGAAGAAACTTTTGGGGAGTTAGACTCCAAGTCCAATACTCTTTCATCTATTCTGGGGATTGCAAATAACCAAACCTGCATTCCAGAATGATTCTTCTGTCTGCAGTATAAAGAAGGACGAATTGGAGACGGGAGGGAGTGAAAGTGGAACATCATGTCCTGAGGCTATTTCAAGAGCCCTGGCAGGTCGTAATGAGAACAAAGCTATTGCATTCTATTTTATTCTATACTATGAGAATGGTAGTGGGGAGGGAGACAAGAGAGGAGAGGGAAGACAAGGGAAGGAGAGGCCAGGGGAGCGAAGGGAAGGAAAAGGAAGACAAGGCAAGGCAAGGCAAGGGAAGCATTGATCAAGGGCTTAATCCATGCCCAGAACTGTGATATGTACTTTACAAATACCTCTCATTTGAGAGTAGAGAAAAGGCTAAAGATACGTAGAATGAAGAGTACTTGGTACTTGATTGGTCAAAGATGATAAGGGCATAGTTTCACAGATCTAGACCCAGAGACAAGGCTAAGGATTCAACATCAGTAGATCTACCACCAGCGAAAATAGTAGTGTCAGAAAGAAAAGTAGGTTTTGGTGGCATGTCCAGTTCATTTGGGGACGTGTTAGGTTTGAGGTGCTGTGGTCACATCATCCAATAACTTTCATTTGAGGTAACTAAGGCTTGAGCCTGGAGTCAGGAAGACCTGAGTACGAATGGGGCTTTAGACATACAAGCTTTATGACTCTGGACAAGTCACTGAAGCTGTGCTTGGCTCCGTTTGGTAAACTGTAAAAGGAGAATAGTAACAGTACCTACCTCACAGGATAGCTGTGAGCATCACATGAGACAGTATTTGTAGAAAGCATTTAGCACAGTTCCCGGGTCACAGTAGGTGCTATGTAAACAATTATTTCCTTCTCTTTCTCCCTGTCCTGGAACTATCCATGGTTTCACTTCCAAGTTTATCATTCCTTAACCCTTTAAAGCCCAGAGGAAACCAAAGCTCAAGGGTCCTGTCATCTGTAGCCCTGGTTTGATGTACCCCTAGTTGCCTCTCCTCACTATCCCTCTTTCCAGGCTCCTTAGCTGCAATAAAGCCCTTCCCTCACTAAACTTAGATCACTTTAAGTTTGTAAGGGAAGTATAAATTCAGAAATATTCCAAAAGCATACAAGGAATATTATGCCTAAAAGTCATCTGACCAGGCTCAGTGACTGGTTGCTTCAATAGTCTATGGAATCTCTGGTACTAATTCATGCAGGGAGGGGTTCCAGCCTGCCCAAGTCCCAAAGCCTCTGGTTTTGCTCTGTTCAGGACCTTAAAGCCCTAATTCCGAACTCTTTTCTTCCAAGCCAGTTCCTCCCTATCAAAAATGGCCCTTTGTCCCCAAGTCTGGTTAGATTGGTACATTAAAAAAAAAATGCTCCCAGTCAATCAGAAAATCTCTAGTTTTCTGGTGGCCTTTGGTGCTTCTCCTATACCCTTCC
Source organism: Potorous gilbertii (assembly GCA_028658325.1). NCBI lineage: Eukaryota > Metazoa > Chordata > Mammalia > Diprotodontia > Potoroidae > Potorous > Potorous gilbertii. Next base: position 388,123,187 of record CM053769.1, read on the forward strand.
CTCTCATTCCCTTCCTCCCATCCTGAAGCTGACTGCCTCCTTGGCATCACTGAATGGGGTACTTGGCTGACATTGATAGGGTTTGCAAAGGCCCTTACAAATATTATTTCATTTCCTCTTCACAAGAACCTGGGGAAGTAGGTGCTAGAATTATCCCCATTTTACAGATGAGGAAACTGGCTGAGAGAGGTTTAATGACTTGCCAAGGATCCTACAACTTGTAAGTGTCTAAAACAGAATTCGAACTCAAATCTTTCTGCCTCCAAATCTAGCACTCTCTCCTTTACACCACCTGCCTATTACGTCATTCAAAGATGAACATTACAAATTCAACACAAATCATCACAAAGGGCATTCCCTTCCACAGTAGCTGTTCAATCCTACCATCTTTTAGGACCTAAAGCAAATACTTCCTGCTCTGGGAAGCCTCCTCTAATATTCCCACTCCCCAAGTTAAACATGATCTCTTTCTTTCCTGGATGTCTCTTCTTGTTTGCCTTGAATTTTAGCTGAGAAGCTGCATAGCATAAGAAAGTTTAGGTACTGGAGGCAGGAGCCCTGGCTTTGTATCATGCTGAAGACATTTAGCAACTGTGTGATCACGTCACTCAAACCTCTGAACTCCAATTTCTTTATCAGTTAAATGTGATTAATAATACCCACATTAGACAGACAACATGGCCTCTAAGTCAGAAAGACCTGAGTTCAAATCTGGATTCAAACACTTACTAGCTGTGTGAACCCTGGACTAGTCACTTAACCTCTGTTTGTCTTATCTACTGCAGAAGAAAATGGTGGAGCACTCCAGTATCTTTGCCAAGGAAACTCCAGCCCAGTATTGACATGATATGGTCCACAGGGTCACATAGAGTCAGACACAACTGAATGAGTAATCAATCACAACAAAGAGTTGCTGATGTGTGTTGGTGCAGAGAATTTCCTCACTGACTGTTCTTCACACTGATGGACCAGTCACAGATTTGGCCTAAACAATATGTACACTTTCAACTTTGTAGGTTTGTAACTGGGTCAGTTCAGGCTCATGACCAATGTAAGAAAAGAGATTTGCAAGCCTTCAAGTGTTATTTTAAAAATTCGGGCACATATCATCTTGCCCACTAGACACAAGGCAGGAACCACAACTTATTCTATATACCCCTAGTAGAGCCAAGTACAGAGAAAATACTTTATACACATTTTAAACTTAATTATCCTGCCATTGTCCATGAAAAAAGTCTGAAACTGGGGGAGAAATCGTGGATTTTTGTACTGGGTCTGTCATTAGCATGTTATGTGGCACATAGCAGGTATTCAATAGATGTTTATTGACTGGCTGCTGCCTTAGGTGAGTTGTTTTACTCCTTTGGGTCTCCATTTTCCCATGTAATAAGCTAGTAGGTGGGGGCATAGTGAGGGCCATCTCCAGTCATCCTGATGAATATCGGGTCACTGCACCCAGATGGATCAGGAGAAGAAAGTGAGGTTGGTGTCTTTGCACAGCCCTCCCTCACTTAAATTCAATTCACTTGCATGCCATGGCATCACCTCCCTGATGTCATGGTCCTCTTCAAGAACAAAGAACAAAGAACAGGCAACAACAGGTGGCATAGTGAAGAGAGAGCTAGACTTGGAGGCAGGAAGACCTCAGTTCAAATCCTGTCTCAGACACTTACTAGCTGTATGGTCCCTGGCAAGTGATAGCCAAAGGAGGGAATTAATCCTTACAAAGCTGGTTTAGGAGCATGTGAGAAACTCAAGGTAGGAAGCTATGCCACTGCACACATGGTTAGGTTTTTGTTACTCACTAACCTCACTAGTGGAGTAGCACTGCTGGAAGCACTTGGCTTAGTCAGTATAATTGTTCCTGGAAAACAGGGCAAAGAAAGGAAATTATGAGGCTTGTAAGAGGGCCCAGGTCAAGTAGGAAAAGGGAGAGGTGAAGGTCTTTCTACACTATTCTACAAAAGCCAGTTTCCACTGGGTTTCCTTTTAGGGTCTGAAATTCTTTCCACCATTGTGGTGGAGTGCTTTACTTGAAGTCAGGAAAACCTAGACTCAAATCCTGAATCCTTACTATGTGACCATCACTTCACTTCTCTGGGCCTCAGTTTCCTTATCTGTAAATGGGGGATATATAGTTAGTTAATAAGTTAAAATAGTTAATAGTTAAAAATAAATAAAAATTAAAAATATTAAAATCAAAAGTAAAAATCAAAAATAGAAAAAAAAATTAAAATAGTTAAGGTAGAAAATAAATCCTTCTGCAGCATTATTTGGGATGACCTTCCCACTTTCCACTCCCAACCCTCCCACCAGTCAGACATGATCTCTTTCTCCTCTGAAACTTTTATAGAACTCTCAGTAAAATTGGAATACTGCTATCTGTAGTATCCACCTCTTAGTATTGTTGGAAAGGACAGATGAGATAAGTACATTAAAGTGCTTTACAACAGCTAGGACAATTAAGAAATTGTAAACAGTCCACATTGGCTTGTATCCTGCTTTTTTCAAACCTGTAGAAAGGTAGCCTGTCGCTGTATTAATTATGTAGTGAGAAAGTGTACGGTTGCTTCCCAGTGGGTGCTCTACTTAAGTCCCTCTGGTACATTCATGGCACGTAATTCTTCCTTAACGGCTGCAGTACTACATACTGACCATCAGAGAGAATTTAGCCTGCCTACAGCTTCAAGCTCTGGCTCCAAACAAAATTTAATCTAGAGGATGAAATGGAAATTGAAATATGAATATTAAATATAAAAACTGCAATCTATACAGAGTTCTAGATTACTCCATCCTGTTTCTGGACCCCTCTTACATTATGACACTCCCCGTAGCTACAGGAATCAGATACTTAATAGACAATGATTACATAGTCTATTGGACACTCCTATACAGAGTCATGCACTTTCAGCCATCTCATGAACCTCCTCCTGCTGGCCCTCCCAGCTCTTCAGGGGTGGAAGAAAGAATCACCCAAACCACTCACGTTGGCAGCTCTTGGAAAGGAGAAAGGGAAGAGAATGTGTGCTCATGTGGAACTCCCTGTGAGAATGCTTGACTAAAGCAGGGGAAAACAAGGAAGTAAGCAGCCCAATGGATTCATAATAGCTGTAAGTCTTGGCACTCAACATCTCCTCTTTTCTCAGCTTCTCTCTCCAACCCTACTTTATGATCAGGAACTTTTCAGCAGCATCATTGTCTAGACTTGTATCTAGCCTCAGTGACTGGATGGCATCCTGGGCTAGAGTCTTAGCCACTGTAGTCCACCTCATAGAAACCCAGCAGTCTCAGTCTAGTGATAGCTACCATACTCCCATATTCACTCACATGTTGCTCTGCAACACCACCTCCACCCAAAGCCAACGATGCCTACATGTTGATCAGGAAGTCTGAATCTCAAAGCCAACAGAAGAAATAAGGGGTAGTTGATTGTATACACCAGTCTACAGATCTCATCCCTTGAAACTTCCAGAAGGCAAAAAGGCCATCAACATCTCTGTCCATCACTCTTTTCTCAAACTCACATCTGGACTCTCATCATCTGGACCCAGAGGAAGACAAAGATTCAGACAGATAAGAAGGCAAGATATGGGCATGGGTTATACCTACTTTTAAGTGGTATATAAATGCCAATCACTCCTCTGAATTGAAGAATTGTCTCCAGAAAATAAACAAAATGCAGTACTTGGGCTTCCATTTTGGGGATCAGCCCAGGTCAGCTGTGCTTCATTCCCCTCCTGGTTGTCCTTCTGGCTCTATAACTTGGCCATCATGTCCCTGTGTAGATGACTTCTCTCACTTCTTCCCTTCTCTCCCATGCTCACACATACCCCCATGCACTTCACATTCACTTTTCAATTCCTTTTTTTGTTTTGTATTTTTCCTTTCAAATATAAGATCCCTTGAAGGCTTGTATTTTATCCCCAGAGTTTATCACAGTGTCTGACTGGCACATGGTAATCATTTAAATGCTTCTGTCTTCCTTTCCTTCCTGCCTCAGGGATTTGGCTTTTGGTATTGTTGTTTTCTGAGGTAATTAGGGTTGAGTGACTTGCCACAGCTAGTGTCTGAGGTCAAATTTGAACTCAGGTCCTCCTGACTCCAGGGCCACTGTGCTGCCTAGCTGCCTCCTAGGTTTCTTAATATCTTGGACAGGTGTTGGACATCAGTTTCTTCCTCTTTAAAAGAAAAGGGTTGGACTGGCTAGTATTTTCCATTCCCAAATCTTTTATATGTCCAAGAGATAGCTTCCTTTGGAAGTTATCTATATTTCTTTTGGTGATCTCATCCACTTCCATGGTTTAAATTATCATCTTTATGGCAATGATCCTCAAATTTTCATTTCTAACCTTCTTTCTCCTTAGAATATAGTCCTACATTTTCAGCTACATGCTAGAAATTTCCACTTGGATGTCTTAATTCAATTAACAGACATATATTTAGCACCTGCTATGTGTAAGACATTGGATCGTCTATAGTAGAAGCATCAAAGATAGATACGATAAAGGCCCTGCTCTCCAAGAGCTTGAAATTGAACGGGAGAAGGACAAACATCTAAATAACTATGGTATGACAAAGGGTGAGAGCAATGGAAAGAAGGGGTCCTGGCAGAAGGCTCTGTGAAACTGAAGCAGATAGATATTGCTTTTAGATAGAGAATAGAATGTCAGGAAAGCCTCCACGGAGAGGGTGATAGCTGGACTAGGTCTTGAAATAAGAGGGGCTTTCAAAAGATGAAGGTAGTAGAGAGAGGGAGGGCAAAAGTCCATTCCTACATGAGGAATGGTGTGAACAAAGACATGGAAATCCAAGATGGCAGGACAAAAATCCCAATTCAGAAAAGACTCCGTTTGGTTGTAATGCAGGATACCCAAGGGGACAACTTATGATAAAGCTGGATGGGTAGATTGGGGCTAGCTTGGAAGAGCCTTGAATATGTTTTATTCATTAGGCGTTGGGAAGCAGCTGAAGATTTTGAAATACAAGAGTGACATCTGAATGGTATGTTTGGAAGATAATTCTGAGATGGAGTGAAGGATCCGTTTGAAAGGGGACACAATGAGGGCAGGAAGACGAGTGAAGAGATTATCATATACTTTTTGTAACAGCGAAGAATTGGAAATAGAATGGATGCCCATCAGCTGGGGAATGGCTAAACAAACAGTGGTGCATGAATGCAATGGAGTATTACTGTGCTATAAAATGGAGTGTGTAATGAATACAGAGAAGCATGGAAAAGTGTATATGAACTAATGCAGAGAAGTAAGCAGAGCCAAGAAAACAATATACACAATGAGTACAGCCATGCAATTGGAAAGAACAACTATATACCAAAAGATCAAAAGTAAATATAACAAAACTATAAAGCTCAAGCAGGATTAGCATGAAGAAAGATAAAAAGACCCAAACTACCTTTTTGTAGTAGGAGTTGACTACTGTTACACATTGCACATATTTTCAGACTTTTTCAATGTATTTATCAGTCGTGTTGAGTTTTTGCTCTTTAAAAAAATAGTTTTTGTCATATGGGCTGGTTCTCTCAGAGGGAAAAGGAAAGGACAAATACTTGGGATAACTATGGTCATATAAGAAACAGAAAATATAAATAAAAACTTTTAAGAGAAGCTGTTATAATAGTACAGGTGAAGAGATAAGGGTTTGAAATAAGGAGGCAGCAGTAGAAGTGGAAAAGAAGGATTAATGTTGTAGAAATTGCCACAGGAGAGTTGGATGAATTAAGGGGAAAGAAGAGTAACATAATGGTGAAGCCCAGGTGAGAGCGAGTATGGTAGTGGTATCAGGAGAAAGAGGGAAGTTGAGAGGAAGGTCAGGTTTTGGAAGGGAGATATTGGGCTCAGTTCTAAGTGCCAGGAGGACATCAAAGTGGAAATCGATGTCCAGCAGATAGTCAGAATCAGGAGACTGAGGGTCTAGCAGGAGGTGGAGAAATAGATTTATTCTAGAGTCATTAGTATGGAAGTGATATTTGAAGATATTAGAGTGAGTGACATCAAAGAGAGAAGCAGTAGAGAGGGAGAAAAAGAAGTAAATAAAGACAACCACATCAACCAAAGAGAAAGCCAAGGACAGGACCTTGAGTGTGCTCACAAAGGTAGAGAGTGAGGACTCTGTTGTTGTTGTGTTTGTCCTTCATTCTTGAAGAGCACCATGACATCAAGATGATGACATGACTAGCAGTTGACCTTGATTTGAGTGAGGGAGGGCTGTGCAAGGTCACCTGTCTAACTTTCTTCTCCTGGACCATCTGGGTCCAGGGCTGATATTCATCAGGATGACTGGAGATGGCCCAAAGTGCAAGAGAAGGGTAAAGAGTGGTCAGAGAGGTAACTAGGAGCATTAAGAGAACTCCATGTCACCTAATACAAGGAAAGAGAGGGTTTCTAGAAAGAAAGTGTCCACTGTGCCAAATATTACAGTGATAAGAAAAATGAAGATTGAGCGGAAGCCATTGGATTTGTTGGCTGGGATGTCCTTATAGAAGCTTGAGGAGAGCTGTTTCAGGACAGCAGTGGAGATGAAGGCCAGAATGCAAGGGGGTGGAGAGCAGAGTGGGTGGTGAGGAAGTAGAGACAATGAGCTTAGATAACTTTTTCAAGAAGTTTGGCCTTAAACAGGAAGGGAGAGATGTAACTGAAGTTCGATGGAATTCAAGAGTTGAGAAAAGGCAGCTCATACACACAATAATATCACCAGTGCCCAATAATTACAGAATGAAGTAAGCAGAACCAGCCAGATCATTCATATGAAAACATTCAATCTGACTGAACATTAATTGTAACGGCCACATTAGGCCCTGAAAAAAAATGAAAAAATGTACTGTCCTACTTTGAAGAGGAGGGAGACTCTTTAAGTATGGAACTTAGACTCAGTTGATGGATTTGTTAATTTTGCTAAATTTTTCCATCTTCCTTTTTTATTTTTTTTATTACAAAAGACAGCTCTTTGGATAGGAAAGGGAGGGAAAGATGTATTTGAAAATGGTGGTAATATAAAATCAAAAGCTAATACTTTTTATTTTATGATAGAGTTGAGAGAAGTGATTTTTGTTGGCTTGGGTTTTATTGTTGTGGCTGTATTTTGTTTTGTATGTTTAGTTTTCTTAAGGACAGTTGAGCTTTGAATGTATTTGTAGGCAAATGAGAAGGAGCTGCTGAGAAAGTAAACTGAAGCGTCTTGAGAGGAGTGGAATCAAGGGCTCCAGGTGGAGGTCAGACAAAAAAGACTCTTTTAGGCATCTAATAGGCTTTGGCAAGGGGTGAGAGCATTTGATCTTCACAGAGCAAAGGCAGTAAAGAATTGGGTAAGCCCCAAGTTCTTTGCAAAAATGGGAAGTTACTTCTTTATAAAAAGGTCTGTGTCAGGGACTCTGAAATATTTTTTGTGTCTTGGACCCTTTGGCAACCTGGTAAAATGCATAGAATCCTTCTTAGAGCAATGATTTTAAATTTATAAAATTACATATGTATGTCTACATATATAAGTGCACATATACATACATATATATACATACACATACACACATATATACACATGCATGTATATATTATAGAAATACAAGAGAATCAGTTATATTGAAACACAATTACAAATCCACATATTCCAGATTAAGAAACCCTCCCCCTGCCCTATAGGCTTAGGTATGAATGCTTAATATAATTTTTATGCGTTAATAATAGCAATAATAAATGATTTCTAGGTAGTGCTTTAAGATTTTCAAAGTACTTTACATCCATTGTCTCATTTGATGTTCACAACAACCTTTGGACTATTATGATTCACATTTTATAAATGAGGATATTAAAACTAAAAGAGGCTAAATGATTTGTCCTGGGTCACATAACAAGTAAAGTATTTGAGGCAAGATTTGAACTCAAGTCTTCATGACTCGATATACAATGCTCCTTCCTTTCTATTACCCATCTTCTCAATGTTTAATGTCCTTGTTAGCCTGAGGGCTTGCACAGGAACTAAGGTCTCCTTTCTGCGGGGTAAAATAAATCAGGTACTGCCACTCCCATGGTATCTCTGACTGAGGAAATAAACGAGAAATTTGTAAGAGGCATTTCCAAAATTATATTTGGGTTCTTGTGTCAGGAAAAATATATTAGTATTACAAGAGAATTTCATTGAGAAGTTTTGTGGTATGAAAGCGAGGGAGTCTATTTTGGATGAAACACACTTCCAGGCACATAGTACATGCTTAGTAAATGCTTGTTGAATGATTGACTTTGATTTTCATGTAAAGGAGGAAGACAAGGTATTCTGTTTGAGGGGTGGGTTTGCAGTTCAGGGCTTGAGGAGAGAAGAAAATATTTTTGTGGATTACATATTTTGGGGGGTTACCCCTAGATCCATTATGTAAATATTCACACAGTAGTAACATAGTGAAAAGGATATTAGGTGTAGTAACATAGTGAAAAAGATATTAGGCAGATTCAAATCCTGAATCTGCCATTAAGTAGCTAAGAGATGTTAGGAAAGTTGCTTTTCCTCCCTGGGTCTCAATTTTTTCTTTTGAAAAATAAGAAGGTTAGACTAGATCGCATCTAACTAGAGTCCTTTCCAGGTCTGACGTTCTATGATTCTAAATGGCTTTTGGATGGGCTAAGATACTTCTTAGTTGTTTCAAAGGTTGACAGACAATAGGGTAAGACCCTACATGCCTGACCCTCCAGAAAGGACTTTTTCTTCTTATTGCCAATTTTTTCTGCAAAATAGGAAGCCAGGAAGGGAAAGGGGCAAAGATTCCTACAACAGAGAGATGCCTCTTCCTTTATGAGATTTAGTCCCTAGTCTACAAATTACATTCAACTTTCTAAATAAGCCTGCAATTTTGTGTTCTTCCAAGGTGGGACCTTCCCAGGGTTTCTCTGCAACATGAGCACCCTCTTCCTTTCTTCTTCCTGTCCTTTCTCCACATTCCAGGAAGCACTTGGGAAGAGCCTGAATGCCCTGTATTCAGAAAGGCCAACACCAATCTCCCATATTGCACTTTCCCATCTCTGCAGGGCACCTAAACTGAGCAGCCTTTTCACATCTGGATTCCATCCTAGACTCACTCAATGGAAATGACCTTTGCCTTACTGCTAGTGGAAATTTTGTTATCATTGCTGTCTTGGTAAATTGTGGTATGTAAAACTGGAAGCTAGGGCTTTGGACAAATCAAGGCCCGTCAACCAGTGACCAAAACCAAAAGTAAAGTTAGTAAACACTACACTTGGACCAGGACCCATGTGAAAGGTTCAGCGAGTGGATCCCATGGTTGCTAATCTTTGATTCTGCTGGTGAGCACAGAAATAATCCCTGCCAGAAACTAGCACTTGGTTGTAGGTATCACAAAGGATCAAAGGATCACAAATCTAGGAGGGACCTCAGAAGTCAATTAATTCAATATTCTCATTTTAAATGTAAGCTATGTAGGTCCATATAAGAGAGGGTAATCTAAATGTATAAGCACAGGTAGTATATATAGACATCTCTGGAATCTGATTCACCCCTCTCCAAGGTGATTTCTACCTTGAGGGAAATAGGAGCAGGGCTATGGCTAGATGCATGCTTCTTCCCTAGCTCCAATATCAGGCTAGAATTATACCCTATTTGCACAAATATCTCTGGTTTAATTTAGGGGTATGTGCCAGGTTCAAAAGGAAATCTGCTTCCCTGGTCCCTCTTAAAGGGTTAAGATGTTGAGTCATTTTTCAGTTGTGCCTAACTCTTTGTGACTCCATTCAGGTTTTTCTTGTCAAAGATACTGGAATGGTTTGCCATTTTCTTCTCCAGATCATTTTATAGATGAGGAACTGAGGCAAACTGAGGAACTGAGGGTTAAGTGACTTGCCCAGGATCATAGTTAGTAAGTGTCTGATGCTATATTTGAACTCAGGAAGATGAGTCCTCCTTACTCCAGAACCAGCCCTCTATCCATGGTACCACCTAACTGACCTCTCAAATGGTAAAATAGTCTTTATTTTACACGGTCTAGCTTAGTTTTTTCCCATCAAACATAGATTACACAAAAGCCCACTGCAAATAGCAAATAGTAAGTAAATATTCATCCAAATAAATAACAAACAGAAATAAAAGAAGTTATACAGATTAGAATATACCAAAGAAAATAGAAGAGTGAATCAGTTAGCTGGGACCAATCTGGGTGGGGGCTCTGTGGGATCCAGAGGAGGAGATACCACCTCAAAGTCTGAAAGGGACCAATCTCACCCACGGAGGTCTGCACTGGGAGAGGATGCTCCCTCCCCTGGAAGTTCCATAAACCAATGAAATCACAGATCCAGTCCCTGTCCCTATGTGCCAACCTTTGTGCATCTCCCTAGTCAGATTGTGAGCTTGGCAGGCAGTCTCTTCCTCTCTTTTCTTCTCCCCTCCCCAACCCTACTCTTCTGAAACAGCTTGGATTCTAAAAGATTGGCAAGATTGTCTGGGGAGAAACCATGGAAAACCATGGACAAGAATTTTACAGAATGAGAAGAAATGGATGTGTCATCGTCTGTGCTTCTGGAAGAACTTTATCTATAAAATGGGGGAATTGGACTTCACAGCCTCTAATATCCATTCTAGCTCTAAATCTGTGATTCTATAAGTTTTTCTTCACTTTTATAGAATTGATGTACCAGAGACAGTATGTTTGCCAGGACAAGGAGGCTGAGAGACGAGGAATGGACTGGAAAGAACACTGAACTAAGAATCCACACTGTTAGGCTCTAGTTCTATAATCTATGTTTCTAACTTAAGTGATCTGAAGTGAGTTACTTTCTTAATCTGAGCTTCAGTTTTCTGAGCCAGGGATGGGCTCTGCTCTCTAGAATCCTTCCCAACTTTGACATTTCACATTCTGTGTTCTAGCCTCTTCCAGCTCTGACACTACCTTTGATCTAGGTTTTCTCCAGCAAGCTATTACAGCTATAGACAAGGAAGATACTCTACAGAGACCAGCCTGGGTCGGGGCTCTGTGGGATCCAGAGGAGGAGAGCTAATGAGGAAGGCACTGTGGGGTGGTGCATGTCAGAAGATCCAGGTTCTAGTCCCAGTTCTTTTACTAACTGTCTGTGGTACCTTGGTCAAATTGATTTATTTCTCTGAATCTCAGTTTCTGGTTCCTTTCCCCTTTGACAATCATTTGGCTTAATTTCTTACTGAAGATCCAGTTGCCAGGGGATTAAGTTTGTGTCTTTGGCTCTTGGAGTTAGCCTCAAGGTGTTTGTTACAATTCTGTCCCTCGCAGTTCTGATGGCACCTAGGATGGTCTGAATGGCTATCCCCTTCCCATCTTTCCAATGAGACTCTTAGAGGTGGAGGTGGAGAAGAATCTATCATGTCTAAGCCCCCCTAACCCAGGGGCAACAAGGTCCTAAGCAGAGGAACAGAAGCCTGGCTCCACCCTAGAGGCAGCCCACTTCCCACTGAGGTCATGGGTAGTATTTCCAAGATTGTTTTTCTTCTAGACTCAATTTCCAAACCCTGTGGTCACACAGCCCAGTGCAAAAAAGGAGAAGTTTCTCAGAGAAGGAGGAGGCCAGTATCAAAAAACTGATAGTGTGTCAAGACAAATCTTCGGTTCTCATCTCCACCAGCCCACCCTGGGCAGGAGGTGGCTTCGAGCATCTTCAGCCCTGGACCCAGTGCTCTCTTCTCTCCAGAGGCCATGGCTCCTGGAACCCTGATCCCCCTGATGGCAGTGGTCATCTGGCACAGTAAGTTATGAAGAGCTGACACAGGAAGTTTGGGCAAAGCAGGGAAATAGAGCCTCAAAAACTCTTTGGCAGGATCCTGTGGGGTGTCTCTGAAGACTCTAGCTCCCTGTTCCTGGGGTAAGGCTCTAAAAATCTAGTTTACAAAGTGGAATTCCCAGATCATGCACCCTTTTCTCTAGCAAGTCATGATAGCCTTGAGCATGGCAGATACTCTGCAGAGACCAGCTTGGGTAGGGTCTCTGTGGGACCTACGGGAGGAGAGCGGAGATAGAATGTGGGGTGGTACATATTGAATGACCTGGGTTCTAGTCCCAATTCTTCTAACTAACTGACTGTGGGACCTCGGGCAAGTCATTTTCTTTCTCTGAATCTCAATTTCCCTCTCCATAAAATGAGGAGCTTGGACTAAGTCAGAGAATGGATTTCAGGGAGTCTAAGAATTCAAATGAGAAAAAATTACATCTTTGTTTTCACTAACCTTTGGTTTACTTTGTAATCTTATATATTTTATTTTACATATTTAAAACCATTATTGTGAGAAGGGGTCCATAAACTTTTCTACACCGCTTTGACATAAACAAGATTAAGAACCCCTGGTATTAGGTGATGTCTAAGGACCTTCCATTTCTGACTATGTGACTATAAAAAAGTAAGGGAGCAGAGGGGAAGAAGGTATTTGGAGGGAAATGGGAAGACGGGACAATGGCAGAGCCTTGAGTAGAGAGAGTTGGGTAAGAGGCAGCAGGGGGAGAAAAGAACACAGCCTTGAAAAAGTCAAGGATTCTGAGGCTTCAAATGTATGAGAGGCTTTGAGAGCAGATGGAGACCTGAGCATTGTCTTTGTGAACTGACATATACTTTCTAAAAGAGGCTTCTCTGCTAAGAGACTTGCATAAGGCTGAGGGCCCATGGTTAGGGCTATTTTCAGAACAACTGTAGTCTCCTCAGGCCCTTAGAGGAACATGGGATGTATGTGGGGAACCTGAGGAGAAGGAAGGAAACAAGTTTTGCCTGGGAGAGGGAGCTAGCTCCAAAATCCATGTCTCTTGTGGGAGATCAGTGTGTAAGAGAGAACAGGGTGAATGAAAGAGAGGCTGGGAGTTTCTTTTAGCCCTTGGGGCTGTGTTCCAGAGGGACCCTAGGGAAGTGGGATACTCATACATAGAGATAACTTCATTCCTTATATTTGTATCTTCAGCACTTTGCACAGGACTATGCATGTGACAATAATTTGGAGCTGGAAAGACCTTAGAAACCCTTGAGTTCAACTCCTCATTTTGCAGGTGAGGAAAATGAGGCACCGAGATGTTAAGCGACTTGCCCAGAGCCACACAGCAGTAAATATCTGAGGATGGATTTAAATACACATTTTCCTGTCTCTAAGTCAAGTACCCTATCATTACACCAGTTTAGGCAGCTAGGCATTTTGCCTAGCCCTGTGTCTGGTACTAGGTAGTCAATGAACATTCATGGAATGCATCATAGGATTTAGAGTTGGAAGGATCCTTAGAGATCCAAGCTCTTGGTTTGTTTGTTTTTTAGCCATGTTTTCAGAAAGTCCAATGATTCCAAGGATCCTCATTTTACGATATCAAAAGTCACTCAGGTTTTAAGTATCTGAGCTGGAATTTAAACCAAGGCTCACTGTTATAGGACCTGGTGCTCAACCATTGCTCCATCTAGCTACTTCCTCTATAAAACCAGATAATCTCAAAGATTCCTTCTAGCTCTAAAATGCTTCGCTTCTAATAAGTGACCGAATGAATGTGGGAATTAACTGGTACCTAGAGGAATGATCTTCTTTCTCCCTCGCCTTAAATTTGAGTTCTTTAGTTCTGAGTCTAGAAAGATGCTGGAGTTGAGGGGTATGATCAATGTTAGGACCTCATACTCTATGGAACTTAAATGTTCACAATTTATTTTTCCTCTCACAACAACCCATCAGGTAGGTAGCAAAAACTTTATTATCCCTATTTTACAGATGAGGAAACTGAGGTTCAGAGAAGTAATACAACTTACTGAGGGTTATACAGCTAGTAAGTATGGAAGCTAGGATTTGCACTAAGGTCTTCTAACCAGAAGACCGGTGAAGAGACAACTTCAGTAGAAAAAAACTCTCTTCACTACAAGACAAGACTCTTCTTTTAACCCTACTCTCAGACCACCAATCAAGGAGCAGGTTGAAGGCTGTCTAGTGGCTCCTACATAAGTCACTGAGGAATAGGGGAGAGATTCAGGAAGGAGGAGACAGGCAGTTTGAGGAAATGGGAAAGGATAAAGTTTGACATAATGAGGAGAGCAAGAATTATGGAAAGAGATTGAATTTGGAGAGGTGGCCAGGGTTTCACAAATCCATGGCAGAGAGCAAGGGACTTGGCAACCTTTCCTTCCCTCTACCAGGATGGAGGGGTAGGGGGGAAGGCAAAAGAAATTGAAGATGAAGTTTTGGATGACAAACTGAGCACGTCAGTCTCATTCTACATGAGTGTTCTTTCTGAGCTGTTCATGACTGGACTTCAGTGAGTATGACAGGAAGTCAGCCGAGCCCAGACAGTTTCTATATTTTGAAGAAGAAAACAGGGAAAATAGAGGTAATGGAAGCCCAAAGAGGTCTGTGGTTCTTCCTTTCTTCTCCTCCAAATGACTCTAGAAGAAAGGAAGTACCTACGGGCCAGTCCTATATCAGAAGTCATCCACAAGAATGTAATAAGTGCTTACTAGGTGCCAGGAACTATGCTAAGTATTTGGGATATTAAAAAAAAATAGGCGAAAACAACCCATGACCTCAAGAAACTTGTAATCTATGAGGTAGGGAGGGAGGTTGGGTGGTAGGGGGTGGGCAGGGAGAGATAATGAGCAAAAAACCACATACAAACCAGATATATATATATACATATATATATATATCTATATATCTATATCTATCTATATATATATATATATATATATATATATATACATATATATATATATATATATATATATATATATATAGTATAGGATAAACTGGAGGTAATCTCAGAGGGAAGGTATTTGCATTAAAAGGGACTAGGAAAGGCTTCTTGAAGAAAACAGAACTTTAGGTGAGACTTGAAGGAAGTCAGGAAATAAAATTTCTAAAGCTTTTCCCAGAGGAGGGGAAGTGATTTGCCCAAGTCACAAAATGTCTTAGTGGCGAGACTTAGTCGGTGGGTGACCTAACTCCTAGCCAAAGTTCTTTCCCAAGATGCCCAGAAGTGTCTCTTTTCCCCAGGACAGCCCCAACTTTGCCATTTAGGTTGGTCTGGGTCATCAGTAGTACAAGACCCTGAGTCCTTGCCTGGGTCCCTCCTGCCTCATTCCACCTGCTGACAAGTTCAGCTCCTTGGGGGAATCTCACTAGGCTCCCTGGCATCAGCCTCAGCCTGTGCTAGATTAGAGAGGGAGCCATGGGCAGCACAAAGAGTGGACTCAGGGCTGCATGAAGGGGGCGTGCTCAAAGCAGAAGTGAAAGAGTTGTGTGGGAAGTGTTAGGGGGCTGAGTAGAAGCTCAGGCTCTGAGATCTAGAAGAAGGCCATGTGTTTCCGGCCCTAGAGTAGCATTTGAAGACTCTGTGGGCCCTATCCAAGGCACTGATTCAGCTCTCACTTCCTCCCATCATCCTTTAATTTTAGGCAGCATTTACCCCCGTCCCGCACAACCTCTCAAAAAGTGCTGACTAGGAGCAAGGGAAAGTCCTTCTCCCTAATGGGCAGAACCAGAGGTTTCAAGTTCTCCTTTCTCCCTTCAAGAAAAGTTCCTTAAAAGAAAACAAAGAAAGAAGATCCTTACCCTAACTGCTTTTCCCTGTCCCACGCTTTGCTTTTCTATCTCTCTCCCTGGATTATCCTTGAGCTCAGGCTGTCAGGAACAACCACACAAAAAAATAAAAAAGGAATGTTGTGAAATTACAAAGAATAAGTTTGATCCCAAAGAAGAGATATGAGCAATGGTGTGCTGGTTAATGTTTAGCAAGCAGTTCTCTGAGGAAAAAATGTAGCCCCACACACTTCTTTAGCTTGGTCTGAATTATTAACATTTCTTCCATATCTTCCTTACGGTAAGACAATCAATAGGACAATAATTGATTATTCATTAAAAAATAATGATTTATAGTTTTTACCAATTAATTTACAAAGTGTAAACGCTCCCACTGAGATCTTAACGATGAGATCTCATAGTCAATTTAAGCCGGCTCCAACGCGCCTCAGGATATGAGAAAACATCTCCCTTAAGTCCAGTGCAGAGAGGGGGAGTAGGTGCTCAAACAATGCGCAACATTGTATACATTGTCAGAATTTTTTAATGTATTGATCAATTTCACTGACTTTTTTCCTTCACTTTCTATTTTTTTAAAAGTCCTTTATTGTTAGGGATTGCTCCCGTGGTATAAGGAGAAAGGATTTCTTTAGGGGAAAACTTAGGTGACAAAAAACCAAAAGATATTAATAAAAATTCATCGGAAAAAAATCACTGGACTCCCTAGAAACTATGATTTAAACATTTTTTTAAAAGAAATTAATCAAGTGTCCATTTGTTCTTATGGTTCAGTCACATCCTAACCAGAGAGCAATGTGAAGAAAGAATCTGCCAATCACCCCTTGAAATAACCCTCTAAAGGAAAAGTCTTAGGAAATGTTGTAGCCAAAATCCAGAGCTCCCAGGTAAATGAGAAAAAAAAGCATCCAGGAAAAAAAGCACTGTGAGGATAACACAAGACCTGGTAGCTGCTACTAGAAATTCATTCATTCAGTCGGTCAACAAGCATTTATTAAGTGTTTCCTGTATTCCAGACACTGGACTAAGTACAGAAGATACAAAGATAAGCAGAGATACTTAACCCTCAAGGAGGAAGACAATATGAAAACAACTATGCATATTCATATGGCAGCTAGGTCACCCAGTGGATAGAGCACCAGGCCTGGAGTCGGGAAGGCTCATCTTCCTGACTTCCAATCTGGCCTCAGACACTTGCTAGCTGTGTGACCCTGGGCAAGTCACTTAATCCTGTCTGCCTCTGTTTCCGCTTCTGTAAAATGAGCTGGAGAAGGAAATGTAAAACCACTCCAGTATCTTTGCCAAGAAAACCCCACATAGAGTCATGGAGAGTGGGACTTGACTGAAGACAACTAGACAAATGTATATACTTAGTTCACGTATATAATGTGAAAAGGGAGGCAATCTACAGGGGAAGATATGAACGATGGGACTGACTAGGAAAGCTCCTTTGCAAAAAGAGGAATTTGAGCTAAATCTTGAAGGAAGCTGGAACTAGAGGAGGCAAAGGTGAGGAGGGGGAGCATTACAGGCATGGAGCACAGTCAATGTAAATACCGTACTCTGGAGATGGAATGTCAGGGCAGAAAGAAGGGCAGTGTTGCTGGGTCCTAGAGTACAAGGAAGTGTGAAGATTGAAAAGGTAGAAAGGGGCCAGGATGCAAAAAACTTTAAAAGTCAAATAGGATTTTATATTTGATCCTCGAAGTGATAAGGAGCTACTGAAGGTGATGGAGTAGAAGAGTGACATGGTCAGATTTATACTTTATTTTTTTAAATTTTATTTATTTTATTTTGAACTTGAGAAATAAAATAAGCATTTCTATAACATAATAGAATAAGTGAAAAAAAGATAATTGTACCTGAAACTGAAAATCTATTATATACAACTTGCTCTTCCTTTTAAATATGTCACTTTTTTCTTTTTTTTCTTCCTCCCTCTCCCCTATCCTTAAGACAGCCACCATTAGACAGAAATATATATGTGTATGTAAACACACACATTTTAATGTAAAATCATTCTACATATACCTCTATTTATAAGTTCTTTCCAGATAGTGTCTTCCTTCATAGGTCCTTTGTAGTAATTAATAATTTAGGTATTTATAATAGTCTAAATGATTTGGTCAAAGTTGTTCTTAAAACAATATTGCTGTGACTGTATACAACATTCTCTAGTTTTGCTCTGCATTATTTCATGCAAGTCTATCCATGTTTTTCTAAGATCACTGAGCTCATCATTTCTTACAGCACAGTAGCGATCCATCACTATCATATGCCACAACTTGTTCAGCCATTCCCCAATAGATGGGCATCCCCTCAATTTTCAGTTCTTTGATACCACAAAGAGAGCTGCTATAAATATTTTAGAACATATAGATCCTTTTCCTTTTTCCTAATCATCTTAGGAAACAGAGCTAGTAGTGGTATTGCTGAGTCAAAGGTATAGGCAGTTTAATAACTCTCTGAGCCTAATTCCAGATTGCTCTCTAAAAAGGGTGGAATCAACTCACAGTTCAACAATGAATTAATGTCCCAATTATTCCACATCTCCTCCAACATTTGTCACTTCTCCTTTCAATCATTTTAGTCAATTTTGTAGATGTAAAATGGTATCTCAAGGTCATTTTAATGTGCGTTTCTCTAATCAATAATAATTTAGAATATTTTTATATGACTATAAATTGTTTTGATTGCTTTATCAGAAAACTACCTGTTCCCATCCTTTGACCATTTGTCAATTGGGGGATGAGTCATATTCTTATAGATTTGACAAAGTTCTTTATACATTTGAGATAAGAAATCTTTATCTGAGAAACTGTCTATAAATCTCCCCTCCTCATTTTCTGCTTCACTTCTGATCTTGGCTATATTTGCTATATTTGTACAAAATATTTTTAATTTGATTCAATAGAAATTATCCATTTTAAAACCCACGCTTATCTTTTGCTTATTCACAAATCGTTCACCTATCATAAGTCTAATGAGTAATATTTTCTATGTTCTTCAAATTTTCTTGTAATATCTCTCTTTATATCTAAGTCATGTGTCCATTTTGATCTTTTTTGGCAAATGGCATAAGATACTGATCTATGCCCAGTTTTTACAAGACTGCTTTCCAGCTTCCTCACAATTTTTACCCAATAATAAATTCCTATCCCCAAAACTCAAGTCTTTATGCTTGTCAAATCCAAGGTTACTATGGTAATTTTCTGTTGTAAATTGTATTTTTACTTTGTTCTCCTGACCTACCTTTCTATTTCTTATCCGGTATGAGAGAGTTTTGATAATTACTGCCTCATAATATAGTTGAAGATCTGGTGCTACTAAACCTCCTTCCTTTACATTTTTTTCACTAGTTCCTTTGATATTCTTGACTTTTTACTCTTCCAAATGAATTTTGTCATTATTTTTTCTAACTCAGTAAAATAATTTTTGGTAATTTAGTTGGGATGGCATTGAATATATAAATGAGTTTAGGTTAAATTGTCATCTTTATTATGTTAGCCCTGCCTACCCATGAACAATTAATATTTAGTGTATACATATATATGTAAAATATATGTCTCTGTATGTGTGTGTATATATATTTGCATATGTGCATATATATATATATATATATATATATATATACACATGTGTTCCTATATATCACAAACAAAACTCTTTAAGAAGAGATAGTAAGAGATACTCCATTTAAAATAACCCTAGATGGTATAAAAATCTTGGGAGTACATCTGCCAAAACAAACCCAGAAACTATATGAACAAATACACAAAAATGATTCGTATAAGTATAATAATAAATTAATACATAATAAAAATATTTTATACAAATAGAATCAGATTTAAATAATTACAAAATTGTGCTTTTAAAAAATCACTTTAGTTGCTAGACTGGAATAGGGAGAGACTTAAGAGAAGCCAGCAGGCTATTGTGAGTGTCCAGATATGAAGGCCTGCGGTGGCAGTATGGTAGCTGCGTGATTGGAAAGAAGAGGGCTTATAGGAAAGAAGTCAATTGAGAGGAAATCTTGGAATACATTGCATATTTCAAAAGACACCAAGAAAACACCCTGGAAACCTGACTATAAATAGATCTTTAACAGACTAGAGTAATTTCATACATTTCTGATAAAAATAAACAAACCAGAGGCTAAGTAGGAACTTTGGAATGTAAACACGAATCAAGAGTAATATAGTGCTAACATTCTAATTGAAGGAGAAGAAATGTGTGCCTTAGAACCTTGATTTTGAAGTGTTTTCAAAGGATATTTAAGGGAGTTAAATAAGAAAAACAGAGGCCCTAGAGGTGGATTCATTTTGTTCAAAGGGTTTTAAGAAGGAAAGAAAAAGGGAGGGTAAAAAGAATACACTAGTATAGAAAGGAGAGAGAAGGTGGTAGGATCTATTACTGTTGGGATTCGAGGTGCTGGGGACCCCAAAATACCAATGCTCTGTGTCCTGCTCAAATGAATTTGACCCAGGCATTCTTTCAGCCAAAGTAAAACGAAGTTTATTAAAGATTCACTATATTGGGTTGACTCTTAAGAAGCCTAGCCATTTGTAACGCTCATATTAACAAGTGGGCCAGATATAAACTGAGCTAGATTGAATCTGAGAGCCTTCATGGGGACAAGAAGGCTCTTACATACAGAAAGACTGAGGGAAGAATTCAAGTGTTGCCAAGTAGTCTGGAGCTCTAGGGATGGTCTTGATAGGGGAGGTCTGAGGGAGGATCTTGATGGGAGAGGCCAGTAGCCCAGAAAATAGGATTTTGATAGGATCAGGGGTAAGGAGTATCTACATGCACCTCAAGAGAATGCCAGATCAAATAAGGGGAATCCAAGAAGCCTTCAAAGCAAGGTTTTCCAGGGCCTCCTAGACAAATGGGACCAAAACACTCCTGGGCCAAGAGACAAAGACCTTGGCTTGAGATTGTGCTCTGTCATTACCAGTGGCTGACAAGAAGAATACACAAACATGGAGGAAGGGACAATGAGAATGGACATATGATGAACTTGACACTTATCTAAAATAGACAAAGGAGGGTTGATCTCTCTCTCTCTCTCTCTCACACACACACACACACACACACACACACACAATTTGGTGCAGAAATATATCAAATTCGACATAAATAAGTGGGACTGGGGAAAAAGGATCAAAGGGGCAAATAATACCAGGTAGGATGAGTAATCTCAGGTAAAACAAAGTTCTTGATCTTGAAGAAGAGATTAAAAAAGAAAAAAAAGGAAAATAAAAGAACTAGAATTCAAGGCGGTGACTATCAACTGAGGGGAAAATGCTTGGAAAATTATGTTATATGAATGGAGGATTACTGTGCTATAAGAAATGAATCTTGGGTAGTATAAATTGATACAGAGTGAGGTGAGCAGAACTAGGAGGAGTTCACAAGAGGACAACAATATTTTAAACAAAAAACAACTTTGAAAGACATGAAAATTCTGATCAATGCAGTGACCAACCAGGGTTAATGGTCATGGCCAATCATGACCAATCCAGAGGACTGATAGTGAAACATGTTATTACTTTTCTGACAGAGAGATGATGAACTCATGATGTAGAAAAAAGCATGCATTTTGAACAAGGCCATTGTGTGGATTCATTTTGCTTGGTTGTGCTTAATTGTTACAAGGGACCTTTTTCCTTTTCTATTTTTTCTTTTTTAATTTTTTTTAATGGGAGAGAAAGGTAAGGTCAACAATAGTAATGCCAAAAAGAAAGGGGGGGGTCATTGAAACATCTTTTTAAAATGCATGTAAGAGAACTGAAGGACATCAAAAGGAAGCGCAGAGAAGCAGGACAACTTTGAAAGTTTTGAAAGTAACATACTTGGTTAATTACACACTTCTTTAAAAATAGGCAAGTGGTATGAAATGGAAATTTACTATTTCTTATATAATCCTCTTTTGCATTCTGATGTATATATGGAAATGCTATTTTGGGGTGCTTAAATTCAAAACATTAAAAAAAATTTTTGAAAGAAAATCACTTTGAAGAAGGATGGAAAATCACTTTGAAAAAAGTGTGGAGGATAGTTTGGAATGGGGAGAGACTTGAATCAAGAATGATTAGGAGGGCATTGCAATCGTCCAGGGCTGTTGATGAGGGTCTGAACTTGAGGATTGACTGTGTGAGTGGAGAGAAGGGGTTAGATGCAAGAAATGGTGTGGTAACACGAATAGCACAATTTTCCAACTGATTGGATATAGAGAGGATATGGGGGTGGGTGGGTAAAGGAGAGAGGAGTCTAGAATAATACTGGGGTTATGAACATTAGAGAATGGAAGAATGGTGATGCCCTCAAAAAAATAAGAACGTTCAGTTGACACGGGGTCAGGAGGGGAAGACAGAGAGTTCTGTCATGGACATGTGGAGTCTGAGATATCTCTGAGGCATTCTGTGGAAGTATCCGATTGTTAGTTGGTGAGAGAGTTCAGGAGATAGTCTAGTGCTGAATATACAGATTTGTGAGTCTTCTGCAGAGAAATAATTAAACCTATGGGAACAGAAAAAGTGTAGAGAAGAGGATAGAGCTTTGGGGTACACTCACCGTTAGGGGGAGTGATATGAATAATGAGCCTGCAAAAACAGCCAACAACAGCTAAGGAGTGGTCAGGTACGCAGGAGAAGAAACAGGAGAAAGCAATGTATTGAAAACACAGAGACACGGTCTTAGCTAAGACATGGTCCCCACCTCCATGGAGCTCATGGACCATAGGGTTAGAGGATCAGCCAGATACATAGAGTTCTTTAATCAGAAGATCTGGATTTAATCCTTTGCTTTTCTCCCTTTTAGCTTGAGCAAGTTCCTCCTTTGCTCTGGTCTCGGTTTCCTTTTTCTATAAAATAAGCTGTTGTACTGAATGATCTCTAAGGTCCCTTTCAGTCCCAAAGATGGCATAATTCTGTAATGCAGATAGGTAGGAATAATACAAAATAAAACATGATAATTTTCTTAGAGAAGTACTATCTCTAATGGTTCAAATGCTTCTCTTTCAAGGGGATTGGACATCCCCGACACTTTGGGGGTCTCTTGCTCTGTCTTAAAGCCTAACAGCTTCTCTTCTTACCTCCAGGTCAGGCAGTTCCCATAATTGAGCCTAGAAGTTCATATTTAGTGGTGGAACAAGGATCAACTGTAACACTTCGTTGTTCAGGCAATACCAGTGTGGACTGGGTCAGTGATGTGAACTGCAACACCATTGACTGTATTCAGCAACCCATGGGTAACAACAACACCCTTAGTATCATCAATACTACAATTAGTCATACGGGCACCTACAAATGTTTGGAGAAAGGGACAGGAAACCTGGATGGAAATAACTCTGCCGCCTCCCTGCACCTCTATGTGAAAGGTATGGGGCTCAAGAGCCGAACATCCTTAACCTCAGTTCCTCCCTTGGGTTTTTCCTAGAATTGGATTTTACCAGAGAACTACTAAAGGGTTTGGCATTACTCAGGGGTGGGCATGGGCCTGGCAAAAGGGATGCCTGGGGTTGGCCTTGAACCAATGGATTCATTTTTGTTTAGGATTTTGTTCATTTTGTTTGTCTCTACCTCATCCTATTACCTTCTTCCAACCCTCAAATCCTGATTGTTTTCTATTATCCCCAAATCTTTTCTCTAACCCACCACTCTCATGACTCTTGATTGTCTTCAAGGGTTCTTTGTCTCATCAAGATTGGGACAAGAATCTCTTTTGTCTCTGAGACCCCAAAGTTCTGTAGGATTAAAAAGTTCAACCCACTGGTCAAAATTTTCATGGTGCCTCAATTACTTACGGTGGAAAGAGATGTGGCCTAAGAAGAAGAAATTACCAAGTGCCATTATCTCCAGGGTAGACTTGACTGCTGGTCTAAAACCAGTGGTCACTCATCAGCTGACCACTTCTTATCACCCACTCTGCAGTCTCTGATCAGCACTTGGGCCAGGATGGGCTAATAGAAAACAAACAATAGATGTTATAGATAGAGAGAAAAATGTAGCCTTAGCAATACAAAGTTGAACAAAACATAATTAGGAATCCCAGGCTAGTTGGGAGAGAAAGAGATGCTTGGGTGGGTGAGAGAAATAATGACTTCAACAAAAATTACACTGCAATAAACATATATTAATTACCTGGGCACTAAGCCAAGGCACTGGCAGAGAGAAAGTTTGACTAAAACACAGTCCTTAAATTTGATCAGTTTAAGATTTAATGGGGAGAAGCAATGCGGTATAATGTATAGAGGAACATCCTTTAAGTTAGGAAGACCTGTCTTCAGGTCCTGCATCTGACACACTCTAGCTATGTGGCTATGAGGATGTGAGTTAACCTCTCTGTGTCCCCCACGCAGCTCTCTTGAGACTATAAATTGCAGAGTAGGGGCCAACAATTATGCAATCTCTCATATCTGAACCAGCTCAGGAGATTCTGGCCACATCTTTGGAGGACCTAAGAGAAGTGAAGTTAGCACAGAAGTTAAGATCATAGGATAGAATGAAAACATTTCTGAACATTTTACAGTATGCCTTTGCGCTCGTGAGTGTCTGTACCTACAGAGGGCATTCCCACTTCCACAATTCCTAGGCTGATAAAGTCCCAGGTCTGGACCACCACTCCCCTGCCCACACCCACCAATGGTATGAGCCCAGAGAGGGCTAACATACACCATTACATGCTGAGAACCCAACACAGTGAAATAAAATGCTTTGTGAGATCTGAAGGGAACCAGCAGCTCAGGGCCCTTTTAAACCACATGAGTAGCCCCGTAGTCCACCACCGCATTAACACTTGACTTTCATGGTTATTTTCCTGATGCATTTATTCTTCATTTTCTTTGCCCTTCTACTCTATTCATTGACCTGGTTCTTCCTCCGGACAGATCCAGAAAATCTTTGGAGTGTTCCTGTCAGTACGGTCACTGCCTTGGAGGGCAGTGATGTGCTGTTGCCCTGTAGGATCAC
Source organism: Potorous gilbertii (assembly GCA_028658325.1). Taxonomy (NCBI): domain Eukaryota; kingdom Metazoa; phylum Chordata; class Mammalia; order Diprotodontia; family Potoroidae; genus Potorous; species Potorous gilbertii. Next base: position 388,147,681 of record CM053769.1, read on the forward strand.
AGATCCCACAGCAGCGTCTTCAGTAGCTCTGGAGAGAAAATATAATAAGCCTTTCAAGACCAACATCACCTTTGACCCTTGGAAGGGCTTCACCATCCGCAAGGTCCAGTTCATCCACAGAGACAATTACTTCTGTAAGGCTGTGGTTGATGGGAAGACCAGATTCTCCTCAAAGATCCGGCTGATTGTGGAAAAAGGTAACTTGAAGAAGGGAGGACTCAGGGGAGATAATCCTTGAACAAAGGTGGCAGGGTGAGGGGTGATTGGTGATGCTAATTGGAAACTGATGACTCTTGGGGGAATGGGGTCCAGGGAGGACTTTGTCCTATGGAATCTTATCTGAGGAAGAATCCAGAAGTAGCTCAGGGATGGGTACATTGGATAATAGAATACTACGTCTGGAGTCAGGAAAACTTCAGTTTGTATCCAGCTAATTGTATGTGATCCTGCTTAGTCATCCGTTACAGACAAAATCTATTACATATTACAAAATCTATACATATGTATGTATATGTATGTAGACATGTATGTGTACATACATTCTAGCTATTGTTATCCTCCTCAGCTCCATGACTTTACCTCCCAGCACTGGTTCAGGTAGTACCAATGTTTGGGTCACATTCTGGCACATGTGCTAATGGCACTCCAAGCCAGTTCCTCCCCTCTGATTCTGAAGTTTTTCTTTAGCACTACACAACACAGTGAACACTTAGAACACCGAACACTGTAGCTGAAATCAGAAGACCTAGGTTCCAATTTCAGTTCAGTTATTTACTTGCTATGTGACCTTGAACTTATGTGACTTCATTGCCCTCTTCTGGCCTCAGTTTCCTCATTTGTAAAATGATGATGGTAACGCTAAGATTGCTTTCTGCTTTATCCCAAGATCTTAACTTTTATGCTGGATTCAGTCCTCTTAGGGCCTCCAAAGTTGTGGCTAGAACCTTCTGAGCTGATTCGAATACAAGGGGAACCTGCCCAGATTATCTGCACAGCAACCAATCCAGATATAAGATTTGATTTTGTCCTCAAACACCAGGAGAAGGAGGTGAGTACCGCATATCTTGAGGTGTAGTTTTGGACGGAGTGCCAAATGGTTATATACAACCAATTGTGTATATTTTCCATGTACCAGGTTTCAAAGTTATTTGTTGGGTTTTTTTTGTCTTATCATGCCTACTAGACTATGGGTTCTATAGAGACAAAAATTGTAGGGTATATAAAACTTTCCATCTTTCTTATTACCTAACAGTGCACGTGTAGGTACTTAGAGGTAACTTCATACACAGTAGGTCCTTAAGAAACTTTTAATGAATGAAAGTCTATTAAAGGTATAAAATTCCCTGGGGTCAGACCACGGATCCATCCAACCCCATGGTCTGACACTATGGAAGTATTTAGTATTTAACCATCTCTAAGAGAGGGATATCCCCCCGAATTCTTGTTACCATTCAAGTTTCATCACCCTCAAATGTGCCTCATCCATCTGGAGATTTTTATTTAAGTTATTCTCTCTTGGAAATAATATAAAGGGCTAGAAGAGACCTTAGAACCTTAGAACAGAGTTTAGAGACTTTAGAACAGAGAAATATAGAATGTCAAAGGCTAGTGATAAAGTATCCCCAGTTCCTAGGTTTGTATTCTTTCCTCTCTTCTTTTTTCCAAGAAAAAAAACAGTTAAATGGCACAATGGATAGAACACTGGACCTGGAGTCAAGAAGATCTGAGTTCACATCTAGCCTCAAACAGCTACTAAATGTATGTGACAAATTCCTCCATCTAGGAAACCTAGGTTTCCTTGGCTAGAAAAATAATAGCACCAACTTCCCACAGTTTTTATGAGGATAAAATGAGATAGTCTTTGTAAAACTCTTTGCAAACCTTAAAACATTATCTAAATATTAGCTATTATTTGTCACACAATATTTGGAGAATTGCGTGGGGAGGATAAGAACTTAGGGCAGCTAATGGATAGAGTAAGTAAAGATTTATTTTCCTGAGTTCAAATCTGACCTCAGACACTTAGTAGCTATGTGACTCTAGACAAGTCACTTAACCCTGTTTGCCTCAGTTTCCTCATCCGTAAAATGAACTGGAGAAGGAAATGGCAAACCACTCCGGTATCATTGCCAAGAAAACCCCAAAAGGCGTCACAAGGAGTCAGATGTGACTAAAAGATGACTGATGGAGCATAGAGGAAGAGGGAAACTCGAACCCCTGAAAACCTGATTCACTGTCAGGATGTATTAAAAATACGTTTATTCTGCAATCTGGGGGACAGGCATGTCAGTTGTTGGATTTCCTTTTCAAAATCTCAATTTCTTCATCTGTAAAACAAAGATAATAAAACTGGAGCTATTCTTGTCAGGGTTTTTCTAAGGAAAGTACTTTGTAAACCTTAAAGCACGATGTGAATTTGAGTTAAGAGTGTAATTAATTCTTGTTGAGGGAGGACGTAGTATTGATCTGCTATTTCACTACATGGGGAAACCTGGTAAGGATCTAGATGAGGGACTCCTCTCCCAGGACACTTCAAATTTAGCGACATGCTCCAGATCACGCAGTCAAGTCTGTGTCAAGAGGTGAGTCTTGATCGTGGTGGATCTTTCTGAGTCCGGAGTGGGTCCTCTGTCTACTCTAATGAGTAGTGATAATAAATGAACTAATTTAACCAGAAGAGAGCCGAGTTACAAAGAGAGTAGAGATCTCTACTCATGATGTAGCATGTTGAATCAAACAGTTGAATCAAGAACCTGAACACTGCGGAAACAAATCCAAATTAATTCATCCCTCTGGATGTGCTTTTAGGGGCCCACCGATGACTGGGGTTCTCATCAGCTTTTCATTCTACCTGCAGAACACTTCCCTGGGAAAATACAAGCATGAGTTTATCGATGACAACTATCAAAGTTCCATCAACTTCACCATCACAGCTGTGCGCCCAGAGGATGGTGGCACCTATTTCTGTAAGGCTTTCAACCACTTGGGCTCCAGCATTGCTTACGCAGTTCTAAAGGTGGTAGGTAAGGAAATCTGAACATAGTGTTCAACTGTGTGATGGCGTGGGGCCTTGGATACTGTGCCCTTCACTAGGGAGACCTGGGAGAAAAAAAATCAGGCATTTTGGAAAATACTAAGGATGCTCATGAGAAAAGGCATCAGGAGGAACCAGGAGAGGGAATCAGTGATACCAGAAGGAATAGAGGAGGGGACAGGTAAGAACATGATAAGACAGGGGAGCAGAGGAAACCATTAGATTTTATTCAGTTCAAATCAATATAATTAAAAAGCATTGAGAATTACTTTATGCTTATGAGCCTTCAGATTATCATAGGGAGGCCAACTCACTCCTTCACAAAGGTGGGAAGTCCATAGTTGTTGCACATTGCACACGGTTTCAGACTTTTTCACTGTTTTGATCAATTATACTGACTTTTTTCCTTTTCTTCTTTCTGTTTTTAAAGAAATACTATTTGTTATATGAGATGGCTCCCTGGGAGAGCAGAGGGACAGTTTAATTAAATAAACACTTAGTCAGTGCCTACTATGTGCCAGGTGCTGAACTAAACTCTGGGGATAGAGATAAGAAAAAGAAAGATAGTCTCTCTTTTCAAAGGGGTTACAATCTAACGGGGGAAGTTAACATTCAAAAAGAAGCTGAAAAGGGTAGAGATTTTGGGGTTACCTGTTGCAAAGTTTCCATGAGATTCCATGGAGTGAAAAACCAACCAGAGCTGTTGGTGGAAAATGGAGAGTTACCTGAAAAGTTCTGAGCCCTCTGTAAAGCAAGACTTGGGAGGAGATTTCAATGAACTGCATTTTGAATTGGGATCTCTATTGCCTTTGTAATGTTGCTCTCTTTTGGATTAAATCAGCCCTCTCCTCCAGTCATAGGGATTCATAGTTACTGAGGGAGTTGAGAAGGTGTTGAGTATCAGAAACTGATTTAGTCTGCATAGTGATGAGATTTTAAGGGATCAGTTTACCCTGAGGGAGGCATGATATTCTATGCAGTGGAAAGCAAGTAGAGTCACTGATAGAAAATGGAAAGAAAATGTATACTATGGGAAACTAGGACTATATAAAAACAAAGGACACCAGTAAAAATTGATTTTAAAGAAAAACTTTAGGTAGGAGGACAAGACTCACACAGTGAATATTGTTTAATAATGATGGGGTAAGTCACCAAATGAGTGGTGCTTAGGAAAAATCGGAGAAGGGAGCTGTGTCTGTGGGCTGGAGTGGTCAGAAAGGCCTCACCATGGTGGTGGGCCCTGACCTGAGCCTCCAAGAATTTGGAGAGGTGTCAGTGAAAGAAATGAGGCAATAACTTGAGCAAAGGCCTCTACCAATCACAGACTAGAAAAGGGCTTATCTCTGTGTAGAGGAGTAGGAAGAGATAAGGTAGGCTAAGACCAGATCATGGGAGTCCATGGATGCCAGACTGAGGATTGGTTAGTGAAGAGCCATGGAAGGTTTTTGACTAGAGGATGAAATGGTGAAAGAGGCATTTTAAGGAAAATAGGCAACCTGTGCTGACTGGTAACAGATCAAGGCTGGGCTCAAGGATAATGGAAGGATTCAGAATCCTCTCCTTTGTTCTGCTGTGCACATGACATTTATTTTACATATATTTATATATGTATATATATATATGTATATACACATATATAATAATAAATATATTTATTTTATATTTAAGTTTACAATATGTTTCTTTTTCTTTTCTTATTTATTTAAGCTTCAGTATTTGTCTAAAACTAAAAAAAAATTAGAAAAGGATAATGGAAGGAAAGCAGGCAAGAGACAGGATTTAAGGGGTGGGAAAGAGTATTGCCAAGAAGAGGCAAGGCTTGCCTAATTACCTGGAAAGTAGCAGGAATTTAATAAATACTACAGTATGAGGTTCATGAAGGTAGGAACCGTGTCTTACTTATCTTAGTGTCCCACCTGGACACCCATCCAATCTTTCATGTGCAGTAAGCATTTAATAGATGTTAAATAGTTAAATAAGTTAAAATAGATGAATGAATGGAATACATGACTATCAGTTGAATGAATGAATTAAAAGATCTCTTCATCAATGTTATTCCTTGAAATGTTCCCTCTTTCAGAGAAGGGGTACATGAACTTGTCTTCTGAACAAAGCCTCCAACTAGCAAGGGCTGTTGGGGAGAATTTGGACTTGAAGATCAATATTGAGACTTATCCTAAACTGCTTAACTGGAGTTGGTCTTATGATGGTCCCTTTCTTGATTCCCACGCTGGACTTCAGACCTCCATTTCTGGGGAAACCTACAGGTACTCGCTTCTTTTTCTACTTTTCCCTTCCTGCCCTTGTTGGCCTCAGGGAAAGGCCAGAAGAAATTGGAGCAGATCTCTAAAGTGACTAGGCTAGAACAAGGGTGAAGAACCTGTGACCTCAAGACCTCAAGTACAGCCCTTTGAGTCCAAAGTTCACAGAACAAATCCCCTTAATGAAAGGATTTGTTCTGTATAACTTGGGTTGGGTCAAAGGGCTGCACCCAAGGACCTAGAAGGCTGTATGCGGCCTCAACAACACAAGTTCCCCACCCCTGGGCTAGAGTCTCACCCAAGCCTTCTCCTCTTCGCTTCATACTCAGGAAGTACAAGGAATAGGACCCTAAGGGGTCCCCTTAGAAAGAGAAGGAATCCAGTGATCTGCTTCTGTTAACCTAGTTATAAAAGCTAAGACTTAGAAGTCAGGAGTCCTTAACCTTTGAGCCATGGTCTCCTTTGGTAGTCCAGGGAAGCCTATAGACCCTTTCTCATACTAATGTTTTTAAATACATAGGATTACAAAGGAAATCAATGGTATTAAAATCCCATTACAAAATACTTGAAAACATAAGTTGATGGACCCTGCCTTAGGCCATACATTTTGTCCTCCACACTGAAGTCTAATCAATCAGTCCTCAATCCTGGGGGTCAATTGATTACATAAAGAAAGCCTATTTACAAGTCAAGAAATACAAGGACATGGATAGGGTCAAAATCCAGCTTTAGAAATAAGTCTTTCTAGACCTGTTCCCCTAAGTCTAGTCTTTTCTTGTTCTGGAAATCATGCCTGGGCACCTGACAAGTCTGGACTCAGCATCAAGAAACAGAACTGCAGCTGGGGCAAAGTGTCCAGGACTTTGCCCAAAGTGCCAACATCTGAGGGCATATGCTTCCTTCCCACTGAGGTCCACAGACTGCCATTTCTAAGCTTTGTACCTTTAGAGTCCTCTAATGGGCCACACCCCACAGGGATCAGGAGTGGGGGAAAATGGTGAAAGGATGATAGGGTCTGGAAGAGGGCAAGGAAGCAGAGTCTGGGGTTAATTGGACAAGAAGGTATTTTACTCCTCCCTGCTACTTAGGTTAGATTATCTTTTCTTGGACCCAGATGCCTTCCCCACTAATCCTCCTTGAGTCAAGAGCCAGACTCTTTTGGGGACGGTCCACAGTACCACAACACTCCCTAGAAAATTGAATTTGCCCTGTGTACCAGGATTCCTGGTTATGACTCCACTGAGAAGTCCATGTCCCTACTCCAGGTCACTAACTTCTGCCTTCTTAAAATATCTTCTTGCTTCCTTTCTTCTGTTACCCATTTGGTTCCCTGAATGTCAGCTTTTTCTATCTTCCTCCAGGCAGTGAACTCATCCAGTACTAATGTCTGCTAATGTCTTAAAGAATTTTAAAGTCCTTTAAAATTTAGCATCAAATGGACACCCAGGCCTCTATTAATTATTTCTGTGAAGAGCTGTAGTATAGTAGAAAGAATAGTGAAATTGGAGTCAGAGAACAAGGCTTAAAATTTGACACTTTTAAGGACATGTACCTCATTCTTTTCCCAGAGAGATATAATTTCTTCCCATGGGGCAGCTAGTATAGAGTGCCAGTCAAACCTGAAGTCAGGAAGACTCATCTTCCTGAGTTCAAATCCAGCCTCAGACATCACTAGCTGTGTGACTCTGGGCAAGTCACTTAACCCTATTTGCTTTAGTTTCCTTATCTGCAAAATGAGTTGAAGAAGGAAATGGCAAACTACTCTAGTATCTCTGCCAAGAAAACACCAAATAAGGTCATAAAGAGTTGGACATGACTGAAAAACAACTGAACAAAAAAACCAGTCTCTATATTTTGAAAGTTTTTTTATTCCATGTAACTTTGGGATCATGATTATTCCACATGGTGACATCTATAAAAAGAGTCTTAAATTTTAATATTATACAGTCAAAAAAAGAATTTATTAAGTACATACTACATGCAAGGCACTGTGCTGAGTGATAAGGATACAAAGAAAGGCAAAAGACAGTCCCAGTCCTGGAGGAACTCCTAATTTAATGAGGAATAGTATATAGTACAAGCAAACAACTATGGCTGACCCAGCTAGATCTAAGATAAACAGGAAGTAATTAACAGAGGGAAGGCACTGAAATGAAAAGAGATAGGGAAAACCTTCCTATAAAAGGTGGAATTTTCCTTGAGATTTGAAGGAAGCCAGGGAGGGCCAGGAGGCAGAGATGAGAAGATAAGAAAAGAACAAGGAGTTCACCAAAGAGAAACTGTACCAAGAGATGATATCCCAAGTCGCAATTTGTGATCTTTTTCAGCAAAGTTGCCTTTTTTTGGGGACTCGCAGCCAACTCAAGTCATAGTTCCCCTGTAAACAGGGCTTCCTACTTTTGGGGTGGCTTAGGTTAAATAGCAAAGAATTCTGTGGTAGTGTGCTTTTTTGAAACCTCAGAGGATGGTGGCCATTATCACCAGCTGGTATTTCATGTTTGTCCGTTGTGTACCAAACTCACTGTCTATCTGGGGTGCGCAATTCAGAATTGGTAAGAACTTTATCCCAGTGGCTGAGAGATAATCACACCTGCAGAAGAAGGGGCACACAGTCATGTGCCTAGCTGTGCTACTCAGCATTGGGGAAAAGCCTTAGGTACTACAGGGAAGAGGGCATGTTCCAGGACTGTGGTCTTGCTGAAATTAGATTGTCTTCGTTTCCCCCATTAGGTACAACACAATCCTCACTCTGCCTCGGCTGAAAGATTCAGAAGCTGGCTACTATACTTTCCATGCTGAGAATTCAGATGCTAAAGCTTCTCTCACCTTTGAGGTCATCCTATTCTGTGAGTGTCTCCAGGAGATAAAGGGAAAGCTTGCAGAAGGGCTTCCAGTGGGTCTGGATCTAGAGCTAGAGCTGGGAATCAGGAGCCCCCCATCCCCATACTGTGAAACCTCTCTTGAAAACCTGGGGATGGGAAGTTCCAGATGGACTCAGGACAGTAGGAGAAACTGTCTAGATAGCAAGTAGATATTTCTGCATGTGTACCTACCCCTGACGGACTGAAAAGCAGAGCCTACCTGAGGTGATGAGAGAATATAAGAGACATAGATCCAAGGATTGGTTTCTTCCCCCAAAGGACCAAAAATGAAAGGCCTCAGGTCCCCTCCGGGGTGATAGGTCATTTAAACCACTTGTCCTCACCTTTTATGCCTTCCCCCATTTACCCTACCTAGACAGGAAGTATTCTCTCAGTTCCTTGCACTATGCAATACCCAGCTAGCTCTACTGGGGAGGCAACTAACTGATGAGGGGCAGGGGTGCTGAAAGGGCTGGTCCAGAAAATCATTGTAAGGATTTGAGAACTCAGTGAAGGATGGGGTAGAGGGTGGGCAATAGGAGCTCAGTGAGGGGCTGGGGTAGAGGGTGGGCGATAGGAGCTCAGTGAGGGATGGGGTAGAGGGTGGGCGATAGGAGCTCAGTGAGGGGATGAGCTAGAGGGTGGGCGATAGGAGCTCAGTGAGGGATGGGTAGAGGGTGGGCGATAGGAGCTCAGTGAGGGGATGAGCTAGAGGGTGGGCGATAGGAGCTCAGTGAGGGATGGGTAGAGGGTGGACGATAGGAGCTCAGAGAAGGGATGGGGTAGAGGGTGGGGGATAGGAGCTCAGTGAGGGATGGGTAGAGGGTGGACGATAGGAGCTCAGAGAAGGGATGGGGTAGAGGGTGGGGGATAGGAGCTCAGAGAAGGGATGGGGTAGAGGGAGGATGATAGGAGCTCAGTGAGGGATGGGGTAGAGGGAGGGCGATAGGAGCTCAGTGAGGGGATGGGGTAGAGGGTGGGCGATAGGAGCTCAGTGAAGGTATGAGACACCTTTGAGGAGATGAGGTGTCAGTGAAGAGGACAGAAGCTCAGTGAGGGGATGGGGGAGTTCAGTGAGGGTATTGTCAATTAGTGAAGAGTCTAAGAATTTGGTGCAGGGTATAGGGCCTAAGGGAAGAGGATGAGAATTAGCAAGAAAATGGGTTAGCATTAAGAGGATGGGGGCTGAGTGAGGGAAATAGAATTCAGTGAAGGGGATGAGCACTTAGTAAAGAAGAGAGAGCTTAGTGAGGGGACTGGAAGGCTGAGTAAGTAATGGACAGGTTAAATGTGAGGGTTTAACCCATGTCTAGGCAGTCTCACTTTTCACACAGTCATAGCAGATATATTTCCTGGTAATGGTACAAGGGAGGAGAGGCTTAGGTATACAAAGTCCCTCACTACATTTTATTCTGTTTCACTCCATTTTCCCTATTCAGATCCCCCAGAAGTACAAGTCCAGCAAGCATACCTCAACGTCTCTAATGTCCTTCGCTGCATTGCTCTGGGATATCCAGCCCCTGAGATTACATGGTACCGCTGCTCAAGCAATAAAGAAAGGTACATTATTCACTTACTGACTCAGATCATGGCACTGAAAGTCCAGGACCAAAAATGCTTTCATTTCCCTAAACCCTGTTTTCCTGGCTAGGCTTAGGTGGTCCTGAGATGATGGTATTCCATTGGTGTAGCTCATATAGTTCCTTGAACACAATGATTCTCATTCCAGAGGCTCAGAGAAGCCCTCATCCCCCTCACTGAAATCTCATTCCTTTGACTCACATCTCCTTCCTCCCACCTTCCCAGCTGCAACCAGGACAGAGTGTTGCTGTGGCATGATACCAATACCTCAGTCCTGAGTCAGGAGCCCTTTAAAAAAGTGATTGTCGAGAGTATCTTCCATATTCAAACCCTGATGGAAAACACCACCTATATGTGCATGGCCAGCAACAAGGTTGGGAACAACTCATATATCTTCTGGCCCATCCTGACAGGTGAGAATACTGTGGACTTTCCTGTGAGGGGACAGTGAGCATCCCTACGAACCCCCACAAGAAGCCCTTGTCCTTTCCCAGACATGCTTTTCCCATTGTCCTTCCATCTAAAATCTACGAGTCAGACAACAAATAGAGTAACCGGTACCTTCTGGGAGTAAGGTACTATATTCAGAAGCAAAAGCCCAAGGGCTCAGGGTAGCTAGAAAGACAAGACCTACATGTACAACAAGGAACAAATAATTCAGTAATTCAACAAATGTTCATTAAATCCTTTCTGTGCTCAAGACACAGTGCTAGATGCTACAGATACGAAGAGAAAAGCAAAAAAAGTCCCTGCCCTCTATGCGTTCACATTCTATTGAAGATGCACCTCGTATCTACATAAGTAAATACAAAATCACACAAAGCAATTTCAAGAGGGAAAAAACATGAATTCATTCACCAAATATTTATTCTTTATGTAGGGCCCTAAGGTTGGCATCATAGCAGATACAAAGGTGAATGAGGCCAGTCTCAACCCTCAAGAGCTCATAGTCTTTAATGTTAAAATGTGCTTTATAAGAATATATGTGTAGAACCCATATAAGATTGCATGCCATCTTGGGGAGGGAAGGGAAGAAAATTTAAGATAATGGAAATTAAAAGAGCTCATAGTCTATCAGGGATGAGTGTCATGTGAAAATGCATGATAAGAGTTACTTAAGCAAAGGATCAAAGCAGGTTAGTTCAATTCTGGCTGAGACCAAGCCCTCAGGGAGGTATCCCATATTGCAGAACGCCTGTGGTAAACTCCTGCTGCAGTCTGTCCTTCATTCTTAAAGATGACCATAATGTCAGGAAGGTGACATGCATGCAAGTGAATTAAATTTAAGTGAGGTAGGGCTATGCAAGGTCACCAGCCTCACTTTCTCCTCCAGAGCCATCTGGGTCCAGTGGCCAGATATGGATCAGGACAACTGCAGATGGGCCTGGATGCAGTGGGAGACCTTGGCCTTTTCAAGCTAAAGTCTTTAACAGGTTTCAGTATGAGGCAAAGTCTACTCAGCTGCAGGGAAAGTGAAGGAAGAGGTCTAGCTAGAAGGGAGATGGCATCCTCTCCTCCTGGAGATGGATTTGGGCAATGAGAAAATTGGCCACCTTTTGAATTCTCTTCTTTGCTTCTCTGGATTATAAGCACCATTTCTTGTTCCATGAACAGCTATCTGGTCCCAAGAATTTTGGCTTGGCTCCCTCAGAATTCCAAGCTCTTGGGCTCAGTCTAGATTGCCCTGGGCTCTTCCAGGCACTATTGTCTACCTTTGATGCTATGGATCAGTGCCTCAGCCTTGGCATTCTTCTTTTAGCCTTGAGGCTCTGGGCAGGGAAGAGGAATGGCTTACTCATAGTAATTTGTGTTCATATCTTTCTCCCTATCTCATTGAGAGCGGGGTCTGTGCCATATCCATTTTCCCATCATAGTCATATCTTCCACTGTCTAGCACAGCACCTGATACATGTTGACTAATTGAATGAGCAAAGTTGGGTGGCTTGTCTGGTTTCAGTGAAATGGAACTCAGGCAGGCAGCAAGCGGGGGCTGCCTCTCATGTCATCTAATTATGGTGGCAGAGAAAGCAAGTTCAGAATAATCCTAGGCTCCTCACTTTCCCTTGCCCCACATGGCCAATCACTTACCAAATATCAATGATCTCCAAGATCCTTTCTGCTTCTCTTTAGTCCTGTGGCCACCACTTCAGTTCAGTCCCTCATCATCCTTCTCCTGAACTATTGCAATAGCTTCTTAACTGACCTCCCTACCTCAAGTCATTCCCTTCCCAATCTGTTCTACACTTGGTGTCCAAAACAACATCCATTGAGCCTAACCTCTTCCCATGTTACTCTGGGAACTCAGGTTGGAAAGGAAGGTTGGGTATAGATTATGAAGATCTTCTGATGCTAGCTAAAGAAGTTTGAACTTTATCCCCACAGTAGGGAGTAATTGAAGGTTTTTGAACAGAAGGACATGGTTAGAAGGTCTTTGGCTTACAGGACACTAGGTTTTGCTCCTAGATTTTCACTGAAACTTTCTCCCTGGCTCCCTTTCACCGGCATCATCCTTGGATAAAGGCTACCTGTTGTGCTGGGGAAGACCTGAATGTAAATGTTTTCTTTTTTTTCTTCCTGTCATCTCCAGAACCTGTTATCCGGCCTGGCAAAGATAGTCTCTTTATCCCTGTTGTCACAGCATGTGTTGCCACCACTGCTCTACTTGCTCTTCTACTCCTTCTTCTCCTGTACAAATACAAACAGGTTAGTCCTGGATGTGGGACTGGTGGAAGGGCAGAGTGGATTTCACTAGTAAAATGGGGAGGGGAGATAATAGAGGAATTCTACCTACCTACCTCCCCCATCCCCTGCCCAGCTGGGGTATCCCTGAATATACAGGCAAATGGACCAACCAAAATTCCCTCTTTTTCTTCCTCTTTTTCTTATTCCTCATCTCCTCAGGAAGAAAATAAGACAATTCTTTATGATTCAGTCACACCCTCAGTCAATAAACATTTTATAGGATGTGCTGTAGTAGGGATTTTTTTTTCCAGGTATAGTATTGTGCTAGATGGTAACTAAGAGTCTTTTCCAATCCTGGAATTTGGGGATACATATAGTGTTCTAGGTTGTAGAAGAGACAGAGGAAGGGGAGCAAGGAACAAGGAAAAAGACAGCTCTCCCATGTGTGTGTGTGTGACCTTGAGCAAGTCTCTTCTTTTGGGGTCTCAGTTTCCTCATCTGTAAATTCTGTAAATTAAAGTGATGGAAGTAGATGATCTCTAAGGGAATTTCCAGCTCTAAATCCTAGGACTTTATAAATAGACATGGTCCCTGAACTCAATATATGAGAGACAGGTAAAATTCTAATAATAATAACTGCTCCTATTTCTATACTACTTAAAAATTTTCAAAGTTCTTTCCTCAGGACAACACAGTAAGGAAGATATTATTTTACAGATGAGGAGACTGAGAGAGGTCATCCAATACTAAGATTTTCCATTAAACAAGCTGCCTTTCACTCTTTTCCCTCAAGCAAGATGTGATGAATGTGAGAAGGTGGCAAAGAAAGAGGCATGACTACGTAAGGCATTCCCTTTGATTAGGATGGGAAAAGGAATCCTAAGAGATAAGGTTAGAAAGGCAGTAACACGACAACCGGCTTTCATGTGGCGCTTTAAAGATTTCTCCACTAAACCCATACAAAGTTCGTAGTGGAAACATTCTTGTTATTGTCATCTTTTTTTTAATAGATGAAGAAATTAAAGATAAGAAAATTGCTCAGGCCAGGTCTCTTCACCTCCATCCCCCCACCCCCAGCACTCTTTCCAGTCAGTCTTTAGGGCCTTAGATTTATCAACCAACCTTAGAAGTTTACATGTTCAGAACCCTAAAGTTTCCTGAGGAAGGAAATGAACAGTGTGATTCAGGGACTTCTCTTCCCTTGGGTCCTGCCCTGTGACAATGGCTTGCTCCTTAGTGCAAAGAAAAGAGATCTCTGGTTAGGGCAAAACTTCGGATCTCTGACTTTCTCAGCTTCTACCTCAAAGGATCCAAAGCCTCCATGATCAGCTTGCCCATGGGGAGGGCAGGCCTTGGGAAACTTGGCCTATACTCACCCAGACTGAGCTGTACTAGAAAGATAATTCAGTAATTTTACTCTCTTTCATTTTCTCATTGATTTAGTTAGTCAGGGCTCCCAGTGACAAGAGAGGCGCCAATAATATATTGGTAAGAGTCCTAGACTGGAGGGAGCCGGAGGACACTGGGGTCCTTGTCCTAACAGGTTCTATACTACTGTGCTCTTAGACATTAATACTAACTCCCCTTTCCACAAGGCTTCCCAGCCTATAGAGCAATTTTCTTGCAACAATCCAGTAGTTTTCGTGAGTATTATCACAATTTTACAGATAAGGAAACTGAGACTTAGAGAAGTGAACATGCTCACATAGCCAATAACTGCTAGACTCAGGATTCAAACCTCCACCTAATTTTACTACTATCCCTCCCTGTCTTCCCAATCAGTTTGATTCTCTGGGCCTCTGTTTCCTCATTAAAATCGGGAGGTTGAACTAAATGGTCTTAAAAATCCCTTCCAGTCCTGACATCCTATGAGTCTGCCACATAATTGCCATATAAAGTAATTTTCCCATAGAACAACCAATCGGTGCATTCTTTAAAAAAAAAAAAACATACTATTTTTCCAATGACATGTAAAGACATTTTTAAATATTCATTTAAAAAATTTTTGAGTTTCAAATTTTCTCCCCTCCTTCCCTCATCACCCTCTCTCTAAGATGGTAAATAGTTTGACATAGGTTATATATGTTCAATCATGTAAAACATTTCCATATTAGCCATGTTTGAAAGAAGAAACAGGCCAAAAGAAAAGACCACAAAAAATAAGGTGAAAATAGTATGCTTTTATCTATAGTAGACTCCATCTGAATGTGAATAGTATTTTCCATCATGAGTGAGTTGTCTTAGATCATTGTGTTTCTGAGCGAAGTTGTTCATAGTTGATCGTTGCTGATACAATGTTGCTGATACTGTGTTCTTCTGGTTCTGTTCTTTTCACTTTGCATCAGATCATGTAAACCTTTCCAGATTTTCCTAAAATCTGCCTGTTCATCATTTTTATGGCATAATAATATTCCATTATATTCATATAACACAAATTGTTTAGCCATTCCCCAATTGATGGGCATCCCTTCGATTTCTAATCAATTCATTCTTTTAAAAAATCAGTTTATTTTTTGAAAAAAAAAGTGACTCTAGGCAAGTCACTTTTCTAATGTAGTTGACACAACAGACTCTTACACAGGACTACCTAAAATGTGTACCTTGAGAAAACAATTAAATTATTAATTATTGACAGAAAAAGAGTGTACTAGAGTCATATCTAACTGGACCATGTGAGCTGTTAAATTTTAGTATGAGCATTTATATCTAGGAAATCAACAGACACTACAAATCAGGTCTTGATTATTTGTTGTTGTTTTACTCTCCAAACTTAAGTGCTGGAGAAAAACATAAATAATGCGGAATAAATTTTTGTGTCCAGCATTTTTTTTTGAGATTGTTTTTAAACTTTTATCTGCAAACATCTTAATGTTTCTGGTTTTGTTTTATTTATATATATGTCACATTTAATATTGTAATTAACCAGAGTTCCATCTTCTTTGTTTGCAGTCATTGTGTATATATTGTTTTCCTGGTTCCGCTTTCTTTACTCTTCATCATCCCATGCAAGTCTTACCATGCTTCTCTGATATCTTCACATTCACCTTTCTTTGCGATCCACTAGTATGTCGTATACCATGTTTATTCAGCTGCTTCCTATTCCCTGGGTGCCTGTTTACTATCCCAAGTAATGCTACAACAGATATTTTTGTACATATGGGTCTAATCTTTCTGTCAGAAGCCTCTTTGGGGCATAGTTCCAGCAGGTATAGAATTATAGAAACATAAATATTGGTCCCTGGAAGGAGCCTCAGAGGTCATTCACCCAACATCCTTGGTCTACAAGTGATAAGACTAAAGCCCAAGAGGGTTAAGAAAGATACAAAGATATCCAGAAACTCCTGACTACAGAAAGAGCACATAAATGGTGCAATGGATAGCATGCCAGGAGTTCCTGGAGTCAGGAAGACTCAACTTCTTGAGTTCAAACATGACCTCACACACTAGCTGTGTGACTCTGTGTGCCTCAGTTTCCTCATCTGTAAAATGAGTTGGAGAAATAAATGGCAAACCACTCCAATATCTTTACCAAGAAAAAATCCCAAATGGGGTCATGAAGAGTCAGACACAATTGAACAACAGTGTCACAAAATCTAGTGTGAAAGATTGCTTTGCTATATCATCAGGATCCATAAATTCAACACCTCCAGTTCTCTTTGCACTAAGGATCCAGCTCTTTTTTGGGTAGCTTTTACAAAGGGATATTTACACACAAGGTATAGGTAAGATTGGGAAGTACAAATTCTCCCCACCTCCAACTGGGAAGAATGCTTTCCCCTCCGCATACACTCATTCATTCCCTGGAGAGTGAACTCAAACTTAGTCAGTCTCTCTCTCTCTTTCTCTCTCTCTCTCTCTCTCTCTCTCTCTCTCTCTCTCTCTCTCTCACACACACACACACACACACACACACACACACACACACACTCACCATAAGGCGCACTCTTCTTCCTGTATAACCACAAGGTTTTTGGGTAAAGTGAGCTTAAAACTAAAATATAAAGATACTGAAACACAGATAAGGAACATGTATAATGAGGGGTACCTCCTAGCTCTGTAAGTATTTTTTCCCTTTGTGAAGTTCTCACAAATTTCACTTCTTCATGTGGCATAAACAATGGATAATTTTCTCCCTTGTTTGCAGGACACAATGTCTCAGTTACCAGGTCAATACACTTCTGTGCTCGGTCACCAGGCCACTTCTCAGAATTAGTTCCTCACTGCATTTAGCAGTTGCTGCTTCTGGGAAACTTTGCTAGAGTCTTTGCAGGACCTTGGATGGTTCTTCCAATCTTTCAAAGTTTATAAGGTCATAACCTGGTCTGTCTCATCTCCAGATATGTATTCACCTTTTTGTGTTTCCCTTTACCCCTAGGTTTTAAAGTTTCTACTCAGCTCTGGCCTTTTCAATAAGAACGCTTGGAAATTCATTTTATTAACGGTTCATTCCCCTCTCCCTTGGAGAATTATATTCCATCTTTTCTGAACAAATTATTCTTGATTGCATGTCTAATCCTTTGATTTTTGGAATATTGCATTTATCATGGTAGTTTCTAAATCCTGTGAGATCCTGCTGTAATACTTGACTCTCTGGCTACTTGCAGTATTTGTTTCATACAAGATACTTTATTTTTCCTTCTATTTCTTTAATCTTTTGACTTTGTTTTAATATTTCTTGCTGTCTCATGGAGTTATTAACTTCTGTGCAGACTTATAATTTTTGAGGAGTCTGTTATTTGAGTAAAGTTTTTCCCTTCTTGTGCCTTCAGTTAATTCTCCTTTCAAGTCTCTCCTTCAAGTCTCTTTCATTTCTTTTCCTGTATTTTTTTTCTTCTACTGCTCTCATTTCATTTATGATGTTATTTTAAAACACATCATTTCATCTAGGAATTCTTATTGACCTTGAAGACAAATTATATTTTCCTTTGAGTTTTGACTTGTAGGAGTTTTGGAGGAATTTTGAAGTTATTCTCCTCTTTTAGTTATGTGTCTTAGGCACCTGTCACCCTTTGTCTTTTTGTTTGTTTGTTTACTCTTTTTTCCCAGTGATCTGCATTGTATTATCTGGGAACTCTAGAAGTTGAGTTGAGTCCATTTTCTTGTGCCTACCCTGCTCCCCCCTCCCTGGTCCAGGATACTCTATGCTATTGTTTTCGGCTAAGGGATGAGTCCATGAACAGCTCTGGGTTTCTGAGCTGCTAGCCTGCCCTAGAGCTCTGGACCCACAATGGATGGTGGAGAAATTCCAGGAAGTACTCCTCCAGGTTCCTTTTACCAGGAAAATAGATGGGAAATGGATGTGTGGGAAAGTCATCCATCACCTGTGCAAAAATCTTCAGCTATAATTCAGGCCTTATTATTCCTCAGATAAGTCATACTAAAGTATGAAATAGAAAACTCTATAAGCTAAAGGGCCCGGCTTCCTCTACATCAAAAAGTTAAAACAAGAGAAACATAATCCTAATTCCAAGTATAAGAAAGCCTTTGGCAAAAGGCTAAATATAAGAATTTATACTTAACTACTTTAAGCAAATTTGTGATTTCATTGATTTAATACTCTTTTCAATAGGGCAGATCGAAAATAGTTAAACATCATCATGGGCCACTCCTGTCTTTGTCTACCTGTAAACATTGCGAGGGAATCCAAGCAGTACCTTTCTCTACTTGATACTATATGAACATCAATTCAACACCCAAGCTATCTGTCATCTCACACTTCTGCTACATGATCTACCCACAGCCTCTTTCAGTCATAAATCTCTTTAATATCTTTTAGACCACCTTTTGCATTCAATATGTTCTGGATGATATGCTGTGCTTTATTATATCACTGCAATTTTAATTCTTAGTCAGTGTGGAATTCTATGACTTAAACCTACTGTATATAGTATTACCAGAATAATACTGATGTTAAAAAGATGTAGCTTTATTTTCTGAAAAAGCTTGGGGTCATTGAAAATCCATTTTTTAAATGCAGTCTAACCCACTTTCTTTCTTCTATTCCATTCTGGGTTCTTTGTTTCTCTGCAATGTCTGGCGCAGTTATATGAACTGATAACCAACTCTGTGGGCTATCCATCCAAAGTAATATGATCTGGACAATTCTTCAGTCACTTGATTTTTCCTGTGTAGATAGTTATACAAACTCTGCTGAATGAATATGGGCCTCATTTAGGAGCTTATGGGGTTTTAGGACTTGATACAATAAACATGATATCACTCATAATCAGAAACATCTGGATGACTTCACTACCTATAGGCAATCCTTTCATTTTTAATCAACACTGGGCATCCTTTATGAAAGTGGCAAATGTCTCCCTGGTTTGTGCCTTGCAGAGTTATTCATATCTGTTGTATCTCTAGGAGCATCTTCTATGATCTTTACATATGCATAGTTGATATCGTGTAACAAAACTCTGTCGAGACAAATGCTTTTTTACTTATTGCCGACAGACAATTAAGCAAGCAAAGTGATCTCTTGGACTGTATATCTTGAAGTCAGTTGTGTGACTGCAAAGATAGAGTCTGCTCTTTGTCATTTGTGAAAGCCTTCCTACTTTCATCAAGGGGGCTCTCGATATTTGTATATAAGTATATGCAACATGTAAAGCAGATACAAGGCAGCCTTGTAGGGAAATGCATGAGTTGCTTCTGCATCAGGAAAAGTCTTGTGAAGAAGGTAGAATTTGTATTGAGTCTTAAAGGAAATTGGAGATTTCAAAAGGAAGAATTGATAAGGGAGAGTATTCTAGGTTTGAGGATCATTCACTTTAAAGCCACATTGATGGGAGAAGGAATGTGTTGTGTGAGGAATAAAAAAGGATGAGAGTAATGTGTCAAGAAGGCTGGAAAGGTAAGATGGGGCCAGGTTGTGAAGTATTTTACATCATATTTAGTCTTGGTGGTAATAGGGAGCCCACTGGACTTTATTGACATATTCAGATCTGCACTTTGCTAGAAATATATGGACTCCCCTGGTAGAATATAAACACTTTGAGGACAGGTATCATTTCTCCTGTCTGTATAATTTTAGCATCTAGAAAAGAACTTACTATCCATGACCAATAATCCCTTATGTTTCATTCCTGACAAGTTTTCATCTTGCTTTTTTGCCCGAAGACATCTAGTGATGGAAAATTCACTACCTCCCAATGCAGCCAATTCTGCTTCTAGGTATCTCTGATTGTTAGGAAGCTTGTCCCTTCTGCATCCCTGACTTTTATCCATTGCTCCTAGTTTTGCCCTTGTAGGAACCTAACAGACCAAGTCCAACTATTCCTTATGATAAAACCCAAGCCTTCTCTTTGCTAGGCTAAACATATCCATTTCCAACATTTCATGAGGCCTTTAATTATTCTCACCTCACTCTTTAGCTTATTAAGGTCCTTCCTAAAATGTAGTGCCTAGACGTAGCACTCTAAGTGTGGTTTAACCGAGGTGACACAGCAGTATTAGTTAATTCCCTAGACCAGGATACTAGGCTTCATTTAAGGAGATCAAAGGTTGAATGAGCTATTTTTGCATACTATATTATGCTGTTGACTTATATTGAGCTTGCAATGCACTATCCATCCCAGATATTTTTCAAATAAGCTGCTGTCTAACCTTGACCCTCCCCCATTTTGTAAAGTTGATATTTTTAACTCAAGTATGACTATACACATAATATATACATATGTATGTATATGTATATATGTATATGAATATAAATATATATGTGTGTATGCACATATCTTTTTGAATTTTGAGTCTGTCATCCAGTGTATTAGCTGGCCCACTTAGCATTGTGCCATCTGAAATGCTGACAAGTATGCCTTGTTTTTCATATATATATATATATATATATATAATCCTTAATGACTGCTTTTCTAGTCTGTTCTCTCACAGAATCATAGAATCTCAAAACTGAAAGGAACCTCATTGACCATCTATTCTAATTTATATCAAAACAAGGCTCTGTTCCACAAGATCTTGAAGAAATGATCATGCAGCATTTCCTGCTTCCTCAAGCAGCCATTGCTCATCTGCTTGGCTTTTGCTATGTGGCTAGTTAGGAAAAATTCTTTTTTTAAAAATTTAATTTATTTGTTTCTAACATTTTTTTAAATGTTGAGTTCCAAATACTCTCCCTCTCTCCTGCCCCTCCTCCAGGCATTGGAAAGGCAAGCAATACGATATCAACCATACATGCAAAATCATGCAAAACGTATTTCATATTAGTCATGTTGCAAAAAAACAACCCAATAACAATAAAAAGAAAGAATGAAAATTTAAAAAGTATGCTTCAATCTGCACTTCTCTGTCTAGAAGTACGGTCATCCCTTCCACATCATGGGGGCTGTGGCACAGCACCTCTGTGATCTGGAAAATATCAGTAAAAATTTTTGATCCTCCCTATGTAACAGAGAATAAGTCTGATTTTTTTCTTTTTCTCTTGTGGGATATTTTCATTACTTTATTGTAAAATTTGGGTTAAATATTTGATCATTGATATGATGACACATAGGCTCTGTGTCATCTGCTGGCCTTCACATGTTATTTGTAGCTTCTGCAAAACTTCCCTGAAAATTCCCATATAACTTTTTTTTTGCCAAACTGCAATATATCAAAGTTGCTATGAGGAAAGTTATGATGTGGAAGGGATAACTTTACTTAAGATTTTTCATCATGAGTCCTTTAGAATTGTCTTGGATCACTGTATTGATCAGAGAAGCTAAATCTTTCACAATTGATTATCATTATAATATTGATGTAATACTTTGTAAAATGTTCTGGTTCTGCTCACTTCACTTTGCATTAGTTTGTGTAGGTCTTCCCAGCCTCAATTTCCAATTCTTTGCCACCACAAAAAAAGAGCTGCTACAAACATTTTGTTCATATAGGTCCTCTTCCTTTTTCTTTGATTTCTTTGGTACACAGACCTAGTAGTGGAATTGCTAGGTCAAAGAGTATTAGGCCAAACTCTTTCAAGTAATGTATTATAGTGTGACCATGAGCATTTAACCTTTTCCTAAGCCTGGGTTCCTCCTCTACAAAATGAGATTGACCCAGATTGATCTCCACGTCTCCCTCCAGCTACAAATCCTGTGATTCAGTCAGCATTTCCACACAAGATTCCTTCCTTCATGGGACAGTGGACAATTTGAAATGTCTGCAGTTCCTTGTGCTACCCTTGTTTTGAGTTTACTGTGTACTTTATTGAGGGGGATTGGCTTAGTCACGGGATTCCCCATTCTTCTAAGATACCAGGTAGGAAGTGCTCATCCCTCTCCAAGAGCTTCCACTCTGGTCTGGGGTGTCAGGAACCCTCAAAGGCAGACAGCCCATATGCAGGAAAGGCCCTGTTTCAAGGATAGTCTTACCCAACAGGCTGAGTCATCAGACTATTAACCACTGGTGTGACCAGGGGACAAGCAGAGAAGGAAGAGAGAAGAACAGAAGTCAGCAAGCATGGAGAGGGAGGGTGGAGAGGAGATTGAGAAGACAGCTGAACAGCTCAATGCCTCAGCCACACTCAGCCACGGTAGTGGGGAGGCAGTCGTAGGGAGAGAAAGCAGTTCTAAAAAGTAGAGATTTGGAAGTCAGAATATAGATGAATTCACAGGATCCCAGAATCTTAGAGTGGGAAAGGAAATTTAATAATCTATTGAGAATCAGCTGTTTTCCATTGGTCCTACTGCTCCCCATATTCCTGTCTGGAGAGCCTTACTTCCTACATATGCCAAGCCAGCTGTCATTCATCCTTCATTCTCAGAGGATCAATGACATCATGAGGATAATGTTTTGACTTGTGCATAAATTGGATATGAGTGGAGCAGAGCTGCAGAAAGGAATAGCAAAGTAGGTTGGCAGGTGAGGGAATTGGAGCAGGGCAGGAATCTTATTTTATACCTTGAGCATATGTGGTCACATGGTTGTTGTTGAATCACTTTCAGTCATGACCTCTTTGGGGTTTTCTTGGCAAAGTACTGAAGTAGTTTGCCATTCTCTCCTCCAGATCACTTTATTGTTGAGGAAACTGAGGCAGAAAGAGGTTAAGAGATTTGTCTAGAGTGAAAGAGCTAGTAAGTATCTGGGGCCAGAATTGAACTTACTTTGACGCTTTGACTCCACTGTGCCACCTAACTGCCCCACAACACGTGGTTATTGCAGTGTAAAGAGTTGGCAATTAAAGGGCCTGGATTCAAATCCTGACTCTTTCCCTAACTACCTGTGTGACCTTGGACAAATCACTCAGCCTCTGAGCCCCATTTTCTTTTCAATGAGAAGGCTGGATACCTAGATGATCTTGAAGATTTCCTTCTACCACTACATCTACAATCTTAAAATCATGCTGGAAGTAGTCTATATGGTTTCTACCTCACAGTCATGCTGGTTCTACCTTACCTCCCAAGTCCATCTTCTCCCATTTGCAGAGCAGCTATCGTCTTACCTAAATTTCTTCACTTGTAAAGTCAAGTTCATGATCCTCGAAGAGTCTAAGGTATTGCCCTGTCGGCTCCGAGCACAGCCTCAGCTGCTTTTCCATCATTGTTCCACTTGGCCCAGCTAGATTTCTCTTCCCTAGGTATGTTTTGCTTTCCTCCAATGCCCCCAAGTGGTGTGGGAGACAACCTGGAACCTTAATTTTTCTCAACCAAGTATCGATCATACATTTGAAGACAAGATAGTGAGACCCCTGCTATGCAGGAAGATGAAAAATGGCATTTATGAATAAACACTGGATTTGGACTCGGAAGACCTTGCTCTGAATCCTGACTGTCATTTGCTATCTATCTTACCTTAGGCAAGTCATTTCACTGTTCCTCCTCTTTAAAATGAGAGGATTAGACTAGCCGGTCCCTGACAGCTCTCTATGAACCTACGACTTCCTGCAGCTGGGAAAAAAGTTGTTAGAGATCAGCGGTACCTTCCGAGTGAACATTTCCCTGAAGGAAGGTTCCTGTTCCACATAATATTAATAATAACGACCAGCATTTATATAGCATTTTATGCTTGTTATCTCATCTGACTCTCACAACAACCTCTTAGAAGCTACTCATTAATCCCCATTTTACAGATGTGAAAACTAAGGCTGAGAAAAGATTAAATTAATTGCCTAGGGCTACACAGATAGGATTTGAACTCAGATCATCCTGAATGCAGTCCATTGCTCTGCTTTAGGTGCCCCAGAAAATAGAATGAAGAAATGTATACCCATGAGAGTTGACAACAATGAAACAGGCTGCCTCCTGAAGAAATCTTGGGATGAGTGGAGATCTTTACGCAGAGTCTAGGTGGTCACTTGGAAATGCTGTTGAAAGTTGGACTAGATACCCCTGGAGGCCCCTGCTAGCTCTAAGGTTCCCTAGTTCCCCAAAGAGACTTTCTTCCTCTTTTTTATTCCCTTTCCCCCAGAGTGTGCATGCATGTATGCATGCATGTACACACAAATACACACATACACACACACACACCAATCCTAGCTCCCCACCACAGGGAGCTGACTCAGGCCCAGCTGCAGGGAACACAGAGAAAGGAGAAGTAGAGAGAAAAAGCTATCAAAAGTCAGCTTCCAGAGAGGTCACTGAGTTTCAGCCACTACCAGATAAACAACTAGCCCGTCCAGAATATCTCCAGTTTTCTTGCTCAGTGTCAATGGCCTATAATTCTATTGTTAAAACTAAATGTTTTCCTCTTAAGTTTGTTCAGCCAGGATCCCTCTATTCCTATAAAGGTATCAGAAAGGAAAAAGTTTCGTTCCTTCTCCTCCTCTCCTCTTCTCACCTCTCTTCTCCTTTCTTTTCTACTCATCTCTGCTTCTCTTCTTTTTCTCTCCTTTCTTTTCTTTCTAAGATGACAAGTTGCAGAGAAGGACTGCCACTCTGCATCTGTAGAGGGACTTTCTTCATCTGGGAGTTCTCTATACCAGTAAATCACAGATCCAGTCCCTATTTCTATAACTTCCCATGGTATGAGAACAGCCACTGCAGCTCTTTAACAATGCTGTCATCACTCTCCTGTGCTCATCTCTATGTTCCACAACACATCTGCTCTCCCTCTTTTTGATTTTGCCATCCCAGAAACCCAAGTACCAAGTGCACTGGAAGATCATCGAGGCCTGCGAAGGGAACAACTACATCTTCATTGATCCCACACAGCTGCCCTATAATGAGAAATGGGAGTTCCCCCGAAATAACCTACAGTTTGGTGAGATGGCTGATGCTCATCTGGGTCATAGAGTCAGGAAGGTGGTTAGACCTCACGAGATAGTAAAGGTCTAGTTGTCCTGACCTTCAGTCAGGACATTCTCCTGGGTACATACAGATTGATTTGGGGAGAGGTAAGGAAAGAGGGACCTGGGGACTCCTACCTCCCATTGCTGGAAAAAAAAATTGTGTGTGTGTGTGTGTGTGTGTGTGTGTGTGAGCCCAGCTACTGTCACCTCTTGATATCCTTAAGCGTCCTCCAACTAATCCCAACAGGCTCATACTGTCCAAAGAGGACATACACAGTAAGGATAGTCTGGCAGAGTCACAAAATAAGATCGTGGAATACCTTATAATTGTGTCCACTTTAAAGTAGGTGTTGTTCTTTGCCATACAGTGTATATGCTGAAAGTATTATAAAATAATAAAAGTGACTCACCCAGTCTAAGACTGAGCAGAACACTGGTCAAGGAAAGAGTCACTAGAGCTGGGGTCATATCCCATATCTGGTACCAACTCCTTGTGTGGCCTTGGGCAAATCATTTGCCTTCTCTGGGCCTCAGTTTCCTCCTCTGTAAAATTGTGGGAATTGGATTGTATGCTCTCTGAGGGCATTCTACTGCTATTTTTAAGAACCATTTCTCTTCTGTACTCACTGCCTCCCATCCCAGACATCTCTCCCCACTTTCCCCTTCCTCATCCTTTATAGGAATGACTTCCTAGCTTATATCTCTGCTTGACATCCAGTTGAGCTTGTTTCCACAGAGGAGTGTTGGTTTGAGTTCCTTGACTGTGAAACTTGCCATCCTCTGCTCATCATCACCCCCCCCACCCATGTACTCTGCCCTCCCACATCCTATCCCCACTAGAGCACTGAAGTCTTTATTTGGTGACAGGTAAGACACTGGGAGCTGGAGCCTTTGGGAAGGTAGTAGAAGCCACAGCCTTTGGCCTGGGAAAGGAAGATGCCGTACTCAAAGTGGCCGTGAAGATGCTGAAGTGTAAGTAGGATCTCAGGGTGAGGGTAAAATACAAGGCCTGCAGGAATTCAGGGTAAGGGGCAGGGTAGCTAGGGAAGCCCAGAGTGAAAGGTGGGGTCAGGAAAAGGAAGGGTGGGGGGAACCCAAGGTGAAGGGCAGAGGTTGGGGGAGTCCAGAGTGAAGGATGAGCTCTCAGATATCCATCCTGAGAGAAGTTGGGTCTTCCAAAGTCATCTCAAGAGCTAGGACTCACCCTTCTCTCTCTAGAGATGAGATGGTGGGAAGGTAGCTCCGGCCTCTGTATCCCCTGAGCTTGATATATCCAAAGGTCAGCTTGGTAGGAACTGGAGATCAGGATATTTGGATTCTCTTCTATGCTAGCTTTTGGTCTCTTGTCTAGCTCCTCAGGGGTCTCTGCCCTGTTTTTAGGAGAAGAGTCTGAATTGTGTCTTCAGACTGGAGGAGGCAGGTGTGACGAAGAGTCACAGACCCAGCCTTAATGGCTCCTGAGATCCTTGCTATGAGCACAGTGGCACTTTCTCTACCTCATACTGCCATCTCTCAGTCCTTCCTTATGTCTCTCTTTGTCTCTCTCTATCCTTCTCTATCTCATTGTGTCTGTCTCAGTCCATTGGTGGCTATTTCTCCCCATGCGTGGCTCTCTCCTTGTATCTGTCTCTGTGTGTCTTTTCCTCTCTCCCCTTCTCTTGTCCTGCTTTGATTCCTCTTCTCTGTTTTCCAGCCACTGCCCATGCAGATGAGAAGGAGGCCCTCATGTCTGAACTGAAGATCATGAGTCACCTGGGGCAGCATGAAAACATTGTCAACCTGCTGGGAGCATGTACCCATGGAGGTGAGGCACACATGGCACAGAGGGATCCAGTAATCCCAGAGGCCAGCCAGGGGTTCCTTGGGATAGGGTTCAGCGGAGAGAACAAAGAGCTCTGGGCTATGCCCCAAAAAGAGAACCTTAGAATTATAGGATGGTGCCACATCACAACGGTAAAGAGAAAAATCACCGCCCTAAGTGAGAAGCACAGCAGACTTAAATTCATCTTTCCTGGCTTCCACTCTAGCAGTATTTTTTCCTTCTATTCCCCCTGAGATCTTTAGCACGTTACCTGGGGGAGTTTTGAACATGAGACCATTCCCCCTCATCCCCCAGGGCTAAGCTGTGCCTACTGGTCCCTCCTCATCTAGGCCCAGTGCTGGTCATCACAGAGTACTGTCACCATGGTGACTTGCTCAACTTTCTACGCCGTAAGGCAGAGGACATGTTGGTGCCAACCCTAAGTTCTGAGTCTGATGGAGGTCCAGGGTACAGAAACATTCATCTGGAGAAGAAATACATCCATGGGTAAGGGTACAAGACAGCCTGGGGTGGGACACAGGCTGGGGGAAAGCATGATGTTGGGGTACTTGGGTGAGGCATGAGAAAGGGAGAGAAATGCAAGGCTATACTGACCTACCATGAGGAATAGCTATTCTAATTCACAGAGATCACTCTTAACTTTCTATGCCAGTGAAGAAACTCAGCCAATGAATCAATCAACAAGCATTTAATTACCCTCCATGTGCCAGGCATTGACTAGGATGGGGTGAGAGAGTACAAAGTCAAAAAGATGAAAGTCCCTGCCCTAAAACTGTTTACAGTCTAACAAATGGCTAATCCAAAAGGTTTTTCTCATTGACTTTGGAATATAGTCTACTCTTTGGGGAGCATTTTTGGGGAAGGGGATCTGAACAGGCCTGAAGGGGGAGTGGTAATGCTGACTGGTTGCTTAGTGTAAGTTTTAGGCTGACTGGGTATAAAATTCCTATTGCTTTCCAACACTATTTCTCTCCCCTCATTCAGC
The DNA here is from genome assembly GCA_028658325.1 of Potorous gilbertii. Taxonomy (NCBI): domain Eukaryota; kingdom Metazoa; phylum Chordata; class Mammalia; order Diprotodontia; family Potoroidae; genus Potorous; species Potorous gilbertii. Next base: position 388,175,124 of record CM053769.1, read on the forward strand.
CTAAATCTTTTACCTAAATCCAAGGTGGGTTGAGTGTAGAACATTTCCCTAGATGGCCATTTCCTTTAAAACCCTGGGGCCCCAGACCACTTGAATGTGGCACAGGTCTGTTTGGGAGGACTAAAGGACAATGGAAAGATGAGGGTGGGGGACACTTTGGGATGGCCTAAACTGGCCCTGTCTCAGTCCTCATGGCCCCCGCCTGCCTGAGGTAGTGACAACACCTTCTTTAGCCAGGGCCTGGACACCTACGTGGAGATGAGACCTGTCTCCTCCTCCTCCTCTTCTAGCTCCTTCTCTGAGCAGGGTAAGAAGAGGGCTGGGTTTGGAGTAGGGGGAAACCCTGTGTGAAAGGGAGGGGGACAGCTGAGACTTTGATTCAAGGGGCACAGGGACGAGGAAAGGAAGTGGAGAGCAGGGGATACAAAGGGACAAGATAGGGAAGCAGGGAGCAGGACTTAAGCAAACTACTCTGTGTTTAGATCTAGACCAGGAGGACGGGCGGCCTCTGGAGCTCTGTGACCTGCTGCGCTTCTCCAGACAAGTGGCCCAGGGCATGGCTTTCCTTGCTTCCAAGAATGTGAGTGTCTGAGATTTGATCCTAGCTGCTTGGCCCAGACCCACAGGAGAGGGAGCCAAAGTCAGGCTGACTCAGGCCTACTAGGGCCTACTAGGGATCAGGGACTCACCTTCCCTCAAGGGCTGGGAATCAGGGAGATTGTGGGAGAGGGAAAGAGGGAAGGTTATGAAGGATGTGTATGTATGGAACATTTTAAGTAGGTAGGAACTGTTTCATTGTTTATAATTGTATTTCCAGCACCTAACAGAGTGTTTGGCACTAATGTTTCTCAAGATAAATGTATTTGCCTGTGCATGTGTATGTAGACATGTGTTCAAATAAAGTGAGTGAATTTGAGAGCTGAAGTGACCAGGAAAATAGTTCATGAGTGACTGGGGCAGGAATAGGATCTGAGGTCTCCTCTCCCTCTCCTTTGGTAATTCTGAGACCTCAACTCTTGCAGTGTATTCACCGGGATGTAGCTGCCAGAAATGTGTTGGTGACCAGCAGGCGTGTAGCCAAGATTGGGGACTTTGGGCTGGCGAGGGACATCATGAATGACACCAACTATGTGGTCAAAGGCAATGTGAGTCATGTGAGGGGGAGGTGGAACCTTCCTTGGGCCTAGATCAAAGAGCTGGGAGAGCTGGTAGTAGGAAGGATCCGTGGGGGACCCCATGGATGCCCCCTTGGTGACAGACCAGGGACTCCCTATGTCTAGGCACGCCTGCCTGTGAAGTGGATGGCCCCAGAAAGCATCTTTGACTGCATCTACACGGTGCAGAGTGACGTCTGGTCGTATGGGATTTTGCTCTGGGAAATCTTCTCACTGGGTAATGTATGTGGGTAGTAATGCTCAGGGCCCCATCTGACAGGTTGGGGAAGCTTCTCTGGGTCTGTCCTTTGAATATTCCCTTCTAGGGGCTAAACAGCCCTCAGGGGCAACAAGCCATCACTCATTCAGCATTTGTTTGCTGAATTCTAGGGTGGGTTTTGGGAAGGACAGAATATAAAACCCAATACCTCTCCAACTGCAGGTATCTCTCCCCCAGTGCTCAAAAAAGCAGCAGCATGTGTATATACGGAGAGGGTGAAGAGGGCTGAGAAAGGCATGGGCCAGAACTGCTGCCACTATTAGAATCTTGACTTTTGCAGGTTTGAGTCCTTATCCGGGTATCCTGGTGAACAGCAAGTTCTATAAGTTGGTGAAGGAGGGGTATCAAATGGCCCAACCCGACTTCTCTCCCCCAAACATGTGAGTTCAGATGCTAGGAAGGGCTCAAATACATTCTTCTCTCAGAGGAACTGCTCAACAATGACCCAACAGGCGCTGTACCTTCTTCCTGCCTTTTGGTATTTACTCCAACCAACCTCCTGGTGTCCCTGTCCTTCAAGACCAAGTTTAAAATGGCAGCTTCTCGGGGAGCTTTCCCTAATGTCTTTTTCCTCCATGCTCTCACAATAGGCAGGCAGTTGTGAGGAAAGCACTTTACAAACCTTAATGCAGTACAGGGATTTGACTCTTCTTAAGTATGGAATTAAAGGGATCTGAGTTGGGTCTTGAAGGACAAGGAAGCCTTGAGAGGGACAGGAAAATCGCATTCCTGGTGGGGAGATCAAGAACAGGCATTGAAGACGGGGGAAAAGATAAGAGATGTTCTTGGGCTTCTCCTGTCCACCAGATACAGCGTTATGCAGGCATGCTGGGACCTGGAGCCCACTCGGAGACCCACCTTTCAGCAGATCTGCTCCTTTCTTCAGGAGGAGATGGATGCCACTGGTAGAAAGCAGGTAAGCTGGGGCCAGGGGAGAGAGGTGTGGCCAAGGAGGTACCACTGTAGACCTGAACAGGACTAACCTACTCTCCTCCATCTTCCTCTTCAGGACTATGCCAATCTGCCCAGCAGTGGCAGCAGTGAAGAGGAAGACAGTGTCAGTGAACCCCTGGACTGCTGTGACCAAGTGGACAGCAGCCAGCCCCTACTGCAGGCCAACAACTACCAGTTCTGTTAAGTCAAAGAATCAGTTTCTCTATGAAAGGGTCAACTTGCGGTATGAAGAGACACTCAATGATTTAGTTATTTCACTGAAGGGCTGGGCCCAACTTTGAAGCTCAGGAATATAAACAGGCTAGCTATTGCCCTGGGAATCCAGTTATTTTTGCATGTCAGGGTCAGAGTGGCATATGGTGTCCGTGGTCCTTCTCAACCCATTGCTGTTGTTAACAGCCTATTTTACCATCTATTGATAAATGTCATCTCAGCTCAGTAACTTTATCCTTTCCCCCTCCTCCTCCCAAATGTAAATAATTTCTGCCTTTATGGCTAAGAATTCCTCTCTCCCCATTCCCTACGGAAGACTGAACTAGACCTCAGGAACTGAAAAACTGCTTAATCAGGTGTGAGGTCCAAAGCCCAAACAATGGAGAGGGAGCATCGAATGAAGGATGGGATGCAGAGTCTGAAAGACTTGGCTTCGAATTACACCTTAGACACTTACTAGCTATGTGGCCCAAAGCAAAGGGCCTGCTTCCCCCTCTACAAAATGATGGTGTTGGATTCTATTGTCTCTAAGGTCCCTCCCAGTTTTAAATCTATAAGCCTATAGGAACAGTGACAAACCTGGAGAGGCAGAATGATAGGGCTGAGAAAGAAGTCATCGTGTTCAGAAAGTGTCAGCCATCACTAGTAGCAAAGTCCAGTTCTCAGATGGGCTATACCTCCTACCACACCTCACTCAGTTCAAAGCTTACATGTAGCATTTCTGCCACAGATAACTCCAGGGATGCATTTCCTTGGAGAGGCAACACAACAAATTAATTTTTTGAAAGTTTGTTTTTGTGGATATTTTTGGTTAGAGTTTAAGCGACTGAACTCCTAAGTCTTCCTTCCCTGATATACCCTATTTTGGGTTATTATGGCATTAAAAAGTCCAAGGTCTAATAACATTAGGACTTATCTTCTTTGGTCCTTTAAGTTATGAGTCATTGCTTTGAAGGCTGGCTAACCTTGGCATTTGGCTGGGCAGGCCCGAAATGTACTTAAAAGCAATAAGCTAAGCTGCCTACTTTTAACTAACAGTCACTTCACAGGATGTCAAAGTCAAGATTAAACTAACAATATTAACTCAATAAAGCCTCTTGATTTCTTTCAAATTAAAAACAAATAAACAAAAATCCAGAACAACAAAGCAACCCCTATGCTCCACTCCTTTCCCAAAGCTGAAATCTCTCCCCATTGTGCCTCGCACTTTCCCCTTGATGTACATACAGTTTCTTTCTCTAATCTTGACCTTCACATTGATGTGATGTCCTCTAAGAAATCAAAACTGCTGCCACAGCTCCAAAGGATGAACAACAGTGCTAGGTCTGGCGTGCCCATTGGCACAGATAACACTGGAAAGGGACAAGGGTGCAAATCTAGAGATGCTAACTGGACCCAGGCCCAGTCTTCACATAGGCATTAACTTCACTATTCCTTTGGGAATGGCTCAGTGAAACCCACCCCTGTGGCTGGTGCAGGGCCACCCCTCACCAACATGTCCCTCACATGGCTGGCATTCACATCTTCCCCATACAAAGATCACACATCCGACTTCTGCTTCACCTCAAAATGGATAATTTATTAAACGTTATAATTTGGGGGAAAAAAATCACCAACTCCTCAAATAAATTAATCCAAAAATGGCAGACTCTCACACCAAAATGGCCTTGGGTGTGTGGATCAGTTCTGCCATTCTTACAATCCAGTCTGCTTCCCCTTCATGGAAGGGATGTTCACCAACACAACATGTGTGCCACAGCTCTTCTGCCCTTGCCCGTATCCTCCCCCACCCTCCGCTCCCATGTCAACCCTGGACAATCAATGGCTAAGTCCCCATCAGCAGTGATATGGGAATGTAGAGGAGGACGCAGCTGGAAAGAAAGGAAGGGGCACTGCCTTCCTCAAAGCTACAGTTGGGAATGATATGGGCAAACCCAAGAAAGAGAAATTGGGTGCTCCTAGGCCAACTGGTCCCTGACTAATGATCTTTCAGTGGAGGACTCTCTGGCTTCCCACTGCTGCTCCCTAAAGCTGCTTCCAGATTTGGTGTTTATTGTAAGAAAAGACTTAGGCCATGAATGAGACATAGCACCAGAAAGAATAAAGTGCCCAAAGAAGTGGAAGCTGGGAATCACAGCACTAACAAGCCTGATTGAACCATGCAAAAGCCCTGCAGGGTCTCCAGATATCCTCTCTCAGAGTCAGAAATGAAAGAGACAGTGAGAGCTTCCTAAAAACAGGGCTATGACATGGCAGCCCTGCAGGAAGGGGCCCCTCAGCAAGAGTCTGTTTCTTGGCCTCCTGTCCTGATCTATCGCATCCCCCATTAGGTAGATGGGAGCCCAAGACCCACCACACACACTCTTGGAAAACTGGATTCCTGGGGTAGGAGGTGGGGATTGGAGGGGAGCAGTGGCAGTTACAGACTGGCTTTGACATCCTAAGTGCTATTCCATGGCTGGAAGAGGATTCTGGAGTATCCACCATCATCAAACGAAGGTGGGACACAGCTCTGAAAGGAAACTGTCTTTACGGGGGGCTTCTTGCCTGCCCTGAGAACAGACGGAAGCACATGGCTCTTTGGTCATCACAAGCAGTCAAAGGCAAATGGCCTCTCTCTCACTGGAAGGGGGAGGGAGTCACTGCCAGCCCACTGGATGTATCTGCCTGGGGGCACCCCCCCAACTATGGCTTGAGACAGAAGGAGCAGTGCCTTCAGGGATGAGCCTGGCTTACTCAGAAGCCTCCCTCTCCTCACCCTGAGGATCCAAATCTTCGTCAATCTCGGTCTTGATCTGTGCCACCCCCAAGCGATAGAGAGTATCTCGGATGACCACCTCTCCTGGCTGGCAGCTCTGTACAATGTCCTGAATCTGCCGATTGACAATCTCTCGGCTGGTGAGAAAGTCTATGAGGCGGTTGTAGAGGTAATAATGAGTGGCATTGTCAAAGGTGACAGGTCGCTGGCGAATGTTGCTTGTCTTGCTATCTGCAATGGCAGTGAGGACAGCTTCGTAGGGTTCCAGCTCTCTGCATAGGGAGAGCGAGTGGTGCCTGGAGCTAGGGTCACTGGGGTTGTTTGGGTCTGTTCCAGTGTGAACGATGCGCCGGGTGGTAGTTTTGGTGACTGGGTGCTGGACTGAGGGCTCGGCTACTGTCATATCCACAGTGTAGTGTCGGTCCAAAAGTTCTGGGCAGGACATGTACTGTAAGACATATTCACAATAGAAATGATTAGTAAATTCAGGCCAGGGACCACACTGGAAGAGGGGAAGATGTTTATCTGGAGAGGTAGATAATCTTCCTTCAAGTGGCATATTCTGGGCTATGTATTTAGTAAGGGCCCAAATCCTGAGGAGGAATAGATTAGTGAGAAAATACCTGGTGGCGGGGTGGGGGAAGGTTGTCTCAGTCTGCTTCAATGTGTCTTTAATACTTCAGAAAAGCTAATGATTAAGTTCTTTTGTCCTCCAATGTTGATCTTAATTTTCCCATACCTTAGAAAATAGTCTGCATGAACTGCTGTATCCAAAGCAAATTTTGTCAGCTATCTGCCTATATCCATAAACTTTTCTGCCAGAGTTATTCTTTTGGCAGAACTATTGAGAGGCCAGAGTGCCAGACACACAATGTTGATGTATCATTGTGTCTCACTAGTGAAATAAGGAAAGGCCAAAAGGGGACTAGCAGGAAGTTTAGCATGAAACTGAGGGACCCAACTTCTTCCACCTGAGTTCCTTAGCCAACATTTTGCATAAACATCAGCTATGGAATGACTATCACATCACATTCCCAATATCTCACAAAGCAAGTGACAGGTTCTGTTTTTAGCAATTTACTGTCTTAAAGATTCATATAAAATCAATAGACTTGGGTTCTCTTGATATTCATGCTCTGCTGCTAACTGGCTGTGTCATTTTGGCTAAGTCACTTTACTAACCCAAAAGGAACCAGAAGAAACGTGACAAGGTTAAAGATTGGTAAGTAAGTTCGACATGAACCAAGTCCCAGGCAAATCTGTTCTTTGTGGCCCAGGGGTATATACCAAGGACCTTTCGATGACTCACTGCTGGAGGCTCTGTAGGGCTGGAGAAGCAGCCCTGGTTCCTCCCCCACATCTGGCTGGTCAGTTCTGGGTAGCACAAGTCAGCGCACAAGGACACTGGTGTGGCCAGATCCACTACATAGACTGGAGGCCAATGGCGTGAGGAGGTGAGCAGATCCACGTGGTCACGAGCACTTTCCCCTCGAACCAGGTACTTGGAGCCACATATCACCTGAGACGAGAGGCCACAAGACACAGATGAAGGAACACGACCACAATCAGTTTAAGGAATAATGCAATGACTGAGAATATCCTAAAGTACTTGCTACTTTCCCAGATTAAAAAAAAATTCTGATCTGAAGAGAGAGGGTTCAAATCAGTACAAACTCTACATCCACCTCCCTTCCAACCAGTTTCCTCTTCAGGTGAAGCTGCTAGATCTGAATGTCCTATGGGTCATCTAGTGGCACAAGAGAGCAAACCCTGTTCTCAGTTGTCACACAGTGCTGCCTTGCCCCGATTCTGTGCTTTTCTAGAAAAGAGCTGGTTTAATACATCTGCAGAAAGACCAGAAGGTGAATGTCAAAGCCGTCTCTGCTACTTCTGCTTACTCAGAGCAGACAATAAGAATTCCATGATCAAGGAACCAAATCCCTTCCCTCTACTAGCAACTCTAATGTTTCCTTACCTGGTGAGGACACACCTTGTAGATTTTGCCCCCAGTAAGGTGAGATGGAGGTTGTCTAGCTCCTCCCCCATTCTGTATAGATTCATAGAGAGCCAACAAGGAGTAACAGAGCTGATCCTGTAGAACAAAAGGAAAGAAAACAGAAATTGCTATATCAGAATCTGGCTCCAGGACCTGTTTAGTGATGTTCCCTTCTGGAGATCTGATCTGAACTTCTCTGGCTCTGGGTGCTGGTGTATAGGGCTGCCCACATTGCTTTGATTGTTACACAAAACATAAAACTCTCGACAACACTCTGTGCTATGCAGCACAAGAAAAAAGGAGACTTAGATCCAGGGATATATACATATATAAAAGAATCTTGTTGTTCAAAAAAAAAATCATTAAAAATGAAATATTCGTGTATTGAGTATTTTATTTCTGCAAAAACTAGCAAGCTATATCATAACCAATTGTTTGACTGACTTCAGTGCTTGCTTAGTCTCCTTGGGGCCACAGTTTTGCAGACAAAGCCCTCAGTGTAACCGATGTTACTCACCAAAATTCTTTCCAACTAGTAGGTCATCAGCAAGAACATTCTGAGGCTGGTTTTGAATGTAATCTACTTTATAAATACATGAAAAGTTCTAAAGTTGACAGAAAAGATAAGATTCACTCTGTGTTTAGGTTTTAAGCTCAAAAGAGTGGAGCTCATTTCTTTCCCAAATTTTGATGCCCACCTCAGATAGCAATGCCCCAAAGTCCTGGTGCTGAAGGAGAGAGACCTCTGGCAATCTCCAGGAAGGCTCTCTGGAAGAGAACTCATCAGGCTGAGATCACATCACCTGGCCATTTCAAACAGGTCTGTCAGACACACTGGTGGGCATTTTAAAAATCTGTGCCTGTGGCCTGGTCTATAGCTCCCCCTATATTGCACTGTAGAGTCCTCCGTGACGGCCGAGTCATATAAATCTAACTGACCTGGGCTGGAACTTCAGACAATTTTGCTATTCTAAGAATGCTAGTAAAACTTTAGGGATGATAATCAGACATGAAGAAAGAGAGGGAGGGGAGGGAAGAGGAAAAGAAAAGAATTCACCAAACTTTCAAGCCAGTGATAAATACCTTTCCCCTTCTTCTTAATACTGGAGACCTCACATAGGACCACTAGTTCTTATTGGCATGAGGGAATTTAACCACTCTCAGCTCCTCTATGAATTCCAAGAACCCTAGAGCTGTATGTCAAGGGTTCCTAACCAGCACATTAGCAGTAAATCGGATACACTGCTATCCAACGTTGCTGGTCTGTGTGTTGTTTAATGTATATGAATTATTTGGAATTCATACAAAGTCAGGCAATGGGTATATATTTTGTCTAGATAAGACAGCTGGTAGAGAATGATGATTCTAAATATAAGTTTTATTCAGGCTACAAAAATGAGATTTGTGCAATGTGAAAGTCTACATGACAAAAGAATGAATTTAGATGGCAGTGAGGAAGTAGAAATTGAGAAATTTCACAGATTAGGGAGCAGAGAATTTGACTGAACAAGCATTTATTAAATGCTTACTATGTGTCAGGCAGTGTGCTAAGCACAGATGATACAAAGAAAAGTAAACATAAAGTGCTTGCCCTCAAGAAACTCGCATGCTAATGGAGGATACAACATAAAAGCTATTATGCACATGTAAGACATACACCCAGTAGACAGAAGGTGATCTCAGATAGCTGTTACCTGGGAAATGTCTCTGGAAGAAGAAGGGATCTTAGCTGAGTCTTGAAGGAAGCCAGAAGGCAAAGGTGAGGAGAGAGAACATGGGGGTCAGGGAGTGAAAAGACATGGATTCATGAGAGTTACATGGAAGTGTTATGGAAGACAGCAAGAAGGCCAGTGTTGCTGAATCATAAAATTCGTGGAGAGGAGCTAAAGTATAAGAAGACTGTAAGAGATACCAATCAGAAGACTAGTGAAAATGTCCAAGGATGATATGATGAGAGCCTATCCCAGAGCTGTGGTACATGAAAAGAGAGAAAAGGGAACACATACGGAAAATGCTTTGAAGGTAGAAATGACAAGGCTGGCCAATAGACTGTATGTGTAGAGTGAGGGCAAGAGAAAAGTGAAAGATGATATTGAGGTTGTGAGCCTGAGTGACTGAGAGGATGATGATGTCCTTGAACAGAATACGCATGCTTGAAAGAAGGAAGGGCTTGGAGAAGATCATAAGGTTTTTGACATGTTGTATTTGAGCTGCCTAGGGGACATCAAGTATAAAATATTCAAAAGGCATGTGATGATGCAAAAGAGCTCAGGAGAGAGGTGAAGGCTGGAGGTAAAGATGTAGGGATCCTCTGCACAGAAATGATCATTGAACACATGGAAGCTGAGGAGAACATCAAACAGAGAATATAGAGGGCAAAGAGAACTCAGGTTAGATTCTAGACACCCATGTTTAGTGAACATAACTAGAAACTAGGAGAGAGCAATGTCATTAAAATCTATAGAGAGAGTGTCTCCAGGAGAAGAGTGTAATGTATAGTGTCAAAGACTACATTGAAGCAATTGTATAATTTCTCTTCTGCTGAGGAAAGCTAACTTAGGATTACTTTCTTTTTGTCATTTTTCTTCTCTTTATCTTAGAAGGAGTTTTTTTTTTAAATTCCTTAGAAAATAGCTCCGGGTGAAAAGGAATCTAGAAAAAGGCAAGGTTCATTCATTGAGGAAAGTATGCTTTACTTTTCTAAACAATTAAATTCAATTAAAATCATTCATTCTGATTGGTGCAAGCACCCAAGTTCCCCAAGTGCCACCTCTTTATCCTGCTCACCTTTGTTTCCTCTGCCCCCCAGGGGATACCACACAGCCCCAGAAGGTGCTGCAGCTGCTCTTTGCTATAGGAGCCAATCTCTTCCAGCTTCAAAGTGCCTTCCTGAAGTAGTCTCACCAGGGAGCTGCCGTTACCTGTAAAGAGACAGGGGCCGTGGGCAGGGGAGGACAGAAGGATGTCTGCCAAATACAGTCAAAATAATGAGGCTGGGAACAGGAAGCGTTCTAGGTTCATATAGCAATTATAGGAAATGAAGACTCAGAGCTTCCATATGCTGTAGGGACAGTAGGAACCAATGGTGAAACGTTAAGCCATTCTTCTAGAGTTTTATTCCTATTTGACTTCAAAATGTAGTTACATGACTATATTCCCAATGAGACAGGCGCTACTCCCAGACTGGTAGCCCAAGCCAGGAACCGAGACTTATTGTACCATTACTGATCTACCACATTTCCCACTTCCAGGTTCTGAAAAACACCAGAAAGCCCCAAAGGAAAAAGGATCATCCAAGTGACTGAATTCTCACTCTATTCAATTTTCCTGGCTATTAGCTAGAAAACCAGACTCCATCATCAATACTTAGATAGCCAAATAGGTCATATACCTTTGACTTATAATACCTCTGAATCAGAAAGTACCTGCAAAGTTGACATAAAAGACTTCAATGCTTCTACTTCAGAAGCTCCTGATGTGCCATTTAAAAGTCTCTTCCATATGTATTTTTGTTCTCCAGTCTCTGTTTTTAAAGTCGAAGAAGTTGGGGAATGTTTGCAGAGACCCCATCAGTAGCCACTACCTTTCTAGAAATACTTTGCTATGCTACAGATACAATCTATTTGTGGATCAAAAGAACTTGCTGGGCATTATCACTAGTTTGTCCTAAAGAGTTATACCTACAATCTCAACTTGGTTTTCCAAAGAATCACAATCTCCCCATCTCTTTAAATGCTTAGCTCCAAGATAGCCTTACCAGGAACTGACTGGACTTCCAGGTTCTTTTCCTTCTCAGTGTTGACAACCACAGGTCCTCTCATTAATGGTGGGAAGAAGGGGGCGATGACAGAAGCATCAAATTTGGTGATAGGGATGCTGGCAGGAAAGGCCATCTGTTCAATCACCTCAGTCTCCATTGTGGACCAGAAATCCTCTACATTCACCTCACTGGAGCCCAGGAACTCTGGCCAAGTGAACTAAAAGGTAAATTTGAAAATGGTCACTCAATCAGTAGGTACCTAGTCCCATAAGCCACAAAATCACCTGAATTTCAAAACTTAATAATTATAAGGGCCTAAGACTTAAAGCAAGGAAGTACCAACTAACTTATTTTACAGAAGGCTAAAAACGTTTTTTAAAAAGTGGTATGGAGGGGATATATATGGTCCCTATTAAAGAAGCAGCTGGTATTAACAAAAAGGAGAAGGTATAGTGAGTAAAGAAGAAGGATCTCTCCATTTATTGAGAAAGCGATTAAAGAGGCAGTATTAGAATTTCTGAACCTAGCAGATCTTTGCCTAAGGAAATCAAAAGCAATTTCTCTGTGCTGGGGATGACTGATTGAGACTAATGAATACTCAGAGTAATGAGAAATTTTAGTAAGCATAATTAACATATTTATTGACAGGAAGTCAAAAAGAGGCTGAAAGCCAAGAGAAGAGATAGGCCTAAGCTGTAATAAGACCTTATAAGGACTATTTTATAAGATTAAAAAAGTAAAAAGTATAAACACAGCTTTCGGTTTATCTCTGCAATAATATTTAAATAATACTTTTATTTATACCTTAAATATGGGACAAATAATTTTAGATAAAAGTTGTTCCACAAGCATCCCTTTAGAAGTTCAATGTCTTCAAAGGGTATTGAGGGTGTTAAATGAGAAAAAAAAAGACAAAAACCTAAATCCACACAGAGATCCTGGGGGTAAAGGGGTGTCTAGAACGATTCTGTTCTTAGGGTTTGAAGAAGTAAAAGAGAAGGGAGGGTAAAAGGAGGAATATACTAGAGGAAGAAGGGGATGGAACTTGCTATTTCTCTTCATTTCAGTGTGTAAGAAGACTATTGCTGTTGCTTGTCTTTTGTTCTGGAAGAGGACGGGGACATCAGGAAAGTGATACCATCACTTCCAAGTACATTGGATTTAAGTGAGACAGGACTGTGCAAAGTCAGCAACCTCACTCTCTCCTCCAGAGTCATCTGGGTCCAGTGGCAAGATCTAGATCCGGAGGCCTGGGGATGACCCTGGATGCAGTATACAAACTAAGAGAAAGAGGCTGGGGCAGTTTAGCACTAGAAAAATCTCTCTTTTATCTGAAATAAACAAAGGAGAGTTGAACATGCTCATGTACACACAGTTTGTTTGAAATACATTAAATTCAACAGGATATTAAGTGGGGATCAGAAGGGGTAAGTTGAGAGAGAGAATAATCAAGGGTGGAGAACAATCTCAAGTAAAACAAACTTGCTGATCCTGAAGGAGCAGAGTGAAAGAGGGGCGAGAAGAAAAAAATTACACAATCTAAGAAGAAACCTCAGACAACTGGGGAATAGTCGAACAAACTGTGGTACTAGAAAGTAAGAGAATATTATTGAACTGCAAAAAATGAAAGAAACAATTTCAGAGAATTCTTGGTAGAGAAGAAAAATAATAACAGGAACAGTAATAATAAATTAACAACTACGACTACTAGAATTTATACAGGGCCTCCTGTGTGTCAAGCATCGTGCTAAGTGCTTTACAAATAATATCTCATTTGACCTTTACAACAACCCTGTGAGGTAGGGGCTGTTATTGGCCCTCATTCAGCAGTTGGGCAGACTGAGGTAAATAAGTGCTAATATTCACTGTGCCACATAACTGCCCATAACTGATAATATAGATTAACACAGAGTGAAACAAACAGAACCAGAACAATTTATACAAGGACATAACATGCAATAAAAAGCAAAAAAAAGAAACCCACTCAACTCTGGAAGACGTAAGAGTTCTGATCCTTAAAGCAATGACCAATTCCAGAGGATCTATGATAAAGAATTTCACTCACCTCTAGACCGAGAGGTTATGAACACAAAGAGCAGAAAGAGACATATAATTCTGGACATGGCCACCATGTGGATTTGCTTTGACTATACTTACTTGTTACAAGGGTTTTCCCTTTTTCTTTTTCCCATTTAATTAGGCAGGGGGGAGGAGGGAGGGAAGTTGAATTACCAAAGCTAAAAAAAGAGGGCCACTGAAACACTTTTCAAATGCGTATAACAGAAGAAAGTTTAGAAATGTAGGACAATTCTGACAGTGACATATAGAACATTTTACACAATTTATATATTATATATTTCTAGAAAGTAAGCACTGTGAAAAAGAGCTACACAACTTGATATAGAATCTTCTGTTTTCTTCTGTATATATGGAAATCCTCCATATATATCCTCTCCAGATTGGAACCTTACAAAGAGTTATTAATTTGACTCCATTTCTATCGGTTCTTCCCTACAAATCAGTGCTGTTGCAAGAGCAGGTTTAGGAACAGGCCTTTACGCAAATTCTCTAACTTGTCTTGAAGTAGCCAAGTCAGGGCATGCTTTCCTTCTCTGAGCAGCACTAAGGCCCCACTGGAGCACTGCAGTGAAGGACACCAAGAGCTCTAGTCAAACCCTGAGAGCATCTCACAAAGAACATATTACCTCCACATTTTTCAAAGCCAAAACATTCTCTTCATTCCTCTGGGCCATCTCTACTTTGGGAGCTACTCCACAAACACCACAGATCATGTCATTGTAGTCTCGGACAGTGAGGCATTCAAATGCCCAGTAGCCACTGCACAGCAACTCCTGGAGCTGGCTCAGTTCTTCAGAACCCAGTGTTTTCTCTGGAACAAGAACAAGATTACAATGAATTTCATGCAATCATTAGATGTCTTCCAAGGCATTAAGTGTGAATCAGCTCTTACTTTTAGGGACAAGAATTACTGTTTGAGAAGTAGGCATAATGACCTGAAAATAAAATCAGGCCTGAAGGGCATCTTCTTCCCATCAAACCATAATGGAAATTAGCATTTTAAGATTCAGGAAACCTGAGCTTGACTTTGACATCAAGGGCTAACTCTAATCCAGTAAGGAAAGCCAAAACAAGGATGGGTAGAGATGTAGACCAATTCTAGTTTCTTTAGAAGACACAAAAGGGGCACACAAAGGTACACAAGAATAGTTCCCAAATGCTCAGGAGTACAGCTTTTAGACCATTAATCCCTTGACCCAATGCTCCAACAGATTTGAGGTAAGAAGTCTTGGCAGACACTGCATTTTAGATGACTCCAACACAACACACAATGACTCAGGTTACTCAGGTAACCCTAAAGGATGATGAAAGTTCTTCAAAGTTAGGGGTGTCAAAACTGTGCAACGGAAAGAATGCTACTCCGGGGTTCTGGCCTCAGCTCAGCAGCTAACTTGTAGTATGACCAAGCACCAGTCATTTGTTCCTTCTAAAATCGTGTTATGTCACAAAAATATGGAGATTTTTCAAAATTGTCCAATCTACAAGAAAAAAAACCCACTGAGGCAGAGCTCTGAATCAATGGCGTTTTATTAAAGGGTCTCTGGCCCCCTCTAATGAAGTGGATCTTAGATTTTCCTCATGATCTGAGATGCCCCCTTCCTCCAAGGCCTTAATTTTATAATGCTTGATACCCGGACAATGCAAGTGGAGCAGAACAGAAATACAGAGTCTTTTTGGTGAGTAGAGCTTGCTCTTGACCTTCTAGGAGGGTTTACACAAAATAAAGAATCACATTGGCTGACAAATGGACTAGTAAGCAGACCATACCAGAACTATCTTGACCTTTCAGCCAAGCCAATGAGCACAACTATGGGCTGGTAGAAAGGCCAGCAACCAGGTAGCTCACTGGCTATGTGTTCATGGTCATCTCCCCATGTTGGGCAACAGAAGGATGAAAAGGGATGGAGGGGCAACAAAAATTGCTAGGGGGCTTTCCATGTAATCGAGTCACATCTGCCATGATGGGCTTGGTCACCATAACAAGGAAAAGCAAGGGTGAAGGTCCTCTAGTTAGCTTTCTATGATTAAACAAATGAACTTACAATCTGCAGTTTACAGCTCTGAGACCTATTATTGGACCTTACAATCACTATCCCTATGGATTCATATCAAACTGATTAATACTGACTGGAACAAAATAGGGGTCCAATAAAGCATCTATCACAAAAGAACTCTCTCAGCTCTCCTCTGGTTTTAGGCTGTAAGATTTAAGGGAGTTTCAGACTGCTTTTTCCTTTCAGATCAATCAGTAATTTCAAAGTGATTTTCCTAATCAGCTTCTACAACCTAAAACTTTGTTGCTGCTTAAGGCCTGAACTCAGATCTCAGTCCTTACCTGTATGTTCTTGGACTGATTCCAGGACACTGCTGATGGCCACCTTAGGGTCCTCTCCCAGTTTGATGTGATTTCTGATTGCAAAGAGCAGATCCAAACTCACCAACAGTTTGCTCCCCACATTAAAGAGACCTAATAGTTAAAAGGAAAAAAGGAGTCAGTCTTTTGGACTGGATTCTGGAATGCCAAACATCCTAAATGCCAACCTATCCTAATAATCAAGGTCCAGGAGGAAGTGAATGCTAGGAATCCCCTTCCCTCACCTCTCAACCCCCAAATCACTGATTAGTATTCAAGACAAGTCTAGCTAACTGAACTTGTGTGACATTTACACAGGAAATGGACCAAGAAGATTCACTCATCATTTCTTCTTTAACTTCTCTGTGGGGAGAGACAAGGTCAAAAGAGAGAATAGGATAAATAGGATGGAGGGAAATATAGTAAGTCTTCCACAACATGAATATTCTAGAAATCTTTAGCAAAACTACACATATATAGCCTATATTGAAATGCTTGCCTTCTCAGTGGGGATGAGTGGAGAGGGGGAGGAAGGGAAAGAAGTTGGAATTCAAAGTTTTAGGAAAGAAGGTTGAGAATTGTTTTTGCATGCAACCTGGAAATAAGAAATATAGGTAATGGAGTAAAGAAATCAATCTTTCCCTACAAGAAAAGAGAGAAAATGGGAATAAGGAAAGGGAGGGGTGTGACAGTACGGAGGACAGATTGGAGGAAAAGATAATCAGATTGTATGGTGTTTTGGGGTAGGGGGAAGGGAGAGATGGGGAGAAAATTTGGAACTCAAAATCTTGGGGAAATGAATGTTGAAAACTAAAAATAAATAAACAAGAAAGAAAAACTTCTCTGGTTTCATTCCTTCTCTCCAGATACACTCATTTTGGATTTCTTTGATTTCTCTCCCCACCTTCTTTATAGCTCTGTTTTGTGTGCCATCTTACTCCCGTAAGACTGTAAGCTTCTTGAGGACAGGAATCATCTTTCTTATTTGTATTGCCAGCACTTAGCACAAGTGCCTGACACAAAGTAGGTACTTAGTAAATGGATGCTGAGTAATAGTAAATTCAAACTCTTCAATTGGAGAGATTATTCTAAAAGGCAACTGAGCTTTGTTCACTAGGCTTTGGGGCATATCTCTAGGGAAGCTTGGAAGTTACAATTTAGGGGCTATAAAAGTAGAACTACTTTATATGGTAGGAAGGTAAAAGTGGGCCCCCATAATCCCTTTAAATGATGATTCATTACACATGTATAATGTATAAAATACATTCAAGAGGAGTTTAGATGGGTTCAAAAATAATGAGTTGAGAAGAGAAAAAAGATATTTTAGGACAGTCACAATTTTCCACTTTTACTTGATGTATCTGCAACAGTACCACAGTGCCTGCCACAAAATCCCAAAGTTGAAAGAATTTTAATCATCTATCTAGTTCAACCAATGTATAAAAGAAATCCCCTAATACAACCTCAGCCTTTGCCTGAAGACCTCCGAGGAAGGGAACAATAGCTCCCCTCCGGACAGCAATAAGTGTGAGGAAATGCTTCTGAACAGTGATGCTAAATTTGTCTCTGCAACTTCCACACACAGCTCCTAGTCTTGTGTTTTAGAATCAAATAGATCAGGTCCTTCCTCTACACAATAGTCCTGCAACCTCTTGAAGAGAATGCTCATCCCCTGCTCTCCCTAACATATCCAGCTCTTTCAATTAACTCTCATGTCATGGACTGAAGGCCCATCGATATCCTGGGGAAAAGCACTGATCCAGTGACTGGAATGGATCACAGGGCTGACCGATCCTCAATGATTTGGGACATTAGACTTCAGAACTCATCACATGGGCTCAGCTGGAGTGGAAATGATCTGCCTACCTGTGTAGATGTCTATGAAGCTGTGCAAGGCCAGACACTGTGGATTCAGACACATCTTCACCTGAGCAGTAACCAGCTGTAATCGGTTTGCTGTCAGCAACCAGCACTCCTGTGGTCCAGCCAAGGAGCTAAAGCAAAAAAAAAAAAAAGAAAGAAAAGGGGGGAAAAGGCAGAATAGACACCAACTCCTAATGGAGCTACAAGGTTACGTGAACCAGGGTGATATTTTCAAGAACTGATAGAAAAAATAGGAAATGATTTTAAAAGCTTCAGCTCTAAAAGGCTTTCCAGATCATCTAAATGCTGCTTAGTTACAAGTTCTTTCTTTCTCATCACCACTAAATTTAAGTTCACTGTTCCTCCCCATCATACACTCACCTAAACCCATAGTTTCTGAAACTATGCTTCCATCTGTGTGTTTCAGTCTTGGTAAATTCCAAATTGGTCAAAATGTTGCTTAGGGTGTAGGGATGTCAGAATAAATACTCAATACTGAATTAATATCTAATTCTAAGAAAATAAGTTCTGTGGAGAGAACCTCAGGAAAGGCAGAGTATATATAATAAAATGTCTCAAAATAAAGGGGCTTGAAAAAGGCCTCTGAAAGGTAGGGCACAGTGTAACTAGAAATGGAGTAAGCAGGGGCCAGGATAAGGCTAAAAGGGGCTCTTACTTTTGTCCCCCTTTGAATAATGGGCTGCTACAGAGGAGGCACTGCGTGGATGGAGATTCGTAATAATTCGACCAAGAGGTCTGCTCGATGGTGACCGTCTCCTCACTCACGTTGGACAGGATGAGTCGGGAGCTGTTGAGTTCGTGGATCAGGGTGAAGACCTCGGCCAGCTCCGACTCATTCTCTGGGATCTGCAGGACCTTGCGCAAAAGCTGCAGTGTGGACTGGCGTTGGATCTCCTTCTGGGCCTGGCTCAAGGGCTCAGCTGTATTCAGCACATCGGGGGATGGCGAGCTCACCTCCTGGGATGAGATGGAACTGTTCACCAGGTCATCGGGGCAGAATGTGACAACCCTGGAGTGCACACCCAGTTATGGAGGCCCAGGACCTTGGGTCTTTGCTGCCCTCTGGAATAGATGCAAGGGCCAGTCCCCAAGTAAACATCAGCACTGCCTTCCTGGCCCACCAACTCTAAAAATATATAAAGCTAACTCTTTCCAGCATTTGTGGCAGAACAAAGCACTATAAACTCATGAAATTATTGCTGACTTGGAGTTTACAGCTGAAAGGTAGGGACAGAAGTTTTCATGTTCAAAACTTTATTTTCTTCAACTGCTATTTTCCTCTTGAACCTCAACAAAATTAGCCATTCAGCCAAGACAAGGCTTCTTATGGGTACTTAGTAAATTGCCTGATTTGTGGTACTGAATATAACAATATAATCCCCTGGCCCATTTTTCAAAAGGATTAATTTCTCATCTCCAATGTCTATTTTAATTTATATTTTACAAGATCCCAAGTGTGGTTTTAAAAAAAACTACTTGATCTTAACAACAGCTAACAATAACATGTATTAGAGTTTAACAAGAGTTACAAAACTGGAGTTTTAATTAGGTGCCTCTAAAGGCACCTAAGGACAGAGAGGATAAATCCAGGCACAAAATCCCTAGACAAAAATCTATTTTTATTATAAAAATAAACTCCAAAATCATGAGATGTAGGATGAAGGAGTGAGTTGAATCCAAGGGACAGTGGGGAGGGAAGTAGCCCTACATACTGCACCTCCACAAGTATTGCAATTATCTAGAGATGGACCCCACAACTAAACATGACAGATGTCTCCTGTAATTTCTACTTGACCTTAGAAAAGAAATCACCAATTTAAGGGCAGGGATCAATTTGTGTGCTACAACCTGTAAAGTGGAAGGCAGCCAGCAACCTCAAGTGAAAACAGCCAAGAGTCTTTCAAGGCCTAGACCCTGATGAGCGGTGTTGGAGAAGGGTTTAGAACTATCTACTTATCCGAAATAGCAGGAACACTGACCAGTTACATTCTTTGAAAATGGGAGTTGGAATCAGAGAACTGTGTTCAAAAAGTGGTTCTATTATTTATAACTTAAATGAATCTCCTCTGGGCCACAGTTAATTTGTGAAATTAAGGAATTGGATTAAATGATCTCTAAGATCCTTTCCAGTTCCAAATTCTATGATCCAGTGTTTAAATTCCTCCCTTTGCCTACTCTGTCTTGAGTGGTCCTAAACTCAACACGCTCTAAGCCTGCTTTACCTAGCAACAAGTATGCTAACTATAGGAACCAATAGCTCAGAAAGAAAATTTCCCATTAAGTGGGACACCAAAATCCTGCCTAATGAATAAAAGTCAAACTCCTTTTGCTTGTCATTCTAATCCCACCACAATCATGCTCCTGGCTACTTTTCTAGCCTTATTTCATATCATCCTGCTATAAATATTCTGTGATTCAAATAAATTGGACTCTTTTCTAGCTCCTGAACAAGCCCTGGGCTCTCAGAGCTCCTCTCACTGTTCCATATGCTTAGAATGCCATCCAACTCCCTGGCTCAGACCTCATACAGCATTTTGTTATGTACCAAATACACAATATTATAGAAGTGCATTATAGTTAACTATATTTACATCTCATTTACCCCTTCCAATACTCTGAGTTCCATGAAGGCAAAGGTTATTTAAATTTTGTATCCTCAGTATCTACCACAATGCCCTCTTCACAGCCAGTAACTAATAAATGCTTGATGAACAAATGAGACAAACCCTTGTGAGTGTGAGAACTTGCCACACTCAAAGCTGGTGATACAGGTAAAGCGTTTTTCTGTAGGCCAAAATACAGTTACATTTTGAAGAATTTCCATGCAGAAAATAAAATTGGATGTTGTCTAGATAATAAAAACCAATGTGAAAGTGAAGCCTAAATGAAATACAGCATGTTTTAATTCAAAAGAACTCTATAGCACCAGACTAAAGTCCTCCAGAATCAGATCTCTAAACATTTGCACCATCACCTCTCAGAAAATACAAAAACTAACCTTTTGTTTCCCCCAGAGTTCCATATCAGGGCTTAGTCTACCACCTGTTGCTTTGGTTTGTCCTTCATACTAATTAGGGGCTTGCAGATGGACAAAGTGTGAACCACCATGTTAGCCTAATAGCTTTGCACTACACTAAAACACACTTACAGTGATCTAGCAGAACACTTGAAATCTGATAGAACTGTGATTTTCTACAATAAATCTCAACCCAAAATCAGCATATATACCCAAAGGAGGTGGGAAGAAAAAAGAACTCACAACAGACTTGGGTGTTTTCTCAGTTCGGTCTTTGGCAAGGTTGTAGCCGCAGCTGGGACAAATTCGTGGCTTGTGCCTGTTGGTGTATACATAGCTACAGGAGGGATTCTTACACTTTCCTCGGCCTCTTGATGTCGCCAGGCCCAAGTCCTGAGGAAAATATAACATTCAAACTTACTGACCTCTATATCAGAATAACATATCAGCAAGTCATGCAAGAGCAATTAAGATACTTTGACTTAATCTCATTCCCAAGAAGCTCAGTCACATAGAGCCTTCCTTCAACTCTAATCAAACACTCCAGTTTGACTCTGTCACCAACTTGCAGTGTGATCTTGGGCACATCTCTGGGTCTCAGCATACCAATTTGTAAAATGAAGTTGGTCTAGATCAAGGTTTCTTAATCTGGAGACCACAAACTTGGGGAGTTTTGGGTATGTATTTAGTATTTAATTTTTCCCCAGTTACATGCAAAAACAATTTTTAACATTTTTTTTTTAAATTTCAAATTCCAAATTCTCTCCCTTCCTCCCTTCCCTACTCTCCTTCACTGAGAAGGCAAACAACTCCATATAGGCTATATATGTGTAGTCATGCAAAACATATCCATAATAGTCATGCTGTGAAAAAAAACAGACCAAAAAAAAACCAAGAAAAATAAAGTGAGAAGAAAAAAATCCAAAGTTGTTTCAATCTCTATTCAGACATCATCAGTTCTTTCTCTGGGGATTGAAAGCACTTTTCATCTTTAAGTCCTTCAGAGTTGTCATGGATCATTCAAGAACAGCTAAATCAATCTTAGCTGATCATCTTATAATAATACTGCTGTTACTTTGTAGCCCACAAATTTCACCTTGCATCCATAAACTTGTTTTTAAAAAATGGTGCTACTGTATGTCTATATAATTGGTTTCCTTTGTAATCCTACATTTTATTTTATGCATTAAGAAACATTATTCTGAAAAGGGATCCGTAGGTTTCATCAGACTGCTAACAGAGTCCATGACACAAAAAAGGTTGAGACCCTGGTTTAGATGTTATCTAGCATCTTATCTTACACAGCAGGTCCCTGTAGCTCTGACAGTCAAGAATTCTACGACAAAAAATTACCAAGAGCTCCATTGGGCAGACACTCCTACAAGGAACAGCTACCTCCCGTGAGCCCACAGCCCAGGTCCCCGAAACAGTCACTCCCCACTTTGTTAGCCCTTACTTGACATTCAGTATAACAGTTTTTATGTTAATGATCAACTAGGTCAGTTGAAACAGATAACCTGAGTAAAATCACTGACTGGGAACACTACCTCCTTAGAGAACTAGGTCTTATTCACTTCTGAAATTCTGAAACGAATCCAGGTGATCTAGCAACAGCAGGGTTGGCTGAATAAGAATCAAACCATCAGTCAATCTGCCCAATTATTACAAGGGATTTGTTTGGCTAGGTTAGTGCTTTGGAGAGATTTAAGAGAAAAGTCATTTGAGAGGACCAAGAACTACTCATTGGTGGAGTGGAATATTAATAGCTGATGACTCCTAGTAAAGGACTTCAACTGATCTGCATCTTATCAACTTCTCCAAGCCAGAAAATTTAGTAGCATGTCTAAATAGAATGCTTCACGTCACAGATATTTAAAATCAAAGCTTCTCCTGAAGAAATTCGGATAGCCCTGTGAATCCCTTGGGATTCCAGCATCGGTAATCAACTCTCCCCAATTCTGTCCCAAACCAACCTCTATATCAAACCTCATGCATAAAAGTGGCACTCACCAGTGTGACAGTACAGCTGTACTTATAAGAAGGGAATATATTCGGTTTGACCTCTACAACCTTCACCTGAGATGTCCCATTAGGACTGTTTTGCAGCTGTGGATCAGAACAGATAAAACTGGTTTCAATGACTTGATTTTTCAGTCAGCAGGTTAACTGCTATTTTAATTAATACTTTCAGATGACATGTAGTGTTTTGCTGGGATTACAAGTCCTGAAAGCACCCCAATAAATAATTTCAAGTGGGTCCAATGGAAAAAAATCTTCATTGTGAATTGTGATGAATTATGGGCTGTTAAATCACTCATGCCACTAAAAGAAAATTCATCCCAAATCCAGGGGCTGCCATGATTTCTCAAAATGTGCAACTGCTTCACTTTCCGGCTTAAATGTAAATCAGAAACATTTCCCAGTTCTGAGCAGGTGAGGCCAGTGAAAGATTTTACTTTTAAGGAATTTGACTCACCTTTTGCTCACTGATGCCAGATAGCTGTTGGACAGAGTGGCCCAACTGCTTCATTGTACTTGGCTTCAAGCCAGAAGTCCTCACTAAGGAAGACTTGTCTGTGGGAAGAGGGGTGGAGATGGTGAATGAGAAGCATTTTGTAATACTCTGTCTGACTTAGCTAAGTAATGATAATTAAATCCCCCACCTCACTCCCACATTCCCATCTATTCCCCACATACAGGATCTAACTAGCTTCTCTACTATTCAAGAGTTCCAAGTGGAAGACTTGGAACCTTTACCATTTAAAGAAAAGTACTCTTTGATCCTTGGCAGGTCAGTGCTGCTCTCTCTCCCCACATTCACTGGGGCTGGAAGAATTGCTCGCATGGGTCTTGCTGCAGCCAGTAAGGAAGGTTTTCCTCGAACTCTACTCTTTAGTTCCTGAGCTCTGTGGCCAATGATGGGCAAATCAACTCTGTGAGACAAGAAGGGCAATTTTCAACTTGGTCTGGAATCTTTGGGGGCATGAAAAGGACCACAGGAAATTGAGAGCAAAGCTAACAACTCCTAGATTTCTGCTTTGGAGAAAAGACAACACCATAATTATTCAACTTGTTTCCTTAGAACAAAGCTTCTCTAAAGCAAAGAGATTCAGCTAAGAAATCAAGTCTATCCAAAATCAACAGAAACAGCAACCACATCTTGAGGAGCCACCCTGAAGGCATCATCTGCTAAGGCCTCTCCTCCCATTCCCAGGGTCTAGTCCTGGAAACTTGTGACTCATTAAGCAGCCTGCTGGATCAATACAACTTAGGCTGGAGCCCTTAAGATTTGCAAGAGAAGAAACAAGCAGTCCAATGAAGAAAGTGGTCAAGGAGTGCAGCCATCTCACATCATTCTTCACACAGGACAGAACAGGAACAAGAGGGAATTTTATCATCAGAGGATGAACGCTGGGCACAAATTTCTCACTGAAGTGAGGCTTGCCACCCAAGGTGTGAAGGAAAATTCACTGGAAATCTCAGTGACATATGGGGGAATGGAGCAACAATACACTGGAACAAGCAAAAGGCTCGGAGACTGGAAAGCTGAGTTCTATCCTCACTCTTCACCTGTCACTTACTGCGTAACCATAGGCAAAATGCAGAAACTTTTATTTTTTGTCTCTAGTACCTAGTCACTATGGTGACTGCATACAGTAGGTATTTAAGTACTTGTTACATTTCTCAAGGCCTCAATTTCCTCATTTGTAAAATGGGGACTGTCCCTTTTCCTTCCTGCTCTCCTGGGAATGTTATAAGGACATAAAAGAAAATACACATGAAGGTATGTTCAGCTCTTTAGAGGAGTATTTCTCTATAAAAACATACACTCATTGCAATAATTCAAAAGACCCACTATTTTAGTGCACCTCCTCTACACATTAGGAGAGGGTTTCCTAGGTTTCTGTGGCCAAAAGACACAAAACAAAACAAAAAACTTCACTTTTCTGGAGACTGTCTCTTTACACTTAGCTTAGGCTGGTCCTCTGATGATAGATACAACTCTCAGCTATACCTGTCAGACGATTTAATCCAGTGGTAAAAGCCTTTGGAAACCCATCATTTCTATGTTAAAATGACTTATGTTTACATAACCTTATAAAAACATAGAGCAACTCACCCTGAGGGTTTTTTTGCTATGGATGATGGAACACTGAAGGTCCTGGTTCCCTCCATCAGTGGAGGCACACGGGGTTGTGAGCTCTCTCTCTCATCCGACCCAGAGGTAGCTTCATGTTCCATACCATGCTTGCTTGACAATGTCACTACTGCTGAATTCCCACTCTTGCCTGGTGTCCCTGGATTAGTGAGGATGTGAGCCTCAGAGATGATGATCTCCTCCCATTCTCCCTCCTGGACTGATTCACCCACAGGTACCACACTCAGGAGCTGGCTAACAGCTTCTGAGTTCTCCAGGGTCACTTTGGAGGGATTTTCCTTCACAGTTCCCTGATCCAAGGTGATCGGCTGCTGACTTCGTTTAGTGACAGGTGCTTTGGGGGAGACACTGGAGCCCAATTCCACCTTGATTTTGGCTGGCTTTTCCTAGAAGGAAGAAATATCTTTATTTCACAGAATTAAGAGGAAAAATTTCTACCAAAATGCTTCATGAGGTGATGACATGTTTACCAGCCTTTTCATATAAGTCAGAATGACATGTCTTAGCTGATTCTTTCACATCGTGTCTAGGATAGGTCACTAAGCCTATGAGTAATCTTGGGTTTACTAAACACAAGAGGGGAAGAGGTCAACAAAAACCAAGTGAATTCCAATATTTAACAAGGTATAGCAGAAACTACACTGGATTTCAAGTCAGAAGGCTTTGCCCTAGAACTAACCCTACCCCTGCAACTTATGTGTGAAATGTTGCAAGATATAGAATCTTGGACCCCACAAGGCTGTTATGAGAATCAGCTGCAGTAATGTATGTAAATTGGTTTGCAAAGCTTGAAGAGTTGCTATAGAAGTGCAAGCTATTATATTTTACATTAGAAGTAGGCACTTTGAAGGCAGGCATTGGTTTGCTTTTGCAATTGTAGTCTGATCTCTTAGCACAATGCGTGACAAATAGTAAGGTCTTAATAAGTACTTTTTTATTCAATCCTTTTTTGAAAAATTTCTCTAATATTCTACAGCGGACACTAAGGAACAGACCACAAATTCTCTTCTTTGTGGTCCTTTTTGGCACATCTTGAGAACAAAGCAATAACCAAGTTCTATTAAATTATTTTTCTTACTGTCTTTGGGAGCACTATGAAAAAAAACTTCAATACTTTTTTTTTTTTGCCTTTTCAAGGAGAACCTGTAAGTCACTCTATGATTTAATTGTCACTTCTTTAATGTTTTACATTCCTATAAAGGAGTAATGTTAGGCCTGCTGTAGTTCATTTTGTTTACTAGCTAGGTATTGATTTACTACTGATTGCTGGGTAAAGATGTGAGAGTATAAAAGCTCAGTTGTTATTTACAAATTGTCATAAATCTACAAGTCTTAGCTACCTCTGAACATTTTCTACAACTCTACAGCCTCTCTGGAACTGGAAAGAGACTTTGTAGGACGCAAGTCCATTTTGTATTTTTTCTAATAAGCTGCCATAGGCAAAGAATTCATCACTTACATACTGGTGAGAAGCTCTACATGGCTAGTACCCAGGTAGCAGACCTGTGACTAGGATTATAGTGCAGTTCAGTAGGACCAGCCAGAGCTTGTATTACCCCTGGAATAGCCTTTGAGAAACTATAGTCACCTATGTACCACCAAGAAATGTAAATGATTTGTCTAGGACCATGGAGTCAATATGTATCAGAAGCAGGACTTGAACCCAGGCTTTTTCTGTATCAAGGCTGGCATTCTACCTACTTATTCATGTAACCTCTTTTATTTGGAGTTTATGGTATATGGTGTGTGATTTCTGCTTGACTGATTTCCAGTGTTCATAGAACTTTTGTGCAATATTGAGTTCTTAACCAAGTAATTCAATTTCTCAAACACCACAGTACTATTTAATTACTTCTCAGTACTGTGCACCTAATCTGTTCCACTGATAAGCTTTTTTTTTTTTTAAATCAACAAAGAAGTTTTGATGATTACTGCTCTGTGGTATAACTTGAGATCTGGTACCACTAAATGTCTCCCTACCTTTTTTATTATTTCCCTTTGATATTCTTGACTTTTTGTTCCTCCAGATAAATTGTGTTATAATTTTTTCTAGGTCTATTTAAAAAAACTCAGGCAGTCTGATACTCTATTGAATTTGTAAATAAATTTAGTTGTACTGGCACTTTTATTTTATTGACATGAACCTACCATGAGTAATTAATAGCCCTCCAAAGAGTTAAGCCTGCCATTAATTCAGTAAAGTGTGTTTTGCAGCTGTATACAAATAAGTCCTATGTGTATCTTGGAAGGTAGACTCCCACTTTTATCACTGCTTTATCTGCCCCTTCTTTAGGACACTTTTTGCTTCATATGAATTTAGCCGGTTCTTTTCTTTCCCTATCTTTACAAATAATTTGAGTAATAACGGAAATAGTTATTCTCTGAATTCATCTATGAAACTAGGGTTTATTTTTTCCCTAAGTTCCTTGGAACCAAAAGACTTGGATTACTGGGGGTAGAAGTCATTCTTTAACAAAAACATCTAAAAAATGGACAGTAGTCTGACAGAAATTAGGTTTAGATCAATGCTTCACACCATATACAAAGGTGGGGCCAAATAGATAAATTATTTAGACATAAAAGGTCACATCATAAAAAATTAGAGGTGCAAGGAAAAAAAATTATCTTTCAGATCTATAAGGACAGAGAAAGAAATTGTAAATAAACAAGTGATAAAGAGGATGACAAAATAAAATGGACAATTTTTATTATATAAAATTTAAAACTGTTCAAACAGTTTCTAATACAGTAAAAAATAGAAGGAAACAAGGTGCCTGGGGGAAATCATTACAACTAGTCTCTCTGACAAAGGTCTCATTTTCAAGGCAAGAAACTGATTCAAATTTATAAGACTAAGAGCCATTCTCCAACAGTCAAAGACTTGGAGAGGAAGTTTTCAAAGGAAAAAAGTCCAAGTTATCAACAATCGTATTTTAAAATGCTATAAATCACAAATACGTAGAGAAATGCAAACAAAAGCCATTTTGAGGATTCACCTCACAACTATCAGACTGGCAAACAAGACAAAAAAAGAAAAGGATAAATATTAGAGGAGCTATGTAAAAACAGTTATATTAATACATGCTGGAGGGGCTATAAATTTACATTTCATAGCCCTTTATAACATGTTCCTCTCTAAACTTCTGTTCTTTTAACACCCACCAACCCGTCCTTACCCACTTACAGTTTGAGTCAGTGACACTGACTTCCTTGCTGTTCTCAAACAAGACATGCCATCTCCAGGCTCCAAGTATTTCCTCTAGCTGGAATCTCACTTATGGAATGCTCTCCTTTGTCTTTGCCTGCCAGATTCCTCCAAGTCCTAGACAAAATCCAACCTCTACAAGAAGTCCTTCCTGATCACTCTCAATTCCAGTGTCATCTCTCTGTTGATTATTTCTAATTATCCTGTATATGCCTTCTTTATAATTACTTGCATACTGTTTTCCCCATTAGTTCTGTATTCTCAGCACTTAGTACAGGACCTGGCACAAAGTAGGTGCTTAATAAATGCTTACAGATTGACTGACTGAATTGGATCAGCCTTCTGGAAAACAATTTGCCAACTATTCCCCAAAAGTTCCCAAATTGTACAAACCTTTTTATCCAGCTATATGACTACTAGGCCTATAAGAAGAAGAGAATCAACATGTACAAAAATATTTATAGCAGTTCTTTTTGTGGTAAGCAAAAATTAGAAACTCAGAGGGGATGTCTTCCCACTGAGGAACAGCTAAACAAATTGTGGTATATGAACATAATGGAATATCATAACGCAATAGGATAATGACAATTTCAGAGGAAACTGACACAGAGTACAGTGAGGATAAGAATAATTTATATCACATTATAGGGAAAAACAACTTTGAAAGGCTTTAAAACTTTTATCAATGAAATGATAAACCATGAGTTCAAAAAAATGAAGACAGACCATGCCACCTACCTACTGAGGAGAGATGATGAAGTTAAAATGCAGAAAGATTTTTTCAGACATGAATAACATGGGAACTTGTTTTGCTAGACTACACAGATATGTACTGAGGGATTAAGCAAAGTGGCACAGGGGAGAGAGTACTAGGCCTAGAGTCAAGAAGACCTAAATTCAAATCTGGCCCCAGACACAGCTGTAAGACCCTGGGCACGTCACTTGCCCTATTTGTCTCAGTTTCCTCCTCTGTAGAATGAACTGGAGAAGGAAATGGTAAATAATTCCAGAATCTTTGCCAAGAAAAGCCCAAATGGGGTCATGATGGAAATGATTCAACAATAACAAGTGAGGGATCAAAAAATATATATTCAATGAACAGTGGGAGAGGTGAGAATGAGGGTGTGTGCTCGTCCTTTGTTGCTGAAGAAGACCGCGCCATCAGAGAAATGATGACATGAACTGCACTTGACTTTGCTTTGAGTGAGGGAGGGCTGTGCAGGTCACCAGCCTCACTTCTCCTCCAGAGACACCTGAATCCAGTGACCAGATATTCACCAGGATGACTGGAGATGACCCAGGATGAGGCAATTGGGGTTAAGTGACTTGCCAAGGTCACATAGCTAGTGAGTGTCAAGTGTCTGGGGTGAGATTTGAACTCAGGTCCTCCTGACTCCTGCTCTATCCACTGTACCACCTAGCTGCCCCTGATGAGAATGAAAGGGGATAATGGAAGGGCAGCTTAATTTTAAAAACTTGTGGCTTGAAAATAAAAATAACTTTTTTTTAAAAAAAAGGAAAATTAAAAAAGGAAGTTCTTATGACAGTTGGTCAGTTAACAAACATTTACTAAGCAACTACTATGTGTAAGGTACTGTGCTAAGTACTAGGGATACAGAAAGAGAGAGTTTCTGTCCTCAAGGGTCTTGTTACAATCTAATAAGAGAGAAAAAATTGCTTAATTTCTTTTTTTTCTAAGACTGGGCTATTTAAATTCTGTTTCTTGTTCCATTAATCCAGATATTTGTTGGTATACGAATGGGTAAAATTTTTCTAATTATTTCCTTATTTTCTATACATTCATTGTAAATTTTCAAATTTTTGAAGTTGGTGATTTGGTTTCCTTTCTCTTTAAAAAAAAACATTACCTAAGACTTGTCTATCATTTTTTATTACTTTTTCAAAATTTCTACACCTGGTGTTTGAGGTTTTTTGGATTTGTTGGATGCCAAAATCCATTGAAGTCTTCTGCTTCTCCTTTGTTAGTTAAAAAATTTCCCCAAAGGACTGCATGTGAAACATTCTAAAAGTTCTGACATATTGTCTTGATATTATTTTTTTGGATGAAATTATCTATTATTATTATGATTTGTTCTTTGAAGCACCAACTCTTTAGAATTAAATTAGTCTCTGTTCAAGTTCGAATTAATCCTTCCTATGTTCTTTATTACTGATAAATTTTGTAAAGATGCTACTCACAGATAAGAAATATGAATGTTCCTTTCTATTCCATTCAGTATTCACCAAAGATCTAAATTCTTATATTTCTGAAATTCTTTTCTGGTATTTTTTCTTTTTGACAATTTTTCTAGTTTTTAAAGAGGCAAGTTGAAGCCCTCGATTATTACAATTTATTATCATCAATTCATTTAAATACTTAGGTATTATAATATTATGTGAATTAAATAAATTTTGATACTATCCCTTTAAAGTTTTTAAAAAAATCTTTAGTTTTACCTATTCAGAAGTCCTACTTACTATACCAGCTTTTTATTGAATTCATCTTAACTATAATTCTGCTCTATTCACTGATTTTTAACCGTGTGAATCTTCATTTTGAATGTGTTTCTTATAAACAAAATATTGCTCAAATTTGCTTTCCAATCAACTATTATCTTACTCTCTTTCAATTTAATCAGTGAATTTGTACTAATTACACTCACAGGGCGTACTGTTAACTGCATATTTTCCTCCATCATAACCTTATATAGTTTCCCTTTTTTTCCCTCTTTACCACCACCTTTTCAAAAAACGTTTGCATTCCTTTCTCCTTGACCTACTTTTCCCTAAGTTTTATACCAAACGTGTATGTGTCATCTTCCTTTGTCCACTTCTGATAGGAGATTCATGAAATACCTGTTCCTCCAATCCCTTCTCACACAAAGTTCCTTTCTGTTCTTATTTCTTCTCCAATATATTCCTTTATCACTCTCTCTTATATCCTGTTAAAACCAACAAGACAGAACATAGCCACATCCAGGCTCTAAGTTTCTTATTTCCCTCTGTGATCCTTGAATGCATTGGAATTCTAAAGAATACTTGTCTTTTCTCTATATCAGAATGTTGTACTTGTTCACTCGTTAGTTCCAAATGCTCAAAGTATTTACCTTTCGAGGTTTCTCTTGATTCCTGTATTTACATTTCAAAGTTTCTTTTCAGCTCTGGTCTTTTCAACAGGAATATTTCCAAAATTTTGGCTTATGACATTCCTCGGTATTTTCAGCTTGGGGATTCTTTCAGGATCTTTTTTTCCTATTTTGCATTTACTCTCTGGTTCATATAGCTCTGGATATACTGTTGATTTCTCAAAAGATTATATCCAAGTTTTTTTGTCTGGTCATGGTTTTCAAGTCTAATGATTCTTAAATTATCTCTCTTCAACCAATTTTTCAGGTTTGTTGATTATCGGATGATAGATACCCTATGTTTTCTTCTATCATCTAATTAAAAAATGTTTTCTAATATTTTTTGTCTAAAAGTCACTGAATTATGATTGTTCCATTCTATTTTTAAGGCATCTTCTGCTTGGGTAAAGTTTTCTGCCTTCTATTTATTCTCTTTCCATTATTTTCCTCCAGAGATCAATCTTATTTCATCTCTAAATGCATTATTTCATCTCTTGCTTCAATTCATCCAGTTGACCCAGTACCCAATTTATTTTGTTTTCCTCCGTGATGCTCTATCTGTACTTGTTGCTGAGTTATGCTATTCTTCTGGCTTCAGTTTCTATACCCATAGTATTTTCTTCTGTTTATTCTTATTTCCCATCTCAGTTCACAGAACGGGACTGTATGTATCAGAACAAGTCACTATCTCTTTGGCATTACTGGATGGATTAGGTAGTCCCTGTTTGGTGTTGTGTTCAGGGCAGTTGGTCACAAGGAAGCATTAACCCTGCCAAGATATGAGGTCACAGTTCTATAGAGGAGAGGAGTTATGGCTGAGAAAGAGCAGGGGCTCTACGAGGATAATAAGGACCAGAGTGTAGGTCTGAGCAGGAGAGCAGCAACCACACCTCCCTGGAGAAGCTATACTTTTATCATACTTGTACTCAGTGTACCCTTGATGAAAAGACCACTTTTCCAAAACCAGTCTTGATTACAATCCATAGGATTTCAATAGTTTAAATAAAGTGAATACTCAGGCAATTAATTAAAGCACGATACAGACAATTTTTGCTTTACCTAAGTGGACAGTTCTGCAAACCTTTTTGCATAATGCAAATTTGTCCACTGACACATGCCTGTAGAGGGAGGGGGCCAAAACATAATTTGAGGATATGTGGTGGCTAGGGACAGAGGAGCAAGAGCTGGAGGAGGAACACACAGGGGCTGGAGCCAGCCACATTGGGGCCTGGTAAGAACCAAGATGAAGAACAAGGAGGAGGCAGGTATGTGGGGATTGGACACAAATATAAGCAGGAGGGGATAGGTGACAAGTGGGAACCTGGAACAGATACCCAGTACTCAAGCACAGATAAAAGGAAGACAAGACACATAGGAGCTAAACATGTGGGCACGTAAGCAAAGTGGGATGAAGTTCTCCTCTCTGGGTGCCAGAGGTCTCAAGCCAAGCACCCAAGTCTGGTGGTAGCTGTTGTGCTAATGAAAGTTCTGTTCTGCTTTCACCTGAAGAGGTTTTTAGGTTTACTTGCTTTGCTTGGGGGGAATGGGGTGGGAGGCTGCAAAGCATCAAGGTGAGGGGAGGAAGCAAAGAGAGAGAGCACAATATTCTAACAGTGAAGTGAACAATGGTTTTTGGGGAATAAGAATTTTTTTCAAAATTCTTAATGCAAAATCAAATTTATGTAAAGTGAATTTACAGTGAGAACTGTCTATATTTAGTTCTCTATCACTTAGATAAACTTAATTTTTGATGGCTTGTATGAATGTGAAGAAGTATCTCCATTCTAATAATTCTGTCACAATTTCTGCTCCTGTCTATTTATTTGACAAACTTCACCATTCCCATAATAGGAAGATTTTCAGGTCTACTAGAAGTTAACAAAAAACAAACTCCAAGACATTCTGGGAGTGATATTTTACTGTCTGATGAGGATGCCCAGAGCTTAGAAGGCTCATTTGGATTTCTTCTGATGGCAAATTTGCTATAGATTTTAAAGAATGAGTTATCAGCAAAAAATCACTCCTGTATTTGTTCTCTTGCCCATTAAGAAGCATTGTTTTCTTCACAGAAATGGCTAATAGTTATGCTTTATTTTTAAATTGGTCTTCTCCTTGTTCTTCCAACTTCAAAAAGCCTAAGACACAAAACAGATAAAGCAATAACAGTCCCTCCAGCTGCCAGGTCCTTTTGAAAGTCTTTGATTGCCTTTTTTGATTACATTTTCCTTTGTACCTCAGTGGAAATGATTCTACTTCACTGAGGATTGTTGTGATTGTTTAAATACTTGATTTGCCCATATCAACAGCCACAAAAAAAAAAAAAATTGGAAGTCACTGACACATTCTCTTTAAGAGCTACAACTTCTCCTGCTTTAAGAAATATATTGGGGTGGAGCCAAAATGGCAGAGGTGAAAGACTGACAGACTCTAGCTCTCACCCCATAACCTATAAAATACCTGTAAAAATGACTCTAAACAAATTCTAAAGCAGCAGAAGCCACAAAATGACAGAGTGAAAGAGATTTCCAACCCAAGACAGACTGGAAGGCTGACAGTAAAAGTCTATAGGACCAGGGCTCAGGGCAGAGCACAGCCCAGCCTTTGCCACAAGACACAGCTCAGACAGGACTGGAGCAGGCTTCACATTGCGGAATTACAGGCAGTAGCTGTGGTTCCCAAATTTCTCAACCTACAAATGCCAAAGATACTTTCAAAGGTTAGTTTCACCTGGGTGAGAAGGGAGCAGGATTCAGCCACAACCATAGCCCCAGGGCATTCAGTAGATTCCATTTTTTGGAGCCCTCAGAGGAAAGACCCTTGGGGAACTGAGCATACCATCTGGGTCTCAGTTCTGAGTGGTGGCCCTGGGGAGAAGAGGAACACTGGCCTGGTGCAGCTGGTGGAGGCCCTGGCGAGAATTATGGACAGAAAAACTTGCAGTTGCTTCCAGAGAGGACAGGACAGGAGAGGAGTAAACTGTTCTCCCTTGCTTGTACCACCTTGGAGGAACTAAGAACTTGCAGGTTCCGAGAGTACAAATGACTCAAAAGTCAAGTAGCTAACTGGGAAAATGCCCCCCAAAATGAAAAAAATAAAATAAGATTATAAAATGTTACTTTCTTGGTGAACAGGCATTCTTTCCCATCCTTTCAGATGAGGAAGAACAATGCATACCATCATAGGAAGATATAAAAGTCAAGGCTTCTACATCCAAAACCTCCAAAAAAAAAATATGCAATGGTCTCAGGCCATGGAAGAGATCAAAAAGGATTTTGAAAATCAAATAGGAGAGGTGAAGGAAAAATTGGGAAGAGAAATGAGAGATGCAAGAAAAGTATGAAAAGGAAGCCAGTAGCTTGCTAAAGGAGACCC
Source organism: Potorous gilbertii (assembly GCA_028658325.1). Lineage (NCBI taxonomy): Eukaryota > Metazoa > Chordata > Mammalia > Diprotodontia > Potoroidae > Potorous > Potorous gilbertii. The sequence goes on from CM053769.1 coordinate 388,209,432, forward strand.
CAAAAAATGTTGAAGAAAATAACATCTTTTAAAATAGACTAACTCAAGTGACAAAAGAGGCCCAAAAAGTCAATGAGGAGAAGAATGCTCTAAAAAGTAGAATTACCCAAATGGAAAAGGAAGTTCAAAAGCTCATTGAAGAAAACAGTTATTTAAAAATTAGAATAAAGCAAAAGGAAGCCAACAACTTTATGAGAAACCAAAAAATTACAAAACAAAACCAAAAGAATGAAAAAATGGAAAACAATATGAAATATCTCATTGGAAAAACAACTAACCTGGAAAAGAGATCCTGGAGAAACAATTTAAAAGTTATAGGACTACCTGAAAGTCATGATTAAAAAACAAGAGCCTAGACATCATCTTTCATGAAATTATCAAGGAAAACTGCTCTGATATTCTAGAACCAGAAGGTAAAACAGATATTGAAAGAATCCACTGATCACCTCCTGAAAGAGATCCAAAAAGAAAAACTCCTAGGTAATATTATAGCCAAATTCCAGAGTTCCCAGGTCAAGGAGAAAATATTGCAAGTAACTAGAAAGAAACAATTCAAGTATTGTGGAAATACAATCAGGATAACACAAGATCTAGCAGCTTCTATATTAAGGGATCAAAGGGCATGGAATAGGATATTCCAGAAGTCAAAGGAACTAGGACTAAAACCAAGAATAACCTAACCCAGCAAAACTGAGTATACTACTTCAGGGGAAAATATGGTCTTTCAATGAAATAGAGGACTTTCAAGCATTCTTGATGAAAAGACCAGAGCTGAAAAGAAAATCTGACTTTCAAATACAAGAATGAGAAGAAGCATGAAAAAGTAAACAGCAAAGAGAAGTCATAAGGGACTTACCAAAGTTGAACTGTTTACACTCCTACATGGAAAGACAATATTTGTAACTCTTGAAACTTTTCAGTATCTGGGTAGTTGGTGGGATTACACACACACATACACACATGCACACACACACGCACACATGTACACACGTGTGCACACATACACAAATACACACATTCACGCACACACAGAGACAGAGAGCACAGAGTGAACTGAATAGGATGGGATCATATCTTAAAAGAAATCAAGGTAAACGGTGAGAGAGAAATGTAGTGGGAGGAGAGAGGGTGAAATGGAATGGGGTAAATTATCTCTCATAGAAGAGGCAAGTGGAGACTCTTTGGTGGAGGGAAAAAGAGGAGAGCTGAGAAAAAAAAAAGAAACATGAAGTTTACTCTCATCACATTCG
>CM053769.1:388211181-388233526 GCA_028658325.1 Potorous gilbertii
TCATTTGCAAAACTATACAGATATGGCCTATATTGAATTGCCTGCCTTCCCAAAGGGAATGGGTGTTGAGGGAGGGATGGGGAGAAGTTGGAACTCAAAGTTTTAGGAACAATTGTCGAGTATTGTTCTTACTATTAGGAAATAAGAAATACAGGTAATGGGGAATAGGAAGTTATCTGGCCCTACAGGACAAAAGAGAAGATGGGGACAAGGGAAGGGAGGGATGATAGAAGAGAGGGCAGATTGGTGATAGGGGAAATTAGAATGCTCAGTGTATTGGGGTGGGGGAGGGGACAAATGGGGAGAAAATTTGGAACCCAAAATTTTGTGAAAATGAATGTAAAAAAGTTAAATAAATAATTTATATTAAAAAAAAAAAGAAAATATTGCAAGAATCTAGAAAGAAACAATATGAGTACTGTGGAAATACAATCAGGGTAACACAAGATCTAGCAGCTTCCACATTAAGGGACCAAAGGGCTTGAAATATGATTATTCCAGAAGTCAAAGGCACTAGGATTAAAACCAAGAATTAACTACCCAGCAAAACTGAGTATAACACTTCAGGGGGAAAAATGGTCATTCAATGAAACAGAGGACTTTCAAGCATTCTTGATGAAAAGACCAGAGCTGAAAAGAAAATTTGACTTTCAAACACAAGAATCAAGAGAAGTATGAAAAGGTAAACAGGAAAGAGAAGTCACAAAAAAGGACTTACTGAAGTTGAACTGTTTATATTACATGGAAAGAATATTTGTAACTCTTGAAACTTTCTCAGTATCTGGGGAGTTGGAGGGATTATACACATATACATACACATACACACACATTATATATGGAGGGAGAGAGGAAGAGAGAGAGAGACAGAGACACAGAAACACAGACAGAGAGCACAGGATGAGTTGAATAGGAAGGGATGATATCTAAAAAAATAAAATTAAGGGAAGAGAGGAATATACTGAGAGGAGAAAGGGAGAAATGGAATGGGGTAAATTATCTCTCACAGAAGAGGCAAGAAACAGCTTTTCCAATGGAGGGGAAAAGGGGGAGGTGAGAAGGAAAAAGTGAAGCTTACTCTCATCACATCTGGCTCAAGGAAGGAATAACATGCACACTCATTTTGGAATGAAAATTTATCTTACACTACAGGAAAGTAAGGTAGAAGGGGATAAACAGGGTGGGGGGAATGATGGAACGGAGGGCAAATGAGAGGAGGTAGTAACTAAAAGTAAATACTCTTGGGGAGGGACAAGGTCAAAAGAGAGAATAGAAGAGATGGGGGGCAGGCTAGGATGGAGGGAAATATAGTTAGTCTTACACAATACAACTATTATGGAAGTCATTTGCAAAATTACACATATATAGCCTATATTGAATTGCTTGCCTTCTCAGTGAGGATGGGTGGGGAGGGAGGAAGGGAGAGAAGTTGGAACTCAAAATTTTAGGAATGTTGAGAATTGCTTTTGCCTACAACTGGGAAAAAAGAAATACAGGTAATGGGGCATAGAAATTTATCTTGCCCTACAGGAAAAGAGAAAAGATGGAGATAAGGGAAAGGAGGGGTGTCAGAAGGGCAAATTGGTGGAAGGGGCAATCAGAATGCACACTGTTTTGGGGAGGAGTGGAGAGATGGGGAGAAAATTTGAAACTCAAAAATTTTGTGAAAATGAATGTTGAAAACTTAAAATAAATTTATTTTTTAAAACTGAAAAAAAGAGCTACAACTTCTGCACTTTTTCAAATTATTTTAATTTATTTTTAGTTTTCAACTCATTTCCCCAAGATTTTGAGTTCTAAATTTTCTTCCCATCTCTCCCCCACACCCCAATACACTGTGCAATCTGATTAGCCCTTCCTCCAATCTGCCCTCCCTTCTATCACACCCCTCCCCACTTCCCTTATCCCCATTCTTCTCTTTTCCTTGCTAAAGACTTCCATAATAGTTGTGTTGTGAAAGACAAATTACATTTCCCTCCATCCTTTCCTGCCCCTCAATTTTCCTATTCTGTTTTGACCTTGTCCTTCCCCTAAAGTGCTTAATTTTAATTACTCTCTCCTCCCATTTGCTCTCCCTTCCATCATCCCACACACACTCCACTTATTCCCTTCTCTCCTATTTTCCTGTAGTGTAAGATTCATTTTTGTACCAAATTGAGTGTGCATGTTATTCCCTCCTTAAGTCAAATGTGATGAGTTTCACTTTTTCCCTCTCACTTCCCCCGCTTTTCCCCTCCATTGAAAAAGCTTTTACTTGTTTCTTTGATGAGATAATTTGCCCCATTCCATTTCTCCCTTTCTCCTGCCAATGTATTCTTCTCTCATCCTTTAATTTTATTTTTTTAGATATCATCCTTTCCTGTTCAACTCACCCTTTTGCCCTCTGTCTATGTGTGTGTGTGTGTGTGTGTGTGTGTGTGTGTGTGTAATGCCTCCACCTACCTAAATACTGAGAAAAGTTTCAAGAATTACAAGTATTATCTTTCCATGTAAGAATATAAACAGTTCAACTTTAGTAAGTCCCTTATCATTTGTCTTTCCTGTTTACCTTTTCATGCTTCTCTTTATTCTAGTGTTTGAAAGTCAAATTTTCTTTTCACCTCTGGTCTTGTCATCAAGAATGCTTGAAAGTCCTCTACTTCATTGAATGACCATTTTTTCCCCTTAAGTATTACACTCAGTTTTGCTGGATAGGTGACTTAGTTTTAATCCTAGTACCTAGACTTCTGGAATATCATATTCCAAGCCCTTGGATTCCTGAATGTAGAAGCTGCTAGATTTTGTGGTATCCACAATACTCACACTGTTTCTTTCTGGATGCTTTTGCAATATTTTCTCCTTGACCAGGAACTCTGGAATTTAGCCCCAATATTCCTAGAATTTCTTTTCAGATCTCTTTCAGATGGTGATCAATGGATTCTTTCAATATCTGTTTTACCTTCTGGTTCTAGAATATCAGGGCAGTTTTCCTTGATAATTTCATGAAAGATGATGTCTAGGCTCCTTTTTTGACCATGACTTTCAGGTGGTCCCATAACTTTTAAATTGTCTGTCCTGGATCACCTTTCCAGGTCACTTGTTTATCCAATGAGATATTTCACAATGTTTTCTATTTTTTCATTCTTTTGGTTTGTTTTGTAATTTCTTGGTTTCTCATAAGTCATTAGTTTCCATCTACTCCATTCTAATTTTCAAAGAACTATTTTCTTCAATGAGCTTTTGAATCTTTGTTTCCATTTGGCTAATTCTGATTTTTAATAGCACTCTTCTCCTCTTTGGCTTTTTGGGCCTCTTTTGCCACTTGAGTTAGTCTATTTCTAAAGGTATTAATTTTCTTCAGCATTTTTGGGGGTCTCTTCTAGCAAGTTGTTAGCTTCCTTTTCATGATTTTCTTGCATTGCTCTCACTTCTCTTCCCAATTTTTCTTCCACCTCTCTTATTTGATTTTCAAAATTCTTTTTGAGCTCTTCCTTGGCCTGAGACCACTGCATATTTTTTTGGAGGTTTTGGATGCACAAGTCTTGATTTTTATATCTTCCTCTGATGGTATACACTTTTCTTCCTCATCTGAACAGATGAAAGAAAACACCCGTTCAACAAGAAAGCCTTCTATAGTCTTATTTTTTTCCCCCTTTTTCAGGCATTTTCCCAGTTACTTGACTTTTGAGTCATTTGTTACAAGAAGAGTATACTCTAGGGACCTCTAAGTTCTCAGTTCCTCCAAGGTGGCACAATCAAGGGAGAGGAGTTTATTCCTCTCCTAGCCTGTGCTCCTGTCTGGGAGCAACTACAAGCTTTTCTGCCCAGGATCTGCAAGTAGAGTTCCCTCTCTAGAGCCTCCATCAGCTCCACCAAGTCAGCGCTCCTCCTCACCCCAGGATAGCCACTCAGGGCTGAGATACAGATTGGCAGCTCAATCTCCCCAAGGTCTTTAGGTTGAGGGCTCCGAAAATGAAGCTGCCTGGAGTCAGGGCAGAACACTCCTCCCTTCTCACCCAGGTGAAAGAGCTTTCTCACTGACCTTTGAAGTTGACTTTGGTATTTGTGGGCTAAGTAATCAGGGAATTGCAGCTGTTACCTGGGATTTTGCTCCCTGAGGCCTGCTCCAGTCCTGTCAGAGTTGCACCTCACAGCCAAAGCTGTGCTACACTCTACTCTGAGCCCCGGTGGAATATACCTTTCCTGTCAGCCTTCCAGGCTGTCTTGGACTGGAAATCTCTTTCACACTGTCATTTTATGGCTTCTGCTGCTCTAGAATTTGTTTAGTCATTTTTTTATAGGTATTTTATGGACTGCGGGGGGAGAATTTCTCCAGGTCTGTCCTTCTACTCCGCTATCTTGGCTCCACCCCCTCTGCACATTTCTGAATGTACATTTTATATGTTCTTTAGAAAACCAAGACAGGACTGAAACACATAAGGATGGTACAAAATCTGACAAACTGACAACAGGTCTAAGGGTAGAGAAACAAACTGATCTAGTTTCATTGGCCAAGATCTTTTTTTTTTTTTTGAGTCAAGATTAGACATATAGTGTTAGTAGGAGACATGACCAACACCGTCACAAGATAAAACCAAATATTGCTTCCTGTAATCTATACACCACTTTACATTCACATATCAAAATTTGTTTAGCCATTTTCCAAATGGCATCATCCTAACTTAAAAGACTTGTATCCATTTAGTAAATGGCAGAAGCAAAAATCAAACCCAGACCAATACTCTTTTCTCTATACCTTAGTTTTCTATTAGCATTTAATGATATTGTTTTATACTATTATCTTCTTTATGTGCATTGTCTTTTTACTTTCTTTTTTAACTAATTAGACTATAAACCCACAGTGGTAGGGATAATGTCTTATATTTCTTTCATATGCTCAACAGGGATGAACACAGGTCATTCAATTGAATTTCCTAAGGAATATATTCCAGATGGCTCTTTCTCCCTAAAATGTTACTTTTGTGAATGTTCTACACAAAGTCCTACTCTTACCCTTGTGTGACATGGAGGTCCACCTTGATTCCTGAAGGCTACTGCAGCAAACTGCAATTTCTGATAGTCTCTACTATTCCAGAAAGACTCCAAGTATGGCTCTGGTAATACAGTCCACTATCAAATCTCAACCTAGCTGAATATGAAGAGGTATATCACCTGGAAACCAGCACTCTGAGATTATTTTTAGCCATGGCAATACACGGGAAAAAAATTATTAATTTTTTTCCTAGTCTTGTTTCCCTTTTGTTTCTCCAATATTTCACCCAATATGGCAGAAAAGAGGCAGTAGGTGCCAGAATTATGCAGTTTTCATATCACCTATAAACTTTCAATTTATTACTGGTGGACCTGCTGTTGGAGAAGCAAAATCACATCAACCTGGATATTTTTTGTGATGAACAAATGGTAGCAAAAGCTTTATCTTCTGGATCTTTGGTAGCTGAGGTAACTCCACACCTGCAGAAGCAGCTGCATCTCTAAAACAGAATCCCAAGGTGATGGTTGTATAGGCAAGGCTGAAGACCTGTGATCTCTGCCCAGGGGTGAAAATGAAAGCAGGTCCCATCACAGAACCGAAGCTGGGAGCATCAGGACCCTGTCACCTCACAGCTCTTAAGTTAGAGCTTGAGTCATCTTCAACAAGCACCTGGGGCAGACTGTAGTGGTTTGGTCTGCAGCCCCAGATTGCATCTGGGCTGTCCCTTAAGTGCCATGCTCCTTCACCTAGAATGGCTTGCCTGCTTCAAAGGAGAAAGCTGCAAGAAAGCAGTTGCAGCTAAACGAAAAGATGGCTCACAAGTACTCCTTGAAGAGGCAAAGACAACTCCAAAAGACTCATGATGGAAAATCCTACCCACATCCAGAGAAAGAAATATGGAGTATGAATGCAGATTAAGGCATGTTATTTGTTCTCTGTTTTTCCTTTCTCGTAGTTCCTCCTATTCATTCTAATTTTTCTATACAACATGACTAATGTGAAAATATGTTTAATAAGAATGTATACGTAGAACCTATATCAGATTGCATGCTGTCTTGGGGAAGGAGAGGAGAGGAAGGTGGAAAAAATTTAAAACTTATGGAAGTGAATGCTGAAAACTAAAAATTAATTTTTTAGAAAAGAGGCAAAGAAAGGAGTTGATACAATGTGTTTTATCACACACTGAAGGGCAGCAGGAAGTATTTTATGAGACACTTGGTAATCAGATATTGTAGAACATTAAGTACCTACAAAAATACCACTATTAACATAATTGTATCTTATACACCATTACTGGTTACTGAGGATGAAATTCAATGAAGAGATGAAACTGTAAGAGAAGAAATTCAATGAAGACCTTAATAAAAACCCTCCAAGTGAAAACAACATACAAACTGTTACCTAATAACTTCAAAGAAAAGACAGTAAAAGGTGAGGATAAGGACAAATTTTAAACATAGTTCAGAAAGGACTGAGAGAAGCTAATGATTTATAAGACTACATAGAGGACTCACTTCTTTATATCATAACTACTTTAAAAAAATTCGGATGCTAGACATGACGAAGACCAAATAACATTAAAATGAGACACATATTTTGATAGGAAACTATTGTTATTGATGTGAGAATCTTTGTTGCAGTCAGGCCACCATCTTGTCAGAGCTAAGATCAAAATTAGTAAAAAAAAAAAAAAAAAAAGGTAAAAGAAAGAATAACAATGAAAAAATATAGATAATTGAAACAACTCAATCCTGAAACAAGTGACTGATAATCAAAAATAGGAAATACTTAAGAGAAATAACACTGACACTGATTAGAACAATTAGAACGAAAATCATTAACATAACAAATAGGGACAAAAGCCCAAAGCACTTTAGTTAGCAAACACTTCATTTACTTGACAAATGGGAAGACATGGCTTCCAACACTGGGATGGAGCATAAAATTTTTTGTGAAAGTTTACAAAGGATGATGGGCAATTATGAACAATATTGTGTGATAAAGTAAAGAAAGTAGTGAAAGGCAAAAAATTTAACAACAGAATTTAAGACTACCTCAAAAGAACATGCTGAGTCAATTGGTGCAGCGATTTTGTTTTTATCCATAAGGCAAAGAAAATAGACATAAGATTAATTTTTTTTATTTCAAAGTAAAATTATATTTTTGTGTGTGTCAAATGATGTCCTTGGTCCTTCTAAGGTGAAAGAAAGTTTGGTAAGACATCTAACTATGTGTTCATCCATCGTTTTTGAAAAGGACCATGATATCAGAGAAATGATGACATGACTTGCACTTGACTTTGTTTTGAGTGAGGGAGGGCTGTGCAAGGTCACCAGTCTCACTTTCTCCTCCTGAGCTATCGGGATCCAGTGACCAGATACTCATCAAGATGACTGGAGACAGTCCAGAATGCAATGTGAGACCTTGGCCTTTTAGGCTAAGGTCTTTTCAGCTACTCACTTAAAGTGAGGTAATGCTCATTCAGTAAATAGGTCTCTTTAAAAAGAAGTCAGGGAGATGGCCCTTTAATAGAAAAGAAAAAAACAGATAAATCATGCTGGGAGGGGCAGCAGTCTCAGGGTAGTTGTTTCAAAGAGAAACTGTTGCTACTGACATTCATTCTAAGTTAGGAGGGTCCAAAAACAGCCATTGAGCAGAGGTTGGGCAGCACTGGAACTAAGGTTTTAGGGGAGGAAGGGAGGAAGAGAGAAAACCAAGGGAGGGAAGAGGAAGTGGGGGGAGGAAAGGAGGGAAGGGAATGAAGGGAGGAAAGAAAGAACGAAAGAAAGGAGGGAGGGAAGGAATCTAGCCAATGTACCCCAAATTAACTTGGCAGCTTCTAGTCATCAAAATTTACCTTCTTTTGGAGAGGAGAAGGAAAGGGAGAGGGCTAGGTCTCCTGGATAGACACATTCAGGAGAATATAGACTAACGTATCTCCACTACATCTAATCTGGCCCTGGAATCGTCAAAAGTGATGGTCATTGTCTTGTTACATCTTGGCCCATTTCCCCAGGTGATCATTCCAGTTACCTGGCTTGGGGCAGTCAACCTCACTGTCAATTTAAGTTGATACACATTTACCAGGATCCTTCCTGAAGCATCATTTAGCAGGGGAAGACTGTGAAAAAAAACTTGGTATTGAGTCCCAGATCTATCACCAGCTAGCTCTATGTGACCTTGCGGAAGTGACTTGACATCTCTTTTTAATAGTATAATTATCCCTTCTACATCATGACTTTCCCCAATGCAGTTTCGATATCTCGTGGGTTGGCATAAGAAAATGAGAATTTTTTGAGAGTTCTGAAAAAGCCACAGACAAAACATAAAGACCAGCAGACAACACAGAAAAAGTTTAGAAACTCAGAAATGCATAAAATATATGTATTGTGTAACATCAACATAGTTTTTCTCTTAATACAATAATAAATTCAGACTTCTTCTCTGGTACAAAGGGAGGGCCAAAAACTTTTCTTTAGATTTTCCAGGTCATGGGAGCACCATACTCCTAACCCCTATGATGTGGAAGGGATACCTTTACTTAGACTTCAAAGGGAGCACAGAGATCATCGGGTCCAATTTCCTCATTTTACAGAGGAGGGAAACTAAGGGCCAAAGAGCAGAAGTTAACTGCCAAAGGTTACACAGTTAGTATAATTCTGGGATTCAAGTTCATACTCTTAGACTCCAAATTCATTGCTGTTTTCTGTTATAACAATTTACTCATCCATAAAGTGAAGATATTGGACTAAGTTATCTCTAAATTCTTCTGCTTTGACATTTTATGGTCTATGATTAAAATTATTTTTAAAAAATTTTTTTATTTAATTTTTAATTTATGGAATAAACATTTCCATAATATAATAAAAAACATGACTGCACATGAAACTGCAAATCTATTATATATATAATAAAGGTATCATGTAAATTTATTTTTTCCCTTTCTTCCCTCTCTCATCATATACAAATGTGTGTATATGTGCATATATGTTTGTAAAATTATTCTATACACACTTCTATGTATTGGGTTTTTCTCTGCATGCAGATAGCAGCTTCCTTCATAGGTCCTTTGTAGCTAATTTGGGTATTATCATTGTCAAAATGATTTAGTCACTCAAAGCTGATCTTAAAACACTATTGCTGTTACTTTTAAGATCTCTTAGAGCTCTGACTGTCCATAAGTCTTTCATATGTGTTCTCTTTAACTAAACTGTTATCTCTGTGCAGAGACTGTATCATATCCCACAACACCTAGTACAGGATTGGGCACATAATAGGTATTCAATAAACAGGGACTGATATCCCCAAAATGTTACTACCGTTACCCTAACAATGATCCTTTTATTATTTATGAATTTTAAAATTTTTATACTGAATCTTAATCACACTTTTGTGCCCTCCTGACATTTTTCAATGTCAGCTGTGCACTCTACAATATTTTTTACTGATCAACTAATCTGAAAAAAGATCTGAGGGTCTAAGTGTATATTAAACTCAATGAGATAGCTATGATATTATGGCCAAAGAAGTTAATGCAATCAATTGGCTGCATTAAGAGAGTTATGATGCTGAGAAACAGGAAGATGGTAATGCCAATGGACTCTGCCTTAGTTGGATTGTACTGGAGTATTGTGTTTAGATCTGGGGACCACTCTTTAAGAAGGATATTGATAAACTGGAATGTGTCCAGAGGAGGGTAATCTAGTTGGTAAAGGCCCTCAAGTTCTTGCCTTACATGAATCTGTTGCTGGAAATGGGGATAACTGGGGAATGAGAAAACTTAGGGAGAATATGATAGTAATCAAAGTTTTTGAAGGGTTATTATAAGAAGATAGAAGAGATTTTATTTTCTTTGGCTTTGAGTTTGAAAGAAGCACATTTAGGCTTGAGATAGGGAAAAATATTCTTAACAATTATGAGTTGTCCAAAGTATAATGGATTGCTGTGGGAAGGAGTGAATTCCCCCTTACTGGAGGTCTTTAAGCAAAAGCTGGATGATCATTTATTGGTTAAATTTTAGGAGAGATTCTTCTTTACACATGAGTTAGACTAGCTAGCCTTAGCTCTCTTCTAACTTTGAGATTCTATGACTTTCTTTCTCCTTCACACTACTGGGTATTGATCAGTTTTTATTTAAAAACAGATTGGGGGTGGAGCCAAGATGGTGGAGTAGAAGAACAACCCGTAGAACCTCTCCCCTCACAGTCCAAAGAATACCTGTAAAAAAATGACTCTAAACAAATTCTAGAGCAGCAGAAGCCACAAAATGACAGAGTGAAAGAGATTTCCAGCTCAAGACAGCCTAAAAGGCTGACAGGAAAGGTCTATTGTTCCAGGGCTCAGGGCAGAGCACATGGTCATGCAGTGCAGCAGGGACAGAACCAGAACAGGCTTCAGGGTGCCACCAGTAGCAGCTGTGGTTCCCAGATTACTCAACTCACAAATGCAAAAGATAGCTTCCAAGGTATTTTCTTCCATCCTTTCACAGATGAGGAAGAACAACGCATACCATCAGAGGAAGACATAAAAGTCAAGGCTTCGGCATCCAAAACATCGAAAATAAATATGCAATGGTCTCAGGCCATGGAAGAGATCCAAAATGATTTCGAAAATCAAGTAAGAGAAGTGAAGGAAAAATTGGGAAGAGAAATGACAGCAATGCAAGAAAATCACGTAAAGCAGCCAACAGTTTGCTAAAGGAGACCCCAAAAAATGCTGAAGAAAATAACACCTTTTAAAATAGACTAACTCAAGTGGCAAAAGAGGCTCAAAAAGTCAATGAGGAGAAGAATGCTCTAAAAAGCAGAATTACCCAAATGGAAACGGAGATTCAAAAGCTCACTGGAAAAAACAGTTCTTTAAAAATGTAAATGTAGTAGATGGAAGCTAATGACTTTATGAGAAACCAAGAAATCACAAAACAAAACCAAAAGAATGAAAAAATAGAAAACAATGTGAAATATCTCACTGGATAAACAAGTGACCTGGAAAAGAGATCCTGGAGAGACAATTTAAAAGTTATGGGACCACCTGAAAGTCATGGTCAAAAAAAGAGTCTAGACATCATCTTTCATGAAATTATCAAGGAAAACTGCCCTGATATTCTAGAACCAGAGGGTAAAATAAATATTGAAAGAATTCACTGATCACCTCCTGAAAGAGATCTGAAAAGAAAAACTCCTTAGGAATATTGTAGCCAAATTCCAGAGTTCCCAGATCAAGGAGAAAATATTGCAAAAGCATCCATAAAGAAACAATATGAGTATTGTGGATACCACAAAATCTAGCACCTTCTCAATCAGGGAGGGATCCAAGGGCTTGGAATATGATATTCCAGAAGTCAAAGCAACTAGGATTAAAACCAAGAATCACCTACCCAGCAAAACTGAGTATAATACTTTAGGGGAACAAATGGTAATTCAATGAAATAGAGGCTTTTTAAGCATTCTTGATGACAAGACCAGAGGTGAAAAGAAAATTTGACTTTCAAACACTAGAATAAAGAGAAGCATGAAAAGGTAAACAGGAAAGAGAAATGATAAGGGACTTACTAAAGTTGAGCTGTTTACATTCCTACATGGAAAGATAATATTTGTAACTCTTGAAACTTTTCTCAGTATTTGGGTAGGTGGAAGGATTATACACATATATATACAGACAGAGGGCACAGGGTGAGTTAAATAGGAAGGGATGATATCTAAAAAAATAAAATTAAGGGATGAAAGAAGAATACATTGGCAGGAGAGAGGGAGAAATGGAATGGGGCAAATTATCTCTCCTCAAAGAAGCAAGAAAAAGCTTTTTCAATGGAGGGGAAAAGCGGGGGAAGTGAGAGGGAAAAAAATGAAGCTTACTCTCATCACATTTGACTTAAGGAGGGAATAATATACACACTCAATTTGGTATGGAAATGCATCTTACACAACAAGAAAGCAGGGAAGAAAGGGAAAATGAGGTGTGGTGGGGGGATGATAGAAAGGAGGGCAAATAGGAGGAGGGAGTAATTAGAAGTAAACACTTTAGGGGAGGGACAAGATCTAAAGAGAAAATAGAATAAATAGGAGGCAGGATAGGATGGAGGGAAATATAGTCTTCCACAACATGAGTATTATGGAAGTCTTTAGCAAAACTACACACATATATCCTATACTGAATTGTCTGCCTTCTCAGTGGAGATGGGTGGGGAGGGAGGAAGGGAGAGAAGTTGGAACTCAAAGGTTTAGGAACAAATGTTGAGAATTGTTTTTGCATACAACTGGAAAATAAGAAATACAAGTAATGGGGTATAGAAATCTAACTTGCCCTACAAGAAAAGTGAGAAGATGGGGATAAGGGAAGGGAGGGCAGATTGGGGGAAGAGTTAATCAGAACACACAGTGGTTTTGGGTGGCGGGAGGGGAGAGATGGGGAGAAAATTTAGAACTCAAAATCTTGTGGAAATAAATGTTGAAAACTAAAAATAAATAAACAAATTTAAAAAAATAAAAATAAATTCCCGATCTAGGTAGACCCTCTGTGAGAAAAGAAGGGGACCACCAGAAACCAAAATATCTCTACATCCTAATCTGTGAAAGATGGCAGCTTGGTCCTTTGTCTGTGTACCATGGGATTCACATAGGGAAGAACCTGGTGGGGTTTAGAGGGGCAACAATAATACTGTGAAGAAAAAGGCTGGTGTTGGAGTCAAAGGACTTGGATTCAAATCTTGGTTCCATTACTTCCTGCTTGTGAGCTACCCTCTAGGACTCAGGTTCCTAAAAAGTGAGGTAATTGGATTACATGATTTCTAAGGTCTTTCCCTTTTTTATTTCTTAAACATTTAATTCTTTTCTTTTTTTTTCAGTCATTATTGAGTTCAGTCCTATCTGACTCTCCATGACCCCATTTGCAGTTTTCTTGGCAAAAATACTGGAGTGTTTTTCCATTTCTTTCTCCAGTTCATTTACAAATAAGGAACTAAGGCAAACAGGGTTAGGGTTAAGTGCCTAAGGTAACACCACTAGTAAGTGTCTGACAGGTGAACTTGAAATAAAGTCTTCCTGACTCCAGGCCTGGTACTCTATCTGCTGTACAACCTAGCTGTAATTTTTTCAATTACATGCAAACAAAAAATTTTAACATTTGTTTTTTAAAATTTTGAGTTCCAAATTCTCTCCTTTCTTCCTCTCTCTCCTTAAGGAGGCAAGCAATTTGATATGATACATGCACACTCATCAAACATTTTCATATTAGACATGTTGCAAAAGAAAACAAAGATCATTTTTGTGGAAGCCAAGAACGGGAAATTGAAGGGATGCCTATCAATTGGGGAATGGCTGAACAAAGTTGTGGTATATGAGTGTAATAGAATACTACTGTGCTATAAGAAGTGATGAACAGGAAGACTTCAGAGAGGCCTGGAAAGACTTATATGAACTGATGCTGAGTGAGGGGAGCAGAACCAGAACACTGTATACATTAACAGCCATAGTGTGCTATGGCTGACTTTGGTAGACTCAGCTTTTCTCAGCAATGTAAAGGCCAAAAGTATGCCAAAAGACTTATGATGGAAAATGCCATTCACGTCCAGAGAAAAATCTATGGAGTCTGAATGCAGATCAAAGCATACTATTTGCTTTCTTATTTTTTTGTTTTGTTTTTTCTTTCTCATGGTTCCTCCCATTCATTCTAATTCTTCTATACAACATGACTAATGTGAAAATATGGTTAACAGGAATGTATATGTAGAGTCTATATCTGATTGCATGCCATCTTGGGGAGGGAAGAGGAGAAAATTTACAACTCATAGAAGTGAATGTTGAAAACTAAAAATAAATTAATTTAAAAAAAAAGAAAACATCAAAAAAATCCAAGAATAATAAAAAAAATTACAAAGCTTCAATTTGCATTCAGATTCCATCAGTTCTTTCTGTGGAGGTGGATGGCATTTTTTCATCATAAATCCTTCAGAACTGCCTTGGATCATTTATTGCTGAGAATAGTTAAATCACTCACAGCTGGTCATCATACAATGTTTTCCTGGTTCTGCTCACCTCACTTTTTATGAGTTCATATAGGTCTTTCCACATATTTCTGAAATGTCCTGCTCTAACTATGTAAAATCATTAAGGGCACTTAAGGACAAAAATGGAAGAATGATAATAGGAAAAAATATAACCAATGAGGAACTTCAAGAAATCACAGGAGTAGAAGATGCCATCAAGAAACTGTAATGGTAGAAAGAGAACATGGGCTAGCCATGTAGTAAGAACAAGGAATGACAAGGAAACAGCCAGTGTTCTGGAATCCTTTAAATGTCAGGGGAAATCAAACACACTGGGTGAATATTCTAAGGCAAGCTTATGGGAGTCACACAATGGAGGCAGAAATGGATAAGTTGCAGTCTGCATAAATACAGGGAATTTCCAAAATTATTCATTTGTGCATGAACAAAAAAGAATGAAAGGGATTCAGAAGAAGTAACCATTAAATTATTGGAGATATTTGTATGTTGGAGCTCTTCACCAGATAAGTAGGAAGATACTGAATTTTTAGCCACTGACATCCATGACATGAAGAGCACGGCAACCTATACTGACAGAGTACTTATATTAGAAAGTATTGAAGAATCCCTTTAAATGCAATTGGTGTTGGTGTTTAAAGTCCATAACAAATTATTATAAACAAATAAAATGCTATCCTGTGAATAAAGAAAGAAGCATGCAATTTAAGCATGAGTTTCTCACATTTAAAAAATATTTAGGGGACCTTACCTTTGGGATCCACTTCCCTCCCAGAAAGTTGCCACATGTTGGACACTTTGGTGGTTTGTGCCTAGTAACATAGGTGAAAGAGCAACCTGGGCTAGTGCAGTTTCCATGGCCCCTGCGGGTATAAGTAGTAGTCTTGAAAGGGGAGAAGAAAAAAGAATTAATATATTCTGAATTCCATCAGCCCTGGTTACATTTATAGGCATAATAATAGCATCATTTCATATCAGGATGGCACCTATACAATTAATCATAGAATATTAGAGTTGGAAGGTACCTGAAACATCGAGTCAATTTTTCCATCTTACAAAAGAAGCTCAGGCCCAGGAAAGAGACGTGACTTGTAACCAAGATCACACTGCTAGTTAATGGCAGTGCTGAGAATGGAACACAATCTCCAGACTCCCACTGTGGATAATGCTATTTCTCTGTTTAGCTCTTGGCTGTTCATCTAATTTGACCCAAAGTCAAGAATTTCCTTTGGGAAAACTTGAGAGATTCCTGAGCATATGTGATATTGGTCCTAGGGAACAAAGAATGATGACAACAGCACAAGCTAAAGATGTATATCTAGTGTATGGAGCTGTTCTTTTGTTTCTTCTCAGGCCTAGTCATTAGCTGTACTCATCAATAATGGGTTTTGAGATGAAATGCTTCTTAGTTAAACAGATGTGTTTAACTTATTTCACACATAAACAAATAGTATGCACATTATTATGAAATACCAATCCAGAAAAGCGAATACACATAGAAGCAATATAAGCCAAGACAGGAAAAAGTGAGCCCAGAAGGAGCATGACAGAGCAAAAAAGTTCTAGAACCTGGTTTCCATCCCTGACTTCTGTACTAACTATGTGACTGTGAACAAGTCAGTTTCATTTGCTGGGCTCTGACTCTTTGTAAGATGAAGAGGTCTGACCAGACTCTAAGGTAATCTTCTAGATAACATTCTATGATACTAAGTTTTCTTATTTTCCAGAAAGGGGACAGTAAATTCACATCATTATCAACACCAGTAGACTGACCAAGTATAAATTCCCTGCCCTAAATAATCATATAAGTATTCCTTCTATACTAACCAGCTTGATAGAGGCAGAGTTTTCCACAACCGAGTGGGTAGGCAGAGGCAACATGATGAACTGTGTGGTTGGTGCTGAGGAACTGCTTTCACTAGAGTCCTACAAACACACATCAAAAAGAGGTCATATGACAGAAAAGGGGTTGGAACTCAGTTCTTCAGATTCTCAGTTTATGCTGTTTGTACGTTAAAGGAATTCTCTCAATGTTACACCATCTTTGTGAGAGTTAAGGAAGAAAATCACAGGATTTCTAATATTAAAAGAGAGCAAAATAGCATCCATTGCCTCCCACAAAACAAATTATAAAAGAAATGTAGTCATACTCTAAATATATATCCCCTAAAAAGAATGAAAAAAAGAAAACAGAAAGGGGTGCTTCTATAATAGTCATATAACACACTGCTGTCACCAAAAATTTTTGTTATAACAAGAAAACACATGAGATACAAAGATATGTGCAAACACAGGGATTTCTTTCTCACTATATATCAGCAAGATGTCCCATTTACTCAAGGTAAAAGTGAGCTTAAGTTCTCAGGTCCTCTCAGTCATTATAGGAGTACTTCCACTTCTGTTGCAAAGGAAGAATGGCGCGGAGGGAGTTACACTGAAAGTTCCCAACACCCTGATGACTGGATTATCTAAGACTAGGAGCTGGCAGTTCCATTCAGGCACACCCCAGGCCCCGGTCTCCTCAACAGAGACTGGTACCTAAGATAAAAATATCTCCTTCTCTGCTGCTTAAGTTTTGCTAACTCCCTCAATTCCAGGCTAAGTCTGCTTTAAAAAAAAGTTTTGTTTCCATAGGTATTACTATATCCAAGTTAAAGCACTAGTACGTACACAAATGGAGGTTTTAGGGTTTTGGGTCATAGCCCAGCTTGGAGTCATGTAAAACTGCTTTGAACAAATACCCCAAAGTAAGACTGATATTAACTAATCAACTCTATATCTTTTCTCAAAGAAATCAAGTTAATTCCAGTTAAATTAGGCAATGGGAAACTGTTGAAAATCAAAAGATGACAAAATATAAAGGGTTTTAAGGTCCTCAAACAGGCAAAATGACGAATTCCGTAGCATTCACATCACAGGAAACTGGAAACACTAACAGTAGGTCTCTTTCCCACATGAATCACTCTAGACAACTGTGATAACTTAAGATAGAAATATATGGAATCAAGACTGAATTTACTTACCCTCACAACTGCCACCACAGATACATTATCCCCGACCTGGGGGTGCGACACAGTCAGACTTCCACTGGGGATGTCTTGGGAGCTGCTCACAAGGGTTTCCTCAATGACCAGACTTGTCTGATAAGGGTGGTTCTCTCCTGCCTCTAGGGCAGCCTCCTCCAGAACCACATCATGGGATAAGATCTCTGAAGTAACCACCTCCTGGACATTGTTAGGCTGAGTGCCCATCTCTTCTGCCAACCCCTCAATGGTGATACACTGCTCTGCTGCACCTGTCTGGCTGGCTTCCACAGACAGAATGCTTGGGAATGTCTCCTGAGAAGCCCTTGAGGGAACTGGTACCCCTTTGGTGGGGCCCTGAGCCACACACAGTTCTAAGGGCTGACAGTTCTGATCCTCCTGAAGGGTACTCTTGGGAATGATGATATAATCAGATCGAGGAAGGATCTTGCGGAAGCCTGGGATGTCTGGGACCACAGCAGTCAGTGCAGATAGCTTAGAGTTCTGGGGATTAAAAAAATGGAGAAAGACTCAAATAAATTAACTAAAATGTCCAGACCCATTGACCTAGAAATCCCACTACTAGACTTACACCTTATAAGGAGGTCACGATAAGAAGTCTCTAAATACACTAATATATTTAAGGCAGCATTTTTTTGTGGTAGTAAAGAATCAGAAACAAAGTAGACGCCCATCAATTAGAGAATGGCTAAGCAAACTCTGGTACATGAACATAATGAAATATTACTGTGCTGTAAGAAACACAATGACAATAACCTCTATGGAAAGAACCACTACAAAATAATCAAAAACAGATGATACAAAATTATAAAGCACAGACATAGCCTTGAAGAAGAGATATGGGAAGATACTCCATCACTTTCCTTTGAAAAGGTGGTAGGCCCATGGGTATGATACATTGCATATTATTTTCATCTATTTTCTATGTATTGTACAAAATTTCACATACTCTGTTCCTTCCTCTTTCTCCCTCTCACCCCTTTAAAAAGTACTATTGTTACATGGGATGGCTCTCTGGGATGGAACACAGAAGAATACTGGGAGAAATTCATGATGTAAAAAATACATATCAATTAAAAATTTGTTTTAAAACGTAGGAATGGGAAAAACAACAGATTGAGAGAATGAGGATATGATCTTCTCACTTGATAACTTTCAAAAAAGAAATGGAGAAAATTCCAAAACCTTGTCATAAGACCACAGAAAATGTCAAATACTATCCCCAGTTCTCTACTCTATATTTCACCACAGCACCCTTGGTCTCAGGTGAATTATGCTTTAGCCTAACTAAAGCAATCAGCTCAGAAGCACCAAAGTAACACTGATGTCAAGCCACAATGTGTGACTATCTTTATGGAAAATAAACAAAATGGGAGAAGTGTTCAGCAACAAATCTGCCAGGTTACAAGTTCTCCAGGAAGTACCAAGCTAGACAAATGGAAGACAATATGACACTATATGAGAGGAAGACTATGAATGGAAACAGGATAAAAAATGTTACTGTATAAAGAGAATAGTACAGGGATTGCATAGTTAAATAACAAAGATATGGGAACAAATTGTCAGCATTATCATAAAGTAATAAATTAGAGATCAAACAAGTTAATTAGAGTCATAAAGGAAGGGTTTGTGAGAGGGTTTTCCTCAGTGTAAAAAGCATCTTACAAAAAGTGAAACTAGACTAAATATCTTTAAGCAAGTTTTAATGATATCTTGGTTTTTTTAATCATAATTTTCCCCAGTTCCCTCTCCCAGAAAGCCATCCCATAAAACAAAGTATTTAAAAAAGAGAGGAGAGAAAAAAAATTCAGTACAATAGATTAAAACACTGAAAAGTCTGAAAAGGTGTGCAATGGATCAAACCCCTGTCCCCTCTCTGAGACAGTCATCCCATAAAACAAATAGTATTTTAAAAACCAAGTACAAGTATCAGAGGATGTGAACAAAGAGCTCTCAAAAGAAGAATTGCAAAGTATTAGTAATCATGAAAGAACATTTGAAATCTCTAATGCTAAGAAAAATACAAACCAAAACAATACTGAGATTTCACCCCACACCCTACAATATACCTCCCATCTCCACAAAGGTCTGGGTTAAGGGTATCTTACCCTACCGCTCATTCAAGTGATCCTTAATCTTTTTAATTATTTTTACATTCACTTTTTAATTTGTATGTGTGGTCGTTCTTTCCACTTACATTGGTATAGTCACTGTATATATTATTTTTTTGGTTCTGCTTACTTTACTATGCATTGATTCATACAGTTCTTGCCATACTTCTTTATATTCATTACACACATCATTTATTATTTTCTTTTGTCTGTAGAAATGTTTACTTGTATTAAGGAAAAACTGGAAATAATCTAAATGCCTGATAGTTCATAGAATCTAGAGCTCTACAAAGGACTTTATTTTTTTTTTTAGTTTTCAACTTTCACGTTTATAAGATTTTGAACTACAAATTTATTTCTCCTTCCCTCCCCCTCCCCAAGATGGCCTGCAATCTGATATAAGATATACATGTATGATTACATTAAAATACTTCCACATTAGTCATCATGTGAAAGAAGAATCAGAACAAAAAGGAAAAAATCACAAGAAAGAAAAATAAAAGAAAATAGTATGCTTCGATACACATTCAGAATCTGTAGTTCTTTCTCTGGATGTCGGTAACATTTTCCATCATGAGTCTTTTGGAATTGTCTTATGCCATCGTATTCCTGATAAGAGCTAAGTGTATCAAAGCTGATCATCGCACAGTATTACTGTTATTGTGTACAAAGCTGTCCTGGCTCTGCTCACTTAACTGAGCTTCAGTTCATAGAAGTCTTTCCAGGTTTTCCTGAAATCTGCCTGCTCATCATTTCTTACAGTACAATCACATATCACAACTTATTCAGCCATTCCCAAATTGATGGGGATTCCCTCAATTGCCAATTCTTTGCCACCACAAAAAGAGCTGCTACAAATATTTCTGCACATGTGGGTCCTTTTCCCTTTTTTATGATCTCTTTAGGATACAGACCTAGTAGACACACATCATTTCTTACAGCAATCTTCCATTACAATCATGTAACACCATCTGTTTAGTTATTTTCCAACTTGATGGGCATCTACCAGGTTTCCAGTTCTTTATTTGTTATCACAAAAAGTACTGCTATAAATATCGTTTATATGGTGGTTTCTTCTTATCAATGACTTTCCTTGGGGCATAAATCTAGTAATGGAATCTCCTGTTCAAAGGGTATGGACATTTAGTCTCTTTACTTTCACAATTCCAATCTGCCTTGCAAAATGGCTGTACCATTTCACAGCTCCACCAACAATGTAACAGTGCTCCTATCATCTAACAAATCCTCCAGCACTGACTACTGTCATTTTTTTGTCTTCACTGTCAATTTGCAGAGTCTGAGGTGAAACTTCAGGATTGTTTTGGTTTGTATTTTTCTTAGTATTAGAGATTTTGCATATTCTTTCATGTGATTATTAATACTTTGCAATTCTTCTTTCAAGAGCTGTTTGTTCATATCCTCTGACTACTTATCTAACGAGGAATGGCTAACATATGTATAGTATGTATTACAAGATGTGATATACTACATATATTATATATTGTAATATATGATAATATAATCTATAATGTTATACGTAGTTCATATGTCTTGGATACCAAAATCTTATCGGAGAAATGAAACAAAGGTTATTTTTTTTCTATTTGACTGTTTCCCTATTTATCCTAGGTACATAAATTTTTTTCATACAGAAGCTTTTCAGTAATATATAATAAAAATTATCCACTTTTTTTGGAACATCATCTATTGCTTGTTTGGTTATGAAAATATCTCCTACCAATAGCTGTGAGAAATCTATGATCTACTTTTCTAATTTTTAAAAAAGTATGATCTTTAACATTAAGGTCACCTATGTATTTAGAACAAATCAGGAAATACTGTCTAAGGCATTAATCTAAGTCTAAATTCTGCCAGACTTGAATTAATAGTATTAAATAAGATTGGCAAAGCTGCTTAACAAGGCCAGGCAGTAACAATATGGAACACTGATTACCATGCAAAATGCCTCATTAGTGAGAGGTGGATGAGAGGTTTCTAAAGTGGATAAATGATTACTTCTTAGAAGTGAGACATCCCGAACAAGCACAAAAAGGAAATGTACATAATCCTGAACAGTGAATAAGAATTAGTGGAAAATGTGTACATAAGTAGACCATCATATAATAATAATCACAATGCAAGGAAAATCAACTTTCAGTCTGGAGGGGAAAACCAAAGATCTCGATTATATGCTTGCTCAATTTTAGAAAAAGGAACTACAAAATTGAGGCATCACTTACAAAAACAGTGAAATGGTCAAAAAAAACCAGATTGACACAGGAAATGTGGAAACTACTTAAAAAGTTTATTGAAGGGGGGCGGAGCCAAGATGGCGGAGTAGAAAGACTCACATTTGCTAGCTCCGAACCCACAGCCCATGGATTCCCTCTAAAAAGAACTCCTGACAAATTCTGGAACAGTGGAAGCCGCGCAGCAACACAGGGAAGGAGATTTCCATTGCAGAGAGCCCTGAAAAACTGACCGCAAAGGTACCCCGGACACGGAAGCAGAGTCCTGCCCTGCCGAGCGCTCCCCTCCCCCGGCCCCGACCGCGAACCTCTGCCTGGCCACGTGGCACTGAGAGGAGCCAGCAGACCCCAGCAGGCTTCAGAGACCTGAATCTCCGGGCGGCGGCGAAGGTCCCTCCACCCACAGACGCACAGGTCAGTGAGAGAGACGGGCTGAGAGGGGAGCCGGGTATCTCCGGGACTCGGACCCCCTCAGGAGGCGTCAGCCGTGGCACAGGCGGCGGCCGCGGCAGAGGCAGCTCCGCGGGAGACTCCCGGGGCAGGGGCTCAGCTGCTGCTCCATTGCAAGAGATCTCTGCATAAACCCCCTGAGGGAACTGAGCCTGAGAGGCGGCCCTGCCCCCACCTGACCACCAGCAGATAAGCTCCCATTGAAGAGCAGTCAGGCCTGCCACCAAAAACCCTGAGGCTGGGGAGCAGCATTTGAATCCCAGACCCCAAGCACTCCTGGGCGGATCTGGGCCAGGGGGTGGAGAGGACTCTCTGAAGTCAAGTAACTGGCTGGGAAAATGCCGAGAAAAGGGAAAAAAACTAAGACCATAGAAGGTTATTTTCTTGGTGACCAGAGGATTGCGCCATTCCTCTCTGAGGACGAAGAGATATGCTTACCATCAGGTAAAAACATAGGAGTCAAAGCCTCTGTATCTCAAATATCTGAAATAGATACCCCATGGGCTCAGGCCATGGAGGAG
>CM053769.1:388240878-388346087 GCA_028658325.1 Potorous gilbertii
GATGCAAGAAAAGCATGAAAAACGGGTCAATACCTTAATAAAGGAGGCCCAAAAAAATGCTGAAGAAAATAGCACCTTGAAAAGTCTGTCAGAAGGATAATTTTAAAAATCTGAAAATCCTGAACAGGATTTAAGAAGAGCTCATCAATCAAGATTCAAACATAGATAATAAAACTTCCCTTTTAAGTGGAAGATCAGGAGAAACACACCTATAGTGCTCTGCATAAAATAGGTAATTGTTACTGAATGAACAAATTGAATAATTTCTGCCTGAAAGTTAATTATCACACTCTCAGAAACACTGTCCCAGTCATACCTTTCCTCTACCCTCACCTTAAAAGACTGTTATAGATTAAAGAGATGAGACTCAATCATATCAAATTCAACAGCACTGATTAAGCACCAATAATTAAAGCACTATGGTAGACAACAGAGATGAAAAAATGTAATCCTTCTTAAAGAAGTTTACAACCTCCAAGGGATCTGGTGAAACTGGATCTGGAATACTATGTTCCATTCTGGACACAGCATTTTAGAAATGACAAACTGAAGTGCATCTTGGAGGAAAGCAACCAACTAGAATGGTTACTCAATCTGCCCTCTCCAAGGTTACTAAGATCTGAATTACTAAATCTAATGGCCTTTTCTTAATCCTCATCCCTCTTGACCTCTCCACACCATGTGACACTGTGGACTACCTATCCCCTTCCAGTTTTTGTGACATTCCCTTTTCCTATTTTACTGTTCAATTTATGACTATTCTATCTCAGTCTCCACTTCATTCATATCTTTTCTCGGAAGTATAGGCATATCCAAGGATTCTCTCCTGGACCCTCTTCTCATTCTACACCATTTTGGTGATCTCATTAACTTCTATGGGGGTCAATTACCTCTATGCAGACAACTTCCTCATCTTCATAATTAGGACCTCTCTACCAAGTTTCAGTCCTATATCACTACTACCTACCTATTAGGCATCTCCATAAGCATAGGCATCTCAAACTCAATGTGTACTAAACTGAAGTCATTCTGCCCTCTAAAGCCAGCCCTCTTTCTCATGAGCACCATTTCTAGCTACCTAGGTTTTCAAACCTTGTACTCATGTGGACCTTGTTACCTTCTCTTACCACCTGTAACTAATTAGCAGCCAAGCCTTTTGAGTCTAGCTGTGAAAGGCCTTGCATGTCTCCTTTCTACTCAAAGCTCTCAACAGGACCATTGTAACAGACTTCTCATGGGTTCCTCTGCCTTAAGTCTATCCCCCAATCATCCATAAAGCTGCCAAAGTGAAAGTCCTAAAGTATAGGTGTGACCATGTTACTTCTTGCTTAAGAAGCTTTAGTTGTTTCTTTTTGCCTCTTAGATACAATATAAACACCACTGTCGTGTAATCAGAACCTAGACAATCTGTCACTGACCAGCCTCTCCAAATATTTCACATTACTACTCCTTAAACACTCTACAGTCCTGCCAAATTGGTTTACTTGTTTGGTGTTCCCTGCACAAACCATTCTGTCTCCATGGTTTTGCACAGGCAATACACCTAATGCTGAAATGCTCTCTCCTCACCTCTTCTTCTTGGAATTCCTTTAATTTCCTTCAAAGCTCAGATCAAGGGCTGCTTCCTATGAGGTCTTTCCTGACCCCACCTCTTGTGGATACTCTCTCTGCCTCTCCTGAAATTACTTTGTATTTACTTTGTGTATATTTTGTATCTATTTTTCTGGTTCACCTTGTTTCCCAACTAAGTCCTTAGAGAAGGAACTGTTTCCTTTTGTATCTTTGTATCACTCGAGTGCGGCATGGTTGTAGATGCTCAAATGCTTCATAAATTGAACTGATAAAGAGGCATATGACTAAAAAAAATAGGAATGGGGGGGGCAGGAGAAGAGGGAAAGAACATGATCTTATCTCAAGTATTTAAAGAACCATCATGAGCAAAAGGACTCAACATACCCAAATGTAACTCATTATCTCTCCCTCAAAACTGACCCTTCTTCAAACTTGTCCATTTCTATTGATGTCCATTCCTGTATTCACAGTATCACAGTCATCGTCTGCCTTCCCTGCTCTCCACATTCCATCACTGGTCAAGTCCTGATGTCCAACTTCCATGTACTACCTGCTCTCTTCTCTTCTTGAGGGCAGAGGTTCTCTTTCTTGTATCTGTATCCACAATGCCTACCACCTGCTCACTGATAATTGTCATCTGTATCTGACCCAAAGGGCCACCAATTCTCACGCAGACTATTTCAACAGCTGTCTCAATGACCACCCTGCACCACTCCATTCCACACTCAGCTGTCAGATTCATATTCTGAAAGAAGAGGTCTAACCAATCACTGACCAGAGGGAGAAGAAGCTCCAGGGCTTTTGATCACATTACTTCCTAAAGGCTCTAAGATAACATGCAAATTCCTCTCTTTTGGCAGTTAAAGCCCTTTACAATTTGGCTCCAACCTGTCTATCTAAGATACTTATATCTATACCTTACCTCCCCACAAGCACTCTACATTCCAGAAAGTTGCACACTTGTCATTCCTTGTACTTGACATTTATTTCATTTCTCCCCTCTATGCCTTTGTAGATACAGGCTGTTACCCATTTCAGAGATGCTCTTATATTGCAGGTTACCTCCTTCAAAAGACTTCCCTCATTACCTCAAATGTTGGAACCTCACCCCATCACTACATATATCAATCAACAAGTAATTACTAAGTGCCTATCTATGCAGGCTCTGTGCTAAGCACTGAGGACACATATGCAAAGAACAAAAAAAAAATGCCTCCTCATATTAACTTCTACAAATTTATTATATATCCAAAGGCAGGGATGGTATCACTTTTGACCATTTGCCTTTAGCAATGTCCCTAGCACACATATAGTGCTTAAAAATGCTTTCTGAATACCGATTAATGTCCCTCATCCTTGTGATTCAGCCTAGGTGTCATCCTGTATAAGTCAGGTGTCACTACCCTGCTCAAAAATATTTAATGGCTCCCAATTAATTGCCTCTGGGATAAAGTACAAACTTGTCAGCTTGGGATTTAAAGTCTTGCTCAATCTAGTTCTAACTTACCCTTCCTGAAGGCTTTCATCCTCCATCCCTTTCTACATGCTACATTTTGGCCAACTCAGAATAAATACTATTCCTGCAGTTCTGCATTCTATTTCAGGCACTGGATTTTTGCTTAACTGCCCCTGATTTCTGAAGTACACTCCCCTTCAGCTTCTTAGAATCTTTATCTTCCTTAGCTTAAGCACCACCTTCTATGGGTAGTCTTCCTTGATTTGCATCGTTATTATGGTTCTCTCCCATCTCAAATTATCTTCTACTCATCTGCATAAATAAATTTTGTTTCCTTTCAATAAAATATAAGTCCCCTGAAGACAAGCTCTTTGTTCACCTTGCACATGATAAATACTTGTTAAAGTAAAGAGAGATTAAACTTGTCTGACTTGGTCCCACAGGATAGTACTAGAAGTAATGAGTGGAAGCTGCATAAAGGGAGAGTTTGGCTTAAAAACAAGAACAACCTTTAATACAAAAGATGTCCCAGAATGGTGTGGTATATTATAATGTAAAGAAAAATGAATCAGAATCGAGAGATAAGAATTCTAGGCTCAGGTGACACTAGTTTACAATTGCTGTCTCCAGTTCATCACCTCCCACTCACTTCTCAACTGTTTGCAATCTGGTTTCTGACACACCTCTCAACTGCAATGGTTCCCTCCAAGGTATCAAGGATCTCTTAAATTGCTAGATAATAAGATCACAGATTTAGGGCTAGAAGGAACCTTAAGAGTCCATCTTATTCACTTGCTTCTTTTCAGAGAGGAGAAAACTTAAGTGCAGATAGTTTAAGGGACTTACAAAGCTAATGAGTGAGATAGGATTCAAACTTGAGACTCCCTGACTTCAAAACCAAAAGCCTTTTCAATTTTTCTTGATTTTCTGCAACTTTTGACACAACTGAATATGGTCCCAGTCTCCTCCTAAACACTCTTTTTCCCTTGGCTTCCAGAATACTACTTTCACTTGGTTTTCCTCTTACATGTCCAACCATTCTTTCTCAATTTCTATACCCAATCCTCCCCTCAAGTGCAGGTACTCCCTAAGGCTTTTTCTTTTGCTCTGTTATTCTCTATGTTCATTCTTTTAGTGACCTCCATTAGTTTTATGGGGTCAATCATCTCTATGCAGCAGAATCCCAAAAATACTCTTACTCCTCCTTAATTCCTGGACAGTTCCACATGAATGTCCCATGTGTACTGCAAATGCCACATTTCCAAAATGGAACTCATTAAAATACACCCCATGCAAATAAAAAAATTTAAATCCTTCCTACAAATATGTACCTCTATTTCTGTTGACTGCATTATCATACCTCTAGTCACCTACTTTTTAGCAACATTCTTGATCTTTCCCTCTTTTTTAATCTTTATATACAAAATCAGTTGCCAAGTCTTGTCATCTGTACCTCTCCCCCAAACATCTCACATGTTTCTCCTCTCCACTCATTCACACACCTTCTACCCTAGTTCAGGCCCTCTTCACCTCTTGCCTCAACTACTGCAATTACCTCCTAATTGTTATCCCTACTCCCAGTCTCTCCCTTAGACAATCCAGCATCCACACAAGTTGCCAAATTCACATTCACTCTTCTACTCAAAAATCTTTGGTGGATCACTATTTTATCTATAATAAATGCAAAACCCTCAATTTTAGCATTTAGAGGCCTCCATATATTTCCCTATTCTTATTTTCATATTATACTTCTTAATGAATTCCGGGCAATTTGTCCGTTAGGTTAGCTATTCCCTATCACATAAGTTCCATCTTCCCTCTCCATGCCGTTGCATAAATGGTCCCCAGATCTGCAGTGCACTCATCTCGGCCTCATAAAACCCCAGGCTTCCTTCAAAATAGAAGCTCATAGCCTCCTCCTCCTCCCTAAAACCTTTAATGGTTCTTCCAGCACTTCCTCTTCACTTCTATGTAAGTATGTCGTGTCCTTCCCAGAACCTAAGCTCTTTTAGGGCAGAAATTATTTCATTTTTGTCTTTCGTTTCCTCAGTGATTAACACAGGGCTCAATCTCCTTATTTTCAAAGCCTGACACAGGTAAGTGATTCTTCACCCAAGGTCACAGAGGTGGCAGAGCCGACTAGAACCAAGGCCCTCTTAACTCGACCACCTCCACGGTCTTGGAACGCACAGCTCTTTTCCCCGACACTGGGTAGGTTCCTATGACTCCGGCTCAGGCGCTCCGAGTCTGGCTTCCGGAGCGTCTGTCACTCTGGGAGAGGGGCCCAAGCTCCGGGCCCGTGGGGCTCACTTACTTGGCAGCGCCCGGGGGTGGCGCTAGGCAGACGACCGGCGTGGGTCACATCCCCCGAGGCCCCGGGCCCCGGGGCGGGCAGAGTCCCCGGCGAGCTGCCCAGCCAGGGGCATAAGCGCTCCCCGCGGTCGGCGCGCGGGGCAGCGTTCGGTCGCAGAGGCAGCAGGAGCAGCGGCGGCGGGGAGGAGGAAAAGCCGGGTCGCCCCCGCATCCCGGGGGCTCCGGGACTTCTCCCCCCGGCCCTGCGCCGCCGCCGGAGTCACGACACCCCTTTCCTCCCTCTCCGAGGGAGTGTCGCGACGCAGAGAAGAGGAAAAGCAGGAGAAGGGGGGGGGGGGTCTCCGGCTAACCCCGGGCCGCCCCTCAAACAGCACTACCGCAGGGAGTGTGGGGGGCGGGGGAAAGGGAGGTGGGGAAGCTCGGCGGCCGCAGAAGCCGGGACCAACACACCAGCTACCCAGATCACCAAGGAAATCGATCCCGGCGGCCCCCGCGACGCGCCGGAAACAGCCCCCGGAGCGCTAAGAAGGCCGCTCCGCACGTGACGCTAAGGGGCTGGCGCAGGCGCAGAAGCTCTCTCCTCAGCCAATCACAGGAAAGTTCCCCGGGTTGTGGGGGCGGGAGGGGCGGGCGTATGTGCCAAACGAAGGTATAAGCCCCACCCCTGAGAGGCTCGGGAGAAACATCTGCTCCCCAGAAAAGAGGGAGGATGTTCCGCGAGATGGACCACTTCCGGGCCACCGGACTAAGCGGGCCGGAGGAAGCTGCGGCTCCCTGCGGTGGGGAGGGCGGCTGTGCCGGGGGCCACTTCTCCCCAGTGTCTCTGGCGGTTTCCCCGGCACTCCCGCGGCACTGAGGTAACGGGCCGGGGCCAAGCTGGGGAGGTGAATGCCGGGGCGGGCGCAGCACCGGCCTCGCTTAGCGCCATTCTTTGCCCGAAGCGTCCTAACCTAGCAGGGGTCGGGGATTGGGCAGATCCGGCACACCGGGGAGGAAGGGTAGCCCAGGCCACTGCGCCTTGAGGAACTGACCCTCCCCCTCCGCTCCCTGGTCCTGAAGCGGTCACTTAATCCGAAGGTCGGAGCTGGACACGGAGGTCCAGAGCCCAGGAGTGACTCGCAAAGAACCAGCCAGCCCCAGAGCTGGAACTTTACCTCAGCTCTCAGGCTCCTAGTTTTCTGCTTTTTCCACAATGCGAGACCGCCTGTGCATACCCGATCTGTCTAACTGGATTTATAGCTTCTACCATATACTTCTTGTTCCCATAGTCTTTCTTGTTCCCATAATTAAAATTATTTTAATATTTAAAGTTGGAAAACACGTAAAAGTAGAAAAAAGAATACAGAAAACGATTCCCTTCAGAAGTGTTTATGATGCCTCTTCTGCCCCAGTGGTCAATCTTTTTATCATCCCATTTATAATTTCACTTTGCTCAATAACAACAGTCCACTGAGGTAGGTTTCAAGTATTCTCTTTCATATTTTATGCCTCCAGGATCCATTATTTCTTTGTGGACACACCTCCCAGCAACATAAAATCACAGTCTCTCTCACATTTTAGTAGATTGTCTTCACGTTCCCTGCTCCCCTGCCCCCCCCACACACACAGAGACTGGGGGCCAACTCCTAGACTGGTTCTTGGGCAAGAGACATTATTTGGATTGCCTATTTTCAGATTCATGTACAAAAGCTTGTTCAGCTTTGTAAGACCTGCTTGGTTTTCTGTTCTGCTGGCAAAACTTTTGAGGAAATGGACACTTCCTTATCACAACATTAAAAGCATAAGAAGAGGACTTTAAAGATTTAGATCTATTTTACGGGTGAGGAAACTAAGGCTCACACAGCTGAAGTGACTTACTCAAAATCACAGGTTTCTTCACTCCCAGGCCAGTGCTTTTTTTTTCTTAACATTTACACTATTTGGTCTTGCTTCTCATAGATTAGAATGTAAATCTCATAGATTCTCATAGATTGGAAAAACTGAAATGAAAATATTAAAGCTGAGGTAACAAATATCTCATCACTGTACTTTCAGAAATTAATTTATTGTCCCCAGCACCCATACATTCATGCACACACATACACCTTCTTTGTCATTGGTTACTTTCATTTAAAAAAAATCTGACTCTGGGTTAGTTAGATGGAAACCATATTTTCTTTGGTTCATGACAGCCCCCTCCTTTTTTCTTCTCAGTTGCCTGTACTTATGACATAGCGCAAATGCGAGGAGGAACGGACACAGTATTGGTTAGTTGTGGCCTAAACCTCATCCCATGGACATGGCTAACAAAGGAAACAAAAAACGCCGGCAGTTTTCTTTGGAGGAAAAAATGAAAGTAGTAGAAGCAGTGGATTCTGGCAAGCGAAAAGGAGATGTGGCAAAGGAATTTGGCATCACTCCTTCTACACTGTCCACATTCTTAAAAGATCGTGCTAAATTTGAAGAAAAGGTAAGGGAAGCATCAGTGGGACCACAACGAAAAAGAATGCGTAATGCACTCTATGATGACATTGACAAGGCTGTGTTTGCTTGGTTTCAGGAAGTTCATGCAAAAAACATCCTTGTAAGTGGATCAGTGATTCGAAAAAAAGCATTGAATTTGGCAAATATGTTAGGCTATGACAATTTTCAAGCAAGTGTTGGTTGGCTTAATAGATTTCGTGATCGACATGGGATTGCTTTAAAAGCAATTTGCAGAGAGGATAATGATAAATTAATGAATGGCATAGGAATAGATAAAGTTAATGAATGGCATGCTGGTGAAATTATAAAGCTGATTGCTGACTACAGCCCAGATGATATTTTTAATGCTGATGAAACAGGCATGTTTTTCCAGTTGTTGCCACAGCATACACTTGCTGCTAAAAGTGATTGCTGCAGAGGAGGTAAGAAAGCCAGACAACGATTGACTGCACTTTTTTGTTGCAATGCATCTGGGACTGAAAAAATGAGGCCACTGATTGTTGGTAAATCAGCTACCCCACCATGCTTCAAGAATGTGCATTCACTTCCTTGTGATTACCGAGCCAACCAGCGAGCATGGATGACTCGAGATCTGTTTAATGAGTGGCTAATGAAAGTTGATGCAAAGATGAAACGAGCAGAACGCAGAATTCTCATGTTGATTGACAACTGTTCTGCACATAACATGCTTCCACGTCTAGAAAGAATTCAAGTTGGCTATCTCCCATCAAACTGTACAGCTGTTTTACAGCCACTGAATCTTGGTGTAATTCACACCATGAAAGTTTTATACAGGAGTCGACTCTTGAAGCAGATTCTTCTTAACCTCAACAATAATGAGGAAAAAGAAAAGATCAGCATTAAACAAGCTATTGACATGATAGCTGGGGCATGGTGGTCCGTTAAACAATCCACTGTAGTGAAATGCTGGCAAAAAGCAGGCATAATTCCAATGGAATTTACTGAAACTGATCCAGAAGAAGATGATGAACCAGACATAGCAATTGAAAAATTATGGAATTCAGTTGCTATTGCCACATGTGTTCCAAATGAGGTCACTTTTCAGGACTTTGTAACTGCTGACAATGATTTACTTATATCTCATGAGTTAACAGATGTGGAAATTGTTGAAAGCATGATGACTGGTACAAGTCCTGAAGAAGGTGAAATTGAAAGTGAGGATGATGAAGGTGTCTCTTTGCTGGAGCAGCCAAAACTAACCATTGCAGAAGCTATCTCAAGTGTAGAAAAACTCAGGCAATTCCTTTCTACTTGTACAGATGTTCCTGATGCAGTCTTTGGACAGCTAAATGGTATAGATGAATATTTAATGACAAATGTAACACATACTCTTGTGGAATCCAAAATTACAAATTTTCTTCAAACAAAATAAAATGGGAAAATTTCTTCATTTTTATGTTGGAGGGTATAGTTAACATGACTACAGAATGTTCCTTTCAGATTCTGAACTTATTTCAAGCAATATTATTGCATTGACATTCCAGTACTGTGAAATGACTTGGACACTTGAAACTTGCTGTAATGGGATATGGTCTGTGATGTATTTGATTGCTGCCTGTATTATCTCTTAACTCAGTGTGGAAAGATGAACCACATTATAGATTATCCATGAGACCTGTAGCTAGCTTCTTCCTAATCTCTAACTGGATCCCAGAATTTTTCCTCCAATTTATAATCCACTTTGCTTTAAAGATGGTATCTAGTATTGCCTAGCTTTGTTACATTCCCCCTCATAGTTAACTACAGTTAGAACCAATTATCTTTCCATGGCATTGCAATTCTTCCTCTTTTCTGATGAATTGTCCTGGTACAGCTCTCCTCTACTTTCTACTTTTCTTATCCTCTATAACCAAACCCTTCCCATACTGTCCCCATAAGAGAATAATTTGATGGAAGTACTTCCTGTGGGAATTGATTTAAGCAGATGACGTTTCCTAGCCTTTTAAAGATAAGCAACTTGAGTTTGACACTCATAGGGAGATGAAATAGGATAGATTTAGAACCTATTTTCTTAGAGTAGGCATAGGAGGTAGTTGAAGTTTATGGAGTGATTCCATAGTAAGGGACCACAGAGCTTAGAGAGAATAGAGGAACAGACTCATAGAATTATTAGAGGTTTTCTGATGTTCCTATACTACTGACCAGGATTCAATATTTAAGAGAGATTCAGGTGTGAGAGTGTGCATGTGAATGAAACGAATATGTTTGGATCTACCCTGATTTGGGATCCCACTCCATTCACTCCATCCCTGTAGGTAATTCAGAATCTGTTCCATGTAATAGTAACAACATTGTATTGCTCACTCACCAGGGGAGAGACTAAAATATTGTATTGCCCCATACTTTCTCTGTTATTGTTCTTTGTGGAAATCTGTTAGGCTAGATTTGATTTAATCCAGGATTTTCAAGAAACAGTTACTAGAAGAATTCAGCTCCCCCACCAAAAGCACCTTATCTTTTTGTATTCCTAACCTAATAGTTGTCACAACTCAGAAAAACGTAAGTTTTATTTTTAGGTGCAAATCAGAAGGTACTTAACTTTAAGATGGTGGGGAATTTTGATATTTTTTCAGATGAAATTTTTGGATACTTCAAGAATGCTGAGGATTGGTTTGGTTATTTTCCAAAGCGGAAATTTGTGAAGTGACTAGAGGTGGGGGGTAGGGGGGTAACTCTCTTCTGTTGGTCAAGTTAGCCATAGATATCAGAGAATATTTTTGCAGTGATGTATTAGGAGAACCTCCATCACCAAAAACAACAGATATTTAAATTGTTTTAAGAAATACAAAATTTATGTATTCTGGATATTTTTATTCAACACAAATATAATTATATTAATAAAACGAATGCATATTTTTGAATTTTCAACCAGTTTAGGCCAAGAAAACAAAGTGATATGCTTCTTCCTTCTTCTAATCAAGATGTCACCAAGGCTTGTCATTTCTTTTTCTGAAATGTCTCTAGGTTTCACCACTTACTTCCTATTTTCATACATACACAAGTTGAATTAAGACCCTCAGCACCTCATATCTGCAATAGCCTAGATCAGGGATGGGGAACCTGCAGGCTTGAGGCCATCTTCTAGGTCTTCAAGTGCTGCTCTTTTATGGAATTTGGTCTGTGAAGTTCAGATTCTGTCAAAGAATCGCCCTTGTGGACCTAGAAGGCCACATGTGGCCTCGAGGTCACACGTTTCCCATCCCTGGCCTAGATGGTCTTCCTGACTCCATTCTGTTTCGCCTTCCAATTCCATCCTGTACACTGTTACCATATTAATTTTCCAAAACATTTCATGCAGCATGTCACTGTCCTGGCTCAAAAAGCCACAGTGATTTCTCTGCCTACAGACTAAATATGCAAATGCCTCAACCTGACTTCCAGAGCCCTCTGTAATTTAACCCACTTTTATCCCAGTATCCCCCAATTCCTGATAAACCAGACTGTTATTTCCCCTAATTTACGCCACTCTTAATTCTGCCTCTAAACCTTTAATTACGCTTGAAGGTTCTGTCCCCATCTCTGTCCTATTCATATTTTACCCACACTGAAAGAATTAGCTCATTCCCTTTATCCTCAATCTTCCAACCACCTCAAGTCTACCTTGATTTGTCTTTCTGATTTACTATACACTTATCATTACCATACAGTTTAGACCTTAATTATTCTACGTTTTCTAGTTTTGTCTTCATCCAAATCTTGTAGTCCCTCAAGGATGGAGGCCGTGTGTTACAATTTTTTGTATAGTGAGTAGTGCCTAGCACAGTGCTGGGCATATAATAGGCACTTAATAAATCGATCAATAGATACATAAAATGTGTCCAAACTAAATCTTCTTTTTAACAGTTAAAATTTGATCCTGGTACCAAATAATAATAATGGCTGGGAAATAGTGGTATATTCAGAAAACATTTCTAAAATGTTCTATATTATGTAAGCTACTACCTACTGGAGGCTTATAATCTCACAGTGGTAGTTACACAATCTAATGTATCAAGGTAAAATCAGGTAGACATTACTTTTTCTCGTATAGTTTGGAAACAGTTCTGGGATGAATGGAATTCCAAAGGGGTCCAAGTCATTACAAAGGGGAAGTAGATAATAAGGAATCAACAATCAAAGACTATTTATTCTGTGGGAAAACTGAAGAACTTACTTTAAAATCAGTGGACAACTCCTAGAAGGAGGAGGAGGAATCACAATTCACAGAGTAGCCTAAGAACAGTAAATTCAGGGTGTGTTTAAATAAAGCTTACAATTCAAACTGTGCCCAAAGTTGGTTACTTGAAGATTCCCAACCAATCCACTTTTACATGTGTATACCTATCTCATGAGCTTCAGTGGCAGGACAAATCCATAGGGGAAATATATGACATTAGATAAATCATCAGGACTGAATTACAGATACTCAAGAATTTTAAAGAAATTGAGGAATAAAATTGGGAAGCTGTTGACCAAAGTGTGTAACCTGTGTTTACAAGCATTCTTTGTGCCTGAGAATGTATGAATTGCATCAGTCAGGGGTCCTCGTAGCTATCAGCTAATGAGTTGTTCCTCCATCAGGCAAGCTTGTGAAATCCAATGCATGTTAGGATGACTGAAAATTAAAAGTCTTTTAAGGGCATTTTCACAGATGGGAATTTATAGTCACCATGTAATTGACCATTGCCATGAAATTTAATGTAGGTAATTGAGGGGAGGTTATGACAGGGGCATGAATGCCAGTCACATTCCTGAAGGCAGTTCATAATCTTGATCTATCCATATTTCCCAATACACCTGCAGAATATTGAGTATAGTGGCTTGATAGAAAATTTTGCCAGGTGACTTCCATATTAAACTTTTGTCAGCTGTTTCTCTTAGATTGTGTTGATTCTGTTTTTTAAGGTGCCTCTAGCCTTTCAGCTTCACAGTCTGTATCCCAAATACTAATTTTGACTTTTTCCTATTACAATTTTGGACCTTTTGTGAACAGGGATTTCCTGGCTGAGCCCCTTCCCCTATTCCTCAAACCTCAGTCTTCAATTGTAATCATGATCCCGCCTATGGTATCCTAAAACTGGACTGGGAAAAGGAAGTCATTAGGAACTGGAAAGAAATAGTATAGAAATCATGGCTGTCTAATTAATCCAGGGTATTTAAGGAGAATAAATAAGTATGTAGATGATGAGGAACTAGCAAAAGAAAGTTTATTAGGTTTTTTTTAATTGTAAATGGATGTAATACATTTAGATTTCCAAAATGTCTCCAATATAGTCCCAGTAACAAAAAATTAAAATTTATTTGATGGGGATTAAGGGGACAGCAATTTTTGTCATTGATAGTGAACTGATTTGGAAATAAGGAAACTTAACAGAGCTAAATGGACATTTCTCCAGGTGGAGAATCATAAAAGGCAGAATTCCTGAAGGCATAATCCGGCCTAACCTTATTTTACAGTGGCAACTCCCACCCCCAACCATCTAGACTACTGACCTGTTTAGTATCTACAGGATGGCTCTGATGTTCTGGGCTATTGGCATTTCATGAATATAAAAAGAAAGAGGGCTAGAAACTCATGCATAAAAAGTAACGGTAGTGCAAGCAATTTGCTTTCCCCTGTTTGAACTAGGAAGCAAAGTATTTTTGTTTTCCAGCCTCAACTTCAATGGGCAGTAAGCCTTCAAACTAAGCCCTTGGAAACCAGTAAGTATATTTAACAACCACAAGGTGGCATGAGTGGAAAGTAGATGGCTAGGACCATTAGCATCAAAAGCATTTATGGCAGATTTAGGGGTTGGAGAGGTGGGGAAAGATGGACCCAGCATGTGATAAAATCAGAAAGGACCTCAAAACGAAAAGTTCTGATTATTCCTAGCAGCTATTTCAAACATTTGCCTCTTAAACCTCCAACTCAACAACTGCCCTGTTCTCTTACCTCCACTTTGCCAAAAAGATGAATACAAGTGTCAGAATCAACTATGTACTTCCACATCTTGAACTTTCTCAACATCTCTCGTCTTTTCTCCATTGCTTCTTTTTTTGGAAAAAAATATTGGCTCTCTTTGCATGCAGGCTAACCTTTCCAATCAGTCTATCCATCATTACTTGATTCTTTCTCTCTCCCTGTTGAGCTTACTTGTCAGTGCCACTCCAAGTCTTAGCCCTAAATTTCTTCTCCTTCACTGTTTTAACTTGTAGAAATGTGCCTATACTGATTGACTACCTCCACTGCCTCCACCCTCCTACTATCTGGTTTTCTTTTCAGCTTTACCAAATCTGCCATTTCCAAGGTTTGTGAATTCTTAAATGCCAGTCTTTTTCCAGTCTACATCCTTTTTAACTTGAATATAGCATGACACCATAACCCTCTTGATAATCTTATAATCAAAATCTTAGAAAGGAGAGCAGAGGCAATATAATCTAACCTGTAGCTGAATGTTTATTATCCTTTCTAATAGCATTCTTGATGAGTGATCGTTACAAAGACTACCTACCTACCTACTTGATGGATTGACAGAAATCTCCCTATTCTCTAAAGCAGTTCGTTACTATTTGGCACATTGCTCATTGTTCTTCCAAAAACTGAGCCTAATTCTCTCTTCAATAACTTCTACCCTTTGAACTTTAGAGCCAAACAAAATTAATCTAATTCCTCTTCTATATGATAGCCTTTTATAGACTTGAAGACAGCTATCACTCCTGCCTTGTCCCAACCTTTCCTGCCCCCCAGTCTTATTTTCTTTACCAGTTCTTCCAAAACCCCTAAGTAAAAGGCTGGAAGGGAGTTGGTGGTGAGTACTGCCACACCCATATGATTTCATGCAGGCCATTGTGTGCCACTCTTTTCTGCCATTTGAAATTTTTCTAGGCCCAGCTATAGTGTTAGCTTTTCTGTGAAAAATTCCCTGATCCCATCAACTATTTCTACTTTTCGTAACACTTTGTGTAGACTTAATTTGTTATCCTTACCACAAATTACCTTGTACTCTACCTTTGTTCCTCTGACTTATCCCACTTCATTATAAGGGCCTTAAAAATTGACTATCTTTTTTTTTCCCTGTCTTTTTAACTTCAGCATCTAGCACACAGGTCCCCTGCATAGTATCTTGCATATAGGGGGCACTTAATAAACGTTGGTTAAACTGAATATGGTCATTGTGCTTACAGATGGAGAATTGACTTGGTACTGGGCTGTCTTGTTAAAGAGATTTTCCCCATCTTTCTAGAGGGAATTAAGTGAAAAGAAGTGTCAAAATTTACCCCAAGCTTTGTATGTCATCTCTAGCATTTGCAAAGAATAGACCAATTCTCCAGAAATGCAGGAGCAACATCACCTATTTCTCCATTTTACACCTGCTGCATATTTGTCACCACTTTGTAACTAACTGGTAAAAGAGAAGTTCCAGCCAGGAGTAGGGAATGTATGGGCTTCAAGGCCCACTTTCTAGGTTCTAGGGTGTGGCCTTTTGACTGAGTCCAAGTTTTACAGAACAAATACTTCTATTAAAGGGATTTGTTCTGGGAAGTTTAGATTCAGTCAAAGGACCCACACTTGAGGACCTAGAGGGCCCATGTGGCCTTGAGGCCAAAGGTTCTCCACCTATGCTGGACCCTGAATGTTCTACATGCCCCAGAGTCCTTCTGGAAAGGCTTTATCTGTGAATGTAAAAGGAGAAGAGGAAGCACAGGGTACTTAGTAAATTCCTATAATCTTAGCCCTCTGCTTAAAAAACATCACCACCAAGAAAGAAAAGTTTAAAATACTGTTGGTAGTTAAGAGGTTATGAGTAGATCTACATGGATATCAACTGTTACTGAAAGCAAAATTTAACATCATCCTCTCTTCTAATAGCATTCATTTCTCTTAGTTTCTTCATTAAGACAGATGAGGTTTTTCCTGTTTCAAAGCATTTTGCTTTAGTAAACATTTAGAATGCCACACAGAGTTACTTGAATAATGGTAAAATGTATTCTATATTGTCATTATGAATTTATAGTTTCTGGGGGCAGCATACTTTATAGTGAAAAGTTGAAAGATTGAGATCTTAATACTTGTTTCTCTGATATGCATTCTTGATATAAGCTTCTAGAGAAAAAACAGCAAACATCATCTTTAAAGGTCTCCTATCTACCATCTCTTGATGGTATTTGACTTCTAAGAAGTGAAATAATAAAAAGACTCAACTTTAATTCATACTGAAAAAAACTACTTGGTTCCAAGTATATTTTTAACGTACTTTCCAAATAACATGTACATTTCAATATGCAAAGATGAAAAAGGATTGTATTGTGAAACTTTGTACTTCTATTACAGTTTTTAAAATGTATTTTAAACTCAATACAGTAGTAACAAAACTATACTGCTTGTCTGTGTCATCTTCTGAACTTCTTTCTCTTTTACCAAGTGTATTTTACAGTTTTAGGTAAAATATTCCCAAAAGGGAATGTTTTGCTGAATTTCATATTATACATTTTTGGGTCATATGTTTATGTGAAAATTGCTTCAAGTTGGAAATAAAATTTGTGGCCTCTGTATCTTGACAAGCAAAAGCCAGTGGACTACATTAAATCATCTTTTACTAAGGAAGGCTTTCTATCTGAAACTATAGCTAGCAAAACAAATCTCACTGGCATATATAGATGTGAGAAAGAATAATCATTGAAACATAACTTATTAGCTGTACAACGTAATTTGGTTGGCCTTGAATCTCTAACAAAGGAGTTTAATTCATGATGTTCAGGAAGCATCTTGTTATATAGAAGGCACTTTTATCTTCACAGTCACCTTTCTGAAAGCTGGTGTCTGTGTGCGATTATGTAGTCTCTTTCACCCCTGCATGACCCTTCCTCCCACCCACCCCAATCCTGGCCATAGTGTTAATATCAAGCTCTGATTTAGGCTTATATGTAAGATCTCTGGTATATGTGTTAAATATTTTTTGTTTTGTTCCAGAGTTTCAGAATTTAATGTTTTACTTTGCATTTTATGCAACTATTAAATCTTTGTTTTTCTCCTTAAAGATCTGTAGCAGAAGTTGTCAACAAAAGAATGTCTGTAAATAGGTCTTATCAAGTCATATCATCTCCTCAAAATACTCCCCTTTTTCCCCGCTAAATTCCACTGAGTGCCAGTTCTTGGGTTTCATTTGATCATTGTTCTTTGTCCTTCATTCTCCAAGAGGGCAATGGATATCAGGGAGGTGATGCCATGACATGCAAGTGAACTGGATTTAAGTGAGGGAAGGCTTTGCAAAGTCACCAGCCTCATTTGATACATATCATGGAAACACAGTGAGGCTGGGATTTCTTTTATGTGATGCTAACCCATAAAATGTTGCAACATGTAAATTCACACACACACACACAAAATTGTTCTTGTCCATTAAAAAAAATGTGGTATTATCATATCAATCAAGATTTACCTAAGCAGTGATTTTTTTATTTCATCCTAATGTATCTGGGTGTGAGTTTTAGCCTTAAAAATATAATAAAATTTTATTTTCAAAATAAACAGACCAAAGGCAATATCACAAGTAATAAGCGTATGCTAAAAAAAAAAAAAAAAAGAAAACCTCTAAAAATATAGTACCGAACTCTGCTTAACATAAGTATACACTTACAATCATGAGCTAATATTGTATACAATGGAAATATTAAAAGCATTCCCACTAAAAACAAGAATAAAACAAGAATAAATCAAATACTTTCATTCCTCCTAGAAATATTAGCCACAGTAGTAAGGCATAAAAAAAAAAAGAAATATGAAATGTCAGTAAAGAAAATATATTTGCAAGTGACATGATTACATACCTAGAAAACTAAAAACCCTCAACAAAAACTGTGAAATAATTACTTTAGCAAAAATCATTTGCATTTCTATATACCTATACCACCAACAAAAAAACAAGAGAAACTACAGAGAAATATCGTTTATTATAAAGACAAAAATATACCAAATGTTTAGGCACTAACCTAACATATAAGAGACATATAAAGGCAACTTCAAGTGATTTTGACATATAGCAAAGAACTGAATGGATAAAATATAGTTTAAAAATCATTAATCCCAAATCAAATTATACATTCAGTATAATTAATCAAAATACCAATAGTTACTGTTTTGATAGTTGATTGCTCAATAAAATTTACTTCATAAAACTGATGTTATAACATGATATCAAGTACTATGCAAAATGGATGAAGGGCCAGCATATTTTAAAATACATGTTTTATATGAGGCAGCTTGGCATAATGAATAGCGAGCCAATCTTAGGATCTGGGTTCAAGTTTCACTTCTGACTCATACTGACTGTGTGACCCTCAGGTAAGTCACTTAATCTTTAATACCTCAAGCAACTGTAAGACTATTGTTGTTTTTTCAGCTATGTTAGACTTCATGACCCCACTTGAGGTATTCTTAGCAAAGATACTGGAGTGGTTTACCATCTCCTTCTCCACCTCATTTTAGAGATGAGGAAAACTAAGGCAAACAGGGTTAAGTGACTTGACTAGGGTCACACAGCTAGTGTCTGAGACCAGATTTGAACTAAGGAAGATGAGCCTTCCTGACTCCAGGTCTGGAACTTTACCTATTATGCCACTTAGCTGCCCCAATGAAATTATAGGTTTAGTTTAAAAAAAAAAATCCAGTTTTGGCACTGGAAATAAAAATGTGTGTGCATGCATCACACATGTGCACAGACATGCAGAATGGAAGAGAACCCAGAAATGCAATCTAATGTACAAGAGTTAGTGTGTGAGAAATCTATTAAAAAACAGTAGTGATGGAAGCATCATTCAGTAAAAACTGTAGGGAAAACTAGATAAATGGTGGAGAATGAGTTTTAGATTCATGCCTCACGTCTTGCATCCAATTAAGTTTATGGTAGTATAATCAGTGTTGAGCACTAAAAAGTTTCCACATGTAGATGATAACAGTACAGCATGTTTATCAGATCTGTAGATATCACAAAACTGATATCTACAAAGTCTAGATAACATAATAATTGGGATCCAAATAGATTAAAGGCTAGAATAGATTGACAAGATGAAATTTAACAGAGATAAATAAAAAGTCCTGGGGGGAGGAGAGAGGGTGAGTGTGGTAAAGTGCAAGGATAAGATGAGAAGACATAAAAGCAGTTCCAGTGGAAAGAGTAGGAATTTTAGTAGACTTTAAGACTTTACTAGTCAACAATGCATTACTTTCTAAAGCAATGGTGATATTAAACTTCATTTAGTGTTATCCCAGATGACAGTAATGACTCTCCTTCCTTTGAAATATCATAACCAGTCACGTTTAACATTTGATTCAATGCTTCTATTTGCCCAGCACTGCTAAATAATCCCAGGGATACAAAGGAAGGCAAAAACTGACCCTTCGGTCAGGGAGCTCACATTCTAATAGGGGAGAGAACATGCAAACAACTACATACATAGGGTATATGTAGAGTAAATGGAAGGCAGTAGCATTCAGTAGGGATCTGAGAAAACTTCTCTCAGAAGGTAGGATTTTAGCTGAAATGAGGGAAGCCAGGAAGACCAGGAGATGAAGTTGAGGAGAATGTTCCAGACATGGAGGACAGCCAGTGAGAATTGACTTGGAAGCTGGAGTGTCTTGTGCAGAGAATAGCAAGCAGTCCAGTTTGACCAAGTTGTAGAGTATATGGTGTAAGGTTGAAGACTGGAATGAGAGGAAGGAGCTAGGTTGTGAAGGGTTTTAAAAGCTGAGCAGATGATTTTATATCTGACTCTGAAAAGTAACAGGAAGGCACTAAAGTTTATT
Source organism: Potorous gilbertii (assembly GCA_028658325.1). Lineage (NCBI taxonomy): Eukaryota > Metazoa > Chordata > Mammalia > Diprotodontia > Potoroidae > Potorous > Potorous gilbertii. The sequence continues at coordinate 388,260,468 of CM053769.1, forward strand.
GAATAGGAGGGTAACATGGTCACAGCGGTGTTTGAAGTAGGATTTGAAACTAGACTTCCATAATTTATTTTTTTTTTTTGTTTCCTTGCTCTTCCCTGTAGAAGCTTATTCTGCCCCTGGACTTCACACACTAGAAGTACCCTCCCCCTCAGAGCTTTCCCTCTGATTATGTTTTCTCCCAGAATCTCCATTTTAAGAATGGTGGCCTCTCCAGGCTATCCTCCAGACTCTCCTGATTTTCTTTACCACAATGGGTACCTTCCTCTCTTACCCCATCGCTATACATTAGTTTTATGTTTTGAATATCAGTACCTTGAGAGCAGACAGATTTTCTTTCTGCTAGCATTTGTATTTCAGGGACTTAGCACAGTGCCTGGCACATAGTTAAGTGCTGGATAACTGTTGATTGACTAGACTTGCTGCTATACATGCATAAATATGCATCAAACTCTACTGTACTGGGTTTGCTGTAATAAGAAATCAGCTTGAGTTCTTTGTAACCATTATCTGCTCTCAGTTCCACCTCCAATTAGATAGCATGTGATCAGTGGGAGTCACCCTTTACTTGGGTTTGAGGGACACAAGGGCTAAGGGTTTATTTTCTTTATATTAAATTACAAGGTTAAACACTGCAAATATTAGCAACAACTAACAATGCAAACTAAAATTGTACCACAACACATAGTGGGTTTACTATATTCTGAACAATAATATTTAAACATATTTCAATAAATTTGAGAATTCATTGAAACATCAACTTGTATGAAATCTTTGCTAATAAATGGGGTTATGTACCAGATTATTTACCAATTGCTAGTGTCCATAAGTGAGGAAGCTGCCACACTGGGAATTCCCTGTACTGATGAAATCACAGGCCTGGGCTGATTTTGATAAATTTTCCTAAACTTGTAAAGGAGAAATTAACTAACTTGATTGTTTTTTCCCTTTGAAGGATGCATAAATTCAAATGCATGAGAACTGAATGGGACAAAGGAATCATGAGTTAATATGTGCTAATGACTGTTATATCTTTCAAACACCTTTGTCTTATTGACTCCACTTAATTCATAGAGCTCTTCAAGAAATGTAAGATCCAAGCTCACTTTTGATCATGACTGACACAATAAGGACTCAATAAATACACTTAAATTCATTCATTAGATATAAATCCATTTTATAATCCCAGGATACACAGTATCCGATTGTATTTATGGTGCTACAAGTATAAGCAACTATGTATAACATTATAATCTTAACAGCCATTAAGACATGTTTAAATTTTAAAATCTAGGACCCCATGAACTTGCATTAAGAACTGGGTTAAAAATACATTTTTGTTGCCATTTTTCCCTGATTAAAAAGGACTTGTTAGAGTGTGCTCTTTCTAGACCACCCCCTTCAGGATGCTTACTGCATTCACACCTGTCAGAGGAGTAATTTAGGTACAACATGCTTTTCTTCCTTTGCCGTTTATACTTTTTTATTTCCCCCCTAGTGACAAAATAAGTGTTCAAATGTTTTGCTACTCATCGTCCACACTTCTTATGGAAAAATGACTGGGTGTAGTCTAAGAAAAGACATAGAGAAAAGCTATGAGAAGAAAAACACCCTTTTCTAGGTTAATAACATTCTGAAAACTGTTATGGTTTGGTATGTTAAATCAAGACATTTAAAAAGATAACTATTAAAATTCAGTGTACTGTTTAATTAAGTCATGACGTGGACCTGAACCACTGACATTCAATTTTTTTTAAAAAATTGAAATTTAACCTGTAAATAGGGAAAAACACTAGAGATAGTCACCATGAAACAGATATTTTTCCCCCTTCAGTGAAGTCATACCAAATTTCCATTACATTAAGGTAATTTGAGACATTTTTCTAATTAATTCCCCAAAACTCCATTGGAAAAACTACTGAATCTTTTCTTTTTTAAGTGTGCTTTTAAAATACATCATCCCACTCCTTGTAAGGAAGTATTTGGCGTTTGCACACACAAAAAAGTGGAATCAACCAAACCTGCTCCCTTTAGGTTCATCTGTTTAAGAAGTAACTGTATTGGAAAGTTTCACTCTCATAAAGAAAATGAGCTATTCCTGAAATGTAGAATCTTCTATTTACCCAATAAAAGTGGGTCAAACACAGAGCTACACATTTTTAAAAAAAAGGCTCTCTTGCCTTCAAGAGGGAAAAAATCCTCAATTTATATCCTTTAATCTTGGTAACAAAACTAACATAATGTTGTTTAATATCGTGCCATAACCACATCTGAGATCTTCCCAATAAAGAACAATTGTGGTCATCATGAATTTATGAGGTACCCACAGGACAGATGCCAAGTTCCCACAAAGTGTTGTATTAGTTCATGCCCAAATACTTATAAGTTCATTAGTGACATCATTAGGGGACTGCATATTTTTTCCCCAAAGCATACAACACAATTTGCTATGTGGTAGTTACTACTTGAAAGTATGACTCTTTTATCAAAGAAAGATACCTGTATGGCTCTTTTGCTTAAATAGTATGAAATTAATTCCAAAGAAGACCCAGCAAACATTCCCTTCTGCAAACTAACCTTACTTATTCACTAAAAGCCAATTTAAGCTGACAAACCAAAACATTAAGGCTGTCTTCATTTAACACATTGAAGGGTAATTTTTCAGAAGAATATTAACGTTATAGAAATGTTTAAAACTAAAACTTCAGGGTATATTTTTTTCCCTCAAAGCCTGAATCAGCATCGCACCCTAGAAGGGTGGGGAGGGATGGGGAGAGAAATGAGCACCACATGTGACAGGCACTTAAATATTGGTTGGAATGGACTCAGGATTGTACCCTGTGGTCTAGACTTTTTTTAAAGCTGTGTTACCAGATAACTAGAGGAAGATCATAGGATTTAGGACCAGAAGGGATCTTAGAGATCTTGTAGGCCAACAGAGGCAAACATTCAGGCCCAGAAAGGTCTAGTGACTTGGCCTGCATAGTTAGTAGTAGTAGGCAGGACAAATGAGACACAAATCCAGCTCTAAATCTAAATCTTGTGCTTCTCCCACAATATCATCTTCATCTGAAGAGATTCCTTGGAATGTGAAGTAGACCAAAAAGTGTGTAAAAAATTCAGTGGTGACGAATTCCTTAGGAATAAGCATGGATGATATGCCCACAAAAAAGAAGAGGTAGAAAACAGATCCCTCAAATCATTTTTGCTGATTTTGAAGACCCATATACTTAATTTAAACAAATAAGAAATCATCAAATCACACCACACACTAGGTTGAGTCTATATTTAGCCAGGCTCTTTGGATGCACTGGTTTTCCAAAAATGCCTTGTGTTAACCTAAATTCCTGTGATGTGTTAGCCCTATCAGAAAATGACTTCATTTAGTAGGAGGCATTGTCCTCTCAAGATGTATTTCCCAGAGTCCTGATCAAGATAAAACCTCCTGAGAATCCCCACCTACAAAAAGAGTGCTACTACTTCTATTTCAAAATGCTAGAGGTCATACTACTACAGGTTCTGGGGAGATAGAAGAAAAGCTAGGCACAAGAAAAAGAACTAGTCCTAGGAAACCCTGGAAATCCCAAAACCCCTCAGCTCTTTGGTAGGAAGGAAAAATATAGGCATATGCAAAAGCAACTGTTGTATAAACCCGCCCCCCCCACCATGTTTTTCCATTACCACAAAGTTCTGCTATAAATTTCAAGGTCATTATCCATAAGGTCAAAGAATTTTAAAGCTGAAGAGACCTCACAGGTCTCCTGGTCCACCACCACTCACCCATGCAAATGAGTAAACTGAGGCTCACAGAGTTTATGACTTGTCCAAGTTCATATAAATTGGTTGGCAGTGGTGGAACTGGAGCCCAAGTCTCTTGATACCTGTCAGTTCTTTCTACTATACAACACTGTCCCTTTTGGTATTTTTTTAATTCCCCCTGGTGTAGCACCCTTGTTTCCAAAATGGGAAAAGTCCAAATATATTTAAGCATTTAAACCAAAAAACTACTTCATAAGTATATCCCAAATGTATTTATACTTTCATCTGCACCAAATGAGAGTAATTATTATTTTCCCCTAATTTTAGCTAATTACAAGCCCTGATATACCTGTGTGCCTCTACCCTGTCATATATGAGAATCTCGCTGACTTTATATGGTAATAGGAAATAATGTACACAGGATAGATAAAACCTGTTGCCTTTTCTCCCTCCAGTCTGCTTTTCCCCAGTAATCAGTCAATAGAAGTGCTTAAGCCATTGGAAGCACCCAATGCTTTCTGTTTTTTCAAGTCCAGGGCAAAACATAATGCTTGGTGAATACTGTAGAAGAGAAGGGTTTCCTCTTCCTTTGTGCAGTAATCTCCACGGTACAAAGAACTCCTCACAGAGGGATTGCATTGAGCCAGTAGAACCTGGATACCGATGTCTGCATAATCTTTGTGAACTTCCTTGAGTGTCTGGATTCCTGCTGTATCTAAAAATTGCAAGGCACTGCAGTCAATCACTATGGTATGGAGCTCTGAGGGTTCGTGAGAGAGGTTCATGGAAACTTCATCTTGACAGCCACTGAAAGTTACCATTTTCTCTTTGAGTTTTTGCTTTGCTGCCTTCTTCCGCGCTGCCTTCACTAAGAGCGGGCTGACAGTCTTCTTATACAAGGCAGATTTAAAGGATTCTTTGTTGATGTAATAGAGGGGAGCTACAAAACGGAAAATCTTAATTCCTGGTTCAGTCTGAAGGTTCCTGTAGGCAGACACGGATTCATAGATTTCAGACTCTTCCACGTTGCCAAGTACAGAAGCATCTGGCTTCTGAGTACGAAGGATGACACAAAACATAGAAAAGCAGACCCCAATAAGCAGACCAATCTCAGTACTTATCAGTGCAGAGGACAGCATAGTAACAAACCAAATAACTGTATCCATTTTGCTCAGCCTCCACATCGTGGGCAGATCACGAAACTTTCGAAGAGCTCCCCGAAGATTTACAATGGTTATCACTCCAAGGACGCATTTTTGGAGAGAGTAGAATAAAGGTGCTATTACAAGGAGGACCAGTAGAAGAACCAATGCTGTTATCACACTAGAAACTTGAGTCTGACAGCCCGTTGACTCTTTGACTAAGGTCTTGGCAAGAGCTGCACTGGTTGTGAAGCAGTGAAAGAACGCAGGGATGATATTACAAAAACCAATGGCGTACATTTCCTGATTGGCTTTGACTATGTAGCCATGCTTCTTGGCAAACATCTCTGACAGTGACACAGTGATAGCAAAACCAATGATAGAAATAGCTATAGCATCAACTGCCACATTAGGAATCAAGTTCCAATCTGGTGCTTTGGGGGGCAGGAACCCAGTAGGAATGTGTCCAGCTACACTGGAGCCATAATTCTCATTCAGTTTTCCAAAATGAGATGCCAGTGTCGCTGCCACAACTACTACCAATTCAGTGGGAATTGGTGCCTTAAGCTTGGATTTGAAGTGTTCGTTGAGTTCTTTGGTTGGCACAAGAACAAGAAGGCACAAAAGGCTAGTAATGAGGTCACAGAGATTGGTCTTATGAATGTTTTTGAAGATGTATATCCAGGTAGTGATGAAAGAGCCCACACCACTACTTCGAGGGATGTTTAGTCCTAGAAGATATTTGGCCTGAGAAGTAAGGATAGTAAAGGAGGTACCAGTGACAAATCCACTCAGCAAGGCATCAGATAGATAGACGGAGACAAAGCCCACTTGAAATAGGCCCATCGCAATCTGAAAGGAATCACATAAGAGGTTAAAATGTGTAAACCTTTCTCAAATGGAAAGAAATGCTTGTAAATATTATAATTCTGCCTTCTCTTCTGTCATTTGTCTAGATATCTTTCTTCGGTACTTGAGGATTTATAGTTTTGTTGGTAGGGGAACTTCCTCCACAACAGAGATTGCAACTTAGTAAACTGTCGTTGAAAGTTAAGGCAAAAAGGAAAAAAAATCAGCTGTCACCTACTTGTTAACGAATTTTTCTGAACTTAAGCTCGGCTCCCAAAGACAGAAAATAGGCCACTGCAGGACCTGGACTAGAAAGTTTTATAGCCTTGATATGACTTGGCAGAGTCTGTATTCTTCTGCTGGAACAGTTTATGAAACACAGAGTATCAGCATAGAATTTAAACAGAAGTCCTACTAATTTTCAAAATGAATTGGGCTTTGTCACTTCTGAAGTTTTCCTATTTTTATTCTTTCTTTTTTCTCTCCTTATAACTTTGTTCTCTTCTTTTTCCTTTCTCTTCATAGAGACAACCCTGTTGAGATGGACACCAAGGGAAGGCAGAAACAAACTATGGGACTTGCCACCCCCACTCCCCACCTTTGGTTCTTTCCCAGCCCCAAACAAAATAAGTTACTTATACTATCCTTTATAACTCACATTTATACAACTGGTTTTTTTTTTAGCTTCTTAAGTGTTTTACTCACATTACTTTATGAGGAAATGGTGCAAGTATTACTCCTCCCACTTTACCGATAAGGAAACTGAAGCTCAGTGAGTAGAAATGGCTTGATCACAATCACAGGGAAATTGGGGGGAATAAAAATTTATATAGTGTCTACTCTGTGCCAGGCACTGTGCTAAGTGCTTTGTAAATATTATCTCACTTGATCCTCACAACAGCCTTGTGAGGTGGGTGCTGTTACTTTACAGCTTAGGAAACTGGGGAACACAGAAGTTAAGTGACTTGCCCAGGCTTACACAGCTAAGAAGCATCTGGCCCAGATTTGAACTCAGGTCTTCCTGATTCCAGCTTTAGTGTTCTCTCCACTGAGCTAGGAGGGCTAGTAAAAGTAGTAAAGCTAGAATTCAAACTAGGTCTTTTCAATTCTAAATCTACTCTTCATTTCATTATACTGTCTCTCCTCTAACATCTCCAAATACTTGAGAGAAAATCAAGATTTAGAGAATCCTTGCTATAAACTAACAAGGACATTATGATAATCAGGGACTCCAAGAGAACCCTAAGAAATCAAGAAAAAAAATCCTTTTTGAGACAGCTGGGTGGTACACCAGCCGCGGAATCAGGAGGTCCTGCGTTCAGATAGAACCTCATACATCTACTAGCTGGGTGATCCTGGGCAAGTCACTTAACCCCAACTGCCTTCCACCCCTAAAAATATTCCCTTCTAATTCCCATCTAATTCCTTTATTCTCGGATGGTTTCTTTGCCAGATATCATCTACAAAGGTTAATCTACATTAATATAAATGCCAATTTAAAATTAAATTTTGAATTGAAATTAACTTTTTAAAATTAGAAATTCATCTTAAGTTAAAATTTTAAGCCATCATTGTTCATGTGTAATAATCAAGTATTGTTAACAAAAGAAAATCAGTGATTTTTCAACCAGTATTTAAAGAGGATCTTGTGGGAAAATTATAATTATGCCTAACACATATACAATAAATTAATATAATGTGGCCTAAAAAACTCCCCATTTTAGTCTTTAAATAATTAAAAGGGAATCATGTGGGAGAGATATTCCAAGTGTTCTGTTTGGCTTTAGGGGGCAAAGGGAGGACCAACAGAAACACAGATTTTGGCACAATATAAAGAAAAGCTCAAAAGCAGCATAGGCTATCTTAAAAAAAGTGAATTCTCTGTCACTAGACTTTCCAAAGTTTGGACAACCACCTATCAGAGATTTTGTGGAGGGGATTAAAGATTCTGGTAAAGATTGGACTTTATCCCTGAAATCCCTTAAAACTGTAAGATTTTATGATCCCATGAAGTGGAATTAACTGAGCTTTATGAGATCTTAGAATTTAAAGCTGGAAGAGACCTAAAAAAAATATAGTCCAACTGCCTCGTTTTCCAAATGAGGAAAAGTGAAGAGTAGAGAGGGAAAGCAACATGCCAGTTAAATTGCAGAGATGTGATCTAAACACTGGTGTGCTAAAATCATATTCTAAATAAAGTGATTTTTCTCACTTTGTCACCTACGATATGTACTTTTAAAGTGTGGTTTAAATGGGGTAGGAGTGAGGGGGAGGAAATTCAAGAAGTGTGATAACTGGTACTTTGGTGGGTACATGATTTTGTTGGTGATGGCCCTCCCTTCAGCAGTACAAAAACTGCCAACTTCACACCTTTCATATGCAATTCCTGTCCATGTTTTCCCATAAATCCATCATATTGAATTTATCCAACATGCTGGAGGCCTTCTTCTTGTTCTTTTAATAATATCTCAGAGATACACTGCACCATTTAAGCTTACCAACATGAGTGGCCCCACCACCTTTTCAAGTCTATACATTTATAGTGTTTTTTGTGCACCACAGTCATCAGTGGTAATATGCCTATTTACACACCCACTAAAACTTTCCACTTCAGGAACAATGATTTCTCCTATCTGCAGAGCTTTTGATACATCAGCATCTCCTCAAGATGATTAATTAGAGATCACAAGAGGGCTATGACAATAAACAATAATTTAGATTCTGGCAAACACAAACCCATAAAGCAAAGGATTTTTTCAAATGACAGTAGCTTACATTTGTATAATGCTCTACAATTACAAAGAGTTTTCTATTCATAAGGACTCACAGTAAAAAACCTGTTTGTTCTCCCACTTCTTACCTGATAAACTCCAGCTATGAAAGTTACTGTTGAGCCAACAGTAATTGCATAGCAGCTTCTATCACAGATTTGTCCTGAGGTCTGGTTCACAGCTGAAGCAATGTCACTTTCATTTATGTGATTAAAAAGGCCAGGTTTAGCTGTATGTTCCGTCCCATAGCCAGCTTTGTGTACCTCCCGTTCCACCACTTCACCAATCATGAGGCACAACACTCCAAAAATACCCACGGAGATGTGTCTGGATGTCCCAAATAAAAAATAAATTATTCCAGCAAAAAAAGAAGTGTACAGACCATAAACTGGCTCTTGGCCTGCCAGAAGAGAATATGCAATAGACTGTGGAACTAACAAGATGCCTACAATTAAACCAGACATTATATCTCCAAGGAGGTATTTTTTCAGGTCATATTTAGGGAGCCACTTCAAGACTGGCATGAACCCCAAAATCCAGTTTTTAGCTTTGGCTGGGCTACAACAGCAATTCTTCTTCACCTTTTTGACCACACATTCTTTAAAGTCAATTCTCTTTTTCTCCTGAGGCTCCAGAAGAATTCTACAGTAATGACGGTCATCACCTTTAGCAAGGTCACTGGATGAGCTCACATAGTGATCTTCTTCTTTGTCTGACATTTCTGGAGATGAGTTCCTAATACAAAAGGAATGGTAATATTAACCAAGAAAGCATTTATGCACAATTAAGCATTTCAATTCAACAGACCTTTCCTAAGCACTTACTACGTGCAAAGCACCAAGCCAGGTACTGGACCTACAAAGACAAAAGCAAGACAGCCTCTATAGTCTGTTGGGGAGACAGGGCACATACACAAAAAAGAACTCTGAACAATACCAGGACCAAAAATCATCCCAAAAAGACTGGTGAACATCTCCCAAATGATGTCTAGAAGTAGAGCAGAATGTGCATTTCCAGACATGACCACAGCCTAAATTCATTTTAAGTATGTTTTTCTTACAAGAGAAAGCTTTTATTTGGGGGAAGGGTAGAGTAGTCATACTGATTGCAAAGGGGGGAAGATGGAAAAAAAGAACACCAAGAAACATTTTTAAAATGTATGGGAAAGAGAGTGGAGTTTATAGATTAATAGGATATAATGGATATGGAATAAGTTTATTGATGTATAAACTTTAATGTATAGTAAAATATTAAAGCTGGATGTGATGAATTTGTGGTTTCATGTACAAGTTACATTTTCTAGCCTTATTTATTTAAGTGTGGAATGTTCATGTTTGTGTCCATACCCTTTGACTCAGCAATACCACTACTAGATCTACACTGCCAAAAAAAGAGTTGATTTGTATGAAAATGTTGATAGCAGCTCTTTTTGTAGTGTCAAAGAAACCTGAAATTAAGGGGTGTTTCCCAATTAAGGAATTGTTATGAAAACAATTATGGTTTATGGAAGTAATGGAATATGATTATCCTATTGGAAATGAAATGGCTAGTTTCACTGATACCTGGAAAGACTCATTTGAACTGATGCAGAGTGAAATAAGCAGAACCAGTAGAAAAATTTATATAATAACAATAATATTATAAAAGAATTCTGATCAAGGCAATGAACAACCATGATTCTAGAAGGCTCATGATGAAAAATGATACCCACCTCTTGACAACTGCAGCCAGTAAATGTTTATTATGGATTGGGTGCCTGCTATATGCCAGCTAATGGCAGTATTGATACAAAGAAAGGCAAAAGACTATCTGGACAGTTCCCATCCAAATTCACAATCTGATGTGGACACTGCATGCAAACAGCTGTGTTACAAACAAGCTATTTTAGGATAAATAGGAAGTAATCAATAGAGGAAAGATACTAGAATTAAAAGGGATTGGAGAAAAGCTTCCTGTAGAAAGTGAAGTTTCAGCTGAACTTAGCCAGGGAAGCCAGGAGGTGGAGATGGGAAGAGAGAGTATTCCATACATGAGGGATAGCTAGTGATAACTCCGAGTTGGGAAATGGAATGCCTTGTTCAAGGAACATCAAAGAGACCAGCGTCCCTACATAAAGGAGTATGTTGTGTGTGTGTGTGGGGAGGGGGGGCGGTGTAAGGTGCAAGAAGACTGGAAATTTGAAGGGAAGGGTGCTAGGTTATAAAGGGCTTGGAATACCAAAGAATTTTTTATTTGATCTTGGAGGTGACGTGGAGTCACTAGAGTTTGTTAAGAAGAAGAATGACATGGTTCAATCTGTGCTTTAGGAAAATGGAGGGTTAGCACTTGGGGCACAGTTTGAAACATCTACTTTCTGTATATGTCCAGTGTAGGAATGGATTTTGCCTGACTATGCATACTTGTATCAAGGGTTTTGTCTTTCTTTTTCAGTGGGGTGGGGAGGAGGTAGAAGAGAGAAGAGGTATATTTTTGTTAACTGAAAAAAGATTTATTTAAAAGCAATGTCAGGTTTGTCAATGATTTTCTAGTTCACAATAATTGCACACACAAACATATGCATACAGAAAGATTGGGAGGTGGAAGAGAATGTTAATAACCAGAGAAGTCTTTCAAAAGAAGTGACATCTGAACTGTGTTTTGAAGGAAGATATCATGAAAAGTTGGACATGACTGAAACGACTCAATAACCACAAGGATTCTGCGAGATGGAGGTGAGGAGGGAGAGCATTTCCAAGCATGGAGCTGACCTATACAAAAGCAAGGAGAGGGAGAGGTGGGATATTATTGTATACAGAGAACAGTAAATAGGACAGTTCATCAGAAACAATAGTAAATCAATCTGAAAAGAAAGATTTGAGCCAAATTATGAATAAAAATACATTTATTAAGAACTTACTATGTATCAAGAACTGTTCTGAGCAGTAGAAATATCAATAGAAAAAGCAAGAGAGTCCTCTTCTCAAGGTACTCACACTCTAATTGGAAGAAACAACACATAAATGAGTTCAGCTGCTGGGCAGATAGAGATGTCCAAGAATTCTAAGGGTATATCAGAGCTACTCATGGGCAAGGCCTAAGGACCTTTAGGTTACATTACTGCTAGAAGACTGCAGAGAGTGGAGACCGAGCAGATAGTAAGGAAAATTGTGGACTATTAATAATGGCCCCTGGTGAGAAGGGGTCTCCCTGCTAGATGAGTTCTGGGCCAGCCCTGAGTCAAGGGAAGGGAGAAAATGGTTTCTCCTGGAAGTGGCAGGTCTTCCAGCTCCCTGATGGAACTAAAATGCCAGAGTTGTGTTCATGTTTTGTTCTAAAGGCAGTAAGCTCTAGAATAGCTCCCATTACAGCTTTTTTAATGGGACGACAGTTATGTCCGATCGATACTTTAGAGATAGCAATTTGGCAGCTGTGTGGCAGATAAACTGGAGAAAGGAAAAACTAGAATCTGGGAGGCCAATTAGGAGACTATTTCAATAGTCTAAGTACAATGGCTTGAATGAGGGTGGTGGCTGTGTTGAGTGAAGAGATGGGGGAAGATGTGAGAGATGTTATAGAAGGAGAATTAACAAGCTTGGCAATTGCTGATAAGGGAAAGGGGAGAATTTCTCATCTTAATCCTCATGAAGACTGTAAGGAAAATGGGTAAATTTTATAGAAAATACTCCTATTTTTCCTGGTCATCATAAGAAATCAGAACAGGCCCCTTCCCTTGGCTCAGGACCGTCCCAGAACCCATTCAACAGGAAGATCCACTGTCCCCAGGGGTGTCCTTCCCCCTATATGTTCCCTCCTCACCTCTTTCCCCACACAGAACCCAAGAAAGGTGCATTCCCTTCTTTCTCTAGCCCCCAGCCCATGGACCTTGACATGCCTTTCATGAGACGGGAGAGTGAACTTTGTCCCTTAATGGTATTACAGAGGACCACCAGCCCTTACCTGCTAATGCATCCCAGCCCTCCTTAAAATAAAAAAATAAAGTTTTATTGATACTTTATTTTTCCCTGGCTAAAATTTCTCCCAGTATTTCTGCCCTCTCTGTCCCTTCCCCAGAGGGCCATCCCATACAACGAGGTTTTTTTAAAAGACAAAAACCAGCAAAACTAAAAAGTACTACCAAAAATGTCTGAAAACATATGCAGTATACCACACGCATGGACATACCACCTCTTTAGAACCACAGAGTAGCAGTGTCTTCTCATCTCTTTACTGAGATGGTTCTTTTTGATTTTCCATTACTCACATTGGATTACTTGGTGGTCGTTTTCTCATTCACACTTTCTAGTCATTGTGCACACTGTCTTCTTAGCTCTGCTCACTTCATATCGGTCTTCTGATGCTTCTTGTCTTCATCATATTCATTATTTCTCACAGCACAGTGATATTCCATTCCATTCATGTATTACAATTTGGTTAGTCATTCTCCAGCATCTACTTTTTCTAACTCTTTGGCATCACAAAAAGTGCTGCGTTAAATATTTTGGTGTATATGGCAGCTTTCTTCTTACTAGTGGCCTCCTTAGGCTACAAACCTTGTATTGAATGTCTGATTCAAAGGGTATGAACATTTTAGTCACTTCATTTGCATGATTCCATAATGCTCTCCAAAATGGCTGTACAGATTCCCAGCTCCACTAACAATCTATCTTCTCCCAAATCCTCCAACATGGCTAATCCTGTCTTGTTGCTTCAAAGCCAATGAACTGAGTTTGGATTGGGGGATGGGGGCCTTCGGAATGGAGAATTTTGAGATACAACAGGACTGGACAGGGCTCCACATTGGGGTGAGGGCAGCAGAGAAGGCTCTGGATACCCAAAAGGAAATATAAGGGCAGAGAGCAGGGGACAGGGATATGGGGGACAAAGACACCGTTCTACTTGGCAGTTTGCTTTGGACTCTGGTGGGTGTGCCATTGGCAGATCATCTGCCAGTAAGCATTTAACAAATCTTATGGGTCACCCTGACCTCCCTTCCTGAGGTTCAGGGGTTCCCAGATCATAGCCTTCCAGCAGTTCTAACCTGATCTTCACCGGGCACAAAAGGAGCTGCCTGATATATCAACTGCAGAGCAACCAACCTAATAACTATAGGAGCAAAGGGACTTTTCCTCAGTCTTAGGTCAAGCCCAGGTAAACTGGAAAAAACAATAAAATAAATGAATGCGGCAGTTAGGTACAAAGCACATGTTAGCAATAATTTCAGGGGCCCTGTGTTCTCTTCTGTGTGCCTTTGGTGTTTCGCTTCCTTATCCCCTTTTTACAAACCTATTGTACCTGATTCTTACAGGTTCATCTTCGGTCCCTGGAACTACCTGGCTACTTACTCTTCCCCCGGGCAATTCTCCTTCCCTTCTACCACCTTTTTCCTTTTACAATGGAAATTGTAATGATTTTCTAAAATTTGATATCCTTGTTTTTGCAAGGTCTCCAGCCCACCCAGAGCCAGGCTGGCAGGTGGGCAAGCCAACATAAATAGATCATTAGCATCTAGGCACTAACATAGAGTTTTTAAAATTTATTTCCTGACAAGCACCTGGGCTCTCTAGTGAACTAATCAGTTATACTGCCAGAGGCACAACCATTTAATAAAGGAGGCACAGGATATGATAGAGGAAGCATCGCACTGGGGTTAGGGAGGGGAAGTACTAAAAATCCTACCACTAACTGGCTGTATGACCTTGGGCAAGTTTACTTCCTTGAGTTGTGGTTTCCTCTTCTATAAAACAAGGGGAGGGAGAGGACAAGAATTATTTCTTGCTCTTAAATTCTGTGACTATATCACACAAAGAATTCCACATAAGGGCACCAAAGGCCAGGGCTCCCCTATCTTCCTGAAGGACAGGTGGTGCTGTTCCTTTGAGGTCTCTTCAGCTCTAGAGCTAGGACTCTGTGATCCTTCATAACATGGAGTCTTCATATCCTAGGGAGCAGAAACGGACCTCAAGAGAGGTCCTGAATTGACAAGAAGCCAGAAAAAGTTCCCTCTCTTGAAAAATAATTCCATAGCACATTCCTTTATCTTCTTTTAACATAAGCAGCATGATGGAGATAGAATGCTAGACTTAGGGTCAGGAGACAGTTTCTAATCCTACTTCAAACTCAGCTCTATGTCCACCGGCAAGTTACAAAATCTCTCAAAACTTCAGTTTCATCATTTGTAAAAGTATTGTCGTGATGCTCATATTACCTACCTTACATGATTACTGTGATGAAAGCACACTGCCATCTTACACACCAACGGGAGTTACAGAAAAGCTCTAACACTCATGTGCATCTTATTATGAATTTGTTATCAGATAACCTTGTTGCTTCAAACTTGAGACTTGCTGAAATTTTGATTGAAGGGTGGCTGGGAGGAGAAGCTAACCTATTGATGAGAAGTTTGAGGTATAGCAGGGCTGAATAGGGCCCCACATTAGGGTGAGGGGAGCAGAAAAGGCTCTGGAAACTCAAAGGAAACTACAAGGGCAGAGGGCAGGAACATGGGGGCTAGCAAGAAGGAAGGCACCAAAGATACCTTGTTCTACTTGGCAGTTTGCTTTGGACTTTGATGGGTGTGCCACTAGGAAATCATCTGCCAGGGGGCAATTACCACACCTGGTGTACTGTGTAGACATTAAACTGGGCACAAAGTAAATTGAGGTATTGGTCATATTTTTTTATCTGGGAGTAAAATGTTAAAAAGGTTCAACTAAGTTCTATTTGTTGGCCACCAGGGAGCTTATTATTTAGTTGGGCAGATACTAATGTATGAAGCAACTAAATAATAAAACATTATGTAATTTTTAAAAACTGCAATATGAACAGAAAATAAAAATAGGAGAATCTAGAAAAGGGGAAGATCTACGTGACTGGAAATCAGGAGAAATGATTTCCTGAATGAGATGGAGCTTGAGCTGGGCCTTAAAAGAGAAAATAGATTATCTGCTATTTTGGAGCATTCACTGCTCTCCACATCAACAGAGAAAATACTAAACTAACTTCACATGAAAAATAAAAAATAGCAAGCCATGTATGAAACACTGGATTACCAAACGTAATGCTGGGAGGTTAAATGTTCTGATGGCTACCTATAGCTATGACCATTATAATACAAAAACAATTAAATAAAAAGAGCACAAACAGAGCAACTAGCCAAGAATGTAGTTTTCTTGGCAATAAAAGTCACAAAGCTAGTTTGTTAAATAATGAACACAAAATATACAGAATAAAAAAGTCCAATTTTCTCTTACTGGCTAATATCCATCACAGAAATACAATATCTATATAGTTAAAAAAAAAAAAGCTTTCAGGTGGCTATCTTTCTCTATAACACAATGCAATAAAACCAGCAGATCATGAAAGTTCGATTCAGTTATCAAGAATTCAGATAACATCATAAATATATCAGGAGTACCTGATTGAATAAAAAGTTCCAAGAACCCCGGGATCTTTTGAATGGTATGTAATATGAAGGGAGAAGGATAAATTCTATGTAATCATAATTTGAGTAATATTCCAAAGTTCTGAGACAGTTCTGAGATAGTTTCTAAACACAAAGGAGTTAAACTGGGCTCTAACTATATGTGGCTGGCTCTTCTTTCTTCTCATTTTCTGCACTTACCTGAGAAATAAAATTTATTGGGTAAGGAAGAAATCTCGCTTTTCTTCTTGGGATTCTTGTATAGAATTTCAGTTGTGCTCAGCCTTTAAAGATATGGATGATTCCTTGCCCAGGAATATGTAGGTAACTTCTTTTTCCCTACTGCAAGGAAAAAAAGAAAAGATCTAGAATTAAGATTTGTACTTTGTGGGGTTTTTTTAAAAGATGATTTTCATTTTAAACCTTCATTTAATTTATATAGCAGAAACTATTACCTTTTGCTGGCTGATTTGGTCTGGATTTTCTACAATAAAATTCCAAATCAATTTTTTTTAAAATCAAAGTGAAACAGTATAACTGGAATCCATTACTTGGAGAATTACTATTAGATATAGTCATTTCGTTACTATAAATTTGTACAATTACTTACTTGATCATTAATATTTTTAAACTGATTTTTCAGTGGAATAATTTCATCTGAATACCCTTCATCAATCTCATCTAGAAAACAGAACAATGGATAGTACTTGAATTACAAAATACTTGGTTCCACGGATCTGGTGTGAATATACCCGGTACAGGGTCCTTAAAATTCAAATTCTCAATCAAGATTTGTTATATAGGTCTTAACCTTGGCTCCACTTGTGATTCCTAACCTCAATGTATGCCTTTTCTTCTACAAATAAGCACAGCCCAGCGAATCCTCAGCTACCTAAAGAACAGACTTGCAAACTACTCTAACCCTACTGACCTTGGGTAAATCCCTTTCCCCTCTGGACCTCCTTCTTCTCATTTCCAAAAAGAAAGATTTAAACTAGACAATCTCAAAGAAGCGTAATTAAAAGTATTGGGAGGAGAGGTGCTAGACTTTGGTAATGATCTGTCACCTGAGAAAACCTGAAAGAGCTGAAGAGTCAGAAAGGACACTTGATATAGTATGACTGGTCAATTTTCCACAGAGAGGAAAAGAATCACCTTTGATGATGGAGATATCCTTTCATTTCCAAAAAATAAAAGGAAAAAATGAAAGGAAACAGAAGTGGTGAAAAGCTGGGAGAAGATGTGGAAATTAGAAATCTGGAGTGTAGTATTAAATATCAATACAGAAGAAAACCAGTGACCACAACGAGGTATATGAAGGAGTAACTGCTCTATACGCTGAACAAGAGCAAAGTACCTCAACAATTAAGAGAGGAGTGGGGAGTGGTTGTTTGTCCTTTGTTCTTGAAGAGGACCAAGATATCAGGAAAGCGAGGCCATGACATGCAAATGAATTAGATTTAAATGAGGTAGGGCAGTGCAAAGTAACCAGCCTCACTTTTCTGTATAGATCGGGACAACTAGAAATGGGTCTGGATGCACTTTTTTAGGCTAAGATCTTTAACAGGTCTTATTCTGACATCAGCAAGGCCCATTCAGTGATTAAGGCTTGGTAACAAAAAAAAAAAATGAGGCAGAAAATGACCTCTTTTATCTAGTTAAAAAAAAAATCAGTCTGGGAAGGGAAGACCTTCAGTGTTCGTGATCAAAAAAGAAATAACTGCTATTTACATTCACACTGAGCCAATCAGGGCCCAAACAATGATGGAGTGAGGCTTGGCCTGGGACCTATTGTTGTCCAATCAATGAGAGCCAGAGTTATCTGGGTTTAAGGCATTATCTACCACCACACCACTCTGAACACCCACTTTCATCTGATCTTGGAAGCTAGTCAAGGTCTGGCCTGGTTAATGGGGGGGTGGTAGGGAGGTATTAAAGGGTTGATGAGTGCTCCCTCCAGGTAATTACGGGATAGACTGGAGCCAGGGGTCATACAGGTTGGGAAAAGTAAAGAACCTGATGGATGCTTGAAGAGGATGAGTTAGTGCAGCAGAGCTAGGTGGGCACTGAACTTTTTGGAAGGAGATGTCAGCAACAAGCTCCAGACAAGATGGAGAAAATTTTAAAGGAGTGTACAAGATTCCTGAATGACTGGGACAGAGATTCAGAAGTGGCACTGGAGAAACAGAACATGCCAACCCCTCCTTCTGGCCTTGTTTGTTGACAGCATGAGAGAAGGAGAAGTCAGGCCTGGGGAAGGGGCCAGGAGACACGATGTCCTCAGGAGAAGGCTAGGCTTCATTGAATAACAGAAGATGAAAGGATTAATAGAGGAGAGATTTAAGATGAAACGGAGTTTAACAGTGGACTTCAGAAAACACTGTAGAAAGAGGGAGCAGAAGAGGACAGGGTCTGGGAAAAGATGGGAATACAGGTGGCAGCTGGGTACACTTAAGTCCTGTTGAACATCCCTAAGGCAAGAAGTGCATCAGGGAAATCTGATACCTTGGGCAGGTAGGATTCTGGAGAATGAGAGGTGTATACGATGGTCACAGGGTGCTGAAAGTAGCAGCCTCAGAGTTAGGTGAGGGAAAAGGGAGGGGAAGGTCCTAAAGCAAGTACTCTGTGGGAGAGAAGAGGAAAGGGGAAGGCATACCCTTCCAGAAGTCAGGACTTCAGTGGGGAAAAATCCTGATTGCATCATGCTAGTTCCAGCAAAGTTCTTTTATACAGTAAGAATGTACTTATGGAAAATTTGTATAACACTAGGTGATGGGAAAGGAGAGAGATATACAGTAGTAGTGTAGGTACAAACAAAATCATTTAGTCCACATCCCACACAATCTACATCTGCCTCTGCATTGTAAAACAGTAACTTAGGAATGCAGGATAATTTAAAATACAGTTTCTAAAGACTTCTATCAAAGAAGTTCAAATAAAAAACTTCTGCTAGCCTTCAGCTTCCAGAATGACTCATTCTGATGGAGCTGTGAACTGATTCAACAACGCTAGAGAGCAATCTGGTGCTATAAAACTATGCATACCCTTTGACCCAGCAACACTACCACGAGGTCTTTATCCCAAAGAGATCAAAGGGAAAGGACTTATATGTACAAAACTATTTATAGTAGTTCTTTTTGTACCTTGAAAATTGAGGGGATACCCCTCAATTGGGGAATAGCTGAACAAGTTTTGGTATACGATTGTGATAGAATGCTACCGTGCCATAAGAAATGATGAGCAGGATGGTTTCAGAAAAACCTTGGAAGACTTATATGAACTGAAGCAAAATGAAGTGAGCATAACCCAAAGAACACTGTACACGGTAACAGCAAGGATCAACTGTGAATGATTTGGCTATTATCAACAATAAAATGATCCAAGACAATTCTGAAAGACTTATGATGAAAAATACTAAGCCTCCAGTGAAAAAAAAATGATACAGTCTGAATGCAGATTAAAGCATACTTTTTTATTTTCTCTATTTTTCTTGGGGGGGGGGGTAGCTGTATTTTCTTTTGCAACAAGGAAATATGGAAATATTTTGCATGACTGCACATGTATAATCTGTATTAAAATGCTTATCTTCTCAAGGAGTAGTAAAGGGAGGACGAGAATTTAAAACTCAAAATTTTTTTTAAAATGAATGTTAAATTTTTTTTATAGGTAACTGAGAGAAAAAATTAAGGGAAAAAATTTAAAAACAAAATGATTCACTCCCAAAGAGCCCCAGATAGCTAAAGTTTTACCCTAGCTGAAACCTGATATTTTAGACTAAGAAAATCTCTATCTATGCAGAAACAACTACATCGTAGCACCTCAAGTAAAGGATTTAGAACTAGTAAAGATATGTAATTGCACAGGATTCAAGTAACAATAGGAATCAGGTAAAGTATTGTGAGACAAAAATAAAAACAACCATTAATAACATGTTAATAAATATTTTAATTTTAAAATTTAATAAATAAAAATAATCATTAAATTGAAACCGCAAGACTTAGCAGATTCAACCAAGTTATAAAAACTTCTGGTCTAGAGGTACCATGGCATATGGTGAGGAACGCAATGGAGACCTGAGTTAGGATCCTGGACTTTGATGTTTACTAAGTATGTTACTATGGAGAACCTTTCTGAATGTCAATTTACTCATCTGTAAAAATAATAATCATACTTATACTAAATGCCTCACAGGACTGTTGATAGGAAAACATGTAGCTAAGTAAAAATGATTATTATGTGGAAGTATATTAATAACCTTTTTATTTCAACTGAAAATGTTAAGAAATATTTCTCCAATCTTAAGTCCTTTGCAAATGTTTTCCCTTTACTTTATATCAAATTTCTTTTTTTGAGAAAAATGTATTAAAGATCAAGAATAAAAGCCAAGGACTTGGAAAACAAAGATATCAAATTTATAATGAGAGATATCTCCCTGTGTAGCTAAGATCATTGCCTTCCCCCTTTCCCACAAAAGGGTGAACTATGACTCACTTACAGTTAGGCCACTGGTTTTGTTTTGTTTTTTCTCCAATTTCCTGAAGAGATTTGGGATTGATCAAAGGGAGGAGGACCCTTTGCAGGCATCCCCTTAATTCCTAATTCTTTGCCACCACAAATAGAGCTACTATAAATATTTTTCTACATATAAGTCCTTTTCTTTTGATCTCTCTGGGATACAAACCTAGTGGTGGTATTGCTGGGTCAAAGCGAACACAGTTTTATAGCCCTTGGGATACAGTTCCAAATTGCTCTCCAGAATGGTTGGAGCAGTTCACAACTCCACCAACAGTGCAGAATGAGTCACCTGGATAGCTGAAGGCTAGCAGAAGCTTTTTTATTTGAACTTCTTTGACAGAAATCTTTAGAAACTGTACTTACTCTGCATTCTTAAGTTATCTTTTTGCAATGCAGAGGCAGATGTAGATTGTGTGGGATTTGGTAACTAGCTGGTGGAAAGCCCTAGAAGGGCATGGTCAAAGAGATGAGTAGTTTTAGGAGAGGGATGTTCATTTTTTAAAAAATCAAATGACTCTAGTTCTATTATATGGAGTAGAATATTAACTAAAAATTATATTTTTTTTATCATGATGACATTTTCCCTCAAGATTCCTATAAATGTTACCATAGAATGTCTTGTGTTAGAGAGATGTCCAACACCATGAGAGGACTCTTCCAGTTTGGACGTTTCTCTTCAAAGAAGAACAATGCTTGAATTGAGAATCAAAGTCAAATGAATAAAAATTGATGACAGACTTGTACCTAAAATACAGAATACAGTATCAATAATTTTTCTTCACCAGTGATCAAATCACCAGGTCTAGAAGACCAGCCTAGCTATATTAGGAGAGTCTTTATCACCAGAAAGTGGGCCACAAATGAATTTTTTTTTTCTGGTCTCTTGAAGCATGTAGGCATTGAGGAATTCACAATGATAAAGTCATAAATCTTGACACAGAAAAATCAGAGAAGCAACTCCATCTAGTCCAACTTCTCATTTTTCTCCACCATAACACTGGCATGTGGACACTTTGGTTTCACTTGAAAACCTCCAGTGATGTGGTACCTACTACAATCTCCAAAGCCAGCCCATTTTACTTTTAGATAGCTCTGTTAATTTTTTCTGTACATTTCGCCTACATATGTCTCTGCAATGGCTATACACTGTTCCCACTTCTGCTTTGGGGGGCCAAGTAGAACCAAATCTAATCCCACCTTTTACATGAGGGTCCTTCATATAGCAGAAGATAGTCAAGATGCCCCCACCCCTAAATCTTCTCCATGCTAAACAACCCCAATTCCTTCAAATGATCTCTGAAAGGCATGATCACCGATTCTTTCACAATCCTGGTCACCCTTCCCTTTAAGGAGTAGTCTTCTGGCCAGACTATACAAAACAATGTTAGAAGTACTAATGGGTTATTACTCTAATCTTTAATTAACTAGTATACATTCTATATGAAGATCATCAGTTTTGGACTTTTCATTTCATCACCTTGTTTACAGGTAGGCTAACATCAAATGATTCTAGAGAGACAGCTGCTAACATTTTTTAGGGAAATGTTTCTTGAAACAAAATGCTGCAAATCTCCATTTAGCAGAGATTATTACAAAACTTCTAGCTACTGTGTGCTTATTTTAAGTACTATTCAATAAAGCAAAGTTACATTTCAACGAAAGAATGAGGATAGTCCTTGGAGGCTCATTATAATATCTTATAAATATTTTAACAGATTAACTGAGAAGCCTCGCTGACTAGTCTCAACTCTCAGATTGCAGCACATCTGTTACAACACTTAAAAATTATTCCGGACTTCTCTCCTTTCAACAAGCTTCCAGTCTGGCCTGTGTCAAACCATAAATTTGAGCTTATTTTTCATTATGAACAATACTATTAATTGTCTTCATGCAAAGCCCCTACAACTGAATTTTTAAAACACTTATACACATACATACTTACATCATATTTATACATTTACACATTTAAACACATTAACAATGCTTGGAGAACCGTAACTTACGGAGAAAACGGACAGATTATAACCATATACTTTCTCTAAAGCAACCCTCCTTGACTGGTCCTCTTTACTCCCTTGGCTTTCATAATGACGAACTCTCTCCTGGGTCTTCTCTCTTAACTACTCTTTCTCTGTCTCCATCCCCTATCCTTAAGGGTTATTTATCCCCAGCCTCTACTCTTATTGTTTTCACATTCTTTCTCAGGACTTCATATAATCTCAAGTCTCCTCTCTCACCTCTGCAGGTGACCCCTAAATTTGCATATCTAGATTCAATTTCTCTCCCAAACACTAGAACTCCATTTCCAGCTATTTCCTGGATATCTCTAGCTCAGTGGCCCATACAGACCTCAAACTCAACATGTCCAGAACTCCTATTTTCTCTAAAAACTCCTCCACAATTTTTAAAATGTCTGTTGATGCCACCACAATCATTACAGTCACCAAACTCGAAACCTGGAGTCACCTCTAAGCTGATTTTTCCCTCCCCCTCAACCATCATATTCAATCACTTTCCAAGTGCTGTCAATTATATTTCTACTAGATTCATAATCTCCCTTGGATACATGAGAAAGGCAGCCATCTGAGTATAGATGTTAAATGTGTTTGCTACTTAATTTTAGTTCCTTGACATTGGCCTTGTATTATATTTAAATTAAATATCTTTTACTTTGAATTTTAAAAATTTCAATTTTTATTTTTTACTAATTATTTTTAATTGTTTGTTTCTAATTTAAATTTTAAAAATTTTAACAAATTAAACTTCCATAACACCTCTTGCCTCTCTTCCATTCCCTTGGGGACCAGCCTCATTCAGGCCTTTATCACCCCTCACCAGGACTACTGTGACAGTCTCCTAACTGGTCTTCCTGCAGCCATCGTATATGTCTCCAGTTCATGGTTCACTACACAGCCCACATCAATGTCCTACTGCATGCACCATGTTGATATCACTTCTCTAGAAAACTTCAGTAGTGCTCCATTGCCCACAAAATAAAGAACAAGCCCATTTTGGTTTCAGTGTGTTTTTCTAACCTTATCTCACAGTGATCCCCTTCCCAGATTCTTTCTTTCAACCAAACTGTCCATCCTCTAGTATCATTCCCATCTCTGTGTCTTTGAACTGCTACCATTTGAGGCTTCTTTCCCTTCCATTTTTTTCTTTTCTTTATTGATGCAGCCATAACTACTACTGGGGGTTTCCCAGTGTGAGTCTCAGCTTCTCACTTCACTTCCAAGCCCATCCAAGACAGAATCTGCAGTGACGAGGCTATTGCAGTGACAGTGTAACCAAGGAACCAACCCCACTCCTCTCCCCACCCAATAAAAAACACCCCACTGTTGTGATCCTAATCCTGGTTTCTTAGGTCATATCCCTCTGCTCCTTGCTCACCCATCATCTCAAACTCAACCCCTGCTTCTTGCTAGCCACAAATGTTCAAGACTCAAAAGTTTTAACTCCTATGTCTCTCCCTTGTATTTTCACACTTTATTTTGTATTATGTGTTTGAGTGTATATGTCTTATTCCTCTGCCTCCTACACTATAATCTCTTTGATTACAAAATCTTTGAAGAGAAGGGCTGCCTTACTCATTCCTGAATGTCTTTTGGTGCCTAACAAAATATTTTACATGTAATAAGCACACAATAATTCCTTACTGGATTGAAAAAAAAAGTGTCTCTATGAAAGAAGCAAAGACCTACTCACTACCATTCATCTCACTACACATCCTTCTAAGTGAAGAAAAAAGTGAGGGGCAGAGGAGGGAGACTTCAAACCCAGTTAGCTGTCATTACTAGCAATGATAACACTGGAAAAAACTGTTTTCTTCTGAAATAGATGGGTAAGAAAAAGGCTAGAAAGCTGTTCTCTTCCAGAGTGGTGCTGAAAAAGAAATATGGGTGAGAAACAATAGGTGGTAGCAGCAGAAAAAGAAGCTGGTTGGTCAAAACCTATAAAGCCTCAGGGGGAGTGGAAGAGACAGGGAACTAAACAGGACTAAGAAGTAGCCCTGGAAATCTGCACTCAAAGGAGGTCCTGATCTTTGCATCTTCCCACCCTACATCATTCAAACCTGAGCCCATTACCAAGGCAGCAGGAATCATCCAAAATGGTTTGAGGCCCCTCCCTCACTGTTCAATAAAGGGTAAATGGAGGTGCCCCTACCAGAATAACAACTATACAGCAATAATATACATTATGGATTAAAATTGTCTTTTATGAGCAGAGGCAATGTGAGGAGATGGGAGGACCACTGATTTTGTAATCAGGCAGCCTGGGTTCAAATTTCAGCTCTGTTCTGGTCACCTGAGACAGAATCATTTCCCCTCCCAAGGCTTTAGTTTCCACAGTAAAACAAAATGGAAGGGGAGAGGCTGGATTTGATACCTAAGGTTCCTTCTAGCTCTAAACCTGTGAGCCAAAACATGATCCTAAGCACGAAAATATAGATTTAACTGCTTGAAACTTAATAGATTGTGTTGTTTCTATGGGGAAATAGTCTAAAGTTCCAAAGAATGCAAGTTATTGATGCAGACTTTAAACAAACTTTTTTGTATACATCTTTTTCATGAAGTCAGAGACTGATTCTAACAGTATATACTAAGGAAGTGTAGAATCATATTTCTAAAAATATTTCTTAAATTGAGCTTTTGTAATGCTGGCTATAAAAAGTAGAGATCTTGGAATTAGGGGCCTTTGGAGGTGATAAATTCAACTGTAAAAAATTTTACCCTGCAGAGAAGGAACATTAGATCTGATATAGCCTGTCTATGTTAACCATCCTGCCCATGTTATTTCCATTAAGTTTTTTAAAAGTACACATTGCTGAATTTCTTTTAAAGTCAGTCAAAACTGTGATCTACAAAAGTTTGTATTTTTTAAAACTTTTACTTTATCACTTAGCCTCTTGTACTGAACGCACTCTCTTATGTCACATGATAGCTAAGTCTATATCCCCAGCATCTCATATATTGTGCCTTGCCACATTACCTTTAAAAATGAAAACGTTTTCATGGAAACAAATGGCAAGTGTTTATGCCAGATCTGTTCATAAAACATCTGGCAATGACAAAAATAACATAAGATACGTATTGCTGTGTTGTAAGAAAAGATGAATATGATGAATAGACAAGTAAAGAAAAGTAAGTAGAGCCTAGAAAATGATGGATCCAATGATTACAACAATGGAAAGGACCAACCATGGAACAACGAAGGTCAAGGTTGCAGAATTACAAAGAACAGGCGCAAAGAAGAGATATGAGAAAACACCCTCACCTCACACATTTACAGAGTGGGGAGGTTCACAAGTGTAGAACACTACTTATATTTTCAGATTTTTTTTTGGTGTTGCTAATTAGCTTTGCTGCTTTTTTTATCTTCCTTTTTTTCTTTTTATCAATATATAGGATGGCTCTCTAGAAGAGATACAAGGGAGGGATACTGGAAAA
The DNA here is from genome assembly GCA_028658325.1 of Potorous gilbertii. Classification (NCBI taxonomy): domain Eukaryota; kingdom Metazoa; phylum Chordata; class Mammalia; order Diprotodontia; family Potoroidae; genus Potorous; species Potorous gilbertii. The sequence goes on from CM053769.1 coordinate 388,286,350, forward strand.
TTCTGATGGTATACAAACAAAGGATGTCTATAAAAATTTATTCTTTAAAAACAGGGAAAAAGCACATTAAAATTAAAGAATATATAAACCATGTCATTATGGTAATCCCATCAAGTACCCTGGCAAGCTACCACAAGTCATTATAGCAAAAGCAACAGTGTTTATTCACCATATATTTAATTTTACAAGATGATGAATTTAAGTTAGTTACATAATTATTCAAAAAACTGAAGCTTCTTCAAAACTATTTTCAGGAAAAGAGTTTGGGAGTTAAGTATTCCAAGGTCTTTTTTTTTTGTATGGCCAACAATCAGTTTTACAAAAAAAAAAATTAATAGTAATTGACATTTCTATAGCTAAGGTTTATGCAACTGATTGATTCTTTCTTTGTTCTTTGTTCTGTCTCCTAAAGTCTTACGATAAACTGTGACATGAAGCCTTGAGGATCATAAGAGACTAGAGAAAAGGACACAGACCAGGAGGCCCTCAAGGAAAAAGTAAGCCTAGAAATATGGATGGTTTTTGAACTGTTAAGAGAGGGGGAAATAAAAAAACAAAAATGTAAAAATGAATATAAGAGCACAATACAGTTTAGGTAAAATAAAGAAATTTCTAAATCAATTACTCTGATCCAAGTAAATGATCAAAACAGAAAGAGAGGTAGGATGAGAGCAGAGAATCATAAAATCTACAACTAAAATGCCATCTAATGCAACTCCTTCATTTTACAAATGAAGAAAATGAGGCCCAGAAAGGTTAAGTGACTTGCCCAAGGTCACCAGGGAATAAATAGAAGGATTTGACCCTAGTTCCCCTGGCTCTAGAGCTGCTGCTCTTTCCACAGTACCAGACAATCTCATTAGCTCAAACCTATATGCAATATAAATCCATTGCAATTTTTGTACAGGTTGTAACTCATACCAGTAATTTAAGAATTAACCATGCACTGCCTTATAACATTTGTTGCTGCTGGTCTTTTTGCCATCTGTTGTTGTTTGATCATGTCCAGGTGTTTTCTTGATAAAGGTACTGGAGTGGTTTGCCATTTCCTTCTCCAGCTCATTTTATTCCTCATTTCATAAGGAAACTGAGGTAAATAGGGCTAAGGGACTTGCCCAGGGTCACACAGCTAGAAAGTGTCTGAGGCAGGATTTGAACTCAGGAAGATGAGTCTTCCTAATTTGTGCAACCTAGCTGTCAACAGTTTTTTTCTACTGTTACTCAATTTTCCATACATTTATGCCTTGTCTTCTCAACTAGATTATAAGCTCCTTGAGAACAAGAATCATTTAATCCTACAAACATTTATCATAACAATAAGATTTTATCTTATACTGTGGATCCCCCCCACAATACTTAATATTGTTCCTGGCACATAAAAGGTTTTTAAATCATATCTCTAATTGATGGGTATTTTGTATATTTGTTTTAACTAAAAGCATTTTAACTAAACCAACTTAGAGGTTTGTAATTTGATTTGGGGAGGTTAAAAAAACAACGATTTCAAGAATGACAGATTTGTTATGAAAACACAGTTTGAATTCCCAGTTTTGGTGTGAGCCAAGAGTATCCAAGGACCCTTTCATCTAAATCTATGCAGTCTGTACCTTGTTACAGAATTGCTCTGTTGAACCCATTCCTATTAAAAACATTGGAAAGCATAGGAATAGATGGAACTTTCCATACAATGATAAGCAGTATCTACCTAAAACCTTCAGCAAGCATTATATGCAATGAAGATAAGCTAGATGCATTTCCAATAAGATCAGGGGTGAAACAAGGATGTCCATTATCACCACTATTATTCAATATGGAACTGAAAATGTCAGCTGTAGCAATTAGACAAGATAAAGAAATTGAAGGAATTAGAATAGGCAAAGAGAAAACTAAGTTACCACTTTTTGCAGATCATGTGATGATATACTTAGAGAATCCCAGAGATTCAAGTAAAAAACTATTTGAAATAATGAACAACTTTGGCAAAGTTGCAGGACAAAATAAACCCACACAAATCTTCTGCATTTCTACGTATTAGTAACAAAGACCAACAGCAAGATAGAAATCCCATTTAAAGGTAGGGTAGACACTATAAAATATTTGAGAGTTTACCTGCCAAAACAAACCCAGGGACACTTTTCGCACAAATAAAAGTCAGACCTAAGTAAGTGGAAAAACATCAGTTGCTCATGAGTAGGCCGAGCCAATATAATAAAAATAACAATTCTACCTAAATTAATTTACTTATTTAGTGCCATACCAATTAAACTATCAGATAATTATTTTCTAGAGCTAGAAAAAATAATATCAAAATTCATTTGGAAGAACAAAAGGTCCAGACTATCAAGGGACTAATGAAAAGAAACGCTAGGGAAGGTGGCCTAGCTCTATCAGATCTCAGATTGTATTATAAAGCAGCAATTATCAAAACCACTTGGTACTGGCTAAGAAATAGAGGGGTAGAGCAGTGGAATAGGTTAGGTACTCAAGACACAGTAGTCAATGAATATAGCAGTCTACTGTTTGATAAACCCAAAGACCCCAGCTTCTGGGATAAGAACTCACTGTTTAACAAAAATTGCTGAGAAAACTGGATAACAGTGCAGCAGAAACTAGACATAGACCAATGCCTGACACTGTACACAAGAATAAAGTCCAAATGGGTACACAACCTAGGTATAAAGATTGATACTATGGACAAATTGGTGGACTAAGGAATAGCATACTTATCAGATCTATGGAGAAGGGAAAAATTTTTGATTAAAGAAGAGATAGAAAGCATTATGAAGTACAAGATGTATAATTTTGATTACATGAAACTGAAAAGTTTTTGCACAACCAAACCCCATGCAACCAAGATTAGGAGGGAAGCAGAAAACTGGGAACGAATTTTAGCAGCTGGTATCGGTGATAAAGGCCTCATTTCTAAAATATATAGAGAACTAAGTCAAATGTACAAAAATACAAGTCATTCTCCAACTGATAAATGGTCAAAGGATATGAACAGGCAGTTTTTTGAGGAAAAAATTAAAGATATCTATAGCCATATGAAAAAATGCTCTAAAATCACTATTGATTAGAGAGATGCAAATCAAAACAATTATGTGGTACCACATCACACCTATCAAATAGGCGAACATGACAGAACAGGAAGATGATAAATGTTGGAGAGGATATGGGAGAGTTGGAACACTAATTCGTTGCTGGTGGAGCTGTGAGCTGATCCAACTATTCTGAAGAGCAATTTGGAACTATGCCCAAAGGGCTACAAAAATACGCATACCCTTTGACCCAACAATATCACCTCTAGGACTGTATCCCCAAGAGATCATAAAAATGGGAAGGGTCCCACATGTACAAAAATATTTATAGCAGCACTCTTTGTGGTAGCCAAAAACTAGAAATCAAGGGGATGCCCATCAATTGGGGAATGGTTGAATAAATTATGGTATATGAATGTAATGATGAACAAGAAGACTTCAGGGAGGCCTGGAAGGACTTATATGATCTGATGCTGAGTGAAAGGAGCAGAACCATTGTGCACAGCAATGACCACAGTGTGCAAGAGTTTTTTCTGGTAGACTTGGAACTTTGTGGCAATGCAACATTTAAAAAAATTCCCTGAATGCTAATGAGATTAAAGATCTTCCCCACCCTAAACTGCTGCCTGGAGTCTCTTCTGGCCAAACAAACACTTTCAAAGAGTAAGCTCCCGAAGTAAAATTTTATCTCAGAAATTATACATTTTTCAGAACCAGGGGGCATTAATGGGCAGGCCCATTAATGGGTGGGGAAGATCTTTAATCTCATTAGCATTACAAAATCCAGAAAAAGAATCCTGAGAGCAGATCCAAGCATACTATTTTCTCTCTTTTTTTCTCTAGATTTTTCCCTTTTGTTTTGATTCTCCTTTCGCAACATGACTAATGTGGAAATGTTTAATATGATTTTACATGGAACGATATTTAATATGACTATATATGTATAGCCTATATCAGATTGAATGCCATCTTGGGGAGGGGTGGATATTTGGAACTCAAAATCTTATAAAAATGAATGTTGGAAACTAAAAATAAATAAATTTTTAAAAAAAAGTTTCACAAAGAGAAACTAACCAAGAGTATGAAAGGATTTCTTGCTATACCCAAGGGAAGAGGTGTATTACATGGCCCCTAAGAACACAGCTGGGATGTGATAAGCAGTAAATTATTTTTTTTAAATAATACTTATTTTAAAAATATCTAGGATCAGCCCAGCCCTAGATTTTTTTTGAAAGAAAACATCTATATTACATGTGGGCAAGCTAGGTGATGCAGTGAATAGAGCACTGGGCTTCGAATCAGGAAAATCAGAGTTCAAATTCTGTCTCAATACATTTCCCAGGGGCAAGTCACTTAACCCTATTGGCCTCAATTTCCTTATCCATAAAATGAACTGGAGAAGAAAAATGGGAAATCACTCAAGTATCTCTTCCAGGAAAAACCCTATATGAAATCATAAAGACTTGGACTTGAATGAAGAAAAAATGAAAAATGAATATATTCAGTTGTGTATATAATTGTTTTAATTCAATGGTTTGTGAAAAGAAAACAACATCTTTGTCCATCAGTATTTTCATAAGACTAGAAGGTTCATATCAGGGCCACCTTTGATTTTATAAATTAGGAAAGAAACCCAAGGAGGGAAAGTGACTTATTACAAGTGTAAGACCTGGTAATTAACCCTTCAGGGCTTCAAAAGTAGACAAGCTGAAGCAATGGTGCACAGTGAAAAAAGCACCAAATTCAGCCACAGGCCATTTGTTCAAAGCCTGACTGCCACTCACTACCTTTGAGCTATATGACTTTCAGCAAATAACTTAACCCCTTAAGACCTCAGTTCCCTTATTTTTAAAATAAGAGAGTTCAACTAGATGACCTCTAAGGTCCCTTCCAATTCTTAATCCTATGTAGTCTTCTACTTCCAAATACTATGTTTTCAAAATTCGTTTTACAGTGTCCCTTCTATCTTTAACAACATTCAATATAATGAACCCAAAGAATAACTCGAGTTGAAAAATTGACAAATTTCATTTAGGATCCAGGCCACATTCAATAATATATAAGTACTTAGAGTAACAAAGACATCTCATAAAAAAGACTTTTGCTTTCAAGATTTATGGACATTTTAAAGACAGACACTAGACCTCTGTATGTACAGCTCACAACTGCCTTCTTTATTTATCCTAAAAGGATCATTCACCCAACAGGCACTGAATTAAGGCTACAGTCTCAGCTCTTTTTTCACAGACCCTTCTGAATGAGCTAATAAGAAGCAAGGAAACTACTTCAAAACTAGACTGTTCCCTTATATGGAAGAATCAGAGTGAAGCAGGGTTGGAAAAGGTGTGGAGCATGCAGTTTGGAAGATAATTTTAAAGTGTTTTTCTATCCAGGCTTACAAGTCAATATTTCCAGCAATTTCTATTTTAAAAGAGACCTTTTAGAGGTGTACTTACAATTCATATGATTCTCCTTGTACCACACATGCACAAGATACTGGTACAGTGGAAAGAATACTGACTTTGGAATCAGAAGACCTGGGTTTGAATTCTGACTCTTTTACCTCCTACCTGTGTGCCCCTGGGCAAATCACTTCCTCCTTCTGAGTCAGTTTCTTTATCTGTAAAATGGAACAGCTGGACTATATGACCTCTAGTGTTCCTTTCAGTTCTATACCAACATCCCATGAACCTACACAAAACAGTGAACAAAAATCTCTCAAGGTGGTTTCTTAATAGAGAAAAAAAGGTTTATGTTAAAAGCTTTTCTGGTATCCAAATTATCTATCACAACTCTCTTTTCTACGCAAATAAATCATTCCATGGTTGAGATCAACTATAATCAACCTAAAGACAATCTTAATAAAATATTAAGGATAAACAGTAAGAGTGGGATTATCTTTGTTTCTAAATCACAGATCCAATATTTTAAATAACCAAATGGATTACCGTAGAATCACAGATGTAGAAGTGAAAGAGGTCTTAGAGAAGACACAGTTCCAACCCCCTTATTTGACAGACTAAACACTGAAGCTCAGCATCTCACTTGCCCATAGACACACATATGTCCAAGACCTTTTTTTCGATCCCAAGTCCAGTATTCCATCCACTAAGTCATGCTGCCATACTCAGAAATTTTATGTTATAAACTGAGGGATTTTCCATTTTTTTATTCAAGAATGAGACTTCACGTTCACTCTTCCATTGAGTTTCTTCAGATGAACAGTTTAAAGCCCTGAGATTGTTGTTTGTCCAGTTTTCGAAGAGGACCAATGACCAATGGGGAGATGTCTTCACTGGAGAGTGAATTGGATTTAAGTGAGGAAGAACTGTACAGAGCTGCCAGATACACTCTGTCTTTCAGTCTTCAAAGTCCAGTAGCAAGACAAAAGTCAAGAAAAGCAGCGATGCACTGGGATGCAGTGGATGATCTTGGCTACTTCCATACCTGACTAAGATCTAAGCTCTCCATCATATTGGTCAGTGGAACGAACTGTTCTTATCCTCCCATTAGGCTGTGGGAAGTCTTCCCATGCTTGAAGGAGATACCCCTTTAACTCACCGACTGGTTTGAGGCCCTTCAGCTAGCCCTGAGATAGTAAAGGACCCACAAGGAGTCTTCCATCACATTTGGGAGTGTCCTCAGCATCACACAGGTTCAGAAGGTTCCTCTGCTTCACTGAGGACCCCCACCACAGATCCCAAGACCTAAAGCTGGAGAGGACTTTAGAGATTACCTAGTCCATTTCTTTCACATTTGCAGATGACGAAACCAAGACAAGTGAAATAACTTGCACCAAATCACTCAGTTGAGAGCAGAACCCAGGTCCACAATACCAAATCCATTTCTTTTGACCAATACCACAATAATCCCTCCTTTAACTAAGAGACATCTAGTGACTACTATATTCACAAAATACTAACAACTGCCTGAAGATCAGCACCTCCTCCACACCTTCCATGAATAACAGATCAACAGCAGTAAGACAGCCCCACCTAGGCTTACATCCAAATACTTACATCTAAATGAGGTAGCAAGAAAATGAGGGAGTCTTGGTTTCAGCCATTTTCAAAGTGTGGTCTGAGGACTCTTAAAGGTCCCTAAGACCTTTTCAGGAGGTCCAAAACCATTTGCATAATGATATTAAGATGTTTTAATTACCAATATGGTAACTAGAGATAAGGGACAGCTAGAGTGCCAGGAAGACCAGAGCTCAAATCTGACCTCAGACACTTATTAGTTTTGTGATCCTGGGCAAGTCATTTAACCCTGTTTGCCTCAGTTTCCTCATCTATAAAATGAGCTAGAACTGGAAATGGCAAACCATTCAAGTATCTTTGCCAAGAAAACCCCAAGGGGTCACAAAAAGTCATACACAACTGAACAATAACACCAACAAAACATCAAGATATAAGATACAATCTGTTCTTTGGTGAAGGAAGGACTGCTCAGTAATTGTTTAAATTATAAAAAAGGTCCGGAAACAAAAAGTTTGAGAACCACCGCCCTAGTTAACTCCCCATAGGATTCTAAACAGTCTGTCTTCAACCTGGCCAGTATAAGACCAAAGATGAAGGAAGCCCTAGCTATCTCATAACATGAGGGAATGACAATGCCAGAACACTTTGCTAGCATCATGAATTACTACCTCAGATGATAGCTGGTGTTAAGAAAGGAAGGCTCATCACATTTGTGGCAGAAGGGGACACTGAACAGAGAAGGAAACTTTTTATTGCATATCCAACTGAAGAAGCTCTTCTAACACCAATACATATACATACAGCAGACAATTCATGGAATCAGTATGCCCAAAAAAGGGAAGGGTTGTTTCTTCCCTCCAAATCATCTAATAAACTGCCCAGCATGAATCTTCACCATATCTCAGGCCCTTTATTTTGTTGCATTTTGTCCTGTTCCTTGTGAGATTCCTCCATTCCTAGGGAAAATATCACTTTCTACTCAGCTATCTTAACTTATACTTTTTATCAGAACAGATCCTAAAAGAGCACTTCCCACTTAGATATTATATACTCGGATGTTTTTCAATGAAACATAGCTAGATGTGATGGAAAGAGCACTGGACTTAGGCGTAAGGAAACTGGAGATCAAATCCAGCTCACCCCCTCTGTTACTTTAATGGTATCTAAGCTGTAATAACTCACCTCTATTTAGTTCCAAGAATCTCAGAAAGGAAGTCCCTTCTCTTCTCTGAGCTTGTTTTGTCCACGTTTTTAAAAATGAAAGGGTGCGGTAGTAGAAAAGTCCTGGACTTGAAGATAGAGGACCTACTTGGAAATCCTGACCCGTGTGTCTTTTCGTAATCACACCAATACTGACCACGAAGATAACTGGCGTGGTTTGCCTTTTTCTTCTCCAATGGATTAAGGCAAACAGAGAGTAAGTAACTTGCCCAAGAGTCCCACAACTATTAGGTTAGATAGAGAAGTTAGATTTGAACTTGGGTCTTCCTGACGCCAGGCCCGGCACTGGATCCACTGAGGCATCTAGCTGCCTCACCTGGCACATAGTGGGTGCTATATAAATGTTAGCTATTATTTTTGTATAAAATAGTATGAATAAAGCATTTTGCAAACCTTAAATCTCTAAATAAATGCTAGCTATGCTTATTACTAAATGAGATAAAGTTAATAAAGTCCTTTGCAAACAAAGCTCTACTAAATGCTAGCTATTATTACTAAATGAAATAAGATGAATGGAGCCCTTTGCAAAGTGTCAAGTTCTATGTAAGCCCTAGCTATTCTGATGAAGCGCTCTAGCTCCTAGGTGAGCAGCCTTACCTACGGGGAGAACTTATAAACAGGTGGTGAATGAGCCAATCCACGGGTGTCTGCCAGGTCTAAAAGGTCAGTCACTCTTAAGACTGGGACTTCAGACGCCCTTCAACACTCCCCTACCCTTCACCCAAATACGCGCAATTCCCCCAAACAGAGAAGTGTCCTGGGTTGCCCCTCTCCCTTCCTTTCCCCGGGCTTCCTGGAGCCCGCAGGGCGCGCACCTTTCCTCCGGCTCTCACTCCCGCTCCGTCTCGGTGCTCGGGGCCAGCTCGCCCGGGAGCGCCCGCGCTGCCGGAGCTTCTGTCCTCGCTGTTGCCGCCGCCGCGGCTCCCGCTGCGAAGAACAGCCGAACCGGTGGAGGGAAGGGGTAGGGGGAGCCCGCGCGGCCGGCACAGCGTGGACACAACGCGGCAGAGACACAAGCACCGCGCGCTCGGGGCGCGGGCTCGGCCAGAGACTTCCTTTAAAGGCGCCCGCCCCCGCCCTCGCCCGGGCCAGGCCGGCAGCCAGTCGGACTCTCGCTCGGTGGCTGAGGCCCAGCTGGGCTCGCCCGGCTCCTGGCCCCGCCCACCCCTCGAAGCCGGAGTCCCCAGCCGAGTCTGGGCGGAGAAAGAGTGTGTATGTGGCGGGATAAGGAGGGTTAAGGGAGAGTGGCACCTTCATGTCTGAATGCCGCAGCCCAGCGTAGCGCGGATGCCCAGGGGGCGGGAGCGGCGGACAGCGGCCGAGAGGCGTGCGGAAGGACGGATAGCCGAGGTAGCCAATGAACTTGCTCCGTGTTCCGCACCGCCCCCCCTTCTCATTCCTTTCAGTTCCTTGTTCCCTGTCTGAACTGGTCTCTTAGGGCCTCGTGCCAGTAATGTTCCTCTCCTCGGACCTGCATCTTTTTTCTCCACTGCCTCCTCCGTCCAGCAGAGTGATAGTCTTTCAGACTTAATGCTTACAACAAATAAAATGCACAGCCAAAAAGAATAGGGAATAAAATTTGAAACTAAATAAAATTATAAAATCAAAACTACCTTGTATAAGTAAGAAAAAAAATCAAGGACCATAGATCACAGATATAGAGGACGAAGAAGCCGTGGAGAACGAACAGTCCAACATCTACCTCACTTAGCAGATAAGCAAACAGAGCACAGAGGCCGTTTGTCTAAGGTCGCCCAGGTCGAACGTGGCAGAGCTGGGACTGAGATCAGTTCCTCGAGACAGTAAAGTCAAGGCTCTTTCCAGTGCCATGAAGCATCATCATAGGACAGTGAGCTCGAAGGGAATTTAGGGAATATAGAAGCTGTTTCTTGGGAACTGTTTCTCCTGGGGCAAGCACTGTAATCCCCAGCAGCAAGAAAAGTACCCTTAGCTCTGGGGAAAGACTGTGACTTCAGGAAACCAGGCTGCTGATGTAGAGGTTTCCTCACTCTCCCATTAAATAACTTTTTCTTATAACGAGGTGAGGGACAGTTGGGTACACTCAAGCATTCCCTGACTGCCTCACAAGGACAGTGATGCTGTGATCTTCTGCCTTTTTTCTTTAGGGTCTCCACTTTCTCCTTGTAAAATCGACATAATAATAGTACCTACCTCCCAGGGTTTTGTGAGGATAAAATGAAATGAATACGTATAAAGCTCTTGAGGGCACGAAAGAATTCCTAGACATTTCCAGTCCCTGACCCCTGCCTGAAGTGCTACTCCTAACCTCACCCACCCCAGTGAGGTCCCCCACTACACTTCCAACCTGACAAGCTTTCCCAAGCCTCAGGGGAAGAACAAAATGTATTTGGAGAGTGGCTAAACTAGACGTAGTACATGAATGTAATAGAATATTACTACACCGTAAGAAATTACAAATATGAAAAATACAAAGAAGCATGAGGAGACCAACAAACTGAGACAGAATGAAATAAGCAGAACCAGGGAAACAATGTAACCAGTGTCTCCAATAATGTAGATGGAAAAAAACAATCTCAAACCTAGACTGAAGAATCTGTGACTGTACCTAGATTGTACTTCAAATAAACTCTAAGAAAGTTCATCTCCATTCTTTGCAGAGACTGAGAATAGTGTAAATCATGGTCATGCTTTATTGATGTGTTTGTTGGATTTCCTGAGCTGCTTTCCCACCCCTTCCCAACCCCCAATTAATTTTTTTTATAGGGAATGGCTCTTTTGAGAGTGGAAGTGGAAGGGCTACATTTGGAAATTAAGATCATGTAAAAATAGAAGATATCCATCATTTGAAATATTTCAGAGAAAAGAAAAGATTCCTGGAATCAAGGAGGTTAATGTATATATGCCTAGAGAGATAGCTCTGTGCCCAGAGCAAAAGGCAGAAGGTAGGAGAGGTTCAGAGGGTGACTGATAGGAAGACTGACCATACCCTTAGATGCCTTTAAAAATCTAGCTTTTCAAACTCTGTAGTCAGTCACTTCATAAATAGTACTCCAACAGAAACAAGAAGATTTCCTCCCTCTCCCTGCTCCCCCCACCCATATTAGTTGTGTTACTCAATCCAGCTAACTCAAGTCTTTCAAGACACCACCACATCCTGCAGGATTCTGTTCAAGAGAGTTCAGGCATAGTTGAGATGCATCCAGCAGAGAATATGTAAATATAAACATGTAGAAGATAAACCTGTGAGGCAGGAAGCAGTTTCATAGAGTTGGCCTTCTAGTAGCAAAGAAGAGGACCTACTATGACCTCAAAAGAGATGGAACCCTGGCTGTGGGGAAGAGAAGACCCAGGGAACCCAGCTGAGTGACCTCCCCCCCGCAGAGATGCGACACTCAGGGGGCTACAGCTTTAAAAGTAAAAAAAAGGACAGTGGCCAAGTCCACCTTTGTTCCCTACATGTTTGCCTCACTAACTGTACTCTGTTTGGGTTTTCCTACAAACACTGTGTGTATTTATGAGACAGTGAGCCCTAGTTTTATTCAATGGAATGTTTTATAGCTATTGTTAGAAACATGCTTGACACTAATAAGGTATCAAGGAAAATTTATCGCAGTAGAGTTCAGAGTAATTGAACGCTTTGGCCAAAGCGGGCCCCACCCTCTTTTTAGGAGGAGGGAGCACTGAGTGCAGAAATGAGATGAGCTGCGTACTGTCAATTCAAAACCATTTCTCCCATCAGGGGATGGATTGGTCCTTTCCCCTTTAGATCACCAACTTCTTTACACACTCATTATATATCTCCTTCATGTGTTTCCCCTCCCTTCTCTAACAGATGAAATGTGCCTAATTTTGTGCCTTTTCTCCCCCCTGGATGAAGTTAATATTCAAGTAGCTTATTAAGCAAGTGCAAAGAAGAAAGGCTTTCTCGGGGTTATTCCTGGTCATATTTCTGAACCAGTTCAGGCCAGTTTGGCCCCTATGCAGATTTTCTGAAGGCCACTGTCTGTCTCCTGATTGGCTGAGTCCACCTGTAATCTACTAGCCTTCTTATTATCTGATTTATTCTCATGACTCCATCAACTAATAACAACATCTGTGGAGACTTAACTCTTTGTCATCTCTCACACTATATAGCTCTTATAGTTAACATATGGTTTCTATAGTTTATGTTTCTGTCCATCCATTGTTGTTGTTTGTTAAGTTCCCAAAGATCTCATGCTTTCTTCTGGGTGCGAATGAATGAGGCGGGAGCACGGATGATATGCACTCCATTTATTCTCAACTAGCTCAGAGTATATATAGTCATTCTACTTCCATTCAAGCAAGAAGTTTGTAAATACTGTCTGCTATGCTTACATGCTTGGCGGTTGTTATTCTTGCTCAAGATAATTGTGAAGGTCGATAATTGCGTAGGGGTGGTCCATCACGTAAATCATGCAAGGACATGGCGTCTCAAAGAGATTTCTCCCGAAGGCATCACGACCCTGATAATCCGAGAGTTCCAGACCCCTTATGGTTGTTCTGTTGTTTCAATCCTGCCTGACTCTTCAAGACCCCATTTGGGGTTTTTTTGACAAAGATACTGGAATGGCTTCCCATTTCCTTCAGTTCATTTTATTGATGAGGAAACTGAGGCAAACAGGATTAGTTGACTTGCCCAGAGTCCCATAGTTAGGAAATGCCTTGGGCCAGATTTAAACTGTGACAGATGAGTCTTCATGACTCCAGGCCCAGCTCTCTATGCACCACTCAGTGACTCCTGCCACTTAAGTAAATGCCATTGTTTTGAGCTAATTATTTCTACTGACTGATAATAAAGGTTAGTGAACTGGTAGCGTTCATGAGTTATGGACTTAAGAGTTCAAATCCACAAAGTATGCCTAGAACCTAGAAGTGGTCACCTGTCTGGGGACCAGACCTGAAAACCTGTGAGTAGCAAATAGGTGAAATAGAGCAGAAGGGTGCTATATACCAATCCCTTGTCAATATACTTATATTCTATTAGGGAAAATAGCATATAAGCATAAATGGAAATACAAAATATTGTAGGGAGGAAGGTGATACTTGCAGCTGAGGAAGTAAAAGGAGGCGTTATATCTGAGGTGAGTTTGAAATGAGCTTTAAAGGTAGCCAGTGATTCTAAAAGGCTGAGGTGAAAAGAGGATTCTAGTTTTGGAGAACCACCTGTTCAAAGATAAGGAAACAGAAAATGGAATGTTGTATACCAGGATGAGCAAGTAGTCCAGTCTGGTGGAGCTTGTAAAGAGAGGGACTGGGAAGGGAGGCTAGAGCCAGACTAGGGGACCTGAAATGCCAAACAGAGAAATTGTAGTTCACCCTAGAGTTCACAGGGCTCCAATGGAACTTTTTGAACAGAGAATTGACACGTTCATACTTGTGTTTTAGGAATATCACTTTGCTAACTGTATGAAGAGAAGAGACTAGAGACCTCAGACAAGAGAGACTTAAAACAGGGAGACTATTGTTTAATGAGACTATTATAATTGTCCATGTAAGGGGTGATGAGAGACTGAACTATGGAGATAGCTGAGTTAGTGGAGAGAAAGGGATGGATGAGTGATCTTATAAAGGTAGTAGAAATATTTGGAAATTGATTAGATATGGTGGGGTGGGAGCAACATGAGGTGGTGCTGAATGAGAGGGAAAAGTCAAGGATGACTATGAGATTATAAAGAAATAGGAAAAGTAAGAGGGAATGTCAGCCTAGAGAGAAAATAATGAGTTTTATTTGGGATGTATTGAATAAAATGTTTCTAGGACCTTAGCTATAGGACTGGAAAGAACCTTAAAGGTCATCTCTTAATTTTATTTTATTTTTGTACACTTTGTTTTGTTGATGTTCTCTTTTTCATTACTTTTACAGATTATTCCTGTCTCTTGAGAGGTCTCAACATAAAAAATAAAACAGTTAAAACAAACTAAGAATAGAGACTTCTTCTGAAAGTGAATGCAACACTTTACATCTGTATCAACACCTACCTTTTAAAAAAAATTAATAGCAATCTATTTTCTCTCCCTCCCACTTCAAAATCATTGCAAAAGAAAAAGAAAAGAGGAAAAATTATTGTGACAAATATGCATAGTAGAACAAAATAAATTCCCTCCAATGGCTGTACATTTTACAGACAAAAGAACCAAGGCCCAACAAGGTTAAGTGACTTACCCAAGGTCACACAGATAGTAAACCTCAGAGGTAAGATTTGAACCCTTATCTTATGACTCTAGAGGTAGTCTGCTTTCCATTGTACCACTGACATCCAGGTGGAGATATCTGTTAAGTGTTTAGTGATCTGGGACCTGCCTATGGTCTCAGGGGAAGTAAAAGCAAGAACTTGGATTAGAACATGTGCCCTTTGACTTTAAATTTAGTGCTTTTTTTTCCAGGCTTCTGCCTTACTTTGTTGACTCTTAGTCCACTGGTTTCATATCAGTGAAGTTTACAGAGGCCTATAGTACAAAGATAATTAAGCCATCCCCTGAAGACCTGTCTTGGGAGGAATACAGCCTCACTTAGGACACCTCCCACCTTCAGAATAAGGGGAACCAAAAGCAGCACTGTTTAGAGATTTTTCTAATAGCCATATGTCTAACTGCAAAAACAAAAAAACAAACAAAAAAAAAACCAAGCAATATAAGCCCAAAGAGAGGGCAAAGAAGTAATTCATGAAATAAAATATGACTATGTGTATTCAGTCATATCTGACTCCTTGACATTTTCTTGGCAGAAATACTAGAGTGATTTTCTATTTCCTTCTCCAGCTCATTTTACAGATGAAGAACCTGAGGCAAACAGGGTTAAGTGACATGCCCAGGGTCACACAGCTAG
Organism: Potorous gilbertii; assembly: GCA_028658325.1. Taxonomy (NCBI): domain Eukaryota; kingdom Metazoa; phylum Chordata; class Mammalia; order Diprotodontia; family Potoroidae; genus Potorous; species Potorous gilbertii. The sequence continues at coordinate 388,301,418 of CM053769.1, forward strand.
GAAGTGTCTGAGGTCAGATTTGAACTCAGTAAGAGTCATCTTCCTGACTCCATCGCTTCTAACTGAGCCTCCTAGCTGCCTTATGATGATATAACAATGATTAAATATGAAGAAAATACAGATACCCAGAAAAAAGAAAATGTTAAAAAATAATGCAAAGTTAAAAAAAAAAAGCAGAGCCAGAAAAAAGAGCATACCCTAATTAAAACCATGTAAGAGGGAAAAAATGAATAAGAATTAGTGGACAGACCAAGAATCTTGATGAATATTAGAACAAGTGACTGAAATGTACGACATTTGATATATTATACTCATTCATATAAGTGTAAATATAGTATTTGCAAATCAAGTCTATGTAACTTTATTGATATTTAATATTAAATCTGCTTTACTTAGCTTCAGTACATGTAAGTCTTGACAGGTTTTTCTGAAATCCACCTGCTCATCATTTCTTATAAAGCAATAATGGTTCATTACATTCATATACCAGTTTGTTCAGTCATTTCCTAATTGATGGTTATCCCCACAATTTCTAACTCCTTACCACTACAAAAAGAGCTGCTATAAATATTTTTATACATGTGATTCTTTTTTCCTTTTCTCTGATTTCTTTGGGATACAGATCTAGTAGTAGTATTGCTAGATCAAAGGGTTTTATAGCCCTTTAGGCATGGTTCCAAATTGCTCTCCAGAATGGTTGGATCAGTTCCCAACTTCACCAACAATGCATTAGTGATCTAATTTCCCCACATCTCCAACATTTATCATTTTTCTTTTCTGCCATATTAGTCAATCTGATAGGTGTGAGGTGGTACCTCAGAGTTTTTTTTAAATTTGTATTTCTCTAATCAATAGTGATTCAGAGCATTTTTTCCATTTGACTATATAATTAGTCCTTTTTAAAATCCGAGGTAAAGAAATTTCTGACAAACTCATACAATATGCTGGCATGCTCTCAATGCCCTATCTTTACAAACGTGACTCCAAGAGGTAAATCTTCCAACAAGCCTGACAACTTCTGCAGAGTATACCAAATAAGTACAATCCACTATGGATTTATTCTGCATGTTCATTCATTCATGAAATAAATATGAACAAGGCACATGCTCTTCAATAAAGGAAGTAATTTACCTCTACCATAAAAAAAATGTAGAGTTCAAGGTTCTAGGCACAGCATACTCTACACCTTTGGGGGAGGGAGGGGTTAGAGAGGGTTTACAATTTACACAGGTCGATAAATTCATCTAAAAATAAATTTTGTTCCTGTGAAAGAAAAAGCTTACCTATAATGTGTCGTCTGTCATCGGCACAATTTAATAAGTAACTAGATCTTTCAAAGAAGTTATTAAAACTTTCAACTCCTAGATTACTGTGGGCAAGAAGTTCTAAATGACCACTTTAAAAAAAAAATAGTTTCATAAACTGAAATGGTCCAGGGGAAAAGAAGGCATCTGAGGAAAGACTAGAAGAATTTTGAATCCTTAAAAAATAATGGAATCTTAGAATACTAAACTCCCAGATTTGGAAGGGACCTCAGAAGTCATAGTCCAAATTTGACCCAGTGCTAAAAGTTCCCTCTATAGCTTCCCTGAGAGGTGGTCAGCTACCTCCACTTGATCACTACCAGGGAAAGGAAACATACTATCTGTATATAGAGGCAGCTAGTGGATAGAGCACTGGAGGCAGGAAAACCTGAGTTCAAATCCACCCTCAGATACTTACTAGCTGTGTGACCCTGAGCAAGGCACTTAATCACCATCTGCCTCGGTTTTCTTAACTGTAAAATGGGCAGTAATAATAGTATCCACCTCTCAGGGTGGTGGTGAGGATGTAATGAGATGGTATTTATAAGGTGCTTAGCATAGTCCCTAGCACACAGTAGGCACTTGATAAATGCTCATTCCTAGCTACCTAACCAGGAATTCCATTGTTGGACAGCTCCAGAATTTGGAGCAGCATTTTGCTTCCATATAATTTGAATCCATTGATCCTAATTCTGCCTTCTGAAAGCCACACAGAAAAAAAATCTGTTTCCATTTCCCTATGACAGCCAGAGTGATGTAAGGGAAAGAACTCTGAATTGGGAATAAGGAGACCCAAATACTATTCCTGACTCTATTGCTGATTCAGTTTATGATTCGGGGCAAATCCCTTAACTTCTCTAGGACTTGGTTTCTTCATCTGAAGGACTAGATATCTTTCCATGCTAGTTCCTAATCTTTAAGATTTTAGTGGTTGAAATATTTAGAAAAAAAATCCATTCTCTTCCATCACTAATGCTTCTTTTTTCCAAGCCAAATGTATCCTATACTTTGAACCATTCCTCAAATGATGTTCTTTTGAATGCCTCATTGTACAGATCATCTTCTTTTAGGCATGCGCCACCTTCTCAATGCCCCTATTAAAAATTGCCCAGATATTCACACCAAGGTCAATGACAAAAACAAAGATCCAGTAACAGCAAAATAATCACAACAGCACAACAACATAATAGCACAGAACTAGGCAGGAAAAGTAGATAGCCATTGATGAAGGAATGACTAAACAAATTGTGGTACATGAATGTAATAGGATACCATATGAAGAGATAAATATGAGAACTACAGGAAAGCATGGGAAGACATATGAATTAATACATGATGAAGTAAGCATAAACAGGAAAATATACAGAATGAACCATAATGTAAATGGAAAGAGAAAATAACCAGTTGAAACTGAATGCTATGCAATTATAATGGTCAAAGGCGGCCCCAAAGAAAAGATAAGAAAACCTCCCTACCTCCACCATGTTTATGCAGAGGTGGAGGACTATGGGATGTGGAACACTGCATATAACAGCAGATGTTTTCAATGTGTTGATTAGTTTTGATGTACTTTCCTTCTGCCTCTTTTCGATTCCTCATTATGATGGCTCTCGGGGATGAGGAAATGGTAGAGATGAATATGAAATGTAGGTTATGTAAAAACAAAAAAGAGCAATACAAATTTACTTTTTAAAAAATTTATTGGAAATCAGAAAATCTCCATTCTTAGAATTTCTAAGATCAGGGGGACAACAGTATGGTCCAAAGGGCACGGCACTGAGAGTTTAAAAACCTGGTTTTGAGTCCTGGTTCTGCAATTAAATATATGTGTGACCTTGAGCAAGTTTCCTCTCCTATCTGGGACTTACTTTTTCCGTCTATAAAATGGGATTAATATATCCTACATCATAGGGTTGGTCTGCGAATCAAATGATATAACATGCATAAAGTGATTTTCAGACTTTAAAGCACTATATAAATGTATTATTACTAATTAATTACTACTATTATCTTTTTAGAATAAGGGACTGGTCATCTTGAGGGCTAACATTTTATAATTCCAAAGTACGAATGGAATCTACTGAAAAAGCATCCTAGGATGTACAAGCTGAACATGACTAGTTACTGTCAATAATCAATAAAAATAAGTTGTAAGCACAACAATTAATTATTTTTCTTTAAACTACAAATTCAATAAAGCACAATGGAAATTTAGGGGGGAAACTATCTACAATGCCATATACTTATTAACTTTTAAAAACTTTTAACCTTTTTCTAATCCTGATTAAAAGATATATAGCATAGATGCAAATTATGACTTTACTTCTTACTTTAGAGATGATTCCATTTGGTTATTTGGAAATGATCAAAACTTTTTGGCTATGTCATTTAATTTCTATGTGTATCAGCCTCTTCATCTTTAACATGGAGGAGGTGTCAGACTAGATGCTCTCTAATATCCTGTGCAGTTCTAAAGTTATGATCCCAACATCCTAGGGCAAAACAATGCCATGGAAAAAGCACTAAACTTAGAGTCTAAAGATTTTTTTAATTTGAATTTGAATCAGGAACTTTCTGACTTCAAAGTCAATAGTTCATTCATTATGTCACACTAATGTTAGTGATAACCAAGGAGCCATCCAACCTCAAGGTCATTCAAGAGAAATGGGTCTGGCATGACAAGAAGCTCTAGTTTGTAAGGATGGATCCAAATTACCCTGGGTTCTTTTAGTTTGAATCCTCTTCATATTCCCAGCCTGGGAAAATTTTACCTGAACCTAAATGTTGTCTCTTCATTTATTCCTCAAATGTTCTTGACACTATAGTACAAATTCACTCTTCTAACAGAGACCCTGCCTCCCATCTCTGATCTCATTTCATTTTCCTGGAAATTGATACCTGGTTTTCTATATTTTTTATCCTTTCTTATTGTTTAATCTTGTTTTGTCCTGTCCTATACTATTCTGTTCTATTCTGTTCTCTTCTGTCCTGTCCTGTCCTTTCCTACCCAATCCCATCCCATCCCATCCCATCCTGTCCTCTACTGACTCATTTCCTATTGCCCTTTGTAGCTAAACTCCTTGAAAAGGCTATCTGCAATAGGAGTTTCCACTTTCTCTCCTCTTAATCTCTTTCTAACCCCTTATAATCTGACTTCTAATCTTATCATTCCATCAAAATTATACTCTCCATTTATTAATTATCTCTTAGTTGCCAATCTAATGACCTTTTTCTCAATTCTCATTCTCCTTAACCTCTTGGAAGCCTTTAACACTGTTGATAACTCTTTCCTCCTTGATATTCTCTTCTCTCTAGGTTTGCAGGATACCAACTCTCCTGGTTTTTCTCCTACATATCTGACCACTCCTCTATTTCCTTTGCTGGATTCTCCTCCAGATCATGCCCTCTTACCATAGGTGTCCCTCAGAGTTCAATCTTGTACCCTTTTCTCTTCTTGCTCTAGACTATTGCACTTGGTCGTCTAGTCAGTTCTGATGGATTTAATTGCCATCTTCATGTTGATGATTTTCAAATCTACCTAAACTGCCCTTGAATCTCTGCTGACCTTCAATATAGCATCTTCAGCTTCCCTTCCAGACATCTGAAACTACATGACCAGTAGAGATATGTTAAATTCAGCATGTCCAAAATGGAACTCATTATCTTCCCTCTTAAACCCTACTCACTCTCTGGCTTCCCTATTACTTTAGAGGGTGACACCATCCTCCTAGTTCCCCAAGCTTGCAACCTAAGAATTCTCCTGGATTCCTGACCCTCTCACTTCCCATATCCAAGCTATCATCAAGACCTGTCAATTTCACCTTTGCACATCTCTTGAGTATTCCTTCTTCTCTCCTTTGATTCTGCCATCACTCTAGTGCAGGCCCTCATCACATCACACCTAGATTATTACAGTAGCCTGCTGGTAAGTTTCCCTGCTGCAATCCCATCCATTCTCCATTCAGTCACTAAAATGATTTTCCCAAAGCATAGGTATGATCATGTCATATACATCCTCTACTCAATATATTCTGGTGGCTCCATATTAACTTCAGGAGCAAATACAAAATTCTCTGTTTGTCATCCAAAGTCCTTCATAACCTAGCTCCCTCTCAACTTTCCAGTCTTCTTTCACCTTATTCCCCAAAATGTGTTCTTTGATCCAGTGACACTGACCTCCTGACCATTCCACAGACAAGACACTCCATTTATCAACTCTGGGAGAATTTTCTCTGGCTGTCTCCCATGTTTAGAATGCTCTCCCTCCTCTACTCATCTACTGACTTCCCTGGCTTCCACCGTCTACCTAAAATAAAAACAAGCTTCATGTGCAATGCAAATACACTAGAAGTTTTCCCAATACATAGAAAAGTAAAGTAAGAATGACCAATCTTCCCATTAGAGTTTGATATATTTCTAGACATGTCAGTATTATTAGTAAGATAGGAGCAAGAAATTAAAGACAAAAAGATAGGTAAAGGAGATAAAACTGTCCCTATTTACTGATAATATGATGGTTTACTTAGAAAATTCCAAGGAATCAGCAAAGATACTAGTTGAGACAATAACTTTAGCAATGTTGCAGGCTGCAAAAGAAGCCTAAAAAAAATCAACAGCACTTCTAAACAATAATACGAAATTTGAAAGGCAATAATAGAAGAGAAATATCATTCAAACTAACTATGAATTCCATAATATACTTAAGGACCAATCTACCAACAAACTTAATAGAGTTAATTACAAAGTGCTAAATAAAGACTAGTTAGAGGAATATTCAGTGCTCATTGCTTAGTTATACCAATATAGTAAAATAAAAATACTACCAAGGTTAGTTTAAAGTTATAATGCAATATCAATTAAATTGTCAAAGGGATGCTTTACAGAATTCATTAACAAATAACAAAATTAATTTTAAGAAATGAAAAATCTAGCATATCAAGGAAAAATAATGGAAAGACATAGGGATAAAGGAGGAATAACACTTCTAGACCTCAAATTGTATCTTTTAAAAGCCATTTCTCAATAGATATGTGGTTATAGGATATGAATAAATAGTTATCAAAAGAATTACAAACTATTAACCAACTTAAGAACACTATAAAACACTAATCATAAGAGAAATGCAAATCAAAACAATCCTGAAGTTTTACCTCATGCTCTTCGAATTGACAAAAATGACAAAAGATGGAAATAGTCAATGTTGGAAGAGTTGGAGCCCAAAGAACTTGGGCTTGATAGTTCATTGTGGGTGGAGCTGTTAATCAAAACAATCATTTTGGAAATCAATTTGGAATTATGAAAATAAAGTGATTAAAATGCTCATAATTGTTGACCAACTACTAGGTTTATACCCCAAGGATTTCATTGATTAGAAGGAAGTTCCCATATTATCAAAATATTCATAACAGCATTTTTTGTGATAGCAAAAACAAACTTTGGAAACAAAGTATATTCCTATAGATTGAAGAACTGATAAATAAATTGTGGTACATGAAGGTAATGGAATATTTTTGTGCTGTAAAAAACAACAACTATGGAAAGGTTTCTACAATCTGCCACAGAATGAAATATGCAGAGCCAAAAAACAATCGTTACAACTATAACCATGTAAAGTGGAAAGAGCAACCACAAAACAATCCAAGTAAACATTAAAAAAATTGTACAGAACAAGTATAGCCTCAAAGAAGAAATATGACATTTCCAACTCATTCCTTTGCAAAAGTGTGAGGTCCAGTGGTGTGGAATATTGTGCATATGTTTAGAGTTTTCCAGTGTACTAATCAGTTTTGCTGCTTTTTTCCCTTTAAAATACTGTTTGTTGTATGGGCTCTCTGGGAGGGGGAAAAGGAAGAATACTGGGAAAATTTTTGATAATGTAAATGTAATTTTTTTTTTACAAGTTTTAAAAAATTCAGTAATGGCTGCTAAGTTGTTGAGGAGGGGAGTAGAGCTGTAACAAAACTCCAGGATCTTGCCATCCCTGTCAATGAGGCTTCCAATAATCACAGTTATAAGAATACCTTCTTACAAACTTTAGACTTGGCATCTACATCTAACTCCTTTTGTTTCTACTTCCCTTCCTGAGTGACAAGGCATTCACCAAAGTTCTTAGCCTCATTTTTTGTCACAATACAGATTATGCTCAAGCATGGAGGGTTTATTAATATACGGATGCAGTGATGGATAGAGGAGCCAATGTGGACTTATTAACACAAATCATGCTAGACTAACCTAGCTCTCTTTTTTGATAAGGTAACTAGACCAGTATGTTAGAGGAAAGTCATAACTATAGTATACCTGGATTTCTACAAGATGTTTAGCAAACTCCCTCGAGATATTTCTGTGGACAAGATGTGATATGAATTTGAAGATCAGTGGGCTCAGAACTCATTAGTGTATCAGCTTGAAGGATAGTCTCGAATGGACTTCTTAAGAATAGACTCTTGTTCAACACTTTTAACAGTCACTAGGCCTTGGTTCTAACGCCAGCTCTGCTACCTACTACTTGTGTGAATAGTTATTCAGCCTCTCTGACCCTCTATTTCCTAATCTGTAAAATGAAGGAATTGGACTAAATGATTAGTAAAGTTCTTTCCAGCTCTACATGTTGTGCCCTCTGGATAAATGAAGGAAAAAAACCCTATTTTTTGTATTTGCAAATGATGTTAACAAAGAGAGATCTCTAATAAATTAGAATGACCAGATCATCATCTGAAAAGATCTTAAAATATCAGAACAATGGGCCGAAGTTACCAAGGTGAAATTTTAGATGGATAAATGTAAAGTCTTAGACTTGGGTTCAGAAAACCTCTATTGCACAAGTACTAAATTGGAGGGAATAATGATTGATTTTCAGTCTAAAAATTTCAGGAAAAGGAGAAAGGATTCTATCAGACACAAAATTCGGCATAAATAGTGAGGGGGATTATTGAACAAAGGCAATTCAACATTGGGTGGCATTAACGGAAACAAAGCCTCCAGAACAAGGTCAAGAAATCTGGGTTCTACCTATGTTGGACCTTGGGCAAATGACTTGGCTTTTCAAGGTCTCAGGATTAAAATTTCACAAAATTTCAGAATTGTAAAGGACCTCAATGTCCATCAAGTCTGACTCACATTTGAAAAGAAATCCCCTCTGCAATGTATACAATAAGTTGTCATTCAATGTTTTCTTGTAGATGTCCAGTGAAGGGGGGATACCAGGATCTCCAGCGGCAGCCCATTCCACTCGGGGAAAGCTCAAATTTTAGGAAATTGCTTTTCTGTTATCAAGCTTGCCTTTTTTTGAACTTTATCTCATTTTTGCCCTGGCCTTTGGTGCCAAACAAAGCAAGTCTAATTTTTTCTTAATTGCAGTGGTATGAGAAGATTTCAAATATTTGAAGATAGGCTATCATGTTCACCCATGAGACTTTTCTTCTCAAGGCTAAATACCTCCATTTGCTTCAACTGGTATTCCTATGACATGAACTTGAGGTCCTACCATATTTGTTGCCCTTCACTGAATGCCTTCTAGCTTACCAACATTAAACTAAAATTAAATTAAACTAAAACAAAAGAATACAACTGCATATTCAATATATGTCTTCACTTGTAATGTGGTAGGAAGGATCTTAGAAATAATTTTTAATTTAATTTTTAAGTTAAATTAAATTTACTTAATTTAAAGTTAAATTATTAATTTGATTAACAGATAAATTATTTGACAATTATTTAAAAATATGATAATAAATAACAATAAATATAATCATAAATAATCACTCAATAAATAATTGAATTATAAATTAAGAAAAATTGAAGTGAAGCCAAGATGGCAGAATAGAAGCAGAGACCTGCCTGAGTTTTCCACCCAATCCAACCCCTCAAAATACCTGTAAAAAATCACTCTGAACAAATTCTAGAGCAGCAGAAACCACAAAATGATAGAGTGAAACAGATTTCCAGCCCAAGACAATCTAGAAGGAATAGGAGGGGTCTATTGCACCCCTCAGCTGCTCAGAGAGGAGCATAGCACAGATGGGTCTGGAGCAGGCCTCAGGGCACTGAATCATTGTGAAGCAGTCTTCAGACTTCTCAACCCACAAAACAGCTTCACAGGTCAGTGGGAAAGCTCTGGAATGTGGTCCAGCCCTAGCCCCAGTCCCAGCCCCAGGGTTGAAACAGCCACTACTGCAGCCTCTGGATGCTTCAGGAGCTCTTGGCCTAAAGACAGTAGGGGAATCAAGAGGCTGATCTGGGTCACAGTCCTGAGTGGTGACCCTGGGACAAGGCAGAGCCCTAGCTTGGGGGAACTGGTGGCAGCTGTGGAGATGAAATCCTATTCACAGATCCAGGGCAGGAAAGAGTGTTTGTGGTTGCTCACAAACCAAAGTGCTAGCCAGAAGAGTAGTAAACACCTCTCCTTTGACCATACCACTTTGGAGGAGCTGAGAATGTGCAGATCCCTGGAGATATCTCTGAAAACAACTACACAAAGCCCCTGAAACTTGGGGCAGTACACCCTCCACTTAACAAGGAGCTCAGAGGGCCAGTAATTGGCTGGAAAGGTTACCTTCTTGGTGAAAAGGTATTTTCTTACAACAAGGAAGATCAAAGCATACAACCAGAGGAAGACAGCAAGGTCAAGGCTTCTATATCTAAAGCCTCTAAGATAAATATGAAATGGTCACAGGCCATGGAAGAGCTCAAAAAGTATTTTGAAAATCAAGTAAGAGAAGTAGAGGAAAAATTGGGAAAGGAAATGAGAGTGAATCCAAAAAATACTGAAGAAAATAACACCTTTAAAAATAGACTAACCCAAATGGTAAAAGTGGTCCAACAAGTCAATGAGGAGAAGAATGTCTTAAAAAGTAGAATTGACCATAGGGAAAAGGAGGTCCAAAAACTCGTTGAAGAAAATAATTCCTTAAAAATTAGAATGGAGTAAATTGAAGCTAATGACTTTATGAGAAATCAAGAAATTATAAAACAAAATCAAAAGAATGAAAAAATAGAAGACAATGTGAAATATCTCACTGGAAAAATAACTGACCTAGGTCATAGATCCAGGAGAGATAATTTAAAAATTCTTGGATGACCTGAAAACCATGATGAAAAAAAACAAACCTAGACATCATCTTTCAGGAAATTATCAAGGAAAACTGCCCTGATATTCTAGAACCAGAGAGAAAAATAGAAAAAGAATACACTGATCATCTCCTGAAAGAGACCCCAAAAGAAAAGTTTCTAGAAATATTGTAGCCAAATTTCAGAATTCCCAGGTTAAGGAGAAAATATTACAAGTAGTCAGAAAGAAACAATCCAAGTATTGTGGAAACAAAATCAGGATAACACAGGATTTAACAGTGTCTACACTAAGGGATAAGAGGGCTTGGAATATGTTATTCCAGAGGTCAAAGAAGACAGGATTAAAACCAAGAATCGCCTACCCAGCAAAACTGAGTATAATACTTCAGGGGAAATAAATGGAATTTCAATGAAATAGAGGATTTCCAAGCATTCTTAGTGAAAATAGCTGAATAGAAATTTTGACTTTCAAAAACAAAAATCAAGAGAAACATGAAAGGTAAAAAGTAAAGAAAAGCCATAAGGGGCTCATTAAAGTTGAACTGTCTACATTCCTACATGGAAAGATATTTGTAACTCATGAGACTGATGGAGTGCTTGTGTGCATGTACTTGGACCCCAGTCCTAAAATCACATTTCTCTGTAAAAATCACATCTCTCTAGCCTCATAACACTATCCCAGGTGGTTTTTCCCAGCTCAAAGATACAGCCTGACCTAGCAAAACTTTTATCTCTTTTCCTACTACCTTAGCCAGCTGCACCTATAGAATTTATTAATTTGAACTTGCTGTATACTGGCTGAATTGACTGTGTAATGGGTCATAATGACATTTACTACTCACTGACCAATCATATGTATCCTAGACTTGGACATATGTATACTCCCTTACATTTATCCTAACAAGATATTGATGAGAGCAGCCTGGTATTCCTTAGTCAGTCCTGATGGTTAGTTGACTTAGTGATGTTTCAGACCTAAAACCACACCTCCCTATAACTTACCCACCCTGAGACTATTTCCCTGATGAACTTTGGGTAAAATACCTGCACAGTGGATACCAAAAGTGCATGTTCCTTTAAGAACTAACCACTCCTTAACCAATCCCTAATCCTGCCCTGAATCACCTAGTTAGCATATTTGACACATTTTACTATAGAATATCCTATGTAAACTTTACCTGTTTACTTAAACCTCTAAGGTTGCAGGTTCTCTAAGAACTTTTGCCCACTGAAAAGCATAATAAATCTTTACCACCTTGACCTCAACAATGCTTGAGTCTGAATTCTTTTCCAGACAACTCACACAGGAAACTCCAGTTTCAGGGTTCCTGTATCTCTGTCTCTCCAGTCCTCATCAAGACTTTTATCAGTATTAGGGTATGCATGTGTATATATATTTATGTATGTATATGTGTCTATGTATATATGTATGTATGTGTATATTATATATGTGTAGGTATGTGTATAAATATATATGTGTGTATGTATGTTTGTATGTGTGTGTGTGTGTGTGTGTGTGTGTGTGTGTGTGTGTGTGTATAGAGAGAGACAGATAGACAAACAGAGACAGAGGGCATAGGGTGAGTTGAATATGAAGGGAGGATACCTAAAAAATAAAATTAAGTGTTGAGAGGAATGTAATGAGAAAAAGAGAAAGGGGGAGGTAGAATGTAGTAAAACATCTCACATAAAAGAGACAAAAAAACCTTTTACAGTAGAAGTAGGGGGTGGGGCGGTGAGATGGAATAAGTGAGCCTTACTCTCATCAGATGTGGCTTAAGGAGGGAATAACACACATTCAGTTGGGGATGGAAATCTATCTTACCGTGCAGGAAGGCAGGAGGGAAGGAGACAAGAGAGGGAGGATTATAAAAGTGGCAGCAGATTGAGGGGAGGAGTAATCAGAAGCAAACGTTATTGAGGGGGCGCAGGTCAAGGGAGAGAATGGAATAAATTGGAGGCAGGCTAGGAGAGAGGAAATGTGGTTAGAATTGCACAATATGACTCTTACGGAAGTATTTTTCAAGGCTACACACGTGTGACCTATATTGAATCTCTTGCTTTCTCAATGAGGATGGCTGGAGAGGGAGAGAGACAATGCGGAACTCAAAGCTTTAAAAATGTATCTTAAAAACGTTTTTGCATGCAACTGGGAAATAAGTTATACAGGCAATGGGTGTTAAAATCTGTCTTGCCCTGCAGGTAAATAGAGTGGAGGGAGAGCGGAGAAGGGGGATGATAGAAGGGAGTGGTTGGGGTACTCACTGTCCTGGGGGGGAGCAGAGAGATGGGGAGAAAATTTGGAATTCAAAATTTTGTGGAAGTGAAAGTTGAAAACTGAAAATAAATAATGTTTAAAATAAATTAAGAAAAATTAAGTTAAATTAATTTTAAAATTTAACTTCCTTTTAAATTTTGATTTAATTTTTGATTTTAATCTTTCTTCTGGTTTTGTTATTTCTGAATGTACCCCTCTCCTCTTTTATCCAGTGAGCCATCCCTTGTAACAAAGAATTTTTTTTAAAAGAAGGATAAAATCAATTCAGAAAAACTGACCAACACACAACCCAAGCTGAAAGTATATAAATGTCCAGGAGTAATTTACTATAAACTAACCCTTTGAGGAAATTAGATCTTATGCAGGTCAATTAGGGGCTTTTGGAGAGAAAAAAATCCACATATCTTTGATGAAGGAAGTGTCAGGGTAGGATTGTTGTTACCAGATCAGTATCAGTAAGGGTGTTCTCAGAAACCATCTGAGACTGGTAATATCTAGTGCTATCTCTGATTCTCCCAACAGAATATGATAAAAATGACTTTCTAGTGTACCCTACTGAGACATAATCCCATGAAATACCTGGGAGGAATTAATGCCATAATCTGTGCCCCCCCCCCCATTTCTTGCCCTAGATCTGCCCCCTCAAGGGGATTTATAGCTGAAACTGTAAAGCAGAGCTAAGCGTGTCAGAAAGGAAACTATTTGGTTCTGTATGGACTGATTTGTCTCTGAAACTACTTTCTGAAAGTGAGCCGCAATCTCTCTAAAACACCACAGATTACTAACCTCAAAGATGGTGGAAGTGACAGCAGCAGAGGTGGAGAAGTTCCTGGATGCTAATGTTGGCTTTGCTAAGAACTACTACAACCACCAGTTCAGAGCCAGAGTCATCTCAGAACTACTGGGGGCCAAGGAAGCAGCTGTTGATTTCAGTCACTTCCACTCTTTGACCAGTGTGGAAGAGAGTGAAATTGTCTTTGACCTCCTCCGAGACATCCAGGACAACCTGCAACTTGAGAAATCTATGCTCAATGTCATGAAGAGGTTATGCTTTCTCCTTCATGCCGACCGAATGAGTCTGTTCATGTATCGGGCACGGAATGGAATTGCAGAACTTGCCACCAGGCTTTTCAATGTCCATAAAGATGCAGTCTTGGAAGAGTGTTTGGTGGCGCCTGACTCAGAAATCGTCTTCCCTCTGGATATGGGTGTGGTGGGCCACGTCGCACATTCAAAAAAACTTGTGAATGTCCCCAATACAGAAGAGGTATTTTATGGCCCTTGTGTCTAGGGGTATCCTGGGTCAATGGGGATGGAGATGGAGTGAGAATGTGGCAGTTCTTATTCCTTTAGGAAGCAAAAGGGGAGTTCTTAGCCAGGGGTAGGTTAACCAGTTGGCTTCCTCCGTGAAGAGGAGTTCTGTAGTGTGAGAGCTGTTTGCAGAGACTAGAGTACTCTTTCTACAGAAGGCCTGCTGGATGGGTGAGCAGTTACCAGAGTGCCAAAGTGGTCATGGTACAAAAAAGATTGAGAATCATGACTTTGTGTAATATATGGAAATGAAACAAATATGTATAACTGACATTTATGGCACTACTAGGGGGCTAGAAGAAGGAGAATATGGGGCTATTTCCTTTTCAGGAAATATATGAATTTTTCAGATTTATGATGCTTATCAGTTTCTATGATTGTATCTGACCCTTTGCTAGCATCAGAAAATGGCTTATTTTAAAAACTCAAAATGTAAAGTTTTGCCTTTCCTGTTGTTGTCTGTCTCTGCTGACCTGAGAATAAGAGAAGTAGATTTGGAGTCAAGAGGACCTGGATTTGAAATCTAGCTCCTCTGCTCATACCATGTGTCCTTGAACAAATTACTGGTCCTCTCTGGACTTCAATCTCCTCCTCTGTAAAATGAGTCATTGAACTAAATGGGCTAACTTTATTGTCCTTTGAAGCACTATTATTCTTGCTTCCATATCCTCAGGTTTAGACATTTTCCCTAATCAAGGAAATAGAGAGCTAGTGTATATGATAGTCTCAATAGGAGAGTTCTGGTTGTGGAGGTGCTAATATTTAAAGGGACCCGTTTATCTGGCTTCAGGCAGATTTGTAGCTTCTGTTGCAGACAAGGGTTCCCTGGGTAGACTGGGAGCTAGGATTGGGTACCAGGAATAAGGGGAAATGAGTAAGTAAAGTTGAAATTGCTCCCCAGAAATTATTTGTTCTGCATTCTTGAAGAGGGCTGTGACATCAGGAAGGTGATGTCATGACTTACAAGTGAATTGGATTTAAGAGAGGGAGGGCTGTGTAAAGTCATCAACTTCACTTTCTCCTTTGGAGTTGTCTGGGTCCAGAGGAAAATACAGATCTGGATGACTGGAGAGGGCCCTGGATACAGTTGGAGACCTAGACCTTTTTAAGCTAAGACCTTTCCCAGGTCTCACTTTGACTGAGGCAGTGCCATTTAGTGATTAAGGCTAGGTAAGAAATGAGTCAGAGAATGTCCTCGTCTATCTTATAAAAAAAAAAAATCAACCTGAGAGACCTTCAGGGTTTCTGGGCAAAACAGAAACAATTACTATTTACATTCACTCTTAGCCATCTGGGCCCAAGCAATGACCACTAAGTGGGATTTGTACTTGGACCTATTGCTGGCCAACCAATGAGAACCAGGGTGATTTGGATTTAAGGCATGGTTCTTAAGAGAGAAATCTTGCCAACAAACCCCAAGATATCTTGCTAGGTTTCAGTCATCAAAATTTACATTCCTCTGGGCAGAGTACATGCAGGGAAGGGTATGATACCCTATGTGGACAAACAGAGAGGAAGGAGGAGACGGAAGAGAAGGGAAGGGAAGGGAAGGGGAAGGGAAGGGAAGAGAAGGAAAGGGGAGGGAAGGGAAAGGGAGGAGAGGGGAAGGGAGGGGAAGGGAGGGAAGGGGAGGGAAGGTAGTGGTTGTTGTTGTTTGTCCTTCACTCTCAAAGAGGACCATGACATCAGGGAGGTGATACCATGACTTTCAAGTGAATTGGCTTTACGTGAGGCAGGGCTGTGCAAAGTCACCAGCCTCATTTTTTCCTCTGGAGTCATTTGGGTTCAGTGTAAGATATAGATCAGGATGATTGGGCATGGCCCTGGATCACTCCTTAATAGCAACTTATGTGTGAAAGAGGAATTATATAAGAGAGGTTATTACTTCTCCAAAGATGGCTCTCCTCACACCAATGGGCAATTTCCTTGTCGGACTGGACTTGTTTTATTTCCCATATTGCATTGTTGGCATTGATTTTCACTGGAACTGACATTGTTGGCCAAAGATAGATTGTCTGTTAATGAGCCTTCTCTCTCTCCTTCTTGGCACATCCAGGACAAAGAGGAAATTGCTATGGGTTACATAAAGGAGAGGCTTAGAAACTTGTTTTTGTTGGATTTAAATTATTTACATATAAAATTATTTACATAAAATTATTTACATAAAATCGTTGGATCACAGAATGTGAGAACTGGAAAGTACCTTTAGGATCATTTAGTCTAGCCTCTTATTTTATCAAGAAGGAAGCTGAAGCCCAGAGAGAGGAAAGTGATTTCCCCATATCATTTAGAAAACTGGGAGAACTAATTGTCCCCACTTTACAGGTGAGGAAATTAAAGTTCAGAAATATCAATGCGTTTATAGCTAGTTGTTGGCAAAACAGCAGAATCTAGCTTTAGAGACTATATATTTTGTTCCTTCAAATGAATTTTGTTATTACTCTATTGAACTCTCTAAAGTAGAGCCATATGCTGGACAAAACTCCTTAGTAAAACCAAACAGATTGAAATATAATTGGGAAATTTATAACAAAGTAAATAAAAATACAACATAGATAATGTTAATTTGTGGCTTTCTAAGTCAATATGCTACCAACAAGGATCTCTTTATATTTGAGCTTCATACTGTTGCCCTAAAGTATCCCTTTGATAGCATTAAAACTACAAATTAACTTGAGTAGTATTGTCATTTTTATTATATTAGCATGGTCCAACCATGAGCACTGAAGATTCCTCCAGTTATTTAAGCTTTTATTTATTACTTTAAAGAGCCTTTTGTAATTTAACTTTTTTAAATATTTTGTGGGGCACCAACAAAACCATAATCTGAAATGTACAATGGCAGAATCTTCAACATTCTTAGAGGGCTATAGGGGATCAAGTATCATAATGTTAGTTGACTGACACAGGAATCAGTATAGTCACTCCATGTGGGAATGCAAATTGTGGATTCTACACTGTATTGTTTAAAATAAGTTTTTTTGTGGAGTGTGACAGGGCTTTGCTCTGCTTTGAATCAATGCCACTGGCATAGGCATCAATAGTATACTTATCAAATTTGAGGATGAAGGTTGGAATAGCTAATAGGTTGGAAGATAGAATTAGGATGTAAAAGATCTTGAAGAGTTAGAATGTTTTGTCATCTCTAAGAAGATTAAATTGAATAGGAGCAAATTAAAGCCCTAGACTTAGTTTAAAAACATCAAGAGCACAAGATGGAGGGATGTGGCTAAAGCAGAATGCTCTTCCCCATTCCTGTACCCATAGCAAAGAGGAACAGAAATCTTTATACATCCCCTCTTGGCCAAGACTTCCAAGTTTCCCACTCTTATCTATCCCAGAGCAGCTCCACACTTGACTTGTTAATGTTATCAGAAGAACCACTGGGTAGCTCAGTGGTTAGAACACTGGACCTAGAGTCAAGAAGATCTGAATTCAAGTCTGGACTCAGACACTTACAATCTGTGTGACCACAGACAAGAAACCTAATCTCTCTTGGCTTCAATTTTCTTTACTGTAAAATGAGGTTAATAATAGCACTTAGCTCTCAGGGTTGTTGGGAGGATAAAATATTTGCAAAACATTTCACAAACCTTAAAGGCTATGTAATGTTAGCTATTATTAAGATGAAATAAGTAAGCATAAGCAAGTAGTTAATTATGGTGGTAGGAATGGAGATATAATTGGAAAAGGTAACTGATACCATAAAATGACAGAATTGGGAGGCCACAGGATCTCCATGCCTGTTTTAGTGGATTAAAAGCAATTACTAGATAGGTGAATTCGTTTAGAAAATAGATGGTTCATACAATTGCAAACAATATAATTCAATAGTGTAATATAGCAAAAAAATTAATATAATTTTAGATTATGTTAACAAAAGTCTACTTTGTAGAGGACAGGGGGTGACGGTGCTCCTATCCTTGGCTCTGGTCAAATGCCTCTGGAAATCTTTTATCCAGATCTGGGCATCATATTTTAAAAGAACAGTTAAAAGTATGGGGGCACAGTTCTAAGAAGATAACTAGGATGGGGATGGGATTCTTGATGCTTGTTTGGAAAAACTGGGGATATTTAGACTGGGGATGAAGAGACACAGGCAATCTATGCTTACTGTCTTCACATAATTACAGGATCACAGACTCTGCAAGTTGGAAAGGACATCAGCCACCACCCCATCCAACCCAGGCTTAATAAGTGGTTTTGAAAGCTTCTGCTTGCAGACCTCCAATTAAGTCACCTTGTATGGCATTCTACTTTTCAGTTACTCTCATTGTCAGGAAATTTTCTTTTGGCAAATTTAAACTTGCCTCTTTGCATTTTCTGCTTATTCCTCCTGGTTCTGCCTTTGGGGCCAAAGATAGATGTCCTCTGGGAATGACTGTTTCATGGAAGAAAAAATTAAACATATTCTGTGGAACTTTATGGACAGAAATTATGACCAGAAGGTGGACACTGCACAGAGAGATTTTCATTCACTATGAGAAAGAACTTTCCAACAGTAAGAGTTATCTAAAAATGAAATGGGCTTCCTTGAGAGATAAATCAATTCTTCATCACTAGAAGTGTTTGAGCAGATGTATGACTTCTTTTTGAGGATTTCATAGCATGTTTATCTATCAGGTAGGATCTAGATGAGATACCTTGCAAAGTCCCATCTGACTCTTAGATTCTTTGACTAGGTGTGGTAGCAAAAGAGCAGAGAACCAGGAGTAAGAGATGGGGGCTTGAATGTTATTTGTCATGAATTCACTGAGTGACTGTAGGTTGGGAACTTCCCTATCATGCCTCAGTTTGCATTTCTGTAAAGTAAAGTTCAGCTACTTATTCTCTAAGATCTCTTTTTGCTCTGACATTCTGTGGTTGAGTTCATGAAATAATAATAAACATTTATTATGTTAAATGCAAACAAGAGTCATTTGAAGCCAAAATTGGTTACATGAGATATATTTTGAGCATATGGAGCAGATCTATCTATGAATGTGTCACCACCTCTTTGAGGATATCATATCACATGTTTATTAATCCCCTATGAAGATGTTAGTTAAATCCTCAAATCCTAGTTTAATTATAGCAGGAGAGGCTTAACCCAATTTCCTTACCCTTCAACTATTTTGAAATCACATTATTAAGACTAATACTGAACGTTCATGTAATCATATCCTCAATTAGAAGACATCCTTGGAATACTTTCATTCCTTGATAGCTCTGGGATCCCAGGGAGAAATGATCTCTCCCTTATAAAATTTCTCATCAATCTCTTTGGAGAGCTCCTTTACACTTAATTCTGATTTATACTACAGTTATTCATGCACAGTCTTATCTCTCTATTAGATTGTATCAAGCCTTGTTTCATCTTTGTATTCTCAATGCCTAATATTATGACTTATCTTAATCATAGTAAACATAGGTTAACCATAAGCTCATGAGTTGAAAAAGACCTTAAAAGTAAGCCATAGAGTCTGACAAAAGAAAAAACTAAGGCTCAGAGAAGAAAGTGACTTATTCATTGGGGCAACAAGATAGGGTAGTGGAGAGAATGCTGAAACCAGAGTCAGAAAGATCTGAATTCAAATGTGACCTCAGGCACTGGCGGTGTGACCCTTGGCAGATCACTTAACCTCTATTTGCCTCAATTTCCTCATCTGTAAAACAGGGATGGTAATAGCAGCTGCTTCCCAAAGTTGTTGGGAGAATCCAACAAAATAATATTTGGGAAGTGCTGAGCACAATGCCTGGCACAGAGTTAAGAGCTATATAAATGTTTTTTTTTATCATAATCATCATCATCATTATTTTTCAAGGTCATAGAAGTAGAGCTGGTTCAAAACCAGGTCTTGCGATTCCAATTTAGTGCTCTTTCAACTACACTCCAAGTGGTATTAAGCTCTTCTCATTCACAGTTACCAGAAATCTTATTAGGTGCTGAGCTCTTCAGTCATGAAGATGGTCTCTGCCAGTTACCCTTTTTGACCTTGGGAAAATCATTTCAAGTAGGTGCCTAACAAATATTTGTTCAGTTGAGGTGGATTGAATTGAATGTGGCCATTTTCAAGTGTTCTTCTTGTAACAAAAGCCAACTATTCTACTGGTGCACTTGATTCCCAACTACTCTAGTTTTTTTTCTGGCAGCTGTCCCTGTAGATAGTTCCTTCTCTCTTTATAATCTCAGTCTCACTGTATTCATTGGCTCTTTCCCTGTTGATTACAAATATACCCAGATCACTCCCATCTTTTAAAAATCCTCACTTGATTTTCTCACCCTCTCAATCGGATCATCATTATCTCCCCAGCCTTTCACTAGCAAACTTCAAGGAAAAACCATCTCTACTCCTTGCCACCCACCTCTCCCTAAGGTTTCAATCCCTTCCAATGTGATCTTTGACTCCACTACCCAATGAAAACTGTTCTTTCCAAGGTTACCAATGGTCTCCTAACTTCTAAATCAAATTCCTTTCTTCAGTCTTCCTCATTCTTGACTTCTCTTTAGCTTTCACTGTTGACTGCTCCCCACTCCCAGACACTCTATATTCCCTAGGTTTTCGTGCTTCACTATGCTATTCTCTTCCTACTCATCTGATCACTCCTCAGTCTCCTTTGCTGGATCATCATTCATCTCTTACCCCTTTTTTGCATGAGTGTACTTGGAAATTCTACTGTGGGCCTCCTCCTCTTTCTCAGAGAGCTTATTAATTTTCATAAGTTCAGTTATTATCTCTATGTAGATGATCCCCAAATCTCCATATCCAGTATTCATTTCTTTCCTGAACTGATTTCCCAATGCCAATTGACAACTCCATCTGAATGTTGGCATAGACATTTCAAATGCAACATAAAATAGAACTAATTTTATTCTTCGCAAAATCCAGCCCTTTCCCTGACTTCCTTATTTCTGTCAAGGGCCACCACCATTTTTATTAGGTTTGCAATATATTCATCCACCTTCCCTCCCATATCTAATTGGTGGCTAAGTCCTACTGATCCTACCTCCATAGCCTTTCTCACATCTGTCCCCTTCTTTCCACTCATAGACACTCCCTAAATCTGTTGCCTCACTTATCAATCACACAGCAGTCAAAGTAATAGCCCTAAAGGACAGGACTGTTCATGCTACCCTCTTGCTCAAGAAGCTTTGATAGCTCCCCTTTACCTCTAAGATAAAATACAAACTCCTCTATTTGGTGTTCAAAGTCCTCTGCACTCTTGTTATAGCCTGCCTTTTGAATTACTTACCCTCACATAGTCTCTGATCTAGCCAAACTGCTCTTCTTGCTTGTCCACAGAATTCTGTCCTATGTCTCCAGCAAAATTGTCCTCCATTCTTGAAAGGCACTTCTTTCTCATATCACCTTCACAAAATCGCTAACTTCTTTCTAAGCATAGCACATCTGCCACCATCTAAAGAACTTGGGGTCCATAGATAGCTAAGGGGTCCATAAATAAAATTCAGGGGACCAATGAACTTTGATGAGGAAAAAATTGCATTCTGAATTTCTCTAACCTCTAACTGAAACTTAGCACTTTCTTTGATTACAGATTAATAAAAAAAGAACCATGATTTAGAGAAGGAGTTCATAAGCTTCAATTAGGCTACTAAAGAACTCCATGATACAGAAAAGGCTAAGAATCCCTGATCAAAAGGAAACTTTTTTTGATCTTTCCATTCATTAATGTTCTCCCTACCAAAAAACAAAAATAAACAAAAATTTTTGCATTTACTTTGTACATATTTTATTTTATAAATTTTATAAAATGTACTTATTTTATAAATACTTACATATATAAATATATGTAACATAATAAAAATGATATCTAAATATAATATATTATTATATAGATATTATATATAAACATATGTTTATATATAAATACTTGTAAAAACTTTATAAATATTAGACATATAATAGGTAATTGGTCAATGAGAGCCCTGGGATCATGTGCAATCTACTCTTCCTGGTTCTGACTCACATAGATGCTTGTGAAACTTGCATCCAGGCAAGTTCTCACTCAGGAAATGCAATCTGATCCAGGGGAAAGAAAGCTGACTGGAGTCAGAAGTGCTGGTTTCATATCCTACTTCTGTTACTTCTTGCACTTTACAAGTCAAGTCATTTAATTTCTCTGGGCCTCAGTTTCCTCATTTGTAAAATGAGAAGGGTGAATTGAGTGACCTCTAAGGTCCCTTTCACCTCTGTATCTTATAATGATGTGTCTTCTAGTGCCAGATCTACCCCTCACTGGCTGTGCAGCCTAGAGCAACTTCTTTCCTCTGGAACAGAATTTTCTCATCAACAAAATGAAAAGGTTGCACTGGATGATTTCTATGATCTCTTATGACTCTAACAGTCTCTGAGTCTAAAATGCTTTATGATGTGATTCCTTTTTGCCTTTGCAAAAGAAACAGATGCTTAATCAATAGGTCAAGGGAAATAATGGTATTGTCTCTTTTTTCTTTTAACGAACCCAATGACAGACTCATGCACTCACTCCTTTGTTCCTCAGGATGAGCATTTCTGTGACTTTGTTGATGATCTCACAGAATACAAGACCAAGAACATTTTGGCTTGCCCCATAATGAATGGAAAAGATGTTGTAGCAGTAATCATGGCTGTGAATAAAATGGATGGACCATGTTTTTCCAAGAGGGATGAAGAGGTAAGAAGCTTTGAGTCTGGTCATTGCTTTTAGCACTAGTAGTTTACATTATGTGTGTTCGTCCTTCATTGCTGAGGAAGACCATGCCATCAGAGATATAAGGACATGACTTGCACTTGACTTTGTTTTGAGTGAGGGAGGGCTGTGCAGGTCACCAGCCTCACTTCTCCTCCAGAGCCTTCTGAATCCAGTGACCAGATATTCATCAGGATGACTGGAGATGACCCAGGATGAGGCAATTGGGGTTAAGTGATTTGCCCAAAGTCACACAGCTAGTGAGTGTTAAGTGTCTGAGGTGAGATTTGAACTCAGGTCCTCCTGATTCCTGCACTGGTACTGTATCCACTGCACCACCTAGCTGCCAGTTAACATGTAAGAAGAATTAGAAACAAAATACACATAACTCTACTAATGTAAATGGGTGAACAACACTGGAATTAAATCAAAGTATAATTATAATGACAAAATAGTCCCAGAGAAGAAGTGAAAAAATGCCCTTCTTTCTGTCCTTTTTTGTAGAGATGGTGGTGAGGGGTAGGTAGAAACTATGGGTATAAAATGTTGTGTATATTATCAAATGTGGTTAAAGTATTAATTGACTTTGAGGAAATTTCTCCCCTTTTTTGTAACAAGTGTCACAAATAGATTTATAATTGAGGAAACAAAGCTTGAACTATGTAATTTATTAGCAAAGTATGCATAATAGAGTGGGTCAAAGGCCCTTCAGCAGGTAAGTATGATTGTGAGGCATAAAGCAAATGGCATTGTGAACATTTTTCCCTTTTCCTATAATCGACAATTTCTCATTCCCGCGATTACTGTTTTTTCTTTAGTTTTTGTTTCTAAAATTCTCTTGTGAGGAACTAATTGGGGAAGGAGAAACACCAAGTGATAGTATTAAGATAAAGCAAAACAAAAACACTTTCTGGATACATTGTTCTCTCTCTCTTGGGCCATCTAAACCAATACAGAGAACAAAAAGAGGGAGTCCTAAGGGAGTTGCAATAACAGAATCCATTGGAGAAGCAGGAAATAGTGGCCCTAAGTTTATAAAGGAGATGGTTAACAGGAGAATTGGATACAAAGAGAAGGCCAATGGTAACCATATGGGGAGACAAGTTGAGGCTTCGAGGCTTCCCTGAATTCCTGACAACATTTATAGAACCAACAGAAGTACAGTCAAAACCACATTAGAAGCTCCAGTATCTAGTAAGCAGTCACAAATCATGTTACCAGCTTTAAGGGACATTTAGGGTTCTCTGGTGTGGAGAGAGACAGATACTGGTATAGTTGAGGCAAGGATGTCAGGATTAAGAAAAAAAACAAAAAGATCACCAGAACCTATGGTCCTTCCCCTTCACACACACCCTTATGCCTAAAACTTAAGTCCCTTTTCTGAGTCCCTTCCAGAGTCCCCTCTATTTCTGTCCTTAAGGCCCACTTCTTTTTACATTCTCTGGCAATGTGGCCTTTTTGGTGTGACAATAAAAACACTCTTGCAGCCCCTGATTCCCTAATACAGCTTGAATGAGAGTCAAAGCTGCTTGGGCAGGGGTCCATGCTTGGAAGGGAACCAGCGCTATTTGGGCAAGGGGCCAGGAGTGGCTGAGGTTTTGAGGTCAGTTTATCTTTTTCTTTTTTCTTTCCCTCATAAACATATTGAGTGATGCTTTTAAGCTCACCAATATCTTTTTTGTGACATCTAGGGCAACCCTTATGAAAATATTTTTGTATTTCTGGATGTGATTGACTAACAAAGTATGTATTAATGATTCATGCATCTCATGGGTTGAGGGGGTCTTATTCCACATATGGCTTAGTACTCTTACACAGCCTGTCAGAAAAGCCGTTAGGGGTTTCATTTTCTTCCCAGACAATTTCTTGGAATTTACTACAGTTTGTGGGGAGGATAGCATACATTTCCATGCCCCTGATCAAGGAAGAAGGTAAGGACTGCCATTTTTCTTCCATCCTTATAAGAACTAGAACAGTATCATGTGCATTGTTAGCAATGAAATCTTGATGAAACTGAATTCAGACATTCTGCTCCATTCTCTTGATTATGGTCCTCTAAGCATCCCTTTTCATTTCCTTGTCATGTAACAATAAACTTGCCAGGAGAAAACTTGCTTAACAAATTTTAAAAATGCATCTAAAGAGAAAAAAATTCCCTGATCTCCTTCTCCCAAAGAATTCATGGTCTTTTCATCCCTCTCATTCTGTTTGTATTTCAGATTCTAATGAAGTATCTTAATTTTGCAAATCTACTCATGAAAGTGTTCCACCTGAGCTACCTTCACAACTGTGAAACCCGCAGGGGCCAGGTAAGAAGCCAAACGTAAGAGAATTCTACCTAATTTGCTTGGGTTTTGAGTCATTTATGTAGGAGATATTAGAAAAGAGACCCACTCATCCTGGACTTCTTGGCCATATGGATTGTCTCTCCCTTTAGACTTGGAGGTCCTCAAGAACAGGAACTTCCCTTTGCCTTTCTTTCTATGTCCAGCATTTAGTACAGGCACTTATAGTGCTTAATCAGTGCTGCCTGACTGACTGATTAGATATTTATAGTGCTGCATTAAACTCGAGCTAAGAAGGCTCCAGAGTCTTTTGTTTGCAGCTAGGAGAACTGCTGCTGCTTCAGCTTATCCTAAATCTTTTACATGTTTTCTTTATATTCATTTAGATACTCCTGTGGTCTGGGAGCAAAGTCTTTGAGGAACTTACAGACATCGAAAGACAGTTCCACAAAGCCCTTTACACAGTCCGTGCCTTTCTCAACTGCGACAGATACTCTGTGGGGCTCTTGGACATGACCAAGCAAAAGGTTAGGCAATCTGTGTGGCAAATATTGTACATCAAGTTTCAGCATGGTTTTGATGGACTCTGTCTTCCCATAACCACCTCACATGCCTCAGGGAAAGTCTGGGAGAACTGGGGTCATACTGTGAGCTCCACATAATGGTCATCCTTTTACAGTAGGGATGTTGCACCTTTTTCCCATGAAAAGTTATTAACCTACACCTAGCAAATGACCAACCCAAAGGCTGAGTAGCAGCAAAATATACTTTTACTTGGCAGGGCCATCTGAAAAGTAAGCACACAACTGGGTGGGAAACTGTTGTTATCTTCATTAAATTAGCAGTAACAAGTGAGGAGAGAAGCAGAATGAAGGGAATATTGGTTAAGATCAGGGAACCCAACAGCATATTGAATAAATAAATTACAGTGAATTTACTTCTAGATTGTGATCAATTAAAATACAGAAAATAAACATAAGAGGGTAAAAGAGAAAAAACAAGAAATGAGGAGAGAAGAAGCCAAGGAGGAGTCAAAGAGACAGAAAAGGGTATGAAGAGACTTAGGGAGGGAACCAGTACTAGAGGGGGAATTGGATAACCAGGGACAGGGAATTTCTTGAGTTGAAAGCACAATAGTAGGGAGCAGAAAACTTGAGTTCTTAGAAAATGACCAATGGAAAGAGTCATATTTCTGACATTTTTTCCCTCCAATTCACTTTCCTTTCTGCAACAAGGGTGATCTCTTCACTCCCTCTCCCCTAGTCTTCCTATCTCAAGGCAGGGGCAGCAAGGTGGTACTGGAGGTAAAGTACTGGATCGGGAATGAGTAAGGCTCCTCATCTTCGCAAGTTCAAACCTGGCCTCAAATACTTACTACGTGACCCTAGACAAATCATTTAACCATGTTTGTCTTAGTTCCTTATCTGTCAAATGAACTGGAGGAGGAAATGGCAAACCACTCCAGTATCTTTGCCAGGAAAATCTCAAAATGGGGTCATGTAGAGTCAAATGTGACTGAAATTACTGAATAACAGTAACAAGATTCAGATGACTCCTAAGTATTGACATAACAAATCTGAAGGCGATTTAGAATTAAAAGACTTACAGCTGTAAGAGACCTTTAAAGCTGTCTAGTAAAATTTTCCTAATTTACCAGGGGAGGCTCAGAGAAATTAAATGATTCTCCAAAGGTCATACAGGTAGAAAGAAACATAGCCCATCTATACAACATGGCTAATGTAAAAATATGTTTAAAAGGAAAGTATATGTGGAACCTATATCAGATTGCATTCCGTCTTGAGGAGAAGGGGTAGAAAATTTAAAACTTATGGAAGTGAATGTTGATAACTAAAAATAAATAAACTTTTGAAAAAGAGAAAGAAGCAGAATCCAGAGCCTCTGACTCCAAATCCAGCTTTCTTTCCATTATCCTACATAGCCCTCTACATTTGCTTCCCTACCAAGGATCTATCTAAACTTAATCATGTAGCATTTTCTGATGTTTGTAAACATTAGAAAGTTTCTGTCTTTCTGAGAACTTAGGGATTAAGCCTACAAATCAACAAACCAACTGAAAAATATAACCACACAGACAGGTCTAGACTAGATTGTTTCTCCAGCACTGACCTGACAGTAGTAACTGTATCTTAAATCAGGTTCAACCAAGATTTGTAACATTCAGAAACAGACCTTTTGCTGTTCCTTCAGAAAAACCAGTGTTGACTTAGTGAGTTCAACATTCAACTGCCTGAATGTGGAAGATTCCTCACTATTCCAAAGAGTTATGCAGAAGAATTTAACCCTAGGCTTAAGCCTGAAAAAAAAATACTTTTTCTGAGCTCTTTCCTGGGAGAGCAACATCTTGAGAGGATGTTCCAAAGGAGTCAACCCCAGAGGGAACAACTGAATCCTTTGGGGAAGCATGTTTATGATGACTTCAATAAGAATGAAAGCAGTAGGTTTACAGTGGAAACTAATCTGCCATCCTCCTAGGGCTTGATGGGTTCTCTAAACTGCTATAGTTTCCTTGGATATCCATTATAGTAGGGTCCAGAGCTCTGGATCTGAAGTCAGAGGAAGTAGATGCAAATTCTAGCTCTACTGTTATTTCTTGTAATCCTAGGCAAATCATGGTTCCTCTCCAAGTATCATTTTCCTGATCTGTAAAATGAAGGGATTGGGGAAACTTGGAGGTTCGCAAGGTTTAAACGCTATGATGCTTCAGAACCCTTGGAGAAACAAGGGACATCAGATTTTCCTTTAGATTTTCCTTCCATGGAAGGAAGTTAAAAGTATATCAGCACTTATCTAAGTGACTTGGAACCATTGGAAGGTCAGTGAAATAGCTAACATTTCTATTACTTTATGGTTTGCAAAACATCATCCCTACAACTACCCAGAGAAGTGTGTACTACAAGTATCAACATCACTGTTTTTCAGATGAGAAAGATTATGAATTTCCTTCTGAAATGGCCCCACAGCTAGTATGTGACAGAGTCAGCATTCAAATCTGTCTTTCCCAAGTCCAAGTCCTCTGCCTTTTCTCAATACCACACATTCCCTGGAAAAAAAAATAGGTTTTTGGCTGGACTTTCTAGTTTTTTCCCATGATGGATTAGTAAGCACAGCACAGCAGCCTAGATGATGACTAGTGGAATCTGTCTGAAGTCAACAACGAAGACAGTCATGGTAAGATTACCAGAAATGATGATGAGAATTCTCTCCAGTTTATATGTAAACAGAGACTGGACACTTATGGCTCTGTGGGAACAATTACTTGCTTTGGTTTCCAGGCGGTTCATAGGGCCTTTGAAAGCTCAGTCAGAGGAGCCCCAGTGAAGCATCAAAGGAGGTCTCTAATGGAGCTGAAATATACACTTAAATAAATGTTGTTGTTTTAAATCTATCTCATCACCTCTTCCTTATTCAATGAGTGAACAGTATGGTAGCCTAGTGGCCTAGAAATCAATACCTCAAAGGAAATTTGTCTGTCCTTTGAGAGAGATAATAAATTATGAAGGGATCATAGCTACAAAATTAGCAGAGAACGAGGTAAAGGTGCTATCTCTTAACAACCCAGCTCTCAGTCAACCAAAATTGCCAATAAACTAAGTTCGGTCAAGAGGCCTTTAGGGTACGATGCATTATTGTGGGACTCCAGCCTTTGCTTATCTCAACAAGATATGACTACCTTTTCTGTCTTCCAACTTATTCTTTTGATTTAGTCACTTATCAATTCAATTAATTCATCCATGTATGTAGTATTTCTAATGTGTAAGGTACTGTGTGGATTAGGAGTGAGAATACTAACATTTTAGGAAGAAATCTAACCTCTAAAGTCCTTTTGGATCTAATTCTATAACCCTGTGAACAATGAAATGTTGTTTATCTTTCTTATTATCTGCTTGACTTTGGACAAATTACTTTCTCCCTCTGGGTCTCAGAATACTCATCTATAAATTTAAAGGGTTGACTTGGAATTGTGTGAGAAAAGTCAGTAAAAGGTTAATAGATGAATAATATTCTGTCTTATTCACCACTATTGGGCTTAGAGTCAATGCACCAGAATTAAATCCTGCCTCTACCACCACCTACCCATGTGACAGACAAATCACTTAAAAGACTAGTCACTGAACCCCTCTGGACCTCAATTTTCTCAATCATAAATGTGGTTAGACCAAATGATCCCTAAGGAACTTTTTAGGTCTTTTCATATGGTCTATATATGATGACAATTTTAAAAACCTAAGGTGAAATGTATCAAAATATTTGAAACAAAACTTTTGTGTTAGCAAAATAAATAAATAAATAAAAAGAAAGTAGTGTCACCAGTTGGGAAATGGCTTAAATAAATCATGGTATATGTAGAGTTGAACTGGTTAACCAATGGCTCAAGATGGGAGAAAGAGGAAAGTGTAGCTAGCGCATGAAGTGGTGGCCTGGGGAAGAACTGAGATGGGGAGAGATTGGAGGTCCCAATGAGGACAAGGAATAGGGTTTGGGGTTTCAAGACAAAGGGAGAGATGAAATGAGTACAGATTGTGATCAGATAAGAGAACTTCCAAGTTCATGAACACGGAAGTGGTGCATTTGCAGTAGGTAAAGAGACCACACCTATAGTTATGTATAGATGTGGAGGAGTAGATTACATGAAATGAGAAAGTTAATAAACTGTGAAGTTAGGGCATTTGAGGAAATATCAATATGTATGTTGAAGTCTCCTAGTATGAGAATAGGGGTTGAGAAGAAAAAACTCTTAGCTAGGCATTAAATTCACTGGGGAAATAGGGGGAAATTTCGTGGAGGCTAGTAGATAATGGTTACCAGAATTTTGACTGGGTGGTAAATATGAATTGAGTGAACCTCCAAGAAGAAGTGGTTACTGAGTGATAAGAATTTGGAAGGTGCAATAGGGAGCAAGGAGTATTCCAACATCTCTATTTCAACCACTGAGTTGAGAGAATGAGTAGAAGTGCATCTAGAGATAGAAAAGATGTCTGGGGAATCTAGCAGGGAGCTAGGTCTCAGTTGAGAACCAGAAGATTGAAGGAGAGGGAAAGGAAGATTTAAAATGAAAGTAATTTTGTTACTTATGGAGTGGGCATTCCAGAGAGCACAGTGAAAGGGATAAAGGTAGCTTTATAGTGGGATATTAGTAGGGGGAGAGATTGAGTTAGGTGAATGGGAATAAAAGATTGGGCAATGAGGAAGGAAGAGTGGCTTTGAATGAGAAAGGCAAGGGGTTCAGAATCACTAGGCTAAAGCCAAGTGTGACACTGTGGGAATTTGTTAATAACTGAGGAATGAGGTAGGATTGGTTATCAATATTCCTAGGAGTTTGGCCTCAGGTGGAATCCTCTCAAAGCTTCCTGACAGCACAGGGAACGATGGTTTTCTGCTTTCCTATAGGCAAGAGATTGAGCATGACCTCAAAGTTCTCTTCCTACTCTAAATCTATGAGTAAAACACAGTTCCTGATCTTTAGAAAAAATGCATAGTTTAAAATGGATAATAAACTACAAACATAATATAAGGCTCCAAATGCTTCTTCTTCCATAGCTTCCTTTCTGCTTTGGTATGTTTTTAAGTCCCTCTTAATGACATCATGATGACTTTTTTCTTTCTAGGAATTTTTTGATGTGTGGCCAGTGTTAATGGGAGAAGCTCCACCTTACACAGGACCCAGGACACCAGATGGAAGGGTAAGCTGCTACATTTTTCAAATTGTCCTTTGTCCTGGGAAATAGATTCATATTTGTATAGCCATTCCCAACACTTTACACGTATTATCTCATTCTACCCTCATTCATTTAGCAAGGTGCCTACTATGTGCCATGTGTTCAGCAAGATTCTGAGACTACAAAGATTAAAATGAAGCAGTCTCTGGCCTCCCCACAGCTTACACTCTATCTGGGGAAATGACATGTACATATATAAATATATATGGAATAAATACAAAGTATTTGAGGGAGGGAGGGCATGAGCAACTGATGAGATCATGAGGGAGGGGGCATTTGCTCTGAGCTTTGAAGGAAAATAGGAATTCTAAGAGATGGAGGTGGGGAAGGAATATGTTCCAGGCAGAGAAATAGCCTGTGAAAAGGACAGAGATGGGAGATGACAGGTTTGTCTAGAATACAGATTTCATGAGGGAAAGTAGGATGTAGTAAGCCCAGGCTTAGAGGCAGGTTGTGTAGGATTTTAAAGGTCAAACAGTAGTGCCTGAATTGTACCCTAGAGGCAAGAAGGACCCACTAGAGCTTCTAGAACAAGGAAGTAGCATCTGTTTTAGGAATGTCAATTGACAACTCTATGGGGTGGGGGGAAGGGAGGAGGGGATCGTATTGGAGAGGGAAGGGGTGGAAGCCAAGAGCTGGATTAGGAAGCTATGGCTACAACTCAGATGGGAAGGAGCAAGGTTGGGCTTCAGGGTAGTAGGTGAGGGAGAGAAGGGGCCAGATATAAGACAAGGTGGAGAAACAATCAACATTTTCTCGACAGAGTAGAAATTCAAATGTTATTATCTTGATTATAAAAGTGTAGAAATGAAACTAAGGGTGGTTAAATGAGGTGAAACTGACTTCAATTCAAGTGCTCTTTCTAGTTCACTGTGTTATCTTAAAAACCTCCTGATTTTCTGGCCTCATTACCCTGATGTGCATATTCCATGGTCAGCTCATGTGCCCTGGAGCAACAGAACTACACAGAGTAATGTCCTGAGTCAGCAGTTAACCTATAGCTTAGGTTTCAGTATTACCTGGGAGCTGACAAGGGTTAAACCATGGTTAGATTACCAAAAAAAAAAAAAAAAATCATAACTCTAGACCTGGAAGCAACCCCAAAACACCTATTTCAATCCTTCTATTTATACAAATGAGGAGACTGAGGCCCAAAGGGATCAGGTGCCTTGGCCGGGGTCCTATGTGTTAAGTAATAGAGATGGAATGTGAACCCAGCCCCTCTGAATCCAATGGCAGGGTTCTTTCACCGGGACTATTCAAAAGAGTGGTTTAAGCGAGGTAGCTATAGTTTTCATCTTCCCACAAGCCCCCCTTTACTAGACTTCTTTTTTAGGTACCTGGGGGAGGAATCAACATGCTGTAAATGTCCGAGGCAGGTCAGTACAAGGAAAAGAACAATGTCCGGGGCATCAGGCACCAGGCAATTGAAGCTGTGAGTCCTTGGACAAATCTCTTTCCTCATCTGTGCCTGTTTCATCATCTGTGAAATATGATCAGCCCCTGAAGTGTTTTGAGGCTTACAAAATCCTGTCCTCACAATATTTCTGTGAGGTAAGCAGTATTCTTGCTTAGGAATCATGAAGATCAGCACTTCACATCTTCCTCTAATACATGGTGTAGTGTCTGTGTGACCTTTGAGTAAATTGCCTCACCTCTCTCTCAGAGCTCCAGGAAAATCTCTAAAATGATAAATTTCAGAAGATTACCTAACCTGTATTGGGAGAGAGAGTTTAATTACAGGATCTGTCCAGGGACAAGGTTAAGTGATTTGTTTAGGGTCAAGGAGCTAGAAAGTGTCAACTCTGGTTTCCAGACAGTTCTCATAACTATCTTAAAATCTAAAGCTTTATTCAGAACACTACATTTCCTGCAAGGGGGAAAAGGAAACAGTGAGGGTGAGGGGTACTCTGTGTGTGTGTGTGTGGGTGCGTGTATATAAGACTGTGTGTTTGAAAGACTGTGTGTGTGACTATGTATATAGGATTAGACTCAATGTTTTCTAATGTGTATATGGGGGAGTGTGTGTATGTGTGTGTGTGTGGTGGCAGGAGAATTGGACAAAAGGTCCTCTAAAGTGTGAGAGTATATATGTATATGAGAGAAAGACTGTGTCTGTGTAGGATTAGATTCAATGTTTTCTAATGTGTGTATGTATGTGTGTGTGGCTATGTGTGTAAGATTAGACAAAATGTCCTCTAATGTTTGAAAGTGTTTATGTGTGTGAGAGAGAGAGATTGAGTATGTGTAAAGGATTAGATTCAATGTTTTCCTGTGTGTATGTGTGAGAGTGTCTGTGGGTGTGTGCGCGCATGTGGGTGTGTGTGTAGGATTGGACAAAATGTCCTCTAATGTGGAAAAGTGTGTGTGTGTGTGTGTGTGTGTGTGTGTATGTGTGTGTGTGAGAGGGATACAGAGAAAGAGAGAGAGATAGAGAGAGAAAGAGAGAGAGAGAGAGAGAGAGAGAGAGAGACTGTGTATGTAGAATTAGACTCAAAGTTTTCTAAAGTGTGCATGTGAGTATCTGTATGTGTAAGATTGGACAAAATGTCCTCTAATGTGTGAAAGTGTATATGTGTGTGAGAGAGAGACTGTATCTGAGTGTATGCATGTGTGTGTGTGTGAGTGAGAAGAAGAGAGAGAGAGAGAGAGACTGAGTATGTGTATAGGATTAGACTCAATGTTTTCTAATGTGTATATGTATGAGTGTGTTCTCTGTGTGTGTGTGTGATTGGACAAAATGTCCTCTAATGTGTGTGTGTATGTGAGAAAGAGATTGTGTGCATGTGACTGTGTATGTTTATAGGATTAGACTCAAATGTTTTCTAATGTGTGTATGTACGTGTGTGTGACTGAGCACGTGTGTGTGTGTGTGTGTGTGTGTGTGTACATAGGAATGGATTAAATGTGATCCCTTGCACAGCTCTTACACAGAGAGTCTTTGTCTGCTACTCATACTGAAAAGTCAGTTTGCCTTCACACCCATCTGCTGTGGCCACAGTTCTTACCTGGTCCTGTTCTCAAACTGATCTTTTGTACCTCCCTCCTCCTCTTTCCCTTATATCCCTCCTCTCTTCTTTTGCTTCCTAATTTCTTTCCCTCATTCAGGATTATAGAATTTAAAGTTGGAAGGTATCTGAAAAATCATATAATCCTACTCCATTTACTGATAAAGAAAGTGCCACAGAGCAGGGAAATGACTTATCTAAGGTCCCAGCCCATCTAGGGTGACAGAGCTGGGCTTCATATTCTGGGGCTCTGCCTAGGTTCTTTGCCCTATTCTATTTTCTAAGCTTAAACAAAAAAATAGCCCTTTCAACTCTGTTGTAAATTACCTAAGCAGTTAGTCATCTCTGAACTCTCTCCCTACACCTAAACTGGGAATATTCTTTTCCTGCTTGAATCTCTCATAGCATTTTATACGAACTTTTCTTTGTTCTTATTGTCTAATATACTTTACAAGCATTTGTGAGATATTGTATGCTCTCCCTCAGATTGTAAGCTCCTTGAGGGCAAGGGTTTTGTCAGATTTCATCTTGTATCTAGTACAGTGTCTTACAGGTAGTAAGCTCTTAATGTGTGTTGATTTGAATTGTTAGAGTGATGCTAAATAGCAAATATAACCATTTCCTCTTTTCTCCCTACCCCTAATATGCCCACCAGAGTCACATCTGATTTTTAAGAGTATATACTTCTACATAAGGGAGTTTGTCACGAGCTGCATTTGTGTCTCATTTAAAGACACTTTTAAACTAGTGAGTGCTCATTGACTACTCAACCTTGACCTTAAAATATCAAGCCATTTTTCCATGTTTGATTTGGGTGTAACCTTGGCATAATAACAGTGTATGAGGCTGCTAAGCCCTGGACCAAGAGCAATGTTTACATCTGACACACTGTTCTCCCTGTCTTCTTCTATGAAAGCAACTTCTGTTTGCTCAAACATTGACAGGTTCCAAGCCCAGTTAGGAAAGCTTTTGCCAGCATTTCTGCAAAGGGTGAGGATTCTCGAGTCTCAGAGAGTAACCTAAATGCCTTCAGTGGTTCCCCCTAAAGTCTTCCCATGACGAGTCAAACTCATCCTAGAGAATGAACATTCTATCATGACTGAAAAATGGTGTGACTCTACCAACACTATTCTCTGAGCCACCAAAGATACCCAAGGCAGGCTTCTCCACCCCACAGATTTCCAAATATTCATTCATTCAATACATTTCTTTTTTAAAATGTATTTTTAAAATTAATTTTGTTAAATATTTCCCAATTATATGTAAAAAAATTTTAATATTCATTTAAAAAATTTTTGAGTTCTAAATCCTTTTCCTTCCTCCTGCCCCTCCCTTTCCTACCTGTTAAAAAGGCAAGCAATATTTTATCAGTATACATGTGAAGTCATATGAAATATGTTTCCCTATTAGCCATGTTGCAAAAGAAAACACACACACATACGCACAAACAAGAAAAATAAAGAAAATTAAAAATGTGTGTTTCAATCTGTACTCAGAGTTCATCACTTCTCTCCCTGGAGGTAGATAGCGTTTTTCACCATAGGTCCTTTGGAAATGTCTTGGATCATCATCTTGATCAGAGTAGCCAAGTCTTTCAAAGTTGATCCTCCTCACAACTTTTCAATACATTTCTAAAGAGCTGCTGATGCACATCAAAGGACCTGGGTTCAAATCTCACCTCTGATGCTAATTACCCATGTGATACTGGGCAAGTTACTTAACCTTCCCAGGTCTCAGTTTCCTGATCTGCAAAATGAGAGGGGGGAGAGAGATGAACTAGCTAACCACTATGCTCTGAGGTCCCTTCCAGCTCTAGATATTATAGTCCTGTGCTCTTTGAAGAAGGTGGGGAGGATGACATGGTCAGACCTACACTTTAGGAAAATTACCTTAGTAGCTGAGTGGAGGATGAATTGGAATGCAAAGAGACTTGAAGCAGGTAACAAGTTAGAAGGCCAGTGCTGAAATCCCAGCAAGAGGTGAGGAGGGCCTGAAATAGGATTATGGATCTATGAGCAGACAGAAGGGGTTTATATTAGAGATGTCAGGATTTGGCAGCAGAGGTAGGCTGAGTGAGAAAGAGGAGTCAAGAATGGCGCTGAGGTTGGGGGCCTCGGTGAGTTGGAGGATGGGGGTACTCTTCTTCATAAAGGGGATGTTCATAACCAGGCTTAATTTTGGATGTGTTGAATGTTAGATGCCAATGGGACTTCCATTTCATGATGACCATAAAAGTCTGAACGTGGGTATGGGCATTGGGAGACCATTTTCTTTCAGACCTAAAACAAGAAAGTTTAAAACCTATTTCTCTAGTTCCCAAAAGAATTTTGGTCTTTTCTTGGAGTCTGGAATGCCTGAGTTCAAATCTGACCTCAGACACCTACTAGCTGTGTGATCCTGGGTGAGTCATTTAACTTGTAAAAACAGAGCTAACAATACTTCCCACCTGCCAGAATCACTGGGAATATCAGATGACATAATAATTGTATTGGCACATAGTAAGTACTCTATAAACGTTAGCTATTATTGCTATTTCCTTTACCTTCCCCACCCTCAGTAATCTCCAGTCTCATCCCCAAAGTGAGCATACCTTCTACACTTTTTGGCCTGACCCCTGTTGACAACTCTCTTGCCTTCTGCTCACTTGTTACTTAGCTGGCTGGTAGAGCCATACTCCACAGTAGGTCTTTTGTTTTTCCATGCCTGGCTTTCATCAAGTCACTTTTTGGAAACTATGGATTAAATCATAAAGAATCAGACTAGTTCCACAGCCAGGTAATAGTTCCTGTTTATTTAAAAGCAGTGCTTAAGCTCATGACGGTTGATATGCCTTTTTCTCTCCTTTGCCCAGGAAATCAACTTTTATAAGGTCATTGACTATATTCTTCATGGGAAAGAGGACATCAAAGTAATACCGTAAGTTTCTAATGGAAGCATATGAGCCATAGGAGGGGATTCTCCAGTGTCAAAGAGGCAGCCTATAAATACTGCCATATATAATCCATGTCGATGAAAGAAAAAAAGAGGGGAGGGGTTTATTGATGGCAGTATCCTACAAAGGATACAAAGAAAAGCAAGACACAGTGTGCACATTGCAAGGGTTTTTGCCTTTTTTTGCTGTCATGTGTCCCTTTGGCAGTCTGGTAAAGTGTATGAAAACAGAATATTACAGAGAAGACCAATTATGCTGAAATATAGTTCTCGAAATATTCTTTAAAAAGTAAGCTCACAGACCCCAGAATAAGAATCTCTGGATATAGAATTCTGGACTTGGAATCAGGAAGACACAGGTTTGAATTTGACCTCTAGCACTTATTAACTGTGTGACCATGGGCAAATCATTTAACTTCTAGACTCAGTTTCCTGATTAAATGAGGTTAATAGTATCTTTAGTACTCACCTCACAGGGTTGTTTTAATGATTGGGTAAAATGTGTGTAAGCTTTTTGTTTCTTCCTTTGATTAGGACGGGGCAGGCTATAATCAGGGGGATGTCAGTGTTCAATGATTTGATTTCAATGGCAGGGAATCTTCATCTTAATATACAGTCTTAGAGAGTTGGACCACTGAAAGCCACTGAGGTCACTGAAAGGTTAAGTCACCTGCCTATGGTCACATAGTATGTATCAGAGGTATGACCTGAGTCCAGATCTCTCTGACTACTATAAGGATATCCCCCCTCTACTACCACCACCACCATCACTACTACTACTAACTAGCTAGCATTTATATAACACCTACTGTGTTCCTTAGCACTTTGCAATTATTATTTCATTTGATTCTCAAAGCAACCCTGAGGAGGGAGGGGTAAGTATTTTTGCTATCATCACCATTTTACAGTTGAGGTAACTGAGGCAGA
Source organism: Potorous gilbertii (assembly GCA_028658325.1). Lineage (NCBI taxonomy): Eukaryota > Metazoa > Chordata > Mammalia > Diprotodontia > Potoroidae > Potorous > Potorous gilbertii. The sequence goes on from CM053769.1 coordinate 388,338,936, forward strand.
GGTAAAATGATTTGCCCAAGGTCACACAGCTAAGTGGCTATGGCTAGATTTGAACTCAAGTCTTCCTGACTACAAACTCAGTACTCGATCCACCACCTAGCTCCCTCAGGCTGCCTTTCTTGCAAAGCTTAAAGAACTCTATATATGTCAGCTATTATTTTTTCTTCAAAGCATTTTAATTATTTAATTAACATTAATTATTTAAGCCAGACAGAGGCCATCAGTTGGGAAGATATCACTTAGGACAACTTTCCTCATTTTACAAACAGGAAAACTGAGGCTCAGAGAAGGGACTAGCCCAAAGTTCAACATTTTAAATCATTTAATAGCCTAAAGGCATGGCTGACAAGCTCACCAGTTTTCAAATGACACAAAGCAGGAAAGGTCTATTACCATACTGGATGATAGACTCCTGATCCAGATCAGATCACAACTGATGGGCCCAGGCTAACCAATCAAATGGAACTGAATAGAGTGAAATATAAAATCTTATACTTCGATGTCTCAAAGCATCACTTTGAGAGTGCTGTGTTCTCATGGATGTGGGCATTTTCTCTGATGATGTTGCTTGTAGCTCAATCATGCCAGTCAATCCTGCATTGCTCTTCTCCATGTCCTTGAGTTTTAAATATTGTTGTTGTTTGAATTAATTACAGATTTGGGATTGAATATAAAAATACTTAAAAATAAAAATTTTTTAAATCAATTACAGAAACACAGGATAGGGTAGGTGTTAGTAAAACATAATTCATGTAAAAAAAAAAGGCCCTGAGGAGTTTAGTAGTGCAAACTCAAAATGAGTCAGCAGTTTGACATGGCAGTCAAAAGGACTATTGTTATGTTACTTTTACTTTGAATGAAGTCAAGTGTGCAGAAGGTGGGAATACCTAGGTGGCACAGTGCCCAGCCTGGAGTCAAGAAGACCTGAGTTCAAATATGGTCTCAGATCTTTATCTAGCTGTGTGAGCCTGGACAAGTCATTTAATCTTCTTTGCCTCAGTTTCCTTATCTGTAAAATGATCTGGATAAGGGAATGGCAAACCACTCCAGTATCTTTGCCAAGAAATCTCCTAATAGGATCATGAAAAGTCAGACACAACTGTAACAATTAAACAGCAAAGTGTAGGATGAGGAAGGGAAGTGTCTCTATGAGCATCGGTGACTTCACTGCTTTCAAAGTTCATCCATTATCTAACATTTGTCCATAAGGTACCTCATTTGTCCTCACACAATCTGGAGGAGGCTGCCTGTAGTTTCTCCACACTTTTCAGGTCTCAGGATACATGGTCAAGTACCCTGGGAAATCAACCAGTCCATCCATTTATGTGGCTCTCTCCTTTCCCTTACTGATCACCCCAACCTTGCTTCTAAGCCTGATCTCCTCACTTGGCTATAATTCCCTCTGCTTGGGATCAGACTTTGGATCCAAGTATCCTAACAACCAACCTGTGACCATTACTCAGATTTCCCTCCCTCCAGAAAGAAAAGGAGGCATCCCATTTCTTTGCCTTCTCTGTCTCACACTAGAGCACACTTTATACTACACCGGGTACAGAATCCAAAGGCAGAGTTTAATTTGCCTTGTCCTTAACCTGCTGTGTGACTTGGGGCCTCAGCTGTCTTCTGTGTAAAATTAAAAGGTTGGGCTAGGTTATTTCCAAATGGCGTTCTAGTGCTAAGGTTTTACAACTCTGAAACTGAATCTAATCAAATTGAATAATAATTACTTGCATCTAGAGCTCTTTTTATCCAAAGTTCTTTCATATCAGTCACTCCAACTAATTTTCACATCAGGAAAGGAATGGACATTTTGCCTTACTTTCCTCACCTATGTGATGTGAACATTAATTGGAATGACTGATGTTGGAAGCATTTGGGGGGAAAATTTGTTCTAGAATTGTAAGTAATTATTTGACACATCAAGAGATAGAATTTTCAAGAGCTTGTGACCTTCCCTAGGGACAAACCTACCAAGATAGACCTTAAACCATGTTACCTTACCTCCTGAATTGATCCCCAAGGGGTTCTCCCTCTGCAGTGTCAAACTCATTGGGTCACTGGCAAAACGGCACATTGGAGGAAGCATGGTTTTTAGTTTGTTTTACATTTATTGATAGGATTTCTTTTTTATATCATCTTAATTTCTAAATAAATCCATCCATTCCTCTATCCAGAGAGCCATCCATACAACAAAGAACACAGGAAAGAAAGAAATTAGTTCAACAAAACTAAACAACACACCAACCAAGTCTGATGGTTTATGTGATTCCATTCCAACAGTCCCTCAGCTCCCCATCCTGAAATAATTAGAAAATTTTTTTTTCCTCTGAGCTCCCATCAGTAACATTTTAAAGATTATGAGGAAAGGAGGAAATATTAGAAGACAGGAGAAGGACAAATATCTTGATTTTCAAAATAGAGAATAGAAACATCTACAAACTATAGACCAAAGAGTGCTTTTTAGTCCTGGAAAAATTCTAGAATGGATCATTATAGAAAAGATTGTCAAACACCTTGAAGGTGATCAATGATTCCTAAGAGTCAGAGTAGCTTTGTTAGGGAACAAATACATCATGTCATAGTAATCTCATTTTCCCCCACCTTTTTTTTTGGACAGAAGTACTAAACTAGTTGGGTAGAGCTTACCTAGATCTTACTAAAGTTTTTGATAAAGTATCTCATATCATCCTTGAGGAGAAAATAGAGAAGTGGATGAAACAACCAATGAGAAGATTCAGAATGGGTTGGATGGCTGCACTGCAAAGGTCATTGTTAATGGTTCAATGGTAACATGGCAGGGGGTATCTGGTGGAGTGCCCCAGGGATCTGGACTTGATCCAATATTGCTCAACATTTTTTATCAATGACTTGGATGGATCAGTTTCTTGGATGGCATGTCCATCAAATTGGCGTATGACAGAAAACTAGAAAGGATAGCTAACCCACTGGATGATAGAATCAGGACACGAGGATCCTGACAGGCTAGAACTTAGGTATCACATATAAGGCACATGGCCCATATCACTGGGGAATGCACCCTAAACCAGACTGAAATGTAGTTGTGAAATATTTAATAAAAAAGATATAAATATAATAGAATATAGATAATGTCAACATCTGGTTTTCTAGGTCAATATGCATGTATAATACTCCGTGGTGAGGTTTACTTTGGGGCTTACTCATTGGAAGTGTTTGTTTGGCTAGATGAGACTCTGATTAGCCACTAAGGAGCCCCCACAGCTTTGAAAACCCAGACGTTGTTGCTTCTCTCTCTGGTAACTATGTATGTATGTAATGGTCAGACAGTTGGATCTGTCTGTTGATCTGTGATGCATGTATTGTTTATGATCAGATAGTTGGAAACCCTGTCTGTTGCTCTTTATTTCTCTGTTTGTATTTTCTCAGTTGGCATATATGTTTGGTTAAAGTGATTGTTGACCCCTCAAAAGTTGCTTTCCTTTTAGAAAAGCAGATCTAAGAACCTGTACAGGGTCCTTGCTGTTACAAAGACTTGAACCTGGATCTTTCTGATCCCAAGGCTGGTTCTCTATTCATTACACTATACTGTCTCTCAGTAGCAGTACTGTTAATTCTTCCACTATATAAACACTGAAGACTCAGAATCTGAGCCAAAATTGCTAAGCTTATCCATGTGTGACAACTATACCTGGATATAGTTAAAATCATTGCCAAGATAAACACGGATATGCTATACAAAATATTTAGAAAAATTATTTAGTGGGCATGTTGTCTATCACATACAACTGTTTGAGTATCACACTACTGAGATATTTAAGAGGAAGCCTGTCGCACTCAAGATAACGAGCCACCAAAATAAAGTCAGTTGGAAAATAGCCACTTCTAGTTAGGAGAATAGAGGTTATTTTCAGCTAGAAGAAAAAAAAAGGGTAAAAGAGGAAGGAAAGAACTGCACTAGTGGTTTTTATCTGAACTCCAAACCAAAAGAGAAGTCAGTGTCTGCTTTTTCTTTTACAGGAATCCACCTCCTGACCACTGGGCTTTGGTTAGTGGTCTCCCAACATATGTTGCCCAGAATGGCCTGGTGAGTATGGGGTTAAGATGAAGGGACACCACTCTCCAAAAGGAAGATGACTTGATCAGAGTGGGCCAAGTGATGGGAAGAGTTTTCCGCTCTCCCTCAGTGTTTTTGCAGTATCCAAGAATTGAGATTGATTGAATAGAGGGCAGGGTGGGCAAGGATGTGGTTGCTCTCCCTCCCCAGGCCTCTCTCAAGGGACATGCAGGTTTATCTTGTTCCTTTTTGTGGTTTACAGATTTGCAATATCATGAATGCTGCTTCAGAGGACTTTTTCGATTTCCAGGTATGCCACTTTTCCCTTCTCCAGGAAAGAACTACGTGATGATTGTTTTTCTAACAGGAAAGTCAGGATGATCTTTGTGAGAGGTAACCTGGAGACAACACTAGTGGGAGATTATGTCAACAGAGTTGGGAAGCATAGTGACAGGAGCTGGTCTCCTAAGGTTCCTAGCTGCTCTCAGTGTCATTATGATTCTAGTTCTAGCTTATTGTGTGTGAATCTGATAGTGCTGAATGACTCTTTTGTGTGACATAGTAGAAAGAACCCTGGATTGGGAGTCCAGGGATCTGGATTATATATCCTTGGTGCAACAGTTATGTAGACAACTCACTTGTCCCAGGCAATTTCCTTCTCAACCACATCCTTCACATATCTGCCAAACTGATGTTAATAAAACACAGGTCTGGTTATGCCTCTCCTTTACTCAAGAAATTTCAGTGACTTCCTATTGCCTGGAGGACAAAAATGCAACCTCTTCTCTTTGATATTCAAAGAATTTTTTAATATGGCTTCAATGTATCTTTCTAGACTGCCTTCATATACTCCTTCCTTCCCTTATCCTCTCCTACCATTCATTCCCCATTTCAAATTGGCCTATTTTCTGTTTGTGGATATGACATTCCACCTTCTATCTCATTGCTTTTGTTGTTGTGCACTACACACAACTGACTTGTCATGACCCCATTTGGGGTTTTCTTGGCAAAGATATTAGATTGGTTCACTATTTCCTTCTCCAGCTCATTTGTAGATGAGGAAACTGAGTTAAGTGACTTGCCCAGGGTCACAGAGTTAGTAAGTGTCTGACAAAGGATTTGAAGATGAGTGTTTCTGACTCCAGGGCAATACTAGATCCACTGCACCACCTTGCTGCTTCATCTTTGCCTTAGTTCCAGTACCTAAAGGATCTTCCCTTCTCACCCCTGCCAAGGCTCAGTTCAAATGCACTTCCTCTAAAACATCTTTCTTGATTCCCCCAGTTGTTAGTATTCTGCCCTTACCAAAAATGAAAGGAAGGAAGGAAGGAAGGAGGGAGGGAGGGAGGGAGAGAAGGAAGGAGGGAAGGAAGGAAATTGCATTCTATCGTTTTGCCTATATTTTAAAGTTTACTTATCTTAGTGCATGTTCTTCTCTTCAGTAAAATGTAAGCTCTTTGAAAGTAGAGATCATTTTGTCTCCCCATTGGTCAGCAGAATGCCTAACTTAATAGACCTAAATAGATATTTTTAAAACCTTAATTGAATTTCTTTCTTTGAAAAGAAGAGTAGTATGGATTAAACTGTCTACAAAGCACCTATTCTTCTAGCTCTAAAATTCAGTGAGTATTCAGACTTATAGGGTCTGACCTAGAGTTGCAGATGAAGATCTGTAGAAAATAATAAAGGAATAGAGAATTCAGTGGACCATTGCTGACTTTCTAAACTTTAGTTTTTTAAAGTTTTTTTAATACTATAATGATGTTCCAATAAACCCTGCCCCTGCTCCAGTTGAATCTTCCCATGTGACAAAGAAAATGTTAAGCAAAACCCAACCACTAGTTATCTGATAGGTTAATAGATGTTTGTTGATTGACTCATTAGAAAAGTATGTTTCATCACCTATTCCAGTGGCCCTCTAAGGGTGTGCCCCAAGTTTCACTGGGTACACCTTGAAAGCTCTTCCCACACTCTTAAGATTTCTATGCTCCCCATCTTCCCCAGCTGTTGTCTGTGACCTGTTGTGAATGTCATAATAAGAGCTGTACCCATGGAAGTGCAGAGCCTTCTGAGTCCCAGGTTAGTAAAGGAAGAGGAGAATAAGGAGAGGTAGGAGAGGAATCCCAAGACCCAGATAATGTCCTGACTCCTTTGCCATTTGAAACATTCAGTTTGCTTTGTGTCATGGACAACAACAAGTTGTTCTTAATTCAATTAATCTGACTTCAGCTAGGTGGTGCAGTGGATAGACCTAAATACTAGCTAGATGACCTCTATTTGCCTCAGTTTCCTCAACTGTAAAATGTGGAATAATAGTACCTACCTCCCAGGGTTGTTGTGAGTATCAAATCAGATAATCATTGTAAAGCCCTTAGCACAGTTCCTGACACAATGCAGTCCCATTATTATATAAATATAAGTCATTATTTTATTTGTGCTGATTTCCAATCAGTCCTAAGTACCAAATCCTTTCACATCTTTGGGGTCTGTCTGAGGTGACTTGATTAAAAAAAAAAAAGAGGTATTTTTGGCGGGGGAGGTAGAGATAAATTACTTGCACAGCATGGGATAAGTGAGGACAGTTCATACAAATTTTTTTTATCAGAACTGCTTGTTCTTGTGAATGAGGACAGCTAAAGACAGTCACCTCAAGATTGTACCGAGAGACAAAAATTGCTGGGAAAACTGGTTAACTGTGTGGCGGAAATTAGGCATAGACCCATGCCTGACACCGTACACAAAAATAAAGTCCAAATGGGTACATGATGTAGGTATAAAGATTGATACCTGAATAAACTGGAGAAGCAAGGAATAGTGTATTTATCAGATTTATGGAGAGGGGAAGAATTTTTTTCTAAAGAAATGATAGAAAGCATTATGAAATGCAAGATGGATAATTTTGATTACTTTAAACTGAAAAGTTTTTGCACAACCAAACTCAATGCATCCAAAATTCGGAGGGATGTAGTAAATTGGGAAAAAAATTTACGGCTAAGTTTGGGGATAAAGGCCTCATTTCTAGAATATATAGAGAACTGACTCAAATATATAACCATACAAGTCATTCCCCAATTGATAAATGGTCAAAGGATATGAACAGGTAATTTTCAGGGGAAGAA
>CM053769.1:388346587-388576265 GCA_028658325.1 Potorous gilbertii
ATAGGAAAGTATATGTAGAACCTATACAGAATTGTATGCTGTCATGGGGAGGGAGGGGGGTAGTGGGGGGAAGGTGTGGGGGGGATAAAATCTTAATTTTAAGGAAGTGATTGTAGAACATTAAAAAATAAATTAATAATTTAATTAATTAAAAAAAAAAAGATTGTACCAAGCTAACTTTTTGGGGCTCACCTGCACGCTTTCCTCTTAATGGAGAGGGAAGTGTGCCTGATTTCTTTTTTCTTTGATTATTGCGTTTTAGGTTTGGGATGGATCTTTATAAGCAGCAAAGTGGGAGTAAGCCTGAAAGAATTTGATAAAACTTTGTTGAATTTGTATAATTGTGTGGTAGGGAGGAGTGTAAGTTTCTGAACCATCAATCTGTGGGAAGTCTGGACCTGTACAAAAGACTTAATCTGAGGAGTGTCTTAGAACTGTGCACCATGAATGTTAGGCAGACTCCAGGTGCAAGGCACTGGGAAGGCAAACAAGAGGAGAGCTAGTGGGGCTTCCCCAGCTCTGCAGAGAACTATCCAGAATTAAGGTTTTAGACTAATTTCTGGCACATTGTTGTGGTTTATCCTTTGTTCTCGAAGAGGACCATGACATCAGGGAGGTGATGCCATGACATGCAAGTGAACTGGATTTAAGTGAGGGAAGGCTGTGCAAAGTCATCAGCCTCTCTCTCCTCCAGGGCCATCTGGGTCCAATGGCAGGATATAGATCAGGACGACTGGAGATGTCCCTGGATGCAGTGGGAGACCTTGGCTTTATTAAGCTAAGGTCTTTAACAGGTCTCAGTTTGACTAGGCAATGCTTATTCATTGATTAAGGCTACATAAGAAATGAGGCAGAGAATGGCCTCTTTACCTAGTCAAAAAAAAAAAATCTGGGAGGGGAAGACCCTCAGGGTTTCTGGCCAAAACAGAAGCAATTTCTATTTATATTCACTGTGAGTAAATCAGGGCCTAAAGACCAAGCGGTTACAGAAATGCTTAACTGGCAGCATGAGTTTAAGGAGAATTGATCTGGGATGTTCTCTGATCAACCTGATGAACATTCATCTGAGATTTATTAATACAGAGAGTTCCTATAGAGTATGGACATGGCCCAGAACAACATGTTAGAGGACAAAGGGCACCTCCATGTTGGGTCTCAGCGACTGAGGCTAGACAAAGATGAATGGGTGATTTGGGAGCCACACCTTGGCACCTCCTAAGTGATAGATTTCAGAAACTGGAGCTGTCTCTAAGGTGATTTGATTGGCTGGGGCTCACAGAAGGCCAGACTCTAGTAAGAGAAGGATCTTCTCTATACTGGTCTATATAAAAAAATTAAGAGAGAACTCTTCTGTTTTTTCTTCTTTTTTGGGATAACAGACCAAAGTATAGTGCAGGCGAAAGCTGCACACAATACAATCTACTTTGGGGCAAAAGCACATGGGTGTTACATGTGCTTACCCATAGTTGCTTCCAAGCAGAGTTCAGAGACTCAAGATGGAATCATGGACTTTCTAAGCTCAAGAGATGGTAGCAGTTGGGGCAATGATAGAGATTAAAGAGTTTCTGCAGAAGCATATGGCCGAGGCAAGTATGTGTTTGACCATGTGATTGGACAAGGTCTGTAGATCTTGATTTCCTAGATAACATGTACATATTGTCCTTTTCTGTCTGCATGAGTTCATAAGGTCATTTATTATTTGCTAAATTGGCAGTATACTATTAAATTATATCTAAAAGGTCAACTCTCCTTAAGTTGAGAAGGACCTTAGAAAATCAACCATTTATTTCAGTTGCAAACTGACGATAGCAGACAATCTCCAAGCACTTTGTAATTGAAAAATACTGATGAGCTAACCTGCAACATCCAAATTTGGCCTTTATCTATTGATTTTCATTAAAAAAGGAACTAATCAGATTTTAGCACTGGAAGTAAGGGGAAGAGAAAAGGAAGAGGAAGAAAAGATGAAGAGAAAGTTTTGGTATGATGATGTAAAATGGTGAATCATTTTTTTGGTTGTTTCTGATCCCTTTTCAGGGATTTTCTTGGCAAAGACACCAGAGTGGTTTTCCATTTCCTTCTCCAGCTCATTTTACAGCTGAGGAAACTGAGGCTAACCGGGTTAAGTGACTTACCCAGGGTCATTCAGCTAGTCTCAATTTGAACTCAGGAAGAGGAGTCTTTCTGACTCCTGGCCCAGCACTATATCCACTGTGCCATTTCAATTCCCATGATGATGTATAACAAACACAATAGGGCAGATATTTATAAATCCAATGGATGCCAATTAAAAATGTAGAATCTGAAAAATGCTAGATCTTTTTTTATGATGTTTTCTTTTTTCAATTGATTCATTTTATTTATTTTCAGTGTTCTATAATTATTACCATATAACTTAGATTATTATTTTTCCCTCCCTATCCCCTACCTTCCCCCTCCCTCCCTGAGACAGCATACAATTTTGTATAGGTTCTACACATTAAATGCATTTTCACTGTAGTCATGCTGTGTTGAAGAATTATAATGAGTGGAAAAAATCATATAATAAACCAAAACACAATACACACACACACACACACACACACATGATTTGCTACATTCTGCAATTGAATTGCATAGTTCTTTCTCTGGATATGGAAGACATTTTGCCTTAGAAGACCACTGGGAATTTTTTATGTCTTTACATTGCTGTGAAGTTCCAAGTCTACCAGAAAAAATTCTCACACACTGTGGTTGTTGCTGTGCACAAACTTCTCCTGCTTCTGCTCCTTTCCCTCAGCATCAGATCATATAAATCTTTCCAGGCCTCTCTGAAGTCTTCCTGGTCATCATTTCTTATAGGACAATAGCATTCCATTACATTCATATACCATAATTTATTCAGCCATTTCCCAATTGATGGGCATTCCCTTGATTTCCAGTTTTTGGCCACCACAAAGAGGGCTGCTATAAATATTTTTGTACATGTGGGACCCTTTCCCAAAAAATGCTAGATCTTAAAGAGGTTTTTGAATATGCTTCTGACAATGTAGGCTAGGACTGGTTACTATAAGAAGAATTGAAAAGAGAGCTTTCCTTTTTTTTGTCTTCTTCCTGGTTGGGATTGTATAGAGTGTATAGTAAATCCTGACTCAGATTCTTAACTCATTGTATTACACGGTCAACTCTGAAGACTTGAATGGTGATGTATGTGGGGATGTACATATATGGGGGGAGTGACATAGTGAGGAAAAGTTTGGAAGGTTGGGGTAGTCTGGAAAGTGAAGAGTCTTTTAATGAGTAAGTAGAGTTTTAGTTCCACAGCCAGTTAATGTGCTATGACCAGATCACTTGGAACAGGTAAAGAACCTTTGGTTTGGAGTCAGCAGACCTGAGACTTGGGTTCAAATTCCAGTTCGCTACTAACTATCCTTGCCACCTTAGGCAAATCGCTTGCAACACTGGTTTGAGTTTCCTTATCTGTAAAATGAGAGAGTTGAACTAGTTAGCCTCTAAGGCTCTAAATATGTGAAAATATGAATCTTTTTGATTAGATTCTGTAATTTACCTGCCAGGAATTCCCATGAACCTGCTTCTCCATGTATTGACATCAGCCCACTTCCCTGATAGCCTTTGAAATAAAGTACTATCCACATCTAGCTTGTAGAGAGATTTCTATGGTCTTGAGTTGGATACATAGTTGTAGACTTTGACTAGGGAGTAAAATGTGCAAAATCCAACCTGGTCTGATCCAGATCAATTGGATAATACTTGAATTCAACCGAGTGATCCTTATATTGGTCTAATGACCTCTGCCAACAAGTATGGGAGTAACCATAATATCATTCCTTGCTTTATGTAGAAAGAACCTCTGGATGAATCTGGATGGATGATTAAAAATGTCCTCTCGATGCCCATAGTCAACAAAAAGGAAGAAATCGTTGGAGTGGCTACATTTTACAATCGAAAAGATGGAAAGCCCTTTGATGAAATGGATGAAACTCTTATGGAGGTACATCTCTCCACTATTCCTGTCCCCTCTTCTCCTTTTCCATACCTTTTCTGTAAATGGCCAGGAAGAGAGTAGTTGGCCACAAAATAGACTCAGGAAGGCAGACCATAGTGAACCTGCAGAATGACCCTGCATCTACCTGAGGGGAAGGAAGAGGGCTGGAACATATTGTACTGAAATGAAGAGAACAATGATGATTTTGGCACAGGTAGGAGACTGTTTGATCTATGGGCTGTAGAGAGACATCCGCATTAGGAAGACCTAATGTCCTGAACATGACAGGCTGGCCTGAGACGGGACCCATTCTGCACTGGGAGAACATCTTAATAATGTGCCTCCTGAAATTTGCTGATCAGAAAGAGCTTCCTAAGAGTGTATTAAAGGAAAGGCTCTCAGAAGTGAAGGTGAGAAAGGTGCCAGAGAAGGAAGAGGGGAAAGGATTGTGGTGTCTTTATCAGGAGTAACCTGTGTTGCTGATTTCAGGGGAGGTCCCTGTCCCCCAAATATATCCTCCATCCCTGTAAATCCTCACCCCCTTACACTGCCTGTTTCACTACTACCACTACCACCACCAATTTTCCCAATCAATGATTCAATGGGGCTAAGAAGTAACCCCTTATGAAACTAATTCAATTAATCCATACATATACATGGGGTACTAGGAGTTAGTATTAGTCTGTATGGTGGACAAAGAGGTGCTTTGGGACTCCGAGGAGGTCAGGGCTGAGGCTCCTGATGGAGGAAAGGATAAGGGACATCACAAAGCTTTGGGCAGCCAGGGGTAGCTTGCCATCTCTGTGTGCTGGGTTAAATAAGAAAGATTAAGAACTCATTACATAAGTCACAATTCTGATGTACTCCCCCTCTAAGTCCTTCTCAATCTCCCTTCACACTTCACCCCACCCACCTTCAAAAAAGAGTGACAGATGAGAGTCAAGGCAATTTCTTTGATACCAGAATAGGCATTAGAGAAATTATTTCCCCTCCTCTCTGAAGTTTGTCCCCCCTTAAGAAACTCCCTGTTCCCATGAGAAACTTAACAATCATAAACTCTCAGTGTTTGAAAAGAAGTTAAAGGTCATCTAGTAGCAGAACAGGTATCTCCTCTACAACATCTCAGACAAGTGATCATCAAATTCCACTTGGAATTTGACCTAGTAATGGGGAACTCACTACTTTTGAAGGTAACAAACTCTAGTTTGGAATAGTTCTAATGGTTGGAAAAAATTTTCCTTAAATTGAAAAGCTCCTGAATAAACAAAGTTGATGATATAGTATGACAAATTGATAAGAGGGAAAAATCTTTGTATTAAGTTTCCTAGATAACATAAGACCTAAAGCCACGTCCTCAGTAGAGCTGAGGTCAAAGAGCACAATTTTCAGAATTCCAATTTATTATCAACCACATGAAACACTGCTCCAAATTATTAAAATTAAAAAGAAATGCTTATCAAAACAACCCTGAAGTTTTGCCTTCAGGAAATTGCAAAGATGATGCAAGGTTTACAAAAGTTAATGTTGGAAAGGTTTTAGAAACACAGGCACACCAACGTGTTGTTGATAGAGCTGGGAATTAGCATAACCATTCTACAAAACAATTTGAATTATCAAATAATGTTACTGAAATGCCCATACAATCTGACCCAGAGATCCCACGGCTAGACATATATTCCTAAAGACATTATTGACTGAAAGAAAGCCTCTATATACATGAAAATATTGATAGGAGCACTTTCTGTGGTAACAAAGAACTAGAAACAATGTTTACTGATTGGGGAATGGCAAAACAAATTATGATATATAAATGTAATGTAATATTACTCAATTAAGAAATGATGAACATGTTTAATTGTTGTGAACCCTTCATTTTTGAGAGGGACATGGGTAACATCTTGACTTGTGAGTGAATTAGATTTAAGTGAGACAGAATTGCATTTAAGTGAGTCAGGGCTGTGCAAAGTGCTCAGTCTCACTTTCTTCCTGAGTCGTCAAAGTCCAGTGGCAGAACAAAAATAAAGAAAGTCATCTTTACTGGTGACGGCCCAGGATGCAGAATGAAGAAATGATGAACATGATGAATACAGACATAGCATCACAATATAATAATTAGCTTATTTAACACAATGAGGCAGTAAAATGGCCCCTAAGCTCCACTCGGCTCTACTCTTCAGCTTAGGGAGTTTATTTTAGATTAGAAATTCTGAGTTTTCCCACAATCATTCCGCACTCTCCATTAGGACAATTGCTAATACCTAGGCAGAGATTGGACTCTCCACCTAGACATATATTTATACTTAACTCTAGTTAACTCCAAGCCTTACTACTGTTGAAACATTTGGGTAACAAAATAGAAGATTATATTATATTTTCTCTGCATCAACAGGCCTTGGGAAAGTTAGAGAAAACGTTTACTCTTACTTGGAGTTTTCCTTGGCTTTTGCTCTCCACCCTGAGAAGTCTGTGAAGTCAATAACTTCTCTTGATTCATCAAGTTGGCCACTGCTTAACCCTCCCTTTGCTTCAATCTTGTTCCAACCTCTTCAATCTAGGTACTCCCTAGGTTTTTTTCTCCCTAGTTCTGGAAAAACGTCTCCCTTTTATGCTAATTGATTAGGATATGACCCAGTATCTCATACAATAACTTTGATCCAAGGAGGGTCTATAGATATAGGCCCTGTTCATACTCAGTTCAGAATGATCCAATCAAAATATGTTTGCACACCTAATGGAGGCACCAGAGTCAAGAGAGGTGACTTTGAGTAACCATTTCACAGAAAAGCATAAAAGAACTAAAATAAATTGATGCAAAATGAAGTAAGTAAGCAGAGTCAGGAAGATCATAAACAAACACACACACACATATATATATGAATAAGTAAATACATGCACACACGTAGGTGAACATGTGTGTGCATGTATACATATATGTGCACATGTGTGTGCCTATATACATGCTTTGTATGCATATGCACACACACACACAACACCTGCAACAATGTCATTGAAAAAACAGCCACAAAGCAATCAGAACTTAATGTTGCTAAATTAATAAAGAGCAAATATTGGTCCAAAAGAAGAGTTATGAAAAATACTTCCTCTTACTCCATAGCAAAGATTCCTTGGGTGTGGAATATTGAATTTCATGTAAGATTTTTTTCAATGTAATCATTGGTTTTGATGGATTCTTTTCTCTTTCTTAAATTTTGTTGTTGTTTCTGTAAAAGATAACTTTCTGAGAGTGGGAAGGAGAGGGGAAGGGAAAAATCTAGGTAATATAAAAATGAAAAAAATAAAAATCTATTTTTTAAAGGAAATTTTTCCTTTCATAAAATCACCATTTAGCCCCCTGTAATCTAAACCAACACCCTTCCTCCCCCTAATTTGGTCCTAGTTCTGGTCCTGTCTTTCTGGTGCCAAGCCAAACAATTCTTTTCACATGCCAGGCCTTCAAATGCTTCAGTGACACAAAGATTCTAGTCTTTTCACCATCTTGGTCACTCTTCTTAGGAGAGCCTATCACCATCCTTCCTAAAATGAGGTACTTGGTGCTGGATAGTACACTCCATATGTGGACTGAGCAGGGCATAGGAAGTCTTCCATATTTGGCACCCTGTGCTTTTATTATTGCAGCCTATATTCACATTAGCTCTTTTGACTCCCAAAGGACACTGTGGAGTCACAATGAGATTCCGTAAAATCAGGCACAAGTCAGAAAGTGTGCACCTTTATGGAATCTGTATTGCTGGCCCTGGGGCCCTGTATCCCCTCCAGGGTTACAACCCCATCCACAAGACATGGGGCTAACCATATGACTCCTTTGCCTAGGAACTCAGCCTTCTCAGGGTGACTCTGGTTCTATAAGGTTGATTTTATAGGGCATAAACATACCTTTACAGGATCATAGATTTACTACTGGAAAGAACCTCAGAGGTCATCAAATTCAATTTCTTCCTTCTTTTAACCAAGCACTTTAACCAAGTCTGATAGTACATGCAATATTATGTATCCATCATTCCCTTCCTCTGCAAAGAAGGATGGGAAATATATTTTCTCCTCTCTTCTTTAGGATTATTATGATTTCCTAAAATTCATTTTCTTCCTTCCTTCTTTCCTCCCTCCCTTTCCTCCTTCCCTCCCTCCCTCCTTTCTTTCTTTTTCTTTCTTTCTTTCTTTCTTTCTTTATTTCTTTCTTTCTTTCTTTCTTTCTTTCTTCCTTCCTTCCTTCCTTCCTTCCTTCCTTCCTTCCTTCCCACCTTTTCATTTACATTGATGTAATCATGTACTTTTTTTTTCTTTTTTAATAGAGTGTGGTTCAGAGATTGGATGTGGTTAATATCATGGGCAAATCAGCTATTCATTCTTTAAGTAAGCCCCATTTTTTGGATTATAGTGCTACCGTTTTCCCATCATCTCCTTAACAATCCCCCAGGGGATTTCCTTTTAGTTTCCACTTCCTCTCTTATTCTCTCATATCTGTGGAGGAGTAAGACTGCCCAAAGTTAATTCCCTATGAGAAGAGCTTCTGGCTATTTTCAAGAGTCCTTCCACCATTAAAATCTGCTTTTCAGCAACATCTAAGATTAATGAGATTCATATGATTCATATTTCTCTGCCATTGAGAAAATCACAAAAAAATTAATAAATCAAAACTCTTTAAGAGTTATTTTCACTGGATTTAGAACCTCAGCTAGGGATAAGATGATGTTATGGATTTTGATATGGGGGTCAGACTTCTTGTCTCTTCTGTACCTATGTTTCACTATCTTTATCAAAAACCTTCTCCTCCACTTCACTAATAAAGACATACACTGTTACAAAAAATTTATGACTGATCATAGTTTTCTTGTGGTTTGGGGTGCTGGGAACCCCAAAATGTTAGGGTACACAGGGGTCTGCCTGGAAAGAATTCAAGACTCCTAGTAAATCTTCGAGTTTGATTAGGACCAGACTGATACTTATATACAAAAAAAAAAAGAACAAAAGATCAGTGAAAAGATCTTGATGGGAATAAGGTAAATTGCTAGAGGCAATAGTGACAGAGTCTAAATGACTTCAGGGGTGGTAAGGGGGGGGCCAGGTGTATCCAATTAAAGCAGTTAAATGGTCTGAGAGTCATAGTGAAAGAACTGCTAAAAGGACTATTGAGTATCTAGGTGGGCTGGGCTGGGGCTATATGCCTTAGGCAAGACTCCAGGGAATGAGTTGGGTAGGAAAATCAAGGGATTGGGTTGCTGAAATGTATGGGAAAATTCAGGGTCCAGATCCCATCACCCTATCATATAAATGGGACCCCAAATCTTTTGATGTATGGGATAAAGGTCTTGGCTTCTGCTGGCAAGGAATAGAGCTGTCCTGGCCTTGCTGGGTCCCACTCAAGTGGTCAGACTTCAGAACTTGGCTGATGCCAGGTCCACTGGGTTAAAGACCTTGGACTCAGTGGGAGGTTGGTATGCAGTCTGAGCAGTCATCTGGAAGTTGATGGCCCGGAGGAGACAAATCTGGCCAGGAGGTTAAGCAAACAAGGCCCAACAGGCATAAAAGGAATATGATCAGGAGGGGAAAGTGTGAGGGTAGTAGAGAAAGAAGCCAAGATC
This sequence comes from Potorous gilbertii, assembly GCA_028658325.1. Classification (NCBI taxonomy): domain Eukaryota; kingdom Metazoa; phylum Chordata; class Mammalia; order Diprotodontia; family Potoroidae; genus Potorous; species Potorous gilbertii. The sequence goes on from CM053769.1 coordinate 388,356,173, forward strand.
TCCAAGAAGATGATTTGCGGGCACTGAGGTTATCTTGAATTTCTTGCATCCAACTAGCCTTTTCCAAAATATGCTCTGTACGAATCTCTACCTGCCCAGAGCTGTTGATACAAGAGGTATTTGCTAGGGCAAATACACCCCCTCTAGAGGCAAGCAGGTAGTCTATTCTGTTATCTAGGACCACTTTTGCTAAGGAATCCAAAGATTGCTGGATTTCCTGGACATTATAAGCTGTCTCATTTGCCAGTTGATGAATGGTATCTATAAGGCTAGAGAGAATGAGTTCATGTTGTAGGTGACTATACCAGGGCATGAGATGTTATACTCTCAGAGAACATTTCCCCAGAATCCATGCTTTGTCCTGTTCAAGGTAGAGGGCCTGGGCTTTGGGGCATTGAAAATAGAAAATGAGGGGTGTTAAAAGTCCTAGGGTGCACACCCCAAAGTTCTTGTAAGATGTTAAGCATTGGGTGTCCAGGATAGTTCTGGGGTCTTGCCATGTGGTGGCGTTTTGTTTCACCTCTTACCCAGAAGTTTGGCATTTGATTTATTGATCCCATAATGGAAAGGAGATGGAAAGTTGGAGTCTCCCACCTTCCTTCCTCTGTGCCAACTGACTTCTACCCAGAAACTCACAGCTCCTGGCATGAAAATCTTTCCCCTTACCAGCTAGATCCTCCAGCCTTGCAGCCAAATCCAGCTCCCCAGTGGCAGGTCATTTGACTTGCCTAGATGTCAGTTTAGCCCTTTGTAAAATAAGGGAATGAACTTGCTGACATTTAAGAGCCTTTTGTTTTGTTTTACAAAAATATTTCTGTTTACATTACCTTCTGTTGAAAAAAAATTCTGTGAGACAGAAATAGGAATAGAAAACAAACGGTAAGGGTGGGAAGCCAAGCTGGAATAGGAGAAGACCTCATAAAAAGGACAGTTTAAATAACTTAGAGGTAGTTTCAGGTCAGAAGTTCTGACCTTCTGAGATAGCTGGGACTAGACCAGAGGTCTACTCATTTCTATTTGTTCTGAGCTCTTACACCATTAGGACTTTTCTTATACAACATGTGTGTGAGGGGTCATGTTGACTCCATACTACATCCACAGGTAGATAGTGATTATTTGGGGACATTAGACTCTAGCCCAACTTTAAGAAATCTCATAGGGGACAAATTAGAGAAGCAAAGAATAGTATATTTATCAGATTTATGGAGAAGGGAAGATTTTTTTGACTAAAGAAGAGATAGAAAGCATTATGAAATGCAAGATGGATCATTTTGATTACATTAAACTGAAAAGTTTTTGCACAACCAAACCCAATGCAAACAAAATTCGGAGGGATGTAGTATATTGGGAAAGAGTTTTTGCAGCTAGTGTCTGTGATAAAGGCCTCATTTCAAAAATATATAGAGAACTGAGTCAAATGTACAAGAATACAAATCATTCCCCAATTGATAAATAGTCAAAGAATATGAACAGGCACTTTTCAGAGGAAGAAATTAAAGATATCTACAGTCATATGAAAAAATGCTCTAAATCATTTTTAATTAGAGAGATGCAAATCAAAACAACTCTGAGATACCACATCACACCTATCAGATTGGCAAATGATAAATGTTGGAGAGGATGTGGGAGAGTTGGAACACTAATTCGTTGTTGGTGGAGCTGTGAGCTGATCCAGCCATTCTGGAGAGCAATTTGGAACTATGCTCAAAGGGCTACAAAAATATGCATACCCTGTGACCCAGCAATATCACTTCTAGGACTGTATCCCCAAGAGATCATAAAAATGGGAAAGGGTCCCACATGTACAAAAATATTTATAGTAGCTCTCTTTGTAGTGGCCAAAAACCGAAAATCAAGGGGGTGCCCATCAATTGGGGAATGGCTAAATAAATTACAGTATATGAATGTAATGGAATGCTATTGTACTATAAGAAATGACGAACAAGAAGACTTCAGAGAGGCCTAGAAAGACTTATATGATCTGATGCTGAGTGAAAGGAGCAGAACCAGGAGAACTTTGCGCACAGCAACAACCACAGCGTATGAGAGAGTTTTTTTCTGGTAGACTTGGAACTTCATAGCAATGCAAGGACTTAAAAAAAGAAAATTCCCGATGGTCTTCTAAGGCAAAAATGCCCTCCACATCCAGAGAAAGAACTATGGAAGTCAATCACAGAATGTAGCAGATCATTTTTTGTGTGTGTATTATGTTTTGGTTTGTTTTATGATTTCTCCCATTCATTTTAGTTCTTCTACACAACATGACTATAGTGAAAATGTTTTCAATAGGAATGTATGTGTAGATCCTGTATAGAATTGTATGCTATCTCAGGGAGGGAGTGGGGAGGTGTGGGGCAAGTAGGAGGAAAAAAAATCAAAGTTATATGGGAGTGATTGTAGAACACTAAAAATAAATAAATTTTTTTAAATTAAAAAATAAATTTCATAGGGACTAATAGGGAAATGTTTTACGTGATTGTACAAGTATAACTTATATCTGATTGATTCCATCTCAGGAAAGGGGAAGGAGAGGAAGGAATTTGGAACTCAAAACTTTTTTTAAAGTGTTAAAAATTGTTTTAACATGTAATTGGGGAAAAAATATATATTTTAAAAAGATACTTCATAGAATTAGTAGGGAAGCTGAAGGTAAAAATGTTAAAATTGTTAAAAATAAAAAAAATACTTATCCCCACTCCCAGTAAGTACTATGTTCTTAATTTTTTTTCAATGTAACTTTTTAAATTTAACTTTTTATAGCTATTTTTTTAATTCAGGAGAAGATAAGAAGAAATATTTCTTATCCTGTCCTTTCTTTCTCTTTCTTTTCAGTCTCTAACCCAGTTCCTTGGCTGGTCTGTCCTAAACCCTGATACCTACGAGTCAATGAACAAGCTGGAAAACAGGAAGGATGTATTCCAGGATATGGTCAAATATCATGTGAAGTGTGACAATGAAGAGATACAGGAAATACTGGTCAGTGCCCCCTTTTTTGGTGTTTTACCCAGTCTTGCCACATACCTTTCTGTCCTGGGCCATTTTTTTCCCCTAGGCATCCAAAATTTGCATAAGACTTGAGCTTGATATCCTTACAGCCACATGGAACTCAGGGAACGCTGATCTTCCTCAGGTACCAATTTTTCATGAAGTATCTGCTTTCAGTGCAGTTTTCTTTGAAATAACCTCTCCCTAAGTTGTGATATCATCTGAATTCTTGATACTTTGTATCTCTCTTGTGCATTTACAATCATGGAATCTTAGAGCCAGAAAGGGGCATCTAGTCCAACCTTGTCCTTTTACAGGTGAAGAAACTAAGGACAAGAAAAGTCAAATAACTTGCCCAAGGTCACATAAGTAGTAAGTAGTGGAGGCTGGATTCAAACCCTCTGAACTCTAAATTCAGACGTTTCCTACTGCTCTTATTCTGGCCTCTTTTGTGCTAGGCTATCTCTGTCTTACCTTCCCCACTTGACTTGGAGTTTTGTGTGGGTAGGGATCCTGCCATGGTTCTCCTTCAGAACTGATTGCAAAAAAGGAAATCTTTATTAAGCACTGATTATGTGTAGAACACTAGACTAGCCCCTAAAAGATGGGACCTTTAGAGCTTTATAAATATTATTTCATAACAACCCTGGGAGAGAGGTGGTATTAGGAAAGTGAGGCAGATAAAAGTTAAATGACTTGAACAGGGTCACACATCTAGGAAGTATCTGAGGACGTATTTGAACTCAGGTTTTCCTGATTCCAGACCCGGTGTTCTATTCATTGTGCTATCTTGCTGCCTTTCCAAGGTGAGAGACTTTCAAAAGTCTCTTTAAGAGTAGGGGCTATTTTTGCCTTTTTAGTATCCTCAGTGCTTGGCACAATGCCTAGTATATAGTGTTTAATAAGAACTCATTGCCCATCTGACTGGTATAAACAGTGAAAATCTACTCAATGAATTTTGACCAAATTGGCTGTCTGATTATCTGAACTGAGAAGCAATATCAGTTTTAGAAAAGACGTCAATATTTAGCTCTTAAATTTATAATCTTAGATGAATAGAGAACTTTAAGTGGAGAGATTTAGAGATGGAAGGGACATTAGGATTACTTAATCTGATTCCTCATTTTTCAGATGGGAAAACTGGGGCTAAGTAAAAGTTGTCCACAAATTGACTGGCATTTATTACCACCTCTTGTGTGCCTATGTGCCAGGCACTGTGCCAAGGGCTGGGGATACAAAGACAAACAAAAGCAGTCCCTGTCCTAAAGGAACTCAAACTCAAATGGGATAGAGAGAAGGTAAACAACTAAGCATCAACAAGATATAGACAGGATAAACTGGGGATAATCTCAGAGCGAAGGTACTAACATTAAATTGAACTAGGAAAAGTTTCTAAGGTTGGAACTTGTCTAAGGTCACATAGGTAGTAAAGTGAGAGAGCTGGAACCCAATTCTAGACCCTCTTGGTCCAAAGCTAGCATCCTTTCCATTCCATGGATGATTTCTTTGATTCTCCTAAGACTTTGTGGATTATAGGGTGGCAGCATCATTTAGTGGTCAGAACACTAGCCTGGGCATCAGAAGTCCTGGCTCTGCCATCGTGAGTTGGGTTCATCATTTCCCATCCTTGAGTCTCAGTTTCACTTCCTGTAAAATAGGGATAACAATGATTGTAAAATAGAATTGTGAGGAACAGTGCTTTGTAAACCCAAAAGTACTCGAAGTATGAGCTCATGTTATGAAAGAACATTGAGGAAGGGAGATGAGAAGAGAGAAGTGGTAGCATTGTGGTGTGTCCATGCTGATGCCTTCATTCCTTTTCACCTTTGTCTCTCTCTCCATCCCAAACTTTAATTCTTTCCAGAAAACTAGAGAAGTATATGGGAAGGAGCCCTGTGACTGTGAAGAAGAGGAGTTAGCTGAAATTCTAGTGAGTGGAATTAATATAATGTTTTCTGTGATCTAATATTGGTAACTTTGTAGGGGATGGGGCAAAGTCTGGTTAATGCCTGTTTCTGTCCCGGTAATGTGAGGACTTGAGGTAGTATCCAGGGAAATAGGATTTTCAAGAGATTCTGGAAGACCTGAAGAGGTTATGGGATCCAAAGTCATAAACTTAATGGTGGAATTTCTGGCTTGGGGACAGGTAACAGGTGAGATATTTGGGAGGAGGAAAATTTTTCCCAGTGGCTGTCATATTAGTCAGTGAATATTGATGTGCATGTGTCCCCCTCACTCACAAGGCCAAACTGAGTTACCTGCCCAGTCTGATATATGACTTTCCCAGAGTCCCACAGCAAGTCTATTGTGAAGCTAGAATTTGAATCCAGGTCTCCTTGTCATCCTCTTTGTCCTCTATACCACCACACTGTGGTCCTTCACTGCTGCTTTTTTCCCCTCCTTCCCCTGGAGTTCTATTGTACTCAAGTGGATAATGAGATTATTAATTATTGAGACTGGGAATTGCTTTTTGTGGTTGGTTGAAAAACCTCCCAGCTATTCTCCTTAAGTTACAGTGTGCTTTGGGCCTTCCCTCACTGGGTCCTGACCCAGGAGTCTGCAGAGCCCTTGGTTCCCCTTTATATGAAAGCTAAGGAGAGAAGAGAGTTGGATTCAGAGATCTGCTGGAATTGTCCTTACTCTGGCATGGGGAATAATGAGCTCCAAAGAGAAGATAAGGGAGGAGGAGAGCTCTGGGCCAGGGGCAGACTTCTCCCTGACTCTTGTACTAACTCACCAAGAATAATATTTCTTTCTTTCCTTTTTCCTTCCTTTCTTTCTTCCTTCCTTCCTTCCTTCTTTCTTTCTTTTTCTTTCTTTCTTTCTTTCTTTCTTTCTTTCTTTCTTTCTTTCTTTCTTTCTTTCTTTCTTTCCTTCTTTCTTCAGCAAAATGAACTCCCAGATACAGAGAAATATGAAATTAATAAATTCCACTTCAGTGACCTGCCCCTGACAGAGCTGGAACTGGTGAAATGTGGGATCCAGATGTATTATGAACTGAAAGTGGTGGATAAGTTTCACATACCCCAGGAGGTGAGGCTCACACCCCAGACCTCTGACTTCCTTTTCTTTTTCAAAATGTTCTACCTGGAATCCAGAGAGTGATCTCAAATTCTCTTCGTGTTGCTCTGATCATTTTTATAACGCTCACTGAGGCTCTGTGAAAACCTCAGGAATGAGAGCTGTGGAGGCATGCCTCGTTCATCATAAATATAGTGGAAGCTCACTTTTCTGCAGGTGGGCAAACTGAGACTGAGAGAGATTAAGTGAACTGCCCAAAGTCACACATCTAGGAATTATCGGAAGCAGAATTTGAGCTTAGGTCTTCTTTACTCTATGGGTGGCACTCTAACAATTTCATCGCCTATCTGCCTCTGTGTTCAAAAGGATGAGCTGAAATCCCTACCAGGATGCTGCTGGAGGATAGTTCTTTTCAAAAATCCAAAAGGGAAAGGACGTGTCCATGTTCACACAATCAATTCATGCCAGAACTAGGCTGGAAGCCAGGGCTTTGACTTTCTAGGTCAAGACTCCTTTACCTGCCCCGATGAAGGGTTACTCCTTCAGCAGGAAGTTGTTTCCTACTGATGGTGTTAATTTTTCTGAGTCAGATTTCCCTCCATCGTATTATTGTTGTTTAAATTATTTTTATTAAAATTCAACTCACCTCAACAAACATTTATTAAGTCTGTGATATGTGCACAGCAAGAGATAGGATAGAGTAATAGATATAGTTGACTTGGGGAGTGAGGAAGACCTGAGTTCAAAGGCTGTTTTAGATATTTACTAACTGGATGACCCTGGACAAGTCACTTAACCTCTTTGGTTCTCAGTTTTGTTATCTATAAAATGTGGGGGTTGATTTCAGTAGCCTCTGGAAGGAAGATTCATTCCTACTCTAAATCTATGATCTTATAATGAAAAGGGCATCTACACAGGGAATTTCCTACAATGGTAAAATCACAGCTCTAAAATTTTTTTCAACTGTTTAAGGTACTATTTGGGGGGGAGTTGGAGCATAAGAAAAAATGAAACAGTCTATGACTTTTTGGAGATGGTGTGATATAAATGCCTCATGTTTATATCATGTCACCCATATGAATTCCCCTCTTTTGACTCCATGATCTTTCCACGTATCCATGCCTAGGCCCTAGTACGGTTCATGTACTCTCTCAGCAAAGGGTACCGAAAAATCACCTACCACAACTGGCGCCATGGATTCAACGTGGGACAAACCATGTTCTCATTGCTTGTGGTAGGTTTGATACTGTGATTGCCTAGTTCTTGGGAGGAGAAGGGGCAGGGGGGAGAAGAGAAAGTAGGAATGTGTTATCATTGCTCTAAAGCCATCTGTCTAAGGAAGGTGTCTCAAGTAGCTGAGGAAGAGGGAGAAGCTCCCTACTAGTCCGTGGAGATAGAATGAATAAGGTACACAAGATGAGAGGAAGTGGCAGTCAAATTCTCCATTAGTGAAGGTCTTTGAGTAGAGGTTGGATGGCACTTTGGTGGGGATGGTTTAGGGGGAGTTTTGGTTCAGACACAGGGTAGGACTAGAGGCTGAGGTCTTTCTGGCTCTGAGATGCCACATGAATGCTGGGACCTGAAGAGGAGACAAGACGTTCAAATTGGAAATCAAGAGTATGGCAGAAGAGCCAATTTTTAAATGCTGCTGCTTTTATTTTTTTAATTAAGTTAAAATTTTACTATTTTTATTTTTAACTTCACTTCATCCTTGAACATTTCTCCCCTGCTCTATCCAGTAAGGTATTCCTTGTAGCAAGGTCTAAAAAAAAGAAAAAAAGATCATTCAACAATACCCATCAACACCATAATCCTATCTGACAATATGTACAATATTCCACTCTATAGTCTCCCTTTTCTACAGAGAACAGAGATTCTGTATCTATATTTGAGGGTTGGAGAAATAGTTTCCAATGGGCTGAAACGCAGAGACCTGGATCATAGTCATTGACAAGAGAACTGGAATTAAGTGAAGAAAATGAAGCATCCTATTCCCTGTGCTTTATACCTAGGACTGTGGATCTCTTCATGACTTATAAGCCTTTAACCCATTTTTACCTGCTATTGATATATTCACCATACTCCACTCACATGTCACTTTATAATGCTTGTAGTAGATTCCTTTTAAAAATATGAAACAAAATAGTGTGCTGCTTTGGGGGAGAAAAGGAGGAGAAGGAAAATCCTATGCATTTTCCCTGTAGGTTCCCTGGGTTTAGGGAAATCCTACAAAGTTAGGGGAAATAATGGCTGCAAACAGTTAGTAGCTGACCCAAAAGCAATGCATCATGGGACGTAGAGCTGGAAGAGATGAAGGTGACCCTTTACCCAACTTCTTCATTTTATAGAGGTTGAAACAGAAGTCTGGGAAGTAACCAGCCCACACAATAATAGCAACACCAGAGTCAGAGGCAGGTCACCTGATCCCAAGCCTAGTATACATTACATTATTGCCTTTATGAGTGTTTTGTCCAGACCTTCCCTAGTCTGAACCTTATGTTTATGAACTGCTCCTTTGGAGAAAGGAATGCAGAACTGAAGAATAAATCTATCTTTAGCCTTATTTGCATGACCAAGTATTTATGCACCCATGGGACACATTCCTTAGAGTTATACTTAAACCAGGAAGGCTTAGGAAGAGTACATGACTTTCTAGAGGATAGAGTATTAAATGAACAAATTATAGGAGCAAATGGTACAAGGTAACTCCAAATGATATAAGGTAACATGATTGGAATTCTCTGTTCCTCTTTTTAACCAAGATAATAAAAATCAAGCCATTTGTACCTTTTCACCTTCTCAAAGTCCTCCCATCTCATCCTGAGACATCTCATGGAGGAATAACAATGAGGGAGCTATGATGGGGCTTGTGAAGTGAGGAGTGGGTACTCCCAGGGCAGCGGGTGGACAAAGGAATGGTCACAGGCTCCTGTCACTGCCTTCTTCCCACATGCCAGCTTCTGACATGGGTGCTGTGCCAACGTACGCGGGAGCCAGTGTAATTGTACTGGTTCACCAGACCTGACTGTTAAATTTTCAATGTGAGCATTTTTATCTTGGAAATTGGCAAAAGTTATAAATCAAGCTTTTTGTTTTTTGACCTTTGCTAATTTCCCAGAGGTAAGAAAGTAATGGAGAAAATGTTAATGCAACAAATTTAACTTAAAAGTTTATGGTGTCTACATTTTTTCCCTTGGAGACCTAGTTGTTAACCATTTACCAGCATGCCCTTGACTACATAGCATGGAATCCTAGCATCTCAGAGCTGGAAGAGAGCCCAGAGAGTGTCTAGTCCAATTCATACCCTCAAAGGACTCTCTTCTACAGTGGCTCCAATCGGTGTTCATCTAATCTCTACGTAAAGGTCTCCAGGGACAAGATGCTTTCAAAGCAGCTCAATCAACTGGTGGAAAGTTCTGTTTATTATACAGTTCTTTTGAGTGAGCTGAAGTCCTCTTCCCTCTAATTTAGCCCCAGTTTTCTCTGTTCTGTCCTCTGAGACCAAGCAGAATAGTTGTCTTCCTTCAGTCTTTCAGGCATTCAAAGACATCAATCATGTCTCTTTTCTCAGCCCATACCAGAAGTTATTTCCTTTTGCTCAGCATCCTCAGGTTCTTCCACCAATCTTCATGTGACATGATTTCTAGTCCCCCTCACTTATCCTGCCTGCCCTCCTCTGGGTGTGCTCCTGATTTGTCAGTGTCCTTCCTAAAGTGAGGGTCCTAAAATTGAACTCGATGCTTCAAATGGGGCCTGACCGGAACAGAAATCAGTGGGACCGCTGATTGAATTGAGGACATAGCTTCGGAAATAGTGTCCTCCAATGACCCCTGTTAGAATGACCCAGAAGTTATTTGCAAATACCTTTGAATTTCTTACAAGAAAGGCCAGTCAGAAATCCTACAGGGCATCATAATTATTCAAATGGGAGTTGCCTCCCCTGTTCTCAGGTGAGTTTTTTCTCCTACCTTGATATGTGACATCATGATGTTATCCTGATTGCTCAACATACCCTGACTGCCTTGAGAAACTCACTAAAGCTTAGAATTGGAAGGATCATCTCATCCGATCTGCTTCTTTGAGGTCTACAGAAGAGAAAGAACTTACCAAAAATCTCATCCTATGTTAGTGGCAGACCCAAGTTTCCTGACTCCCAACTTCTGTTCTATCCAACATCTAACTATAACTATAACTGTGATTGTGTGTATGTGTAAACTTATTGTCTCCAGAGTGAAGGGAAGGGGGTTGTTACCATGGGGGATTCTTCCTCTTGGTCTCTGAATAATCTATGCATACCTTTATTGGTTCTGGGATGCCGACCTGCTTTAAGTAAGTTGTCAATGACTTAGATGTTCTGACTGTCCACATAGACCGGGAAACTAAAACGATATTTCACAGACCTGGAGGCCTTGGCCATGGTGACTGCTGCTTTCTGCCATGACATTGATCACAGAGGCACCAATAATCTCTACCAGATGAAGTAAGTGAACTCAGCTCCCCAGAGGACCTTCCCAGCCAAATGTGGATAATTTGTGGGAGATTCTTTTCCTCTCCTTATCATCATCCTCAGAACCATAGAACTGTGGAATGGGAGACTTGGAAGAGACTTACTAGGGGCAGAACATTTTCCCCCTCTGGGCCTATATGTAAACTGAAAGGGGTTGAACTAAATGACCAGATAGTTTTTAAGATCTTTCCAGAGAGCTCTGATATTTTGTGTTCTAAAGATCTTCCATTTCTGACATTCCATGTTCTGTGTTCTAAGGTCTCTTTCAACCCTTACATTCTGTGTTCTATGTTTTGAGGTCCCTCCCAGAGCTTACACTGTAATATTTTAATGACTGTAATGTTCTCTACCCTGTTTTTCAGATCCCAGAATCCACTGGCCAAACTCCATGGATCTTCCATCTTGGAAAGACATCATTTGGAATTTGGCAAAACACTGCTGAGGGATGAGGTACAATTCTATGCTTTTTTCTTTGTTAATATCTTTAAAAATTTCATCTATGCATTCTGATTTTATATTACAGTCATTTTTGCTTATATCTATCTTTCCTCCTTCTTCCAACAAGGCTTCTCCCATAAAAACAACAACATCAAAAAGTTAGGCAATACTACTGATATGTTAATCATGTTTGAGCAAGTATACATTAAGCCCATAATCCTTTTCAATAAGAGGAGGGAAGCACATTTCATATGCTCATAGCTCTAAAACTAGAAGGTACATTAGAGGTCATCAAATTAAAACTTCTCATCTTATCAATTTTTTTTAATTTTTCACCTTTTTACCTTGTGCCTTTTTTCAATTAAAATTTTTATTTTAAAATAGTAAACATTTAATTTTTTCTTTCTCTTACCTCTTCCCACACTGGAAAAAATAAAATTAAGACAAAATCTTTGTAACAAATATATGTAGTCAAGTAAAACAAATTCCCTGATTGGCAAAAACATGTATATTTCATTCTCCATATTTAATCCACTAAGTAAGTAAGAAGGTGGGTAGAATTCTTCATAATCAGTCCTTTGGAATCATCATAGTTGATTACTGTATTGATCAGAGTTTTTAAGTTTCAAAACTCCTTGTTTTTGTAATATTGAAGTTATAGGATAAAAAGTTATAGGATAAATTTTTCTCTAGGATCTCTTCACTTCATTCAGCATTAGTTTATACAAATCTTCCTTTTTCTGAAACTCTTTCATCACATCTTAGAGCAAAATAGTATTCCATTACATTCATATAACATTTGTTCAACCATCCCCAATTTATGGTCACTCTATTAGCTTCCAGTTCTGCACTGTAACAAAAAGAGCTGTTATAAACAGTTTTATACATATAGGTCCTTTTCCTCATTCTTTGCTCTCTTAGAGGTCAACTCCTTCATTTTACAGATAAAGAAACTATGTCCCAAGAGCTGAACTGCCAAGCCCATGTAGTTGTTGTCTTACATCTAAAGTCATACAAAGCATTTTCTCATATTAACCATGTTGAAAAAAAAATTAAAAGTAAGAAACATAAAGAAAGTGGTAAAAATATGCTTTGATCTACACTCAGAATCTATCAGTTCTCTCTGAAAGTGGATAGTATTTTTCATCATGGTCCTTTGGAATTGCCTTAGATCATCATATTGATCAAGTCTTTCACAGTTGATCAACATTGCTATTACTGTCTTGTGTACAATGATCTCCTGGTTCTGCTCACTTCACTCTGTATCAATTAATATGGGTCTTCCCAAGTTTTTCTGAAATCATTTTGCTTATCTTTTCTTATAGTGCAATAATATTCTATCAAAATCATGTACCACAGTTTGTCCAGCCCTTTCCCAATTGATGGGCATCCAATCAATTTCCAGTTCTTTGCCCTCACAAGAAGAGCTGCTGTCCATAGTTTTTACCTATGGGTCCTTTTTCTTTGATCTTTTTGGGAACAGAGCTAGTAGTGGTATTGTTGAATCAGAGGGCATGTACAGTTTTATAGTCCTTTGTGCATAGTTTCAATTGTACTCTAGAATGGTTGGATTGATGCACACAGTTTTTAATATAAGAGAACTAAAATTGGAACATTGGTCTCCTAATTCAAAATCCAGGGTATTTTTCTCTGTGTCACATGTTTAATTGGTTCAATATAGATGATGATATCCTCCAGATTCTTCTTGTTTTAGGTGATATTGGACTGACTACAAGTTCCCCACTACCTATAGGGTCACCTCAATGGGATTCTTGACCACCCAAAAGAAATTGTGCTAACATTCCAGAAAAGAAAAATTCGACTAGATAATGACTGTCTACTGTCAGGACTATGATATGCAGCTTGAGAAACTTGTTGGATCTGTTCAGCAGTATGTATATCTTAAATAGGTATGTTAGATGAAAATCTGATCCCAGAACTGATGAGAAAGGAGGAAGAGATTGCATTCAGGAAATGTATTTAACTGTCTTGAGTTGATCCCTGTCCAAAAAAACAAACGTTTAATATTCTCCTATGTAGTTATACGCATATGAATGATGAAACTCATCACAATCTCTGAAGAATCAAAACTGCAAGTCATTCAAAGGACAACAGAAAAAAAATCATCATTGAAAGGTGGCATGGTACAATGGAAAGAGATTTGGAGCCAGAGTACCTGCATTTGAATCTTACCTCTGACAAATCTCTGACAATTGTCTGTGTGACCTTGGACAAGTTACCTCTCTGGGCCTCTTGTTCTTCAAATGTAAAATGAGTAGGATGTGTTAGATGGCAGCTGAGGTCCCTTCCAAATTTCAATGTGTGATCATTGTTCTTGGTGAGTATAAGTGGACTGCAGTTTATCAGCAAATTTGACTCATGTGCAAGATATTATAGAAGGGATGGTATCCAGGACATGTTGTCATAGAAGCATTTGTTAAGTGCTTATATGGTGCTAGGGACTGTGTTAAGTGCTAGGGATACAAATATAAGTTAACAGAAAAGACTCTTATCCTCAAAGAATTCATACTATAATGTGTGAAGGTAGCACATAAAAAAGGTGAACTGAAAATTTCTAAGGTCGAAGAGGTAGAAGAGGGTACTAGTGAAAGGGTCAAGGTAACTGAATAAGAGGAACAACAGGAAAAGAATTCTGGAGAGTTGAATCATGAGTGACGTGGAGCATGGCCGAGGCCTTCCTGACTGAGTCTGGGAAAACAGTCACCAATTAGGGGAGGGGGTTCTCAGAGTGGAAGCCTCTCCATGGTGGCAAGTTGGTTGGCAAGAAGGAAGAAGAGGATTCTGGAGAGTAAAATCAACCTAAGTTCTGCCTTAGTATCCATAGAATGATACAAGACCTAGGTCTTGAATCATAGATCATGAATGGAAGGCAGAATCTCTGTGCAAGAGTTGTGGGAAGTCATGAACCAGAATAACATATGATGAGAATGCTTAGGTAGATTACAGCTTGTGTCTTTTGAAAATATATCGCCATCGACCAATTGAAATATTATTTTTTAATTCAATCTTAGTTTATTTTCAGTTCCAAATTCTCTCTTTCCCTCCATTCCATATCCCACTCATTGTAAAGGCAAGAAATATAAATATATTCACGTCCCAGTATACTTTCCAAGGAGGTACACACAGATGATAAGGTTGATGCAGGTATTGCCAGAGCTAGTTCAGTGTTTGGAGAGAAGAGGTATAGACTGCCCACCAAACTGAAAATTCACACAGTCATTACGCTGACCTCATTATTGTATCCCTGTGAAACACGGACAGTATACCAGCACCAAGCCAGGAAACTGAATCACTTGTATTTGAATTGCCTTAGGAAAATTCTGACGATCACCTGGCAGAATAAGGTACCAGACACTGAGGTCTTTTCTTGAGCTAAACTGTCAAGCATTTAAACTCTACTGTAGAAAGTGCAATTCTGATGGGCTGACCACATTTTTCAAATGGCAAACATTTACCTAAAAGTCAATTGTACAAAGAACTCATGCAAGGCAGGCACTCCCATGGTGGTCAGAAGAAGGGATACAAGGACATTCTCAAGATCTCTCTGAAGAATTTTGCAATCTATTACATGACATACTGGCAAAGGACTGCCCAGTACATTGTGCCCATAACAAAGAAGGTGTTGTGTTGTATAAGCAAAGCAGAATTGCAGTAGCTCAAAAGAAACATGGGATGACAAATTTAGAGACATCTCTACTCCAAATGTTCATATGGACTGTTTGTGCCTAACTTACAGTAAAACTTTCCAAGCTCACATTGGTCTGATCAGAAACAGACACACTGGCTCCAACATGGTGATGTCGTTTTGGTCTTCTTCAAGAATGAAGGACAAAACCAACCAACTACACATACAGACACACACACACACAGATACACATATACACATGTATTTATATATGTGCATGCCCATATGTGCATATGTATGTGTAGCTATACAAAATCTATTTTGAAATTAGCCATGTTTTTAAAAAAAACAAGAAAATGAAAAAGGAAAAATGTACTTCAGTCTCTATTCTGAGTCCATCAGTCCACTATCTGGAGGTGCATAGCTTTTTTCTTTGTAAGTCCTTTGGAAATATTGTACTAAATATTGTATTAATTTGTGTTAATAATAATGAATTAATTAATTGTATTAATGATCCATAATATTAAAATTGAGATAGTATATGTGAAATAAGATTAAAAGGAGTATTACCCAGGAACCCAAACTTCATTGAGAGGCATATGGAATAATGGAAAAAGAGATAGCCTTGGAACCCGCAAGATCGAGGTTCAGATCCCACCTCTGAACCATACTGGTTGTGAGACCTTAGTCAAGTCATTTAACCTCTCAGTGTTCTAAGCAACTTGAAGAATGTAAATGGCAAGAGAGAAAGGATTAGGATTTTACTTCCTCTACCTCTGGTCCCCACCTTTGGAATGTGGGTCTTTTCCAAGTACTTCTTTTCTCCCATTAGGTGCAACTTTCTTTCTAGTCACCATCCTCAGCTACCCTTGAGTATGGCAGTGTAGAACAATGGACAAGGCTATGTAGCCTTCAGAGATACTTCATCTATCTTCTCCTCAGACAGAAATTGCTAAAAGCTGGATTGATGCTTTTACCCTGTTTTGAGAAATTATGGAATATGAATCAGTAAAATTCTCTCTCGTATAGCTCCAGAGCCCCTCAGCTGAAAATGACCTTGGCAACTTCCAAAAATCTATTTCTTTCTCAATTGCCCTCTCTGTGTTTGGACCATGTTAGTTACTGCCTCTCTTTCTATCTCACATTCCCCTACCACCCTTAATGAAATACATATACATAAAATTTGCTTTAATGATGACTTTTAATGGTTGTCCTTCATTTTGAAAGAGAACCAAAATGACATTACCATGATGAAGTGAAGTTTCAGTGTGTCTGATTGTGGATGATCAGACCGATACCAGCTCAGAATGCTCTACCACAGGTTGGGCACAGATAGTCCATGTGAATGTTTGTGCATCCTACGTTTACTTTGTGCTGTCTCAATTCTGCTTTGCTCATAGAGCACAGCCCCTTTTCTGATGTGGACACGCCATGCTAAGTGGTCCTATGTCAGTGTCTCCCATGTCACACAGTCAAATCCAAATTCTTGAGAGAGACTTTGAGAGTGTCCTTGTATTGCTTCTTCTGACCACCATGTGATCGTCTGCCCCTTGCCAGTTCTCCACAAAAATCTTTTTGGCAAGCGTACATTTAGCAATCAAATAACATGGTCAGCCCATCGGAGTTGGACTCTCTGAAGTATAGTTTGAATACTTGGCAGTTAAAGCAAGGACTTCAGTGTCTGGTACCTTATCCTGCCAGGTGATCCTCAGAGTCTTCCTAAGACAGTTCAAATGGAAGCAGTTCAGTTTCCTGGCATGACTTTTAATACTAATTGAACAGAAATGCTGATAAAATTTAAAGAAAGGTCAACTTTGGATTTATTTATCACATACTTTCTAAAGTGTACATGGGAGAGGATAAAGACAGGGAAAAAACCACCATCTGATATCAGCTTTCCAGAATGAAAGAAATTCAGCAATGACTGATCCACCAAGGCACACTTCCCATCTTGGTCTCAGTATTACAACAACAGCATTATATACCTATCATGTGGCAGGCACTGTGCTAAGTGATTTACAAGGTATCTCCTAACCATTGCAAGGAACAGCAGCAGAGACTGTTCTCCAGTTTTCTTCAATCACATGGCCTCCCTCCACACCCAATCTAGTCTTTCTCAAAACTCAAGTTCAGCATGTTTGAGCTCATCCCTGCACCAAGGCATAGGGACTCTTTAGTCAGTGGATCCAAACAAATGAAAGATTTCCTTCCTATTGGCCAGGTTTCATCTCAGCTGCTCCAAATCCTTGGGTGGGAGGATGCTACAGCTTTTAAAATATGCTTTTCTTCTGTTTTTTTCTTCAGAGTCTAAACATCTTCCAGAACCTTAATCGAAGGCAGCATGAGCATGCCATCCATATGATGGATATCGCAATCATTGCTACTGACCTGGCCCTTTATTTCAAGTATGTGTTTCCTCTTCAGCTAAAGGAGGATTTTTATTCAAGTAACTTGTAGAGTTTAAAAGTAAAATGCAATAATTCATGGGACCATCCTTCAATTAAAACCAACAAATACATATTAAGTGTTTGCTATTTGCTATTTGCTGGGGATTCAAAGACAAAGCTAAGGCAGTCTCTGACCATTGACATTGTATTGGTTGGGGAAAGATAGGAGGAGAGAGAGAGAGAGAGAGAGAGAGAGAGAGAGAGAGAGAGAGAGAGAGGGAGGGAGGAAGAGAGAAAGAGAGGGAGGGAGAGAGAGAGGGAGGGAGAGAGAGAAAGAGAGAGAGACAGAGACAGAGGGAGAGAGAACTAACAACTGGAGGTATCAGGGAGGGAATAGTTTCATGAAGAATATGACACTTAAGTTGAACCTTGAACAAATACAGATTCTGAAATATGAGGAAGGAGTACATTCCTAATATCGAGGGTTGCATTGTACGAGTGCACAAATATGGGAAATGGAATGTTGGGTTTGTTGAGCATCTAGGAGTTTAGTTTGGCTGGAATGTAATGGGTATGAAGAGGAGTAAAGTTAGGTAAGGTTGAAAAGTTAAGTCAGGACTGGTTTGTAAAGGCTGTTAAAGAGCAAGCTGAAGAGTTCATGTTTTATCCTAAAAGTAACCTGAAAATACTGAAGGTTTCTAGACAGGAGAGTACTAGCTGTATTAAAGATGATGATGATGATGATGAATAAAAACTATAAAAATATTAATAGTGCCAATAGCTATCATTTTTGTGGTGCTTCATAAAGTTTTTAAAGTTTAAAAAGTATTTTTTTAAAGTTTTTAAAGCACTTTTTATACGTTAACTCATTTGAGTCACATCAACCCTCAGAGGTAAGTGCTTTTATTATGTCCACCTTCCAGATGGGAAAACTGAGCCAATTTTAGAGGTTGTGTTAGAGGTTAATTTAGAGATCCTCTTATTTGCCCAGGATCATACAGCCAGTAAGGAACATTTGAACTCTGCCCTTACTTACTCCACAGCTAATACCTCATCTATTGGACCACCTAGATGCCTAAAGAGAAGAAGGGCTGGAACAAGGGAGATCAGTTAATAGGTTGGGAGAGGCAGCTAGGTGGCATAGTAGATAGAGCACTGGGTTGGGAGTCAGAAAGATGTAAGATCAAACGAAGTTTCACCTGCTTATTACCTGTGTGACTGAGCAAATCATTTAATTTCCATCTCAGTTTTCTCAACTGTAAAATATCTGATGAAATTACCAGAGGAAGAAGTTAGAAGGCAGAGGGCAGAGCCTCTGGAGACACCCACACTTAAGGGGCTGAGGGATAGATGGCGATGTAGTAAGGAAGAATCAAACAGAGAAATAGGGAGCCAGGAGAGAACCTGATGTGGCTGAAGGAGAATAGCCAGGAGAAAGGGGTGGTCAACAGTGTCAAAAGCCACCGAGGCTGAAAATTGAGAAAAAGTTCTAAGATTTAGCAGATAAAAGGTTAATTAGTTATGGAGATTTGTTTTGCTGAACTTTATTTATTTGTTGTAGGAGAGAACTTAAATAGAGGGAGGGGTTAATGGGTAGTAATAGAGATTGCAAAAAAAAATGAGCACCAATAAAAATTTAAATACATAGAAGCTAATGAAGTTCAGAAGGGAGCATGAAAAGGCTGATTTGGTTAATTCTTCAAAAAAAATTGAATATTGTTGGTATTGTTTGGTCATTTGAGTTAAGTCCCACCCTTTATGACCCCATTTTGGAGTTTTCTTGGCAAAGAGGAGTGGTTTGGCATTTCTTTCTCTAGCTCATTTTACAGATGAGGAAATTGAGGCAAACAGGGTTAAATGACTTGCACAGGCTCACATAACTAGTAAGTGTTTGAGGACAGATTGGAACCTGATATAGGGTATAGTCTCTGGGAACCTCCTTGAATCTTCCCACTTAATCTACCCTTTCATACTCAAATCTGTTACCCTTAACCTAGCCTGACCCTTCATTGTCTGTTATCTCTGGATTGCCCCACCTGCTTCCCATCCAATCCCTCCATTGTCTGATTATCTCCTGATTGCCTCCCACTGCTTCCAACCCTTGACCAGTCACCCCAATTCCATTAAGGTCCTCCTGGGACTTCTCCTCAAGACCCTCCCTAAACCCCTCTTCCCATCACCGTAGACTACCAGACCACCCCCAGATCCCTCCTACAGGCTTTTCTTTATTTAAGTTCCATCTTGCCTCCATGAAAGTGCTCAGATTGAGTCCAGTTATGACTCTTCATTGTGATTATATCTAGCCCACCTATTAATATAAGCATTACAAATGCTTAGGCTCCTTAAAAGTCAATCCAGTATGGCAAATTCTTAATAAACTTTGTTTTTCTTTGATTTTAAGAAGGTTTGTGTCAAATTCATTTGAGCACGACCTGGTGTGTTGGTATTTTGGGGTCCCCAGAACCCCACACCTCAAACCCAGGAGGATGTCTTTCTGACTCCAGAATTGGTATTTTATACACTGAGCTCAAATTGAATACACCGATTTTTCAAACTGTATGTAACAAAAGTTCACAATTTCCTATACAATCCTCATTTCTTTCTTTGTATTAAAATATTTTTGTTTGTTGGTGATTAAATTTATAACCAAAAAAAAGCATTTAAAAAAGAAATCAAATGGTAACCTTGAGAGAACTATATCAGTAGTATGGCAGGACTAGAAGATAAGACTGCAAAAGACTAAGAAGTAAGTGGATAGCTAGGAAGTAGAGGCAGCGAGTATGGATGACCCTTTTGGAGACTGACAATGAAAGGAAAGAAAGATTCAGGATAATAGAGTAAAGGCAGTGTGTGTGGATGACCCTTGTGGAGAGTTCGACAATGAAAAGAAAGAAAGATATGGGATAATAGAATAAAGGGATGATAAGATCAAATGTAAAGTCATTTAGGATGGTAGAGACCACCCTTAAGTATATTTATAGGTATTGGGTAAGAAGCCAATACACATGGAGAGACTGAAGATGAAAGGGAATAATTATCAAGCAAGCACCTCAATGAAATGGACTTAAAAGCCCAAAGAGAGTTCCCAATGGCCACTGGCTTTAATGGCCACTTTTTCCTTAGAGGCTAGAATAAAGGGGGAAAGGATTATGAGGATTTTGAGGTGTGGGGTAGAGTGCACATGGCAGAAGTCTTGATCTTCTCAGTAAAATACATGTTAAAATATTAGAAAAGGGCGCTGGCAGTGGGACACCTACCGTGAAGTGAGAGAAGTTCTAAAAAAGCTGCTGAGATGAATGTGATGGTCAGTCAAGGCAGAAGAAAAGACTGATGTGTAGTAGCAAGAATTCCACTGAAAACAGTACAGATTTATTCATGTTATCTTGGTAGTCTATCAGGGTTTTATGTGACTTCTTTTAGCATCATTAAGAACCATGAGAAGGAAGGGGGATAGTAGGGTTAACTGTGTTGGAACCAGCTCAAATGGACTCCAGAACCAAGTGTTAAATTTTTATTGTGAGCATGTACACCTTAGAAATTAGCAAATGCTACAAACCTCGGCTTGATTTATTTATTTTTGTTATTGTTGTTGATTATCTAGACTTAAGAAAGCTACAGACAAAACGTTAATAATACAGAGTTAAATTTCAAAGTGTTTTACAGGTACTACCCTCCCCCCACCAGAAATTGTTAAATGTTAATCAGCATGCTCCTGGGGGGTGGGGGTGGGGTGTAACTCACAGTGGAGGATTGGTTGGGCAATGAATGAAGGGAGCTAGGGATTCAAAGGTATGGGACAAAGGATCCATCCTAGTTCACAGAATCCTAGATTTGGAATGGTAAAGGACCTTAGGGATTCATTTAGATCAACCTCACCTTAAAGATGAGGAAACTGAGATTAGATAATTAGAAGATGAAAGGTTAATTAATATTGTTGATTTGTTTTGCTTGAGTTTAAGTCATTTGCACAAGATCACACAGGAAATAAGCAACAGAGTCAGAATTCCAAACCAGGGTGTCTCGCTCCAAAGCCAAGGCTCTTTCCTTTACATCATACGTCCTCTGCACAGACAAGCTAATCAGGTATTGGGCAAAGACTATGAAGAAAGAACAGCAAGGGTAAAACAAGGGTGATGAACTGAGAGAGCAGGGAAGGTGGAGTGAACTGAAGAACTGAGTTAAGGAGGAAGAGGCAGAATAATAGATAAAAGATCAAGAAAGTGTGATCTGAGAAGCAGTTTCTAAGTTCAAAATCATGATGGTAACACAATTGTATTCCATCCCTGTGAGTGGCAAAGATAGAGTCAAGATAAAGATAATGTGAGTTGCAAAGATTGATGAATTGAGAAGTAAGGATATTTGAAGGGATACTAATATATATGCCAAAATCCCTAAGTATGAGGGCAGATGTTGGCATGGAGAGGAAGGCCAATGCAAGGACTGAACTCCTTGTGAAATGAGGGAGATTGGCGTAGAGGTTGATAGGTTTTAGCAATGAGTCTGCCATGGTGATATCCATACATATGTACACATATATACATACATACTTGTGTATATGAAATTAGCCTAAAAGATGAATTTTTAAAAAATTTTTTTAAATTATTATAATTTTTAATTTTTAAAATTTTTATAATTTTTAAAAATTCTATTTTATTTTTACTTCTCCATTATCTCCCTTCTCTCTTTTTCTGGTCCCCAATCCTTGAGAAGACAGAAAAATAAAACCCATTGCCAATATGTATAGTCATGCAAAATATACATCTGCATTAGCCATGTTCAAAAAAATAATAAAGAAAAAGAATGAAAGATAAGAAAATACGCTTCAATCTGCAGTCTGAATCCATTAGGCTTTCCAGAGGTGGATAGCATGTTTCATCACAAGTCCTTTGGAATTGTGGTTAATCATTGTGTTGCCCAGTGTTACTATGTGTTCCAAGGTGAACATCTTTACAACATTTGTTATTGTATAAATTAATTTTATGGTTCTGCTCACTTCTCTACATCAGTTCATACACATCCTTCCAGGTTTTTCTGAAACCATCCCCTTTATCATTTCTTACAGTTCTCTAGTATTCCATCATTTGTTCAGCTCCTTCCCAATTTGGGGAAATTACTGAAATGGAGGCACTTCCAAAGTGTCCAGTTGTTTGACATCACAAAAAGAGCTGCTATAAACATTTTTGTACATATTGGTCCTTTACTTCTTTCTTTAATCTCTTTGGGGGTAAAGATCTAATAGCAGGGTTGCTGAGTCAAAAGTTTAATAGCACAGTTTAATAGCTTTTTGGACATAGTTCCGTATTGCTTTCTATATTGGCTGGACTAGTTCACAACTCCAATAGAGTATTAGTGTACCTGCTTTCTCAAATCCTCATTTTCCTTTTTTTTTTTTTTTTTTGTCAATGTAGCCAACCTGATGGGCATAAGGTGGTACCTCAAAGTTGTTTTAATTCATATTTCTCTGATTTTGGGTGATTTGGAACACTTTCTTCCTCCACATTACTATTGATAACTTGGATTTCTTCCTCTGAAAACTGCCTATTGATATCCTTGGATCATTTATCCATTGGGGGATGGCTTTTTCATATAAATTTGAAATAGTTCCCTATATATCTTAGAAATGAGACTTTCATCAGAGAAACATGGTGCAAAGATTTTTTTTCTCAGTTTCCTGCTTTCTTCTAATTTTAGCTCTATTTGTTTAGTTTGTACAAAACCTTTTTAATTTTACATCATCAAGATTATTTATCTCCTATGAACCTCTCTGTCTCTTGTTTGATCATGAATTCTTTCCTTATTCGTAGATCTGACAGGTGATTTCTTCCATGTTTCACTAACTTGCTTATGATGTCACCCTTTACATCCAAATCATGTACCTATTTTGAGCTCATATTGCTATATGGTATAAGACATTGGCCTATACTTTATTTCTGTCAGACTACTTTCCAGTTTTCTTACCAGTTTTTGTCAGATAGTGAGTTCTTGACCCCATCAATAGCTGGTATCTTTGGGCTTCTCAAATACTAGCTATTGTACTCATTTGCTTCCATATATTGTGTACCTAATTTGTTTCACCAATCAACCTATTTTTACCCAGCACCAAATTGTTTTGATGATTACAGCTTTGTAGTATAGTTTGAAGTCTGATACAGTGAGACTTCCTTTCCCCCATTTCCCTGCATTGATTCCTTTGCTATACTTGACCTTTTGTTCCTTCAGATGAATTTTATTTTCTGTAGCTCTATAAAGTAACTCTTTTAGATTTTAATTTGCACGGCATTGAACAAATAAATTAACTTGATTTTTATTATTGGCTTGGCCTACCTATGAGCAATTAACATTTATTCAGATTAATTTTTCAAAATTAATATTTATCCAAAGATTAATATTAGTTTTTTTGCATTTGTGGAAAGTATTTTGTAACTGAACTATTATAGTTCCTTTGTGTGTGTATTGGCAGGTAAGCTTCCAAGTATTTCATATTGTCCATAGTTATTTTAAATGGAATTTCTTTTTTTTCTCTCTTCTTGTTTGATTCTGTTGGTAATATACAGAACAATGGATGATTTGGGGGGTTAATTTTATATTCTGAACTCTGCTGAAGTTGCTAATTGTTTTGATTAGTTTTTTAATTGAATTTCTAGGGTTCTCTAGTTAAACCATCATATCCACAAAAATTGATAGCTTTGTTTCCTCTTTGCCTATGCTTCTTCCTTCAATTTCTTTTTCTTGTCTCATTTTAGCTATTTTTCCTAGTGCAGTATTGCTTCTCCCAATCTTACTGGAAAGTCTTCTAATTTTTCTCCATTGCAGAAAATGTTCTCTTGGTTTTAAGTGCTTTTTACTTAACATTTTAATGAGCATTCCATTTATTTATATCCTTTTTTGGGTTTCTAGTAGAAATATATATTCTACTTTGACAAAAGCTTTTTCCGTGTCTATTGAAATAAGCATATGATTTTTGTAGTTTTTCTTATCAAAGTACTCGATTATTTTTATAGTTTTCCTAATACTAAACTAGCCCTGCATTCCTGGTATAATCTAGACTGTTCAGAGTATAGGATCTTTGTACTATATCGCTGTAATCTCCTTACTAAAATTTTATTAATTTTTTTTACATCAATATTCATTAGATAAACTGTTCTATAGTTTTCTTTCTCTGATTTGACTCAGTGAGATTTAGGTATCAGGATCATATTTGTATCATAAAAGGAATTTGGTAGGATCTCTTTATCTATTTTTCAAAAGTTTTTAAAGAATTAGAACTCATCATTTTAAAAATATTTGGTAGAATTCATTTGTAAATCCATCTAGTCTTGCGTTTTGTTTGTTTTGAGAGTTCATTTGTGGCTTTTTAAGTTTCTTTTTCAAAGACAGGATTTTTTAGTTCTACTTCCTGTTCTGGGAATCTGGGCAGTTTATATTTTTGCAAACATTCATCTATTTCTTTTAAATTGTCAGTTTTGTTAGCACATAGGAGGGCAAAAATAACTTAATTGTTTTTATTTCTTCTTCATTGGTTGTGAATCTATCTTTTTAATTTTTGATACTAATAATTTGGATATTTTCTTTCTTTAAAAAAAAAATCAAATGAATTAATGATATCTATTTTATTGTGTTCTTACTCCCCAACAAAAAACTCTCATCTCCTAGTTTAATTTATTAGTTCAATTTTTTTATTGTCAATTTTAATAATCTCTCCTCTAGTTTTTGACATTTTTATTTTGGTGCCTAATTGGGTGGAGTTATTTGTTGGATTTCTAGTTTGTTTTTTAGTTCTAAGCCTAATTCATTGATCTATTCTTTCTCTCTTTAATTGATTTAATTGTTTAGAGATAGAAAACTTCCCCTAAGTATTACTTTAGTTGCATCCCACAAATTTTGGTATGTTGCCATTACTTTTATTGAAGGTTTCTATGATTTGTTCTTTGTCTCTCAATTCTTTAAGATTAAGTTATTTAGTTTCCAGTTAATTTTAATCTATGCCTCAAAAGCTCTTTTTTGAATTTAATTTTCTGTTGCATTATGGACAGGAGAATTTAATTTTTCTATTCTGCATTTCTGTGAGGTGTTTATGACTTAATATATGGTCAATTTTTGGGAAGGTTCTAGAGATATTCTGAGAATAATTATCTTTTCTATTCCCATTTAATATTCTCCAGAGGTCTCTTTTTAAAGATTCTATTCATCTCTTTTACTTCTTTCTTGTCTATTTTACAGTTATATTTATCTAGGTCTGAGAAGAGTAAATTGAATTTTCCCACTATTACAATTTTCTCTCTTTTCTCCTGTAATTTGTTTAACTTTTCCTTTAAGAATGTAGATGTTATGCCATGTGGTGTAGTTATATTCAGTCTCAATATTAATTCTTTGTTCATGGTACCTTTTAGCAAAATGTTGTTTCCCTGTTTATCTCTTTTAATTAGGTCTATTTTTGGTTCACTTTTTCTTAGATCATGCTTGCTACTCCTGCCTTTTTTAAAAAATCAGCTGAAGCATAATAGATTCTGCTCCAGTCTCTTATTTTAATTCTCTGTGTGTGCTTCTGCTTCAAATATAAACAACATATTGTTGGATACTAGTTTCTAATCCATTCTGCTGTCCTTTACCACTTTATGGAGGAGTTCATCCCACTGGTATTCAAAGTCATGTTTGCTAATTGCATGTTTCCCTCCTTATTCTCTTGTACTTCTGTTCCCCCCTCCACCCCAATTTCTCTTTAAGAATCTGTTGTGCTTCTGATCAACACTTCCCTTAATCTACCCTCCTTTTTATTCTCTTCTTCCTTTTCCCTTAATCCCTTTCCCTCTTACTTCTCTGTTAAGATGAATTTCTGTACCCAGCTGTGTGTGTGTGTGTGTGTGTGTGTGTGTAGTCTTTTCTCCTTTAGCCAGTTCAGATGAGAGTGAGGTTCAAGTGTCACTTCTCCCTCCCACTGACCCCTCCCTTTTGTAAACTCTTCCTTGCATATTCCACTTACATGAGACAATTTTTCCCATTCTTTTACTTCCCTTTTCCCTCCCTGTACATTCCTTGTCTCCACCCTTCCATTCTGATTTTGAGATCATCCAAATATAATACAATAACACATATTAGACTCTTACCTCTGATAATGATAAAATTTTGAGGAATTAGATATATAATCTCCTCTTATAAGAATATAAACAATTTAACCTTCTGATTTCTCACGCACATTTACATTTTTATATTTCTCTTGAGTCTTGTATTTATATGTCAAACTTTCTTCTCAGTTCTGGTCATTTCAAAAACAATGTCTAGAAGTCTTCTATTTCATTAAAAGTCTGTTATTCCTCCTGTAAAATTATAATCAGTTTTGCTGTCTCCATTATTCTTGGTTGTGAGCCTTGATCTCTTGCCTTCTAAAATACGTTCCAAGTGGTTGCCAAATCTTGTGTTATCCTGACTTGGGCTTCATAATATTTGAATTATTTCTGACTGCTTTTGGTATTTTTTTTCCTTTACCTGGGAGCTCTGGGTTTTGACTATAATATTCCTGGGAACTTTCATTTTAAAATTTCTTTCAAGAGGTGACCAGTAAATTCTTACTATTCTACTTCGTCCCCAGGTTCTAAAATATTATGATTTCTTGAAATATGACTAGGCTCTTTTTGTTCATGACTCTCAGGTAGCCTCATGATTCTTAAATGATCTCTCCTTGAACTGTTTTCCAGGTCAGTTGTTTTTTCTATGAGATATTTAAGATTCTTTAATTTTTTTTCAGTTTTTTGACTTGTTATATAATTTCTCAATATCTCATGAGTTATTATATTCTATATGGCCAATTCTAATTTTCAAGGAGTTATTTTCTTCAGTAAGGCCATGTACCTCTTTTATCTAGCCATTAATTCTCTTTTCATATCTTCTTTTCATGACTCTCATTTGGTTTTAAAATTTTGTTAAACTCTTTTTAAAAAAACTCTTCTAGGAATTCTTGTTGGACTTGTGTCCAAGTTGCATTTTTTTTCCTTTGAAACTTTTCCTGTAGATGTTTTCCAGTTCCTTTCTTTTGTGTTTGTGGCTTGAGCTTCTCTATCACCATACTAGGTCTTTATGTTCAAGTTCTCTTTGTTCATTGGTTTGCTTACTCATGACTGTGGACTTTATATTAGTGCCAGGTTCTGCTTACTTCTTGAGGAAGGGGGTACATTTGGCCTGAGGTTTTGTTCTTTTACATCCTTCTATTGTTTTCACAGCTCAGTCAGGGGGCCAAGAGGTCTGTTCACTGCTTTCTTGATCTGTTCTGAAAATTCCCAACCCAGATTTGGGTGCATTGCCTTGTATATGGTTGAGTTTCTGTAGACTTCTGTTGGATTTAGTTATTGTCAATCTGATAGGAGTCTCTGAAGTTCTGGAATGACTGAACTGTTGTGTCTCCTTTGGTGTGCGGCTCCTGCTCTAGTTATTCCACTGTAGACTTAGATAGTAGGCTAAAGGCTAGAACTGAATTCATACTGCTCTGTTCCTTGGCTTAGAGACAGAGATGCATTTATGGAACTTGTTCTTTTTTCAATATACAGCTAGGGTGGGCCCATACTCCCTTGTGACTGCTCCTCTTTACCTTGGATCCATCACCCAAGACTAGGCATTGGGCAATAGCACTTTCAGATGGCACCCATTCCTATATCCAATGCTAGTTCAGGGATATCTTTGGAATGTCTTTCTGCACTGGTGCTTCCTGCCCTAGTGATCTGTGTTGGCTCAATTTATGTGAAGGTTCCTTTTTGTATGCTGCTGCTGCCCATACTCCTGGCCAGTCCTCCCATATCTGCAAACTTCTCTGTCTGTGAGGCAGGACTGGAAAATTGACTTACTTTTTGTGACTTTTTTGATCCAGCATATTTTCTAGTTTATTGAGGAGGGACCTTCTCAATTCTCCTTCTCACTTTGCTGCCTTGACTCTATCCTCAAAGACAGGTTACAATGAAGATGGCAGAAAAAGGTCTTGAAATGACAGTGGTAGTGCTAAAGGACAGAGCAAGGACAGGGCAATTTGGGCCCTCACCTTTTGTGCAATTTTCTTTTCTTATTCCCCATCTTATCCTGTAGCATAATAGTAGATAAGTTGAATTCTGGAATTTGGAACTAGGATTCAGATTTAGGGTCCAGTTTTGGCTTTGCTACTAGCTTTCTATATGTCCTCAGGTAAATGACTTCCCCTTTTAGGGCCTCAGTCTCCCCAACTATAGAATAAAGTTAATAACCCCTACCTGCTCAGTGAATAGGAAAGAACACTAATCTGGGAATGAGTAAACCTCAAATCCAGTTCTAGTTGTGCCTGTCTAGCTACGTGACTTTGAACAGCTCTCTCAGAGGCCTCAGTTTCCTCTTGGGTAAAATGAAGAGGTTGGGTCCAATGATTTCTAAGTTCCTTTTCAGCTCTGATATTCTGTGATTTAATCTATGAGGGGATTGAAGATTGGGTCCAGGAAGAAACCAAGTTAATACTAAAAGATTACATGAGAAGAGACCTGCCTTCCAACAAAGAAAAAGGAACAGCCCAGAGCTATTTGCCAAGAACTTTAGGGGAATATTTTGTTCTCCTTAGACAAATTGTCCTTGGCTCATTCAGAACCAGAAATACGCTCTCAGATGATTATACTAGTTTTTGAAGGGCAAAAGGCTAGAATCAATTTACAGAATTGTGTAATCATGTTATGAAGGTGGCCCCTCATCTAGCCCATAGACTAAACATATGCCATACTAGCTAATACCATTCCCTATCCCATCTCAAGAGTTTTGGTCAGCAGGATGTTTATCAATATGGGGATACATTATCAGGTGTCCTACTTTTCTCCTAACCCCCACACTATTCCCAAGAAAGTCAATGTAGCTTTTAGCCCTCCCTACCTAGGGAGATGTTTAGTTTAGAATAGAAAAGAAATTGAGGGAGGAAATTTGCATTTAATAATACTTCTATTTATCAGTTCTTTCTCTTGATGCAGATAATGCAGATAATTTGGGTATTTATAATAAGGAGTCAAAATGACTTGTCCACTCAAAGCTGCTCTTACAACAACATCGCTGTATATAATATAAACAATGTTCTCTTGGAACTCATTTGGCTCTTCATTATTTCATGCAAGTTTATTTTTAAATAAAACAACTGATTTTTAAAAACCAGCATCTAAAACCCCAAGTCATAGACAAAAGTGACATAGGATAGTCAGGCATTGGTGAAGTCAAACAGAACAGGGTTTAATTCTTCTTCCACTGACAGTCTTCAAGATATTTGAAGATACCTGGCCATTACCATTTCCTCCCTCAATTTCCTTGACCTCTCTTTTATTACCCTTGAGCAGAATTTTATACAGACACCATGAGATCCACTGACTGCCTCAGATCCATACTATCTTGTCTGACTGTGGAAAAATCACTTAACTACTCAGGGCATTAGCACTTGGGAACATCAAAAAAGGTTTCATATAGAAGATAGTGTTTGCATCTTGAAAACAGTGAGGGATTCTATCAGACAAAAATGAGGAAGGGTAAATTCTAGGCATGAGGAATAACTAATCTAAAGATGAAAAGATAGAGTACTAAGTGTGAGGAACCAAGAGAAGGCCAATCTGGCAAGACAATAAAGCACTGGAAAGGGTGCAACATATAATGAAACTGGAAATACAGTGAAAAAAAAGTAAAGTACGTTAAGAAGCAAACAAAGGATTTCATATATGAATCTAGAGGCAATAGGGAGCTATTGCAGTTTACTGAGTAGGGGAGTGACACCAAGCTACAGGGAAAAAAAAAAACACTTTGGCAGTTTGGTAGAGAACTAAGCTGGTAGCTTAACTAAGGTCTTTGCTGCGAGTAGAAGGAAGGGGTTGAACGCAAGAGATATAGAGGTAGCAATGACAAGATTTGGAAACTTGGGCAAAGTAGAGTGAGGAGTTCAGGATAATTTCAAATTTATGAATCTGGTGGACTGAAAGGATAGTAGTATTTTCAACAGACTAAAGTTGGTAGCAGGATGGACTTTGAGTGAGAGATACATTCTGCTTTACTTGAACACATTGAGTTTGTGATCTCTCTGGAACATCCAATTTGAAATATTCAGTAGGCAATTCAGTAGTCTCAAGAGAGAGACTGGGGCTGGATATATAGATCTGCATAGGTACATAATTAAACTCCTGGCAGCTGATGAGAACATCAAGAAATTATATTGAAATAAGAGGAGAAGAGAGAAGAGGAAAAGAGAGGACAGGAGGGGAGGGGGAGGGAGAACACAGGACAGGGCAGGAGGACAGACCAATTGGTAGGAGCATCCACAGTTAGTAGGCGTGTATGGAAGAGAATGAGAAGGAATGGTGAGACAGGTATTGGGAAAACCAAGAGAGAGTAGTGACACAAAAGTACAAAGAGAAAAAACCATCTAGGAATAGAGAGTAGCCAAAGGGTCAAATGAAATGCAAAGATAACCTGCAAAAAAACTCACAAAAAAAGAATCCATCAGATTTGGCAAGTAACAGATCCGTTGGTTCTTTTGAAGAGTCATTTCAGTTGAGTGATAAGATTGGAAGCCAGATTATAAAGGGTAGAGAAGTCAGTGGGAGGAGAAGAAAGGCAAGTAATGAATGTAGACAGCTTTTTCTAGGAGATTGGCCAAAAAAAGGGAGGGGAAATGTAGGATGTATCCTCTTCTTTCTAGCTTGGTTCCGGAGAAGGGGAGCAGAGCAGGAATTGTAGCCAGATGAAGAGGTCAGGCTCGGGAACATGAGGTGGGAAGCAGTCAATAAGAGAAAGGAGAGAGGCAATGAGTTCAAACACTGGAAATACATTGGAAAGTATAGTAGGGTCTACTACAAGTCTTTTAAGAATTGGAAAAGAGGGATGTTTGAAGGCATTAAACGAAATCAATAAATAGGGAGAAAAAGATTGGCGGGGGGTATGATTCAATGGACAATTTGCTTTAAAAAAGATGTGAAAAGATGGGTTTGAAGGCACATGAAATGGGATGGACTTTGCCAAAGAGAAGGGACAATTCATTACCAGAGACTGGAGAAAAGGAGGAGAGAGTTGAGGATGATACCATGGAATTTTAAGATGAATAGACAAGAATAGCATCCTCATGGCTAATGGCTTCAATTTTCTCAGTAAAAAAGTCAAGATCCTCAACTAAGAGGGTAGGGAAGGTGGAGAGGGAAGCTTGGGCACAGAAGATGCTTGGAATGGTTTTTGTGGAGAGTGAGATTGGGAAAAAATTAGGGCAGAATAAAAGATTGCCATGGAGGTTAGCCAACACAAATTTGTCATGTTCTCAGTCAGCACTGTTTTGTGACTTCCCCCAACTCTGTTCAGCAGCAGATGAGTAAGAGCAGACAAGGTGGAAATAATCCTGAGGTGACCTAGCAACAGGACAACAGGGCAAAGGATTCAGAAATAGAAGTCAGTGTCAAGTTGAGTTGGTCTGCCAATGGGTCAAGACTGGAAAGTGAAGTCAGAACACAGGTAATAATCGCAGAGACTGGTGGGTGTATAATCAAGATGAGGCAACGACTAGATTTAAGAAAGGTAAGGTATCAGGAAAACAACAGCAACAAAACATTTCCTTCATAATCTTGGAGTATACTCTACCACAGCCACACACAGAAACTGTGAGACGTGTAAGCACTCTGCTAGTTGTACTCACACTTGGCTAAGACAGGTCAAATCACCAACACTACCTGTTGTTGTTATTTGTTCTGTCATGTCTGACTCTTTGTGACCCCATGAACCATTGCCCACCAAGCCCTTCTATCCTCCACTATCT
The DNA here is from genome assembly GCA_028658325.1 of Potorous gilbertii. Classification (NCBI taxonomy): domain Eukaryota; kingdom Metazoa; phylum Chordata; class Mammalia; order Diprotodontia; family Potoroidae; genus Potorous; species Potorous gilbertii. Next base: position 388,387,924 of record CM053769.1, read on the forward strand.
CCTGAATTTTATCCAAGCTCAAGTTCGTTGCTTCCATGACACTATCCGTCCATCTTGTCCTCTGCCATTTCCTTTTCCATTTGCTTTCAATCTTTGCCACATCAGGGTCTTTTCCAATGAGTTCTGTCTTCTCATTACGTTGTCAAAGTATTTAAGTTCACCACTCTATGTCTCTGTTATCTTTTTCCCTTTTCTTGATTCCCTCATGCTGTTTCCCTTGCCTACAATGTTTTTTTCTGGGTAAGGTGATCAGATAGGTTCTCTGAACTTCTTTCCTCAGTTCAACTCCCCAATGGCCAGTGCTGACTGTCTTCTTGGCTTAACAGAATCATAGACTCATTGTGCAGAATTATTTCCTCCCTCAACCCTCACCTGGCCCATTCCCTGCTGGGTGTGGTATTTCCTACTGGATGACTAGCTTTGCTGTGTGATATCATGACTGAGGGAGAGGCTTGGAAGCAGGAGAAAGTCCTTCTCTCCCAGCAATGAATTTCTCTCCCTCAGAGGCTGGGACCTTCTTTGATAGCTGTCTCTTCTCTGCCAAGCTGTCTCTTCTCTTTTCAGAGCTACTTCTAATCTTGACTGTCATTTCAGATAGTAGACTAAAAGAAGAGACCTCCATTTTTAAAAAGCCACCAGGAGCATGGTCAATTCCTTACACAGTCCATAGCCTAGGCAGACAGTAAGCATTTATTATTATGTACCCAACACTGTGCTAAGGCCTGGGGATTCAGATACAAGCAAAAAGAAAAACAGTCCCTTTCTTCAAGAATCTTAAATTTGAATGGAAGAAGAAAAAACACAAAAGGAAGCTAACTAGAAGAGGATTAAGGTGTCTGTGCAGGGGACCAATGTTAAAATCCAGGCAGTGAGTGTAACTGGGGTGAGAATGAAGGTTGGCTGGTCTGGGCCACTTTCCAAAATAAGGGCACCAGGAAACATTCTCCTATGGGAGAAAGGGCCAGCATGGCTGAGGGATGTTCCAGAGTGAGAAGGATGAGGAGGCCCCAGGTGCTGAGGGAGTTCCCAGCGTGAGACTCCATCTGAAACATGGTGTTGAAGTCCAAAGAGTCAGATGCATAGCTAGGAGAAGAATGAAGGTTAGCCAGCCTGTGTCCACAAAATAGAAGCACTAGGAGGAATTTATTTCCTTCTAATTCCATCAGTCGTGATCACAGAACTTCATGTCCAGTGAAGGGATGTATGACACAACTAGGTAGCACAGTGAATAGAGTTTCAGGAGTAGGAGTCAGGAAGACTCATCTTCCTGAGTTTAAATGTGGCTCCACATACTTACCAGCTTAGTGATCCTGGTCAAGTCACTTAACCCTGTTTGCCTCAGTTTCCTCATCTGTAAAATGAGCTGGAGAAGGAAATGGCAAGCCACTCCAATATCTTTGCCAAGAAAACTCCAAATGGGGTCACAAAGTGTTAGCATGACTGAACAACAAAAAAAGAGATGTATAGATTTTTCTTGTCATTTTGTTCTTAACACCACATGGTTTCTCTTACTTGTTCCTGATCTGTGATTTCTCTTAGACATCAATTAATTTTATTTTCACTAACAGAAACATAAAAATTAACAAACTGCAAAAGGTCACATAGTTAAATAGATTAAAATTTAGGTCTCCTGCTTTTTCCAATACAGTGCTTTTTCTACTGCTTTGGATAGATAACTTTGGGACAGGAGTATGCTGTACGTAGCAGGCCCTTAATAAATATATGATTGCTTGATTGATAGTTTCAGGTTGAAGTCCTGTATAGGAAAGGTACTAATCCACCTGAACTAGGATTAGTTGTAGTGACTATCAACTCACCTTAGCTCTAGAGAACAGATGATAGAGATGGGGCACTATGAATACAGGATATTTCATATCCTGTCAGATTAAGTATTGATTGGATTAACACAACTGCTTTTCACCATGTTACACAGGAAGGTTTCAAATGGGGGGAGGAAGGAGGGTATTAAGAAATGACTTCGTGGTCAAAACTAAGGTATCAATAAAACCCTAAAATATCCACAAAGTAGGGCCACAAATTGGTGCCAGCTCACATGGACTCCCAAGACCCAATTGTTAGAATTTCAGTGTGATTGCTTCCACCTTGCAAATCAGTAAATGCTACAAACTGGGGTTTAATAATACAAAAAGAGGCAAAAGATAGTCCCCTGTCCTCAAGTAGTTTATAATCTAAGGGATGAATGAATACCAAAATGTAAAATCCATTGCCCCTGGTCCCTTTAGGACCCTCTTCTCTGTTCTTTTGTCATATTTTACAGAAAAAGGACAATGTTTCAGAAGATTGTGGATCAGTCTAAAACATTTGAGAGTGAACATGAATGGACCCAGTACATGATGCTGGAACAGACTCGGAAGGAAATTGTTATGTAAGTATTAATAGGATTTTAAAATTATTGATTAATTAATAATTTTAATAACTAACCCCTTAAAGTCAGAAGGGTTGAGGATGGAAAATGGAGAACAGCATTGCCTCCTGAATGAAAAAGTTCCTCACAATGCTTTGCATTACCTTGCCTTTCCAGGACAAGTCAGAAAGGAGAGAGTGACTCCCAGTGGAAATATGTAGTGGTATGAAGAACCAGCCAGAGCCCTGGTGTATGAGATAAGAACCTGACCAGTAGTGATGAGTCTGGGAGTACAGAGAAAAAGCAGAGCCTCAAAGAAAGAGGGGTTAGTGGGACATCAGCTCCAGGATGTTGAATTTAGAGGATACTGAGACTGGTGGTATTAGCCTCAACTTAGGAAGAATAGTTAGTTAACAGACAGTACAAGTTTAGAATATTGCTATGCTGTAGGAAATGATGAATATTTTGAACTTAGAAAAATATGGAAAGACTTGGACTTATGAAGGAAACCTCCCTCAGAGAAACAGAGGACAAATAGGTATAATATGGTCTTAAGTAGATGCATATGAATGTATATTTCTATATATGGGTATGATTATAGATACATGTATATGTATATCTATGTAAGTAAGTGTATGTATATATGTGTATCTATCTGTATCTACATAGCTATTTATATGTACATATAAAAATATATTCACACTTAATTGTAGCCTTCTTGAGGGAGGAGGGGAAGGAGGAAAGGGAAAAAGTAAAAAGTGCACAACAGAGAACAAAAGAAAACTTAAAGGAAACAAAGAAAAGATGGACAGCTTGAAACAAAATGTGTATATAGGTTTTCTTGTCATGGAAATTTATTGCTGTATATTTTGAATCTTCTCTTGCTTTCTGTTGTACACATGTCAATGCTTTTTTTTCTTTTGTATTTGAGTTTTAACATTTAAATTTATGTTTCTTTTTCTTCTCTTATTGTGTATTTAATTTTAAGGTAAATTAATAAATAAAAAGAAAAAAGAATAGTTAAATAGAAAGCTGGCAGAAAGCTTTAGTGAACGTTCTCACCTCCTTCCCCCCCTGTTGTGGCCTCTGTCTCCCTCCAGTGGTGTGTCTCCACCTTCCCCTTCAACACTTTTCCTTTTGTATGCAGTAGGTGGAGTTTTGGTAGCAGAGAGCCCTCTGTGTAGGAATTTGCCATTGATTTTCTTCCTTTGGCAGTCATGGTATGATATGTTTTGTGGCCCACGGTTGAAAGTATCATCCTTCCTAACTCAATTCTGTCCTCCCCCACACGAAAATAGGGAAAGTTCTAAGAAGCAATTCTAAGGACAGTGAACAGTCTTGGCTTCAGATACTTACAAGCTGTGTGACCCTGGGCAAGTCATTTAACCCTGTTTTCCTCAGTTCTTCATCTTTAAAATGAGCAGGAGAAAGAAATGGCAAAAATCTCCAGTATCTTTGTCAAAAAACAGGATTACAAAGAGTTGGACGTGACTGAGCAGCAGCAAAAACTTCTGTGATTCCCAATATTCGGTCATATAATCATACTCCCCAGTTCAATTTTGGATAGTTCTCATTGTTATTGGTTTTTTCTTTACATGCTACCTTTTGTACAGAGAGATTCTTTTTCTTTTTTGTGATATCTTTAGGAAAACTCCTAGCAATGAAATCACTGGATCAAAGCAATTATTCATTTTGTGACTCTTACTGTACATTTGTACAAACATTTTTTGAAATGCAATTCCCAAAGCAACAATTTTCTGTAATCCTTCCAATATTGAATTTTTTCTTTCTTTTTTTTTTTTTAGTCTGGAAGAAGTACTATATTTGCTAATTTGATGTGTGATAAGTTGGTAGCCTAGTCTGTCTTGATTTATATCTCTTATTATTAGGGGATTTAAGCATCTTTTAATTTGATTCTTAGTATTTGTATTTTCTTCTTTTTAAACTGCTCATTCCCTTTAACTATTTCTTATCAGGAGAATGTAAATTGTTCTTTGAGCAGTAGTGGAGAGAAGACCAGCCAGCCAATAAGCATTTATTAAACACTTACTATGTTCTCCCCACCCATCTCTGCCTCCTGGCTTCCCTGATTGCCTTCAAATTTCAGATAAAATCCCACCTTAGGAAACCTTTCCTGATCCCTCCTAATTCTGGAGCCTTTCCTTTCTTGATTATTTCCTATTTATCTTCTATGTAACTTGTTTGTATATAGAGATTTGCATGTTGGCTTCTCGGTTGGATTGTGAGGTCCCCAAGGGTACTGTCTTTAACCTTTCTTTCTATCCTGGGTGCTTGGCACTTCATAGGCACTTTAGTAACTGTTACTGACTGACAAACTATATTCCAGGTCCTTCTTTCCTCCTTCCCTCCCTCCCTCTCTTTCTTCCTCCCTCCCTTACTCTCTTTCTCCCTCCTTTTCTTTCTTCCTTCCTTCCTTCCTTCTTTCCTTTCTTCCTCCCTCCCTGCCTTCTTCACTTCCTTCTTCCCTCCCTTCCTTTCTTCCTTCTTTCTTTCCTTTCTTCCTTGCTTCCTTTCTTTTGCTAGTTCATCTTAAAGGGTAGATTGGCAGCTGGAGGGGATGAGGGAGGAAACTGGGAAAAGCTTCTGACAAAAGGCAAGATTTGAACTGATATGCCAAAGAAGCCAAAGGAGCCAATAGACCAGAGTAAAGGCATGAAGTCAGGAGTTGAGTTGTACTATCATGAGGTTGGATTGTAGAGTAAGTAGAGGGGAGTAAATGATAAGAAAACTGAAAAGGTAGGAAAGCCTGAGGTTGTATTAAAAGGCAAATAGAGGATTTTATATTTGAAGTAATAGGAAGCCAATTGAAATTATTGGGGGAGGGCATGGATGTAATCAGACTCAGCAACAGATTGGATATATGGGTGGAAGTTAAGAACCAGGGTGCCTAGGAGGATGATTGTACCCTCAGCAGTAATGGGGGTAAGTTTGAAAAAGGGAGGGTTTGGGTTGTGGTGTGAGGAGAAACAGCAAGTTTTGTTTTAGACCTGTTAAGTTAAAGATGTCTACAGGACATCCAGTTCAAGATTTCAATAGGCAGTTGGAAAGGTAAGACTGAAGGTCAACAGCGAGGCTAGGGCTAGAAAAATTTATCAGAGAATTATGTGCATAGAGAATTGAACCCAAGAAAGTTGGTGAGATAGTATGTAGAGAGAAGAGGATCTAGAACAGACTTTTGGAAAACATCCAGAGTTAATGGATGAACATCCAGCAAAGGATACTCTGAAGAGGTGGTCAGATCAGAGAACCAGGAGAGAGGAAACCTACAATGGGAGAATACATAGGAAAAAAGGGGGGTTGATAATGTCAAAGTTTGCAGAGAAATCAAGAAAGATGAGCACTGGGAAAAGGACTAGATTAGGCAATTAAAAGATCACTGGCAATATTGGAAAGAGAAATTGCAGTGAAATGATGAGGTCCCAAATCAGATTACAGGCACTTTAGAAGAGAATGAGGGCAGAGGAAATGAAAGTACCTGTTGGAGATGACTTTCTTAAAGAGTTTAGCCATGAAAGGGAGGAGAGATAATAGAAATGGTCAGATCAAGTGAGGGTTTTTAAGGATAAGAGAGATGTGGTTGTGTTTGTAGGCAGCACAAAAGCAGCCAGAGATTAAAAATTAGTGAGAGTGAAGATAATAGAAGAGACAATCTGCTGAAGATGCGTGGAATGAGATCACTTGGGCATGGAGAGGTGTTCACCTTGGCAAAGAAGACAACCTCCTTGTGGGAGACAGGGGTAGAGGAAGAGATCGTGGGGGAAGATATTTGAGTGATGCAAGATGAGGAAAGAATCCAGCTCTTGGTGGATGGCCTCAATTTTCTTTTGGTGAAGTATAAGGCAAGGTTCTCAACTAAGAGAGTGGAGGAAAGGGAGTGCCATGGAAGTCTTGAGGAGGAATAGATAAATCTGTAATAGCCTTTATGGTGAATAGGAAGAATAAAGGTGAAAGGTGATGAGGAGAACTAGTTAGTTCTCTATCCTGACTGGTCCCCACTCACGTGAAGACAGTTCCGGTGGTCCCCGGCTCCACCCTTAGGGCCCTAGCTCTCTCTTTTCTCAACAAGGTCCTTCTAGGGGATCAGTTTCTTTTTAATCTTGCCACATAAAGAACAATGAGAAAAGGAAAAATGTCTGCAATACCACCTTGAATTACAGATGGTCTCCGCCAGTTTGCTAAACTCAATCTACATTCTGGAGAGTCCCCATTCACTTGTACTTTTCTGCTTTGAGAAAGTTGTAAAAATATGAATCAAGAAAATAGTTTATTCATCTTGAGATCCCATGCTGGGAAAGTGTCCCAGCACTTAGAGTATCTCCTGGTCATCACTGTTTCCTACATGCATTGTTGTATAGGATTGCCTACTTCTTTCTCTTACTGTGTGGCCATAAGCAAGTTACTTAACCCCACTCAATCTCAGTTTTCTCACTTACAAAATAGAAATAATAACAGCACCTGCCTAATAGGGTTGCTGTGAACACATAAATAAGCTATTTCTATTTTCTCTATTGGAAATTGCACATGCTATTTGACTATTTTTCTGCTGGGGTGGGTGTCATAATTTCTAGCAGTAGTTGGCATTTGTGCCAACTGTAACTCCTTCCTCTCAGGTGCTTTTGAGTCAGTAAAACATATTAGCCAGTAACGCAATGGCTAACCACATTTTTATCCTACTACTGGTTTTTAGAGAGTAAGTGAATAGAAATGAAAAAATCTATTTTAAAGAAAACAAGAGATTAGCTTTGGAACAAATACATGTTATCCCTGAGAGAGAAAATGAAAAGGAAAAATGGAATGCTTATCTTAGATCTGCCCCTGTCTCTCAGTTCAGACAAATCATCATCTTACCAGATACCTTAATCGGCCCTAGAGTCTAGTTCTCATTATGGCTTTGCCCCTCCCCTTACCCCCACCATCATGGCAACTGCTTTCCATGACTTGCTTCTACTGGGATTGGTCTCTCTCTACCCTTCATTCTCTTTCCAGTGAGGCTATTTCCAGGGTTCTAGAGCCCAGTCTCAGTTCTGGTACAGTTCCCTTCCCCCTCCTTGATGACCCTGCCTTCCTTTGAAATGGTCCAGGGTGCAGCACATGACAGTAGACTGAGGAATGTGGCACTGTAGGGGCAGCCTAATGCTGTTGCATCTTCATCAGACTCCCATCCTCTCATGCACCTTCCTATTCAAGCTTTTCCTCCTTTTCTCCCTCTCTTAGGAAATTGCAGGAGTGAAGTCCTCAAAAGAGACACATATAGTGAAGTTATGTCCATCAGTAGACAATGGATTCCAATGTCCCCACTACACTTTTACATATCTGTTCCTTACAAATTCTGGAAGTCATTTGATATATTCACTGCAAATATTTTCTCTAATCTGTTTAATTTCTTTGCCTGAAATTCACTCTCTCCACATTTCTACCTATTGAAATCTCTCCCCCCCCCCCACACACATCCTTTTCTTTAAGGCAACTCAGGTGTCCCCTCTTTCCTGAAGTTTTCCCTGATACATACCTCATCCTGCCCCCCCCACCTCACCCCCTAGATGAAAGAGATCTTTTCCTCCTTAAATTTTCATAGAGTATTTCGTATGGATCTTTCCTTTCTCCCATATCACACTCAACCTTTGCATTATACTTACCTGTATGAATATTGGGGCAGCTAGGTGACCCTGGGATAGAGCGCTAGACCTGGGGTCAAGAAGACCTGAGTTCAAATCTGGATTCAGATATTTATTAACTGTGTGACCTTGGGCAAGCCACTTCATCTCTGTTTGCCTCAGTTTCCTCATCTATAAAATGGGGATGGAATAGCAGCTATCTCCCAGGATTGTTAGATCAAATGAGATAATCATTGTAAAATGGTCTCATAAAGTACAAGTGCCTGGCACATAGGTAAGTAGATATTAGCTATTATCATGACAGTGTTTCCTCTATAACAGACTGTAAGCTTCTGGAGGACAGTGCCCTATTTCACTATTGCCTCATTGCCCAGCGGTGCCTTGCCCATAAGAGGTGCTTAATTTAAGGCTCATTGAATTCTGCGTCAGTTTCCATTTCAGAATCAGGAGATTGACCCCATATCATCTCCTCCTTGCTAGTTGGCCATTAATCACTGTCTTGTGTCCCCAGGGCAATGATGATGACTGCCTGTGACCTGTCTGCTATAACCAAGCCCTGGGAAGTTCAGAGCAAGGTACATATAAACTTATATTCCTTTTGGGGAGGGAGTTGCTGTTTTCTCATAGAGGTTTTGGGGACCCCAATCTGACTCCCTGCGATGTTCAAAGCTGAGGCAGCATTTGCAATCACCGGACACCCTCCAAAGAATCTCTGTTGAATAATTTTTACATAGTAGATGCCATCCACGGAGAGCACGTCAGGCCTCTCTTTGACCTCAAAAACCTCAGCTTTAGTGGCCTTTTGGTGGGATGATTTGGAATGTTTACCTCTTTATTATTGGTAGGTGGCTCTTTTGGTGGCTGCTGAATTCTGGGAACAAGGAGATTTGGAGAGAACCGTGCTCCAGCAGAACCCTATTGTGAGTAGAAATGAGAGCACATCCTTTTGTAAAATAGGCAGCAAGAGAGTCTAAGGTATAGAATACTGCCCTTAGAGTAAGAAAGACCTGAACTCAAATCATACTTCCTAGTTGTGTGTCCACAAACAAGTCATGGAGTCTCTCCTGGCCTCAGTTTCCTCATCTGTAAAATAGAATATTAGCAACTACCTAACAAGGTAAAGCTCAAATGAGATAATACATGCAGAGTGTCTTGCAAACATTAAAACTCATTGTAAAAATTAGCTATTACTCTTATTATTGGTGATGAGACCTCACTTTAATGTTAACTCACCCTATTGCTACACTTCATGGAGAAATATACACAATCCATATGGACACATGGATAGTATTCCACCCATGACACAAAATTTACAAATCAATTGGTCTCCTTGCAGAAGACAATTGTCCCCAAGTTTCTTATAAAATATGAAGGAGCCCAGTGTTAAAGGTAGTATGGTAGGAAAAAATGGCAGATTGAAGTTAAAAGACCTGGGTTCGAATTCCAGGGATGCCACTACCAATGTGATCCTGGGTAAGTCTCTTGAAATCTTTCGGCTTCAATCATCTAATTCCTAAAATGAGAAAGTTGCACTAGATGGCCTCTACGGCCCCTTTTAGCTCTAAATCCTACTATGTATATTTTACAGATGGGGAAATAGGTTCAAGAAAAGTTGAATAATTTGCCAAAGGGCTAAGGTCTCACACAGGTCTAAATTCTACCATCTTGTTTTGTTCCATGGAAGTCTTCCTTCTTGAACCCTTAGAGCCTTCTGTTCCTACTTCCATGCCAGCTTCCCTCTGGTGAGTCTGTCCCACAGACACTAGTCAAAAGGGTTACCTCCTGAGATAGCCTACCTTAGACAACGTGCCAGGAGAATATTGGGGAGCAAGCAATGGTTCGGTGACTGAGAAGGAATAATGTGTTCTGCTCTTTTTTCTCATAAATAGCCCATGATGGACAGGAACAAAGCAGATGAGCTCCCCAAGCTTCAAGTTGGTTTCATAGACTTCGTCTGCACCTTTGTCTACAAGGTGGGCTTGACTTTCATCCATCCAGTAGCCCGTTTTCTAGAAGCACACACCTGCTCCCCTTCATTTAGTCCTGTTCCCAAACATTCAGAAGAAAAAGGCTTTCTTTGTAGCTTTCCAAATGCTTTCACATGTGTCCTGGGGCGGTGGGGAAGGTGTGGGGGCCCTATGGCCCTAATGCAGGCTGAAAAGCCCACATTGAAGGGTTTGGAATGTGTGATCAAGAATTCAATCATGTTGACTTTGCATCATGGAATCCCCATTGGCTAAGCCCTTTGGAATAAGTCTCCGTGTGTTGGAGGAAGTGACTGGTAGTAAATAAAGTTCACGCAGTGATTCAGCCTGGAGACATGAACCACACAGGGTAACACAGATACACACAAGTGGTCAAGGCCACCAGGCAATCAGCATTTCCAGAGCTCAGGGGCTCGGCCACAGAGAGGTCTAACTTGGCTCTTCTTCTAGACAGTAGTCAGTCTCTGTACAAGGGCTAGTTGAGAAACATGGGAAGTGAGGCTTGGTTTTAGCCAGCAGGCTGCTCGAAAGCAATCACAGACATGGGGTCTGGATTTGTTTCTTCAGTATCTTGATAACTGTTTCAATATAATTGGTCTCCTCTGTAATTAGGTACATAGATAGATACACACACAGACACATACATATACATGATACGTACACATATCTGTGTGTTATGTATCTGTATATGTGTGTGTGTATGTAATTTTTTATGCATTTAAGGAAAATAGTGTTCTGCAAAAAGGTCCATTGACTTTCCCAGTTTGCTAAAGGGTTCATGATACAAAAAAAGGTTAACAATGGCCGGCAAGAGAAAAAGAAGTCTATTAGCAATAGCTGCTGCCTTCTTGCCCCTTGGATCAACTGCCCTGACTTCCTGATTGTGGTTAACAGGGGAAAGAACACTTGATTTAGCAACAGATCTCTGTTCAAATATTGGCTCTGGGACCATACAGAATCATCATCATACTTTGATCCTTGAGTTTCCCTTCTTTAAAATGGGAATATGAAGAAGCATGTCATAGGTGTCCGGAAGACCTGCATACCAATTTTTCCTTGGACTTTTACTAGCTGGGTGACTCTAGGCAAGTCACTTACTATTCTTTGGGCCTCTGTTTTCTCAGCTGTAAGAGAGGTATAATAATGGCACCCTACCTCACAGGATTATTGTGGGGAGCAAATAAAATAGTAGACATAAGTCACTTTGCAAGTCAAGGCATTATTATGTATTATTAAAATTGTATTATTTTTTGTTATCAGCTGCTATAATTACTATTTTTATGCCACTTTTCTTTTTTTCAGGGCAGGTGTGAGAAAAGTGCCTTATAAACTGTGAAATACTTTATAAATGGGAGTCCTGAGTTTTATAATTAAGATTATTTTGATTTCATTTGCTCCATGCCATACAAAGGCCAGTGGAGTGGAAAGCACACTGAACTTAGAGTCATAGGACCTGCATACGAATCTCGGCTCTATTCTGTAGTAGTTCTATGACCTTGGGCCAGGTCGATTCCCTTTTCTGGGCTTCATTTTATCAAATTATAAGATAAGGGAGTATGACTATCTGATCTCCAGGCCTTCTGTAACTCTAAATATGATTATTCTTATTTTACAGATGAACAATTGAAGCTGAGAGGGTATGAATAGTTTATTAAGGTCATGGAAGCCATCAGTGGCAAAGCTGAGACCAACAGTCAGGCCTTTTGCTCTTTCCTCATACAATTCTACAGGTCCATAGTAAGGGGATAGTTAGCTACAAAGTCCAAAGCATCTTACAGGAAGATAAATGATTTATTAAGATAATTCACAAATTTACAATCCTCAGCTTTAATTTTATTGAAAAGGACAGACAGTCCTTGGTTATCTGTAGAGGTATTTGATGAATAAAAATTTAAGTGCCTTTATGCAAGTCCCTGGGTGCTGGGGATACAAAGGTAAAAAATGACAGTCTCTGTCCTTAGAAAGCTTCTATTTTACTGGGAAGGATATAGCATATATACTCAAATATGTTTAATATAAGGGAAACTGTAGGAAAATTGAAGGATGACTTGATTTTCAAAAAGTAGAAGGCAGTGGATGTATAAAATAGCAAGAAATCAGGAGTTAGGAACACTGAATTTCAATCCTGTTTCTATCATTAACTTGCCGTGTGATATTAGGCAAGTTACTTTACCTTTCTGGGCCCATTTCCTTGACTGAACAATGAGGTGGGTTCTAGATAACACATTTTAAGAGAAAGACTGACAAATTGGAGAGTATCCAGGGAAGGATGATCAGTGCACTTAGGGAACTTCAAACCATTGGACTAGAAGACTTATGATCACACTAAATATTTGAAAAACTATTTTGGGAAGAGGGATTAGATTCATTCTGCTTGGCCCCAGAAGACAGAACTGGGAGCAGCAGAGGAAAGTTGCAGGGAGGCCTTGATATGAGGAAGAATTTTCCAACAAGAGAGTTGTCCATCCCTCCCTTTGCTGGAATAATGGAGAGTGTGTTACCTTCCTGTTAGCTGCTCCTTTATCCTAGGTGACAGAGACCTCATCTTCTCTCCCAGGAGTTTTCCCGGTTTCACGAGCAAATCACCCCTATGCTGGATGGCATCACCAATAACCGGAAGGAGTGGAAGGCATTGGCTGATGAATATGATGCCAAGATGAAAGACCTGGAAGAGGAGAAGCAGAAGAAAACACAGGCCAAGCAAGGTTTGTAGGGGCACATGGGCTCTAAGGGTTGCTTAGACCAGGGTTGCCCACTGGCTGCTAAACGGCACCAGGTCTACTGGAAAGCAGAACACCTGAGGCAGAAGACCAGGGTTCAGTTTTTGAGTTTTCTGCCTTTTTCTCCATATGACCTGGGGACAAACCAATTTTTCTCTCTGGGCTTCAGTTTCCCAATCTGTAAAACAAGGAGGCAGGGCAGGGCAGGTGGAGAGTAAAACTAAATCTAAATTCCTTTCTGGCTCTAAATCCTATGATCTCTATTTTTTTAAGAGAGGAAACTACGGCATACTGTCTTTACCTCCCCAGATCTAGGGAGTCCATGGCTCTCTGAGAGGTGTGGATGGTGATCAATTGGTAGAATGGAGCATGCTAGGTACTAGGTGGGGGCACAGTGCATGATAATGGGAGGGGAGGTCCTCCTGGTCACCACAACTGTCCACTAACAATTTCTAAAGCATGATTTCTATACATGCAAAGCCCTCTTTAGAGGGGAGGGTGTGCAAAAGAATAAAAGTAGAAGTCACAGTGTCCTGCTCCCTGTTGGGGGATACAAGAAAACCGGTGGCAAGAGCACTGAGCCTCAGTTTTTCCTCTATACAATGAGACTTGAATTACTTAACACCAGAGAGAGCTGTTTAATCCAAAGGATGTGTAAACCTGAACACCCTGCGTAAACAAGAGCTGTCAAAGAGACTCTAGATGAGCTAGACGTTCCCCAGGCTCGCTCCAGCAACTCATTCTTGCTCTCAACTGGCTATCAGTTGTATTACTCTGCATTTGCATTTTAAAATTATTGTTGTTCCATCATTTCAGTCTTATCTGACTCTTGATGACCCTATTTAGGGTTTTCTTGGCGGAGATACTAGAATGGGTTGCCATTTCCTTCTCTAGCTCATTTTACAGATGAGGAAACCAAGACAAATAGGACTAATGACTTGCCCAATGTCATCCTGCTAGTAAGTGTGTGAGGCTGAATCTGAACCCAGGTCTTCCTGACTCAAGGCCCAGCATTTTATCCACTGCACCATCTAATTGCATTTTAAATTGGGGTCCTTTAAGATGAAAAAGACCCATTTCTAGTTGCTTTCTGGGGGATGAGAAGGGAGATGAGTAAAGAGCTTAGCCAATAGGAGGTAGAGTGTGGTACAGTAGAAAGAGTACTCTCCATTTGGAGTCAAAGGCCCTGCATTCTAATTCTCATTTTGTAACGATCTAAGCAAGTCACTTAATCTCTTGGGTATCAGTTTTCTGAGTTGTAAGATGAGGGAGTTGGATTAAATGAACCTTAAGGTCCCATTATGAATGAATGAAAACTACAGAACTTTATTGGGAGAAATAAGATAAAAATTTGAATGTTATTTCCTGTTCCTAATATAATAACCAAAGGGAACAGGGTAATGGGAATATGCCCCCAGGCTGTGCCAGCACCCTAGGCTTGTGGTCTATGCCCAGTGATAACAATTACAATAATATCAAAGGTAATTTACAAACTGGATTTAAATGAGAAAAGATCTATAAAAGTGCTTTATGATGTTTAAGGTCCTATATACTTTAGCTAGTTTTATTTTTGCCAATGAAAATACCAGCAGGATTTTTTCCTAGAAATAGACAAAATGATAAAGAAAATTCTTGGGAAAACACACTAACTAGACCAAAGATAGTCAATAGAGGAGGACTTGACCTTCTGGACTATATCCCCCCTCTCCCCACCCTGCTCCACCTCCACCCCATCCCACCCTATCCTATCCCCTCCCCTTCCTTCATCCTTATCTGGACTCACGTACCCTGGGCTGAATGATCTTCTCCACTCATTCTATTCCTCGATCAGATTTTATGAGATTTCAGGGGCAGAGAAAGTCTTGGGCATTGTAGTGGGAGGGGTGGGGCTGGGCAAAGTCCTTTTCTCCTCTTAACCTGGAGACCTGGTTTACTGAAAGCAGCACCAAGAAGCACTGTTGGGCAGAGCAGGGGTGGAAAATATATCTGACCCAGATGGCAGCTTCCTGTCCCTCCCTTTTCCCCTTAACCTCCCGGGTTGGTTCTGGCACTGGAGAACATGGGTTCAAATCCAACTTCTGATGCTTATTGCCTGCAGGCAAAATATTTAACATTTGTCGGCCTTAGGTTTTTTTCATCTGTAAAATGAGAGGGATGGACTAAATGATCTTGGAGCATCCCTCACAGCTCTCCATCAATCAGTCAAAACTGTGAATTTTCCTAGGCTCAGAGTTGAGTTGTTTTGGGGGTTTAAAGGGCTGCTGGAGGAGCTTTGTGTCTGGCAAATCAGAGACACTGGGTACTTCACTGAGAAACCCAGTGTCTCTGATTCCATTAGTTTAGACGGTCTCTGATTCCATTAGTTTAGACGGTCAACTTACTCATCTTCACGAGTTCAAATCCAGCCTCAGTCATTTACTAGCTGTGTGACCCTGAGCAAGGTATTTAACCTCGGTTTGCCTCAGTTTCCTCAGCTGTAAAATGGGGCTAATAATTGTCTCTTCCAAGCTATTGTGAGAATCAAATGAGATATTTGTAAAAGTGCTTAGCACAGTGCCTGGCATAGAGTAAGCACTATATGAATGTTAACTATTATTTTCTTTGCACAATCCCCACCTTTCCATCCAGTCTGTTACCAAGTTCTGTCAGTTCTATCTTGACCACATCTTTTGTATATACTTCTTTTCTCCTGCTGCTGCTGCTGCTGCTTCGGTGCATGCCTTCAAATCAAGGCTCTTCCCGTTCTGTCCCTCCTCTACTCAGCGATCTGCCTAAAGAGCAGATGTGATCACCTCTCCTCCCTATTTAATAAATTCATCATTGTTACTGTTGTCACAGTCACCTACAGCAGTCATTTTTCAGTGATGTTTGACTCTTTGTGATCCCCTTTGAAGTTTTCTTGGCAGAAATACTGGAGTGGTTTGCCATTTCCTTCTCCAGCTCATTTTATAGATGAGTAAACTGAGGCAAATAGGGTTAAGTAATTTGCACAGGATTACACTGCTGATAAATGCCTGAGGGTAGATTTGAACTCCTGTTCAAATTTTCCTGTCTCCAGGTGTAGTGCTCTATCCACCTCATCCACTTATCCACTCCTTAGTAAACTCTAGTAGCTCCCTATTACCTCCAGGATCAAATATAAAATTCTGTTTGACTTTCAAAGCATTTCACAATATGCCCGCTGCCAACCTCTCCAGTCTTCTTGAATTTTCTCCATGTTCCAGTGACAGTGGCCTTCTTGCTGTCTCTGGCACACAACACTCCATTACCCAACTCCATGCCTTCCCACTGGTTCTTTCTCATGCCTGGAGTGTTATCCCTCCTGGTCTCCTCTCAAGGCTTCCTTCACATCTCTACTAAAATCTTAATTCAAGAAGCATCTCCCAATGCCATTTAGTGCTAAAGCCTTCCCTGAGATGACCTCTTATTTACTCTTGTATCTCATAGGATATAGCTGTTTGCATGTGGCCTCCCCCAGTAAAATGTGAGCCCTGAGGGCAGGGACAGTGTTTTTGCTTTTCTTTGTATCCCTAGAACTTAGTACAATGCCTGATATACAATAGGTGCTCAATAACTACCCCCCAACAAGGTTATTATACCAGATCTGGAGACAGATTGCATTCCCAGATAACACTGCTGAAAAATGAGCCTTCTCGGGGTGACACAGAGAGTAACAGCAACCAAACCATTTCAGGCACCTTGGTTCCAGCAGAAGGTCCCAGGTTTCGAAGACTTCTTTTAATTCAAACAAGGGTTAGGAGAGAAAGATTGTGCTCTAACGACATGGGAACACAGGTGCTATCTCTTTAAGGCCCCAGCTCAGCTCCCAGACAAAGTCTTAGGCACTCACACCCATCAGAAAGAACGAAATTGTGTTACCTCTGATAGAATTTTAAAATGAAAGGAAGAGTTAATTTAGGATTGGAGAAGAGCTGACACAGGTAGAAGTGTAACTAATTTCCAAGGAAAGCAGTCTAAGCTAAAATGTAAGATAAAATATACCAATGGTGTCCCATAATATCACATTTCTGCTTACTTTAACTTTTCATTATTTGCTACTATTATTTCAGTTCAGGAATAAATGAATGAATAAATTTCATCTCCTTGACTAGAGAAAGAACTGGTTCTCATGCCTGGAGTGTTATCCTTCCTGGTTGCACCTCAAATGAGGAAACTGAAGCAAAGAGGATTCAATGACTTGCCCAGGATCACGAAGCTAATCTGAAGCCAGATTTGAACTCAGGAAGATGAGTCTTTTTTGACTCCAGCCCTGGCACTATATTCACTGTGCTACCTAGCTGCCCCTTTGACCCAGTTTCTGTATCCCAACATTAGTTCAATGTAAAATTAGCTCTTTTCCTCAACTGCTTCCTTTCCTAGAGCTAGTCATTATTGGATCACATTTAGAGCTGGAGGTGACCTTAGAGGTCTTCTAGCTCAAACCCCTAATTGTTCAGATGAGGAAGATGAGCCCCTGAAAGATTGAGGGATTTGCCAGAGGTCATCAGTTCTGACTGAACTGGGATTTAAATCATGATCCTCTGACTTCAAATGCATCAGTCTTTCAACTGTGTCAGCATATCCTTTACCAGGGTCAGGTCATAAAGGAAATGAGTAGATGGTAGTATTTTTTATTTTTGTATGTTTTGTTTTTTTGGTCAGGTTCTTTCTTTCATAGTTAACTTCAAAGGGCCTTGCAGAGAGAGAGAGAGAGAGAGAGAGAGAGAGAGAGAGAGAGAGGGAGAGAGAGAGAGAGAGAGAGAGTTGTCTTCAGGGTCTGAAAGATCTGAGTTCGTGTGTGTGTGTGTGTGTGTGTGTGTGTGTGTGTGTGTGTGTGTGACAGAGGCAGTGAGACAACCTGGATAAGCTACTTAGGCTCTCCATGGCTGCCGGGAATTAATGTTCTAGATTGCAGAGTAGTTATTCTGCAATTCTGCCGAAACATCCTCTGTAGGAGTCCCTTATACTGTATCAGGTTTGAACCATGAAAGTTCTCAGAAGGGAAGCAAGAACATTGTAGCACTTTCTTAAAACAATTTAAGTATCTACAATTCACAGTTTACTAGGTATAAACTGAGTAAACCTGCAGTTAACAGATTTGAACTTCCTTTATTTGTAAACTAGCCCAGCTTCCCATTTCTAGTCATATCCAATTCTCCCGTTCTCCAGGGTTTTTTCAAGATCACTGACAAGACCTCAGCAATAACACCACCAGTTTTCAGCACACTGAGATGGTGTTTATGTGGGTCTGGTAACTTGAACCTACTGGGGCAGCTATAGTAGGTGCTTTCTGTTTATCTCCTAACTTATCTTGGGTATCCATTCCCTTTAGCCACTTGAATCCTTTTCCTGGGCATTAGGTCAGGGGTTTCCTTAGTAGAGAAATAAAACTTGAGCGTTCTGCCTTTTCTCCATTGTTGGTCAGCAATGTCACAGTCACCTGCAGCACCTCACTTTTATAATTCTCTTTTGATATTTGTCAACTAAATTAAAAAGCCCTTCTCTTTGATGTAAATTTCCATCACCAGCTTCAGCTCCTGTTAAGCTCTGGTTCTCCCAAAATCCTTCTTAAAGGACCATATTCCTTTTTAGTATTCATTCTCAGTTACCTACCTTTGGTCAGTGACACTCCTGGGGTATCCACAACTTTAGACAATTACCCCTTTCTTTTTCATCAAAACTGTCAATATTTGTCTTTTGAGAATTCCTTGCTGGGAATTACCATTGGGTTGCCTTCTCCTCTAGGATCTTAGGCCATGAAATCCCATCCACCCTGCCTCTAAATTCATAGGATCATAAATTTAGGATCTTAGAGGTCATTTAGGGATCTTAGAGGTCATTTAGCCCTGGTATAGGTAAATAGGTAAATATGATCAATAGCAGCAACTGTGTCCTGCTCCATAGTAGCAAGTGTCCTAATAGGATCCATGCTTCAGCTGCCAGATCTGCTCCCAACAAGCTTAGGGAACATGGACTAAGGCACAAATGGTACTCTACTGGGGGTGTGGTTAGGAAACTGTGACTTCACCACCAGGATCCAAACCTACCACACCTGCACTGGAGGTCAAATGAAGGAACTGGGGGTGTTGATTTAGCCAGGAAAAGAGGAACATGGGAGTTCTCCTCAAGCATCTGAAGGGCTGTCTTGTAGAACAGGGATCTGGTCTGTCTTCTTTGTCTTCAGAAGGAAAATCGAGAAACTTTGGAAGGCAGTTGTAAGATAGATAGATTTAGGCTCAGTGAGTGGAAAGAATTTCCTAACAGTGAGATCTAAGCCAAAATAGAATGAGCTGTTTCCTCCAAAGGAGCTGGTTCCCCTTTCTTGGAGATCTTTTAGTGGAGGCTGGATGCCTCTTTGTTAAGTGTGAATTCTTGTTCAGATATGGTTTGAACCAGATGGCCTCTGAGGTATTTTTCAAATCTTGAAATTCTTTAACTCACCCAATTTTACAAATTAGAAAACTGAGGTACAGAGAAGGAAAATTATCTGCCCATGGTCATGCAGGTACAATATTTATATATATATTTATATATATACATGTATATGTATACACATACATACACACATACATATATATTGCAAAGTTTGGATTCAAACACAGGTCCTTTTATTCTGAATACAGGCCTCTTTTCAGGACATATGCTGCATCTTTGAAATCTGTTCTCTTTAAAACTCTTTAAATCAATTTCCTCTTGAAGCGCTAGGGGGCTCAGTGCCTAGAGTGCTGGGCATGGAGTCAGGAAGGCTCATCTTCCTGAGTTCAAATCTGACTTCAGACATTTATTAGCTGGGTGACCCTGGGCAAGTCTGTTTGCCTCAGTTTCCTCATCTGTCAAATGAGCTAGAGAATGAAATGGCAAACTACTGCTGCATTTTGCCAAAAAAAAACCCAACTGGGGTCACAAAGCATTGGACAAGAGAGAAACAGCTGAACAATAAGTTTCCTCTTCTCTATCATTAGTTCTAAGATTAGTCATTTCTTCTCAAGGTTCCCATTTCTATTTCAGCAGGCAGTTTCTTCTAATAATCCATTATCTCAACAGAAGTCCTTTCCTGTTCAGTATTACATGGTTTCAAGTAGTTGGAGAGCTGGGAGTGGAGGGAATGGCAGGGGAGAAGAGAAGGGGATTTGCTGCCGACCAAAAGAATTACAGGAACAGAGCAGTTTATCTATGGTGTTTTAGCCACCCTCTCCTCCAACTTGATTCCCAAGAGCCTAAGGCAATGTTGCCCAAAATGATATGTTCATAGAATACCTTGGGGCTTGAAATCCATTGATGGAATATGAACATTGGTTAGGGTTGTAGGATATGGAAAACTCTACAAAGAAAGGTTTGGTCAAAATTTTAGAATGAAATGGAGGAAATTGAGCCCATCACTAAATCAAACTCAAGTATTTTAGACACACTGAAAAATTCAATATTTAACATTTTAGAAGGGAAAATATGACTAGTCATCAAAATTTTCTCCCAGAATCCTTTTTTGCATTGTGTGGAATGTCAGGGTCCTTTAGGATACAAATTGGAAAACGTTGGCCTAAAACAGACCTGCACAACTTGGCAGTTGATAGGGGCCAAAATTAAAATAATCTAAACTTCTTTGGGCCACAGATAGGTTTTCAGGGGCTCACTTTCCAAGTAAAGGTATAATTAATGATTATGCTATTTTGCAAACAAATCATTTTTTAAAAAAAGGGAAATTTCAATTAGTATCAATTAATTACACTTATTACTTAAGATTTTTATTTATCATGAAATCAATCTCAAAAGAGACAGACTGACGACGGTTGGTTGTCGAGGATCACATGACAAAGAGGGGAGAGTATGCAGTGGCAACCCTTCTGCCAAGTTACATGATGGGCACAACAGTGACAAGTGGAAGGCAGGTTAAGCAGGGCACAGACAAAGTACTCAACACATCTCTACTTTCTTTTACATCCTCCACATTTTTTGAGGGCCACCCAAAATCCTTTAGTGAGTTTTAACAAGCAGTCCAAGGGTCATATGTTGTGCATGCCTGGTCTCAGAGTGAGAACTATAGTATTGGTTCTGACTCACCCTACCCAAAATTCAGCTCAGTCTTTCAGTCCTCTTGTGTGCTGCACCTGCTGACACCCTCCCCCCCCCCAAATTATTGCAGGTGATAGAAACTATCAGCTGTCTTTGGTGACTTGGTGTTTTCTTTTTTTTCTCCTTGCAGCAGCTGCTGGACAACAGGGAACACCTGGAACTGGAGAAGGTGGTCCACAATCCAAGTCTTGTTCTATTCAGTAGTGCAAACATTTGTATTACTGCTGTGGCATTACTACCACTAGGTAGATGGTTCTGGGAGAAGGAGCCAAACTCTGAAGGGGAAAATAGTCAAGTCAGCAGGAGAAAGTGCAACGTCTTAATAAGAAAATTAATTCTAGAATGATAGAATGTCAGGGCTAGAAGGGACTTCAAATAGACAATCTATTTCATAGATAGGGAAATTGAGGGTTAGAGATGAAAATGACTTGCTCAAGGTCACACAAGCAGTTATAGCAACATCCTCTGATCCAATGCAGTGTGTATAGATAGACAGATGGATTGATGGATAGATATGTAGATGGATAGAAGATGGATATATAAAGATGGAAAAACAGATAGATGAATAGATAGACGGATTTATAGATGGGACATTTATTAAGTACTTAATATGTGGTGCAAAGCACTGCACTAAGCAATTAGAACAGTTTCTCTAACAGCAATGACCATCACCATGCAAAGGCTTTGCTTTTACAGAACTGCTGGTTCCCTTGCCCATTTTGCATCCCGTTCTCTAGCCCTGGCTGTTTCCATGACTTTCTTGGACATATGGGCTTGGAAGAATTTGGCTAGCAGCTCCATATGTATTTGAACAGAGAGATAAAAAAAAAACACCTCTATTCAGGACAGCAGTTACTCAGTCTTCAGGCATATTAAACATGCTCTATGCTGTGTGGTTTGGAGGAAAAACTGATCTACCATCCACCACCACCCCCTACTGATTTCCCCCAGACTCTCTTAGGTATGAGACCAAGGATTTAGAGTGTGATGGAAGCAATGTGAGATTCAGGGTTAGAATATCAAGTTTCATATCCAGAATCTGCTATTTATTAGCTATGTGACCTTGAGTAAGTCACACATTATTTTCTCATCAATAAAATGAAGGAATTATATTAGGTTATCTCTAAGTTCCTTTTCAGCTCTAAAGTCTATGATCTAATGAATCCAGGGGATATACATTTGCAATAAAGGAGTATTTGATGTGATGTAAATTGCTGGCAAGATAAGTTATTATAGCATCCCTCACATCAGCGGGTAACAACCCAGTAAGCTTCAGTGCAAGCTGGATGCACCCCATGGGTCCTGGATTTCAACCTTATATTGAAAAGTATTGATTGAAATGGGGGAGGTAATGCTGATTTGGTTGTATGCTTTGTTTAATATGTAAACAATATCATTTGTTAACAGAGAAAAAAATAGTTTAAAAAAAAATCTATGGTGTTTTGCAAGCTTTCAGACACAAGGGGGAACCCAAGGCAAAAGATTCTGGTACTCATGTAATGATAGTGTTGCTATTTCCAATGTGTTGTCTTGGGCCTAGGGAGCTTTAGTGGGCCTTTGTCAATAATGTAACTCTCCACCCCAAAACCCAACACAAAGTAAAATCATTTAATAAGAAAGCAAGGAAAGAAGTGTAGCAATAGAACACTTCCCCTGCAAACCTAGGACAGATTTTCCCATTAATTGCCATGCCATCAGTGGGAAAAATGGATACAAAGGGGATCATACAGGGGGATCATGCACACAAGAACATGCATGGTCAGGTTACACACACAGAGGAGTACAAGAGTATGCAACATATGGAAGAGTGACTCACACTTCTGATGCTGCTGCAGGGCCACTCTTATCTTCTGATGATATCCCACGAAGCAAGCCAGAGTGCAATTCTAGGTATTGATTTCAAGTCTAGGATTCCTAGCTCTTTTGGCAATTCTAATTGCCCTGCACTCTCTGGGGAGGGGGCTCCCATATTTGAAACACTGGGGCTGGAGACAAGGTGGTTTCTCACAAAACTCCCACTTGTCAAATTCCTGTCTTCTCTCAGCTTGGACACACAAAGCCCAAATGACAGAACCATAGGAAAAAGAAGACAGCCCTGCAAGGGACTTGGGAACACAGAATATGAGAGACAGAAGGGCACTTGGAACACAGAAATATTAGAGCTAGAGATCATTTAAGTCCAAGTCTCATTTTACAGATGAGGGAACCCAAGCTAAATAACCTACGCAAGGTCACCTAGATAGCGAGTGATAAAGTGACAGCTAAAACCCAGACCTCCTCCTTGCAGGGCAGGGCTCCTCACTCTCCATCCCCCAGGTGAGTCCTTCAGGCATGACTGCCTCAGAGAGCGATCAGGTATGTACCACGTGAGTTGCATAGTGGCACACGTGGCATACCTGTAGGTGGCTTACCTGGGAGGCTTTTCTTGACCTGTTTGGAGACTTGGGCCCCACACACCGAAATGCACCAAGAGTTTCACCCACTCTTGCCCCTAACCTCAGGATCCCGACTCAGCGACCAGACAGAACTAATAAAGAAAGGTCGGGGCCAGCACATGTCCATGTGTTTTGTTTTCTTTTTAAACACAGTAGTGTATTCGTTATAGTTTATTTATAGGCGATCACGTCACTATTTACAGTACATGAGCATAGAGATTCTACAGTCTTTGTGATGTAAACAATTAGCTCCACAGCTGGAGTTTGAAAAAAAGAAGCCTGTTCTGAAGTATTTACAGAAGTTAAAATAGAACTTTATACTCATACACGGAGCAATTTGGTTAAATTATCTATGAAACTATAGAATCTGACAATGTAAAAATACAAGGAAACATTTTCTCATTTAGAAGGTAGACAGGTAAATCACACTAGAAATAAAATAATGACAACCACAAGAACAATATTACAAGGCATAGGGACCCCTTGCCTTTGAAGGTTAAAGTATATTATATAAATAAGGACACATCCCAACAGAAGCGGGAAAATATATAAAAACCTCTACCAATTAAAAAAAATAGCAAAACTAAAAACGATTCTCAATCATTAGCGGTGTCTTTTACAAAATTAAAATTGAGCTTTCTATTATAAATAACAAAGCAGATGTGTCCCTCTGTAGGTGAAATTCTTGCACCTTTCTCAAGAAATGCATCAACTGAATTTCTCTCTCTCTCTTTCACACACACACACACACACACACACACACACACACACACACATACACACACACACACAACCCATGCATGGGCACTCTTTGCTGCATTTACCTTGCCTTGCTTCCAAACTGTGCCCTTTTAGGGGTATGGGGATCTGAGCTCATGGAACCAGGTTCTAGCTCATGATGGAAAGATAAAGGCTTCCCTTGGCTCAATATTGCTGAGGGTTGTCAAGGTTGGACTGGGCTAGGCTGCCACCTGACCCCTAGAGCCAAGGATTAAGGCTCACCTGTAGACAGAGAGCATAATTCCATCAGAGTTCCTGGGGGAGCCTAGGAGGCCCCAGTGAAGATTTCAAAGCTAACCTTAGGATGCAAGGCTGGTTGGGAGGAGTGGGAAGGGAGGGTGAGCAGAACTCCCTAAGGATTTAGGAAGATTGCCCTAAACTAGGGCACTATAAGACCCTTTCCCCCTAGGATAAGCTGCCGGGAATACTAAGTGGACCATCTCCTTTTCTACCAAATGCCCTCATCAAGACACTCTCTGGGATTCCCAAAGCCTTCTTGGTAGGCTATTTTATGACTTTTTATTCCTAACCTGAAAGCATTTGAAAAGCTATTTAAATACAAAAAAAAAAAAACCACACCCTTTTTCTCCACTGTAATTGACTATTCATTCAGCACCTACTGTGTGCTCAAGTGCTTTCCAGGACATGGGAAAGAGCAGGCCTGGCCCTGCTTAGTTTTGGAGAAGCCTTAAGTTCTCACCTCATCCCTCATTTCTTTCCCTCTTTTGGGGGACAGGTGAACTGTGCAGAGCGGTTACCCTAAGGATACCAGGAGTCAGACGTGCTGGTATTGCACTTTTGGGGAAAGCTGCTTCATGTACCATGGACTCGCTTTTTGGAGGTTCAGGCTTGGTCCCCCATGTCCACAGCAGTGTTTAGTGCAATTGAAAAAAACAAAATCCATGGAAAGTCTACAAAAGTGATGGTATCTATGTCCCTTGCTAGCTAGTGTTATAATGGGCTCTACCATCCTCAGCTGGACAGAAAGCAAAAGGGAGAAAGTGGATTCCCACCTTCCTCCACCCCCTCTACCAAATACATTACATACCCTGCATTTATCCACTTTTGGCCTTATCAGTCAATAAACATTTATTAAGCGCCTACTATGTGCCGGGCACTTTAGTAAGGCAAAAATGTTAACAAATTCCAAGAGTCAGGTCCAATGGAAAATGCCCATGAGCTGATCACAACTTTAGGAAAAGTGAAACATGAGTGATTTCTAGGCCTCCTCAGATGAGTGGAGAGTTGAGAAGTAAGGTCTGACTGTGTTTAAAAGTCAAGGGGCAAAAGGATTTTAAAAGTTGGGAATCTAAGAGTTTTTGTTTTGTTTTTGGTCTGACCTTATAAGTTGATCGGTGCCAGGATCTCCTGACTGATGTAGATTGGCAATTCATCTGTGACTCAGAGTCTTAGTGAGCTTCCTGGGGGCATCCATACATGGAAACTTGCCAATATGGTCACATAGCTACTGTATGGTGAGGCAGGGCTTGATCCCTGGTTTTCCTAATTCCAAGGCTAACTCTCTATTCACTATGCTGCATTGTCTCTTGAGGGAAAAAATCTAGTATAATGAAAAGAGCACCTGTTCTGTGGTCCAGAGGGCCAGGTTTACACCCTGATTCTGTTCCTTAATACTTTTATGTCCTGGCACAAGTCACTTAATCTCTCTAGACCTCTGGTTCTGCATCTGCAAAGTAAAGGGATTGGACTAGATCTTTAAGGTCCCATCCAACTCCACATCATATGTTCTGGTCTAACCCTATCCTCTCACCCTCACCCCTTAATTTACAGATAACAGTCTACATATGATGGTGAAGTGGAAGGAAGCCCATGTCTACATCTGTGCCAGACAAATGTTTCATCCTTAAAAAAACCTAATTGATGAACCATCACGTTTCACCTATGACTTTTCTGTATATTTTCTAACCATCTAAAAGCAACATCTGGAAAATCTTGCTAAACACTTTTAGCTTTTGCAAACTCCTAATGGGGAAAATTTCCCAAGGAGCACACAGTGCGAGGAGAACAGATGCTCTCTGAATATACCCTTCCCATGAAAGTATCCACTGCAGAGAAGACTTCAGGCAGACATCTCTGAATGCCATCCTCTCATATCATCCTTTAAGAGTCTATGGCTTAAGCTCTGAGGAGGCCTCCTCCACACAGGAGTAAAAATAGCTGGTTCCCTGTATCTCGGCTGACTGACTCACTGGGAGCATTCATTCCGAGGGTTGGAAATGGTCCAGTGGCTGAAAACTGGATTAAGAAAAGCAGGTAGGAGCCTCTCTTACCTCACTATGGCTTGGCCTACCCACAGCTGCAGAAGGCAGTGGAGAATATAATAACATGATAGAATCTTAGGGTTTATCTGGTCCAACCTCTCCCCACCCCCACTGCCCCGTCTTCTGACACAACCATTTTACAGAAAGCTTAAACTGAGGCTCACGGAGGAGAAGTCATTTGTTTAAGGTCACCTAGCTATATAGTGAAACCAGCAGTCTCACAAAAGGGCACTTTTTCACTGAGACATTGGCTTTACAGGAAATGCTTTTCAAACTCCTTAACTTCTAATTCACTGGGTTTGTGATGAGACTGGAAATAACTTTATGTTTTCTAGATTTTGTTGTTGGAGACTCTTGTAAAGAGATCTGACAAAGTGCTCCCAAAAGTGGAGTTTTCCTTTCGTACACCTTCTAAATGAGGTGGTTTCTAGCCCTGCTTCTCCTTCCTTCCAGTGGCACTCATGATTAGCTGGCAGCATCTCTCCTTGTTCCAAATTACCTCCTTATATTGCCAGAGAGACAGATAGGGCCCTCCTTGTTTTAGTGTTTTCATTGAAGTAACCTACTGACTTAATATAAAGTCATCCTATGTCTAGACCCCAAAGCTTGAAGTGACTGGGCTCCAGAATTAAGAGTTATTAGACAAATGGTACTTGAGTGGCATGCTTCAGGCCCAGCTCTCCTGGCAGTAGTGCTAGAGGAAGAATGAATTTGGAACCAGGAAACCTGGGCTTAAATCTTAGCTCTGCCATTAACCTTAAGCAAATCACCTAACCTGTATGAGCCTCAGTTAATTCTTCTGTAAAATGGGAGATATCATTTGCCCTTCCTACTTTACAGGGTCCATGAGAAATATGCTTCACAAACTGTAAAGTGCTAGAGAAACTGTTGTTGATTATTCTTCTCTTTACAATACTGTTCCAGACTCAGCAAGGACCACTTGAATAGATTTTTCCTTTGAAATGCAAAAGAAAGTTGGGGGACAGGATCCAACATATTGCACAATGTTATTGATTTTTCCTCCTTGGTCAGTGTAATACACAGAGGGACCCTATTCCTTTGGCCAAGAAAATGAGGACGTCTACCTTCCCTGTACGTGTAATCCCTTCCCCTGAAGGCTCTGGCTTTCCAAGTATAGGAAAGTTTCTCTATCTTGGTGAGAGTAACTATCAGAGGATCCCTTGTTCTAGCACCTAGCACTATTAACCAAGTATATGGGGACTGCTATGTCTTAGTTTAGCATCATCATCATTTTTAAAAAAAATATTCAGTCTTTCAAAGTCTCCGGAGCAAGTTTCAAGTACAGTAACGGCAGCAACCAAAGAAATTCTCTGTCCAGCCCCAAATAGGTTGGTTCATCCAACTAGCTACTGACCTTCAGGCCTCTGGGCCCCTAATGGCCCACACTCCCCATGGGCACCAGTGTGCGTATTGCATAAGTCTTGGAGAAATCTCTCAAAACTATTTTATAGGCTCTAGGCATTGAAAAGACCACTTATTGCATTTCTTCCTATATTAGGACTTGAATATTGATTGAGTCTTTGAATAATGGTACCTTCTTTCCTCTCGCACAATTGATGGCACTGTTGCTTTCCTAAGCCTGGAGTACACCCTAACTCCAGCTGCACTGCAGTGCTATGAGATTCTAAAGCAGATGTGGATGCCCTGGATGGACCCTTTGCTGCATTCAATCCATTCATAAGCTTCACATTTTTGATGCATTTTCCTTCTGTAACCAGAGCCCAGGTGTGAGCTTTGATTCAGCCTTGTGCTGAGGAAGGAGATGGAAGAATTCCACTTAGCGGTTTGACTGAGTTTTGTTTTTGAAACATCAGCACAGCACAGAGACAGATAGCACTGCCCATTCCTAGATGGGGATGAGGGAGGCTATCAGACACAGTCCACACAAAGCGATGTCATGGCAATCACATGTAAACATCATTGTGGGGAGGGAGAAAATACGAGGATGGGAAAAGGCAAAGCTACAATGAGGTGGCGGCCAAAGGCAGCAAGAGGCTCGCTCACTCTGGGTTCCAGCTGGAGGTTTGGGGGGAAGAGGCTGGGAAGGGTTGACCACAAAGAGAGGAATAACCAGGTACCAGGCTCTGGCCTTTTGTGGGAAGCACATAAACTCAGGACATTTGGGGACATGATGGAGTCACAATGATGAACAGGGAGCCCAGAGGATTATACTTTGGCAGGCAGAAATGACTTGAATTATTTTTTGACCACAGAGAAACAAATAACTTAATTATTTAAAAAAAAAAAGATCTGGAGGTCAAGGGCTCCCCCTTCACTACTCACCTCAGTCCTAGACTTCTCTCTTTTTTTTTTCTTCCCTCCCTACAAACTTGTTCTCAGCAATTTCTTTCACACTGAGGTCAGAAGGAGACTCTCCCCAGAAATATGTACATGTTTACAGGAATCACACCCTTAAGCTATTGAGGGGTGGGGCACACATCTTAAATGATAGATTTAGAGAATGTGAAAGTTGGAAGGGACCTTAGAACAGAGAATATTGGTCCTGGAAGGGGCCAGGGGGATCATCTAGTCCAATCTCCTCACTTAAGGGATGGGGAAATTGAGATTGACTAGTAGATTAGGGTAAAGTCTTTCCACTCAAACAGGTGGCTTCCTCCTTAGTTGCTTAACATCTCAGGCAGTAGTATCAGAAGGCTGTCCCTAAAGTGAATGCCTGTAGTCTCATGGAAAAGTGTATGACTCTAACTCAAGGAACACCATCAGCCAACGACAGAATGTCATCTGTTCTAGTCTAGAGCATCCAAGTAGCTCTGTCTCAGAAAGTGCTACTTGGCACCAGTTGGAATAAAATGGGATTGTGATGGTGATTCAGAATAGCCTGCCAGCTATAGGTTTCCTATATTCTCTATGGATGAGTTAATTTTGTAGTGTTACCTGTAAGGATCCCAGCTACCACACTTCAGACCAGAAATGAGGCTTGTTCTATTTTTTCTAGATCATATTACAACAATTTACAAGAATCCTCTGCCTAATGTTCAGTTGATTGGTTCTCTCAACCATTTTCTTGGCTTTAGGTGAAATGCCATCCCAAGAGGCAGTTGGTGCCAGGGGAACAATATTTTAAATTGTTATATTACAATAATCAATGTCACAGGAGATTTTCATTAACATATTAAAACATATAATTATGAAATGACATTGGTCAGGGCAAACTTATATAAACATGCCAGGAATAAGAACTGAGCACTAGCTAGCAACAGTTTCCTGTGTAACACTTGGAAAAACCTGCCATGAGAGCTACAGTCACCCCAGAACTGTGATAGATAACTGGGCTTAAATATGATTGCTTCTATATTTTGGGAACCCTCCTTCTCCAGGCTAGCTACTGGCCCAGTAGAAGAGGTAGTTAATGTGGGCAGTGCTGAGCTGATGTTGTGATTTCTGGTCTGGTAAAACTCTCAACTTCTGGACTGCCTGATGGATGGGAGATGAAAGAGGGCTGAGAAGAGAGGGCCTCTACAGAGACCATTCCCCATGATACTTGAGTTTCTGAAATTTACTTGAACATGGCCACTTGGAATCCAGACAACAGCCCTATGTCTAGGACCAGTTTGCAAGGACTCAGGTAGTTAGGGGACTAGATAGAAGAATTAGGGTAGCCCTGTCTCGACTAGGGGAAACTCCCTCCAGGACCCTCTTCCCACTTGATTCTTTTGTGGTTAGGATCATTTCAGATATTCACAAAACATGCTCTTTAGTCAAACTCTTTGATCTGGGTGTTTTGACAATATTTACAAAATTAGCTCCCAATTCCCTAAGAATTCTTTCTGCCACTTGTAAAAAAATTTCCATGTCTCCTTGTTGGGATGACTGCATGGCCCATTTTCACTTGAGGGCCACGGAGATTAATATCAGCTCCTAACAAAGCCCAGTATCTACACTGCAGATGGAGAGGATAGGGATATGCACTGGACCTATAACTGTATTAGTATAAGGAACTCCTGGGTGAGGAGGTTCCCTCTGCCAATGCAGGCTATCACTTTCGCTGAAATTCACAGCTTTAGAGATCTGCCTAAAGCCAAGAGGTCTAGTTACTTGTCTAGGCTCACACAGCTAGTATGTGTCCAAAGTGGACTTGAGCCTTTCTGGCTTTAAGGCCAGCTTTCTTTATCTATCACACCACCTCTCTCATTGTGAGTGGGCAGTTTCAATAAGTATCATGATTTGTGGCATCTTAAAATTTGTAAGTACCTTTAAACTATCTGGGTTTACTGGGTTGGTAGTTACTGGGAGTTTAGTATAGTTTCTTGTCTGGTAGCTAAACAGGAGGGCGAATGAGAATCAGAGTGGATTGTTATGTCACTGGCATGCATAATATTGCCAAGAAAACCCCCTGGACAATATTGAAATGGTATAGTCTATGGGGTTGTAAAGAGTTAGAGACAACTGAAAACAACAAACGTATAGTATAGTTAACCTAGTCCAATTGTGATTGAAACTGCACGACTCAGCGGCTGACTCTGAACTCCCCATTTCCAACAGGAACACGGATGGTCTCAGTCTAGACCTTTGGCCATTGCTCCGGAGGCTATGGTTCTACTACCCAAAGTAGCCAGTGCAAAGTCGTGGGCTGGGATGATGTTGGGCAGAGAGATGGAGAGGACTGGGATGAGGAAGGCTAAGGGTTGGGAGATGGGCTGGTGACAGATGGAGGCTTCACACAAATGTCCATCCGCCTCCTGCTCCAGGGAGGAGGTGAAGTCCAAAGGGGTCTCAACCCTCCCTGCTTTTCCTCCTTCCTTCTTTTCTTCCCTCCCTCCCAGGGCCAGCCAGGAGTCCATCAGCACAGTGGCAAGCACCTCACTACAGTGCATAGTTAGAGATCCAGGAAGCGGCACAATGAATTAGTTTGAAATACAGTACATCTGAGCCATAAATATGGTATTTTAAGTATATACTTTTTTCTGCAATTAAAAATTAATTTATAGTCCTGATTCTATTCACAAGTAACGATTTTATCAGCACACACTACAGACAGAAATGAACACAGCTACAACTTCACAATGGGAAGGGGGAAGTAAGGGGTTAGGAGGGTTGGGGCTGGGTGGCCAAATGCTTACAGATGCACCAAAACAACCAATCTGAAGCAAGGGTACTAAAGTGTGGCAGTGGAACATCAACACCATGGAAACTCACAAACAAAAGCAGCTTTGTTCAATGTAAACATTGATTTAAAGGGACAGCAGTCTCATTCTCTCTTTCTCTCTCTCTCTCACTCTCTTTTCCCATATACTTAATTTCTTTGAAAACGTAAACATATTGGAAGGGCCTTGACTGAGGTATTGAGGTATTCCTCTAGGATTAAGGCTGTTATCGATGCAGGCTTCTCTGGGCCTCCTTCAGCAAGCTGTCAAAATCCATAGCTTCGTACTTGTTTTTCACCGAAGCTGGGGAGGCCTCTTCTGTATTGGAATCTGAAGAGGGCAGGGACAAGAGGAGGAGTGAGAGACTAAGTCGAATCCAAGTGGCACGAGGCATGCCACCTTGGATCAGCCCCAAACTGATGCTGGGGAAAGCCTGGGATTGACTTTTCTGACTTCAGCCTCTATGGCTAGGGAGGGTCCCCAAAGAGTGTTCCCTTAGTAACCCTAATAATATACTTAAACAAAGTTGAAGCTAGAAGGAAGCTTTGAGATCACTTAGTCTAACACTCATTTTACAAACTGGGAAAACTGAGTTCCAGAGAGATTAAAGGATTTGATCAAGGTTACCGAGGGAGAACCAGGATTAGAATCCAGGTCTTATGACTCTTAAGATAGTGCCCTTTTTGCTGCACTAAATTGGTTACCCTTAAATGTATAGGGATCCTTGAAGGTTCATATGTTTGTATGTTTAAATGTATATGAACCCTTGAGGGAAGCAGTTCATATTTCAAGGGCTACTATTTTGGAGGGTAGGGGGCCATGAGTCCTAGAAATGGAATGTTTTTTGTTGCTGTTGGAATCTTTCTTGTTGCCCCTAGCTGGGAGTAAATATGAGCTATTTTTGGGCTTTGAGGACAGCATCCAGGTTATGGGTTGATAATTCTGCTCTTTTTACCCTTATAACCTCAGGTACTAGAAGGATCAGGGTAGGTACAAAGAAGGAGCTGTGAAATCAGTTTCCATCTGGAGATAAAAGTCTAGTCTTTCTAAGCCTTAAAGTAATAGATGGTTCTTCAAGCATTGTTTTCCCCTTTGAACACAGTCCAGGGAATGGTAGTAGGGGAGAGGGCAAAAGGGAAAACTGGGTAAGCCTTGCCACCCAAGGATGGGGACTGATTTTGCAGTCTTACCGAAGTTAGTGCATCTGGTCCAGAAGAACTGCCCAAGTGCCCCGTAGCTCAATTGGAAGAAGGGCTCGTGGCGCTTCCTCAGGGCTGCACCATTCCTCAGGGACAAGGCTGCATGCTCTGAACACCGATAGGTAATAAAACCATCTTTCTCACCCCTGGAGAACAGAGCAATGCAGAGTTGTAGGTTACCCACAGGGAGAATTCTACAGTTCCTACTGGGCAGTGCTGGTCATTGGGAAACTCATAATAACAGGCACACTGGAATACTTGACACTCATAGTATTTGCAGGTTTGAAAAGCAATTTACATAGATTATCTCATTGGACCTCCACAACAGCCCTACCTATTATTCTCATTTTACAGATAAGGAAATAGCTTCAGACAAGGTTATATGACACCTCTGGGCACACAACTACTAGTGTCAGATGAGATTTGAACCCTATTTTCAAGTCCAGCTGTCCACTACAATTTAGGCTGAAAATGGAAGCAAGAAAAATTTCCTAAGGGTCACCAGAGGAAAAATCTGATTTCTTCTCAGTCAGTAAAGTAGAAGCATCAATGATTTCCTAGTTCTTATTCTAAAAAGGTTCCCTAGGTGCCAGGGGTCCAGGACATTGTGTAGATGAATACCTAAAGATTTTTCACCTCTAGAAATCATGATGAAAAGAGCAATGCTTTCCATTGACACAGTCCCTACCAGCACAGAGCTCAAGTCTCCTTACTTTTAAGACTCAGGTCAACACGAACTTTGTACTAAGGTTATGGACAGAAAAGAGCAATTAGGACAACAGAATTGAAGACCATGTCATATCAGTGTAGTGTAGGACATGAAACACGAGTCCCCTTTTCTCTCTAGATTGGCTCATTCACTTCAAACTGAATTTGCATGTTCACAGGTTGGAGGCTGCCAGAGTGGAACTCACACAGGATTCTGAAGTAACAAAGGATGGGAGGAATATACTTCTATTCTTGTCACTACTACTCCTGCTCCTATGGAACAAATACATGTTGCCTAACTATGGTGGAGATGGCAGGAATGTGGATTATGGTTTCTCATCATGAATGAGAGGTGAATCACTGAAAAGATGCTACTTTAGACAATAAAACAACTGAACTGGGAGACTCTGGTCTGTTGAATTGCCCTCCTACCATTTAACAAATCAGTCCACTGAACTCCATGAACTCTTACCCAGAAATACTTACTAAACTGAAGGTGAAGCAAGAATAAAGACCACGTAATATCCCACCCATAAATTTAGAACACTCCCACTGATACACAGGATAGGGGTTAGGGACGATAACAAACTTACAGAATCATAATAAAGAGGCATCTCAATCTCTATCTATCTCTATATAGATAGAACACAGTACCCAGCATGACTCACTGCTCTGGCTTGTGGATCTTTACGTCCTTAATTTCCCTCAGAAAAGCCTGAGGAACAATTCACTAATGGACAAGACTGCTTCCTCCATGGTTGTTCAGCTCAAGTTATTCCTGGACCTTTCTATTAACCCACTGAGTGGAGCTGCTTCTCTGCTGGTTGATCCATTGAGTTGCTCCTTTTCTGGGCTGCTGAGCTATACTTAGGCTCTTTCAGCAAAAGAAGAAAACCCTAAACCTGAGATCTTCCTAGCTTTTCTAGTTTGGTTCTGACTTTTTGGGCAGGAGAAAGGTTAAAGGTATCTGGTCAGGGAAAGGTTAAAGCTTGTCTTTCATGGATCTGCTTTTCCAAGCAACAAATGGTAGTGCAAACCCCTCTTCCTGCATGTCCTGATGTCTCTCCTAACCCAAACAGATTTCTCCTGACTCTTGAGATCTTCTAGGAGCTCCCAGCTCATCTCAGCTCACCTGACTCCTCCCTCCCAAATAGTAGGTGACAGGGCAAGCTCTGAAGTCTCTTCCCAGACCTACTCCAAGGTCTTTCTGAGGTCAGTTAAGTTCTACTTTACTGTCCAAAGCAACATCTCTTCGGTGAGTCACCTTTATCTTATGACATTAAACCAAAATTCACATTCCTGCCATCTAGACCATAATTAGGCAACATATATTTGTTCCATAGTCCCTAAAGCAGTTCAAGAGACCAGAATCTCCCAACTTAGTTCTATTTTACAATCCAAAGCAGCATCTCTGAAGTGACTCACCTCTATGTAATGATTATAAACCAAAATTCACATACCTGCCACCTATACCATAATTAGGCAATATATATTTGTCCCATAGTCCCCAAAGGAGCTTAAAGGACCAGGACTTCCCACTTATTACTGTCCTTAGGTCTATCATATGCAAATTAGATGCAGGGAAATAGCACACTTAAGTCAACTTTACCCACAGTTAGCACCTTTTCTCTGTTGGGCTTATCTCCACCCCCCCCCCCCCCCCGCCCCTCATCCCCTTACTGTTTCTCCAACAACTCTATGTGTTTCTGTACCTTTCCATCAGCCAGCTGTCCATATGTGAGAGGGGTATCCTTCATATAAAGATCAGCTGAGAAAACTGGGGTTGTTTATATTAGAGAAATGAAGACTTATAAAGTTATGAAAATTCTTCAGTTACTTGAAGACAGATGTCAAGTAGAAGAGGAATTTTCCTTGTCCTCTTTGTCAGAAGTAAGCAGTGGGGAAAAGGCTGAAAGATGTAGATTTTGACTCTTAGAGAGAATAACTTCCTAGCAATTAGAAACATTCAAAAAATGGAATAAGCTGCCTCAGGATCAAGGAGTTCCTCTTCAGGGAGGTCCGTGAAGGCTATAACTATAAGTATATATATACATATACACACACACTTTTGGAGGATGATAATGTAGAAGGGATTCTATGTGAGGGACAAGTTAGACTAGATTTTCTCTATGGTCCCATCTAACACTGAAAAGACAATGATTCTCCGGAAATTCAACTGTTTATGTCCAGTCACCCAGGCAAGATGACTATGAAATGAAGAAGGGCACCTTCAAAAACTCTTGTTTGAATCTTAAATGATTCCATCCATCATGAGCTAGTTCATGATGGTCCATTTCCATTTCTGCTCATCTTGGGGTGGGACTTCTTTCCATGAGCATGTGTCTATGTGTGTCCTCATTTGGCCTGCTTCTACTGGGCAGCAGAAACCCAAAAGATTCACCTCTTGTTCCTTTTCAGCACTTGACACTCCACAATCTCACCAAACACTTCAAAACGCTTCTTCAGCTCACTGGAGCTCATGGTACTGGAGAGGTTCCTAATGTACACCACCCGGCCTTCTCCCTGCTCAAAAAAGAGGGACAAACATGCTTCAGTGGCTCTCTTGTCCTGGGCTGAAGATGTGGGTTTGACCTTTGGGGATGCTCAGTAATCTCAA
Organism: Potorous gilbertii; assembly: GCA_028658325.1. Lineage (NCBI taxonomy): Eukaryota > Metazoa > Chordata > Mammalia > Diprotodontia > Potoroidae > Potorous > Potorous gilbertii. The sequence goes on from CM053769.1 coordinate 388,423,847, forward strand.
GAATCAAAATGGCAAAGAGGTCCCATTTCCCTCTTCCCCATATGAAACTCTATGATTCAAGCTGAATGGGCAGTGCTCAGAAATTTGTTAGCTCTGACAATAATGGATGCCCCTAGTAAAAAGTAAGTTCCTCAAGGGCAGGTACTGTTATGTCTTTTTACATCCAGAGCTTATTCCTGGGTTTTACACAGAGTAAGCACGTAATAAATTTATAAAAGATTGTTGGATTAGATGACCAGCTAGGTCCCTGGGGTGAGAAACTAGCCTCTATCTTGCAAGCCAGAATTCCCCCAGTCTAAAAAAATGGCCATTTCCCATCCATGATATGCTTATAGTCAGTAAATCAATAAGCATTTATTAAGACCCTACTATATGCCAGGCATTATACTAAGCACCAGGGATACAATGAAAGATAGAATAAGTCCCTGCTCATGAGGCTTATATTCTAAAGGGGAAGATAATTACATCAGCAACTAGGTACCTATAAGATATGTGCAGAGCACATGGAAATTTGTGAGAACAGGCTGAGAAAAATAAACAGTGATAAAGCTTCAAAAAAAGGTCTCTTTTCTCTTAACTTTTCTCTGACCTATCTCACCCTGAGCCTTTCTCCCAAGAGGCATCTGCAGCCCTCTATCCAAGGCACAGCACTCCACTTCTTGCTCAGTTGTTCAGAGTGGATGAAAGCTAAGAGCTAAAAGGGACTTCTGCAATCACCTGGTTCAACATTCTCACTGTCCATGAATATTCCTAGGATATGGGGGTATTTAGCTGGATCTAGACAACTAGAGCTGAGAAGACTTTACTAGGATTCTCCAAGTACTGAGGGCTAACCATGTGAAAAAAAGAATTAGATTTGTTCTGCTTAAGCCCAGAGGACAAAACTACTAACAAACTGGTAAAAATTATAGGCAAGTAGACTTCAGTTTAATGAGGCACTAACCAGCAAAGCTTTTCAACAATGGAATGTGCTATCTCAGGCAGTGAAACTTCTGTCACTAGAAGTGCCCAGGAAGTGGATGACCAGTTGTCAGAGATGCTGTAGAGATATGGGATGAACTAGATAACTCTCTTACATGTTTTTTCCATGGTTATATATCCCTATCTGTATATTAGTCTGTCTCTGTATATGGGCATTCACACCTTATAAGGCTTGTCCATTCTTAGTGTGCCAGAGAAGACTCTTTTCTACATGCACAGGCACCAGAGAACTCTGGTATGTGCCTAGAAGAGACAACTTTTAGGATGTTTACACTACTAGGATGCTTTCCTCAGTCTAGGGCCTCCATAGACTGACTCCAGCCTATGTTTCCAGGTGTTTTTCTCCATGCTACTCCCCTGGTCATGGCTTTAGCTCCAGCTATACTGGTCCCTCAAGGATACTCCATACTCTTCAGAGTCTATCTCTGCCACAGAAAATGTACTCCCTGTTTAACCTCAACTTATAGTCATGAAGGTTCATCTCAAGTCCCACATCTTCAGCTGAGTCCTGTCTGACTCCCTATCACTCAGTGACCACACCCTCCTCTCACTTGTTATAGCTCTTCCTTCTCTCTATTTTATTCTTATCACATGCCTGGTATTATCAGCTTTCTTTCTGTGTATGTCTTTTTTTTCTTAAATAGACTGATCTGTGAGAGAGAACCCATCTTTGTTCATCATTGTATCTTTGTTAGCACTGAGCTGAAAGATGGACACTCTAGACCTCAATTGATGTTTGCTAGAGCCTTGAGAAGTGTAGGGTCCTAGCCAGGCAGCTCAGGGATTGGGAAGGAGGAATTTTCACACCCAGAAAGTTATGTCTTTATACTAGGGAATGCTAATGGGAGAATGGAAGGTATGGATAGACAGGGCAAAAGGCTTTACTGTAAGATGACAAAGGGCAGACAATCCTGTAGTAGAATGAGTGCTCATCCCTACAAATATGCATCTTGGCAGTGTAATATGAAGGTCGAGATACAGTATCACAAAAATTTGTGGTATAGATATTTGTGTGTGTTGGTAAAGGTGTGTGTGCTTGCCTGTGGGATGGGGTGTGTGTTGAGAAGGGTTGTGAATTCCCTCTGTAAATTATACCCAATCCCAAAATTGAGATCTCACAGTGGACCTAGAAAGCTCATCTGGGAGATCTTGAAGCCAGCTGCTAGGGCCATATGCTTCCCTCTTCAGGCTGCTGGGATTTGGAGGGACTCAAAGAGGAGATCTTGGCTGGCAATAGTAATCTCAGATCATACCCCTCTCCCCATTGTAGGACTTTATGGTCTGAATATTCCTTCTCTTTCTTTTCCCTCCACTCCACTATGAGCTTAGGAGAATGAGAAGTAGATTCTTTTCACTCAAAGCCATGGACTTTTGTTCTTTTGGGCTGAGCAATATAGTTCTGCTTCTCTGGTTCCTGAACACATCTGTATGGAGATGAGCAGTACCGTCTCCAGAGGAAAATCCACTAGATCAGCCTACTCTTCTGGTTTTTGCAAGACCCTATCCTACTCCTGGCACCACTGGCTGGCCGGGAGTCTGGGACTTTGGAAGCTCCTTCCTTTTGGATTCTAGTTATTTTTTGGTGGGGACAAACACAATGGCATAAAGATGGCCTTAGATCAGCTGAAGTGGAAAGGAGAGTCCTCTGATGAATCAAAGGGTTTTTTCTAAGGAAGTCCCATCCTCTCCCAGGAACCCAGGCTATTTCCCATTCTTTCACTGGCCAGCCCTCTCCAGCTCCTGGGATACTTACAATGGCCTTTTCTCTCCTCTTCTCAATATGCTGGACACTTGGGCTTCCTTCTCCACAATGTTCCTTTCTTCCACATCTGTTTATAAACAAGAAAACATAGGTTCTTGATCTGGATAGATCAAATGAAGTTTCAGAACTTCCCTAGTAAACAATGTGATGCTGGTAATCAAGTGAAAAACTGCCTTCTGCCAGCCAGGTTCCTCTTAAATTGGATTTGGTACCTGAGACAGATGTCCTTCTTCACCTGTACAAAAATGTCTCCGAATTCCTTCTCACTCAATTCTCTGAGGGAGGAGACTGGCAAGCAACCTGGGGATTCTCCTCAAGAGAGTATCTTTGATCAGCCCACCCTTGGTCAAGCAATTCCTACCTGCCACAAAATTCTTTGGAAAGGGCAATGTCCTATAATGCAAAGAGGACAGGATCCGGAGTCAGGATACCTGAGTTCAATTTCTGGCCCCATCGCTTAGTAGCCAAGTCAAGGCCACTTCCTTGAATCTCAGGTTCCTAATCCATAAAACATCACTACTTAGTTCACAGAGTTTCCATTGTACAGCACCACACATGGAAATTCTGAACAGGTGCCACTTTGCTCCCATGGGGCTAAACCGTAGCCATAATCCCAAACAGAACAACCATCTTTGGCCCCACAGGTACCATAGCCAGGCAGCTCAGGGATTAGGAAGGAGGAATTTTCATACCTAGGAAGCCTTTGTTCTTCCAAGTCATCTCTGAGTTGGAAGCAGAGTTCACTGTAACCAACCCTCCCCAGAAGCAGGAGGGGCTTGCTGACTCTACAAAGCTCATTCCTACAGAAGGCTGTTCAGGAGAAACTGTATTGTTTAAATAATTCAAAATGTGTTGTTCATTTACCTATGTCTGGGGGTGGGAATCAGGTGATGGGACTCCTGTCTGTAGAGAGTCAATGTGGCTAACCGGAAACAAAGTGCTCAACTTTTTAAAATGCTCAGGAGAATGAAAGTACACACATTGTTCTTAGTACCACTGAGGCAGTCTGTGACTTCCAGGCGTTCAGAGTCTGCAAACAGCAACTTTAATTATATGTGTGTGGGTGAGGATATGTCTCTTACCTCCCCAACCCTACCCCCCACCCCAAGATACAGTAAAACCCTCAGATAATGGAGGTCACTTACCTACCAAACTCAACTACTCAAATCTAGTCAAAAGCCAGAGAGACAATGCAGGACAACACAATTTAGAGTGAGGAAGGCATCTTTGAGATCAACTAATCCAATCTCCCTCACTCTACTGATGAAAAACAGATCCAAAGAGATGGTTGGACTTGACCCCAAGTCAGACAGGTATTAAGTGTCATAGCCAGAACCTAAACCCAGGACCCCCAATTCTGTCTTTTTCCACTAAAGTCAATCAACAAGCAATTAAGCACCAACTATGTGCTGAGTTAGGTGTGAGGCACTGGGGATAGAGATAAAAGAATAATCTCTTACTCTCAAGGAACTTAAAATTCTATTGTGCCACAGACCCTAACGTAGATCATTCAGAAGACACCAGAAAGTCCTTTAGCTTATGCATATTGTTTACAGGAAATCTCCCCCACCTGAAGCCTCTCCCAGGGCTTATTTACTCTGATTTTATATACAGTTCACACACACCAGGGCTATCAGTTTTCAACAGCTCATAATAAATAAGAATCAAACAGGGAGGAAGGAGATAGGAGAGTAAAACAAGCCAAAAACTTGAGAAAAATATGCCTAGGAGGGTTGCTTGGGACAAATATTCATGTACACACACATCTGTGAGTCCCCAGTTCCCAGCCCAGGTCAATCAAGAATGATGACATGTCCTTAAGTCATCAAGAAAAGGCTAAACCAGGTGTGAGGACCCTACCTGAAGGTCACATGTGGCCCTCTAGGTCCTAAAGTGTGGTCCTTTGACTAAACCCAAACTTCACAAAACAAATCCCCTTAATAAAAAGATTCTTTCGGTAAAATTTGGACTCAGTCAAAAGGTCACACCTAAGGACCTAGAAGGCCACACAGTTACCCCCCCCACACACACACACCTTGGGCTAAACTGTTAGAGCCCTTTGTATTGCAAGGCAAGGAAATTGCCTACCATCAGTCTTCTTATATCTTACTCCCCCCCAGTGACCCTGGCCTCCTAGCTGTTTCCCACACACTCCTATCTCCTGACCTTCATTGGCTGTCCCACCAAGCCTGGAATTCTCTCCCACCTAGCTTCCTTCAAGTCCTAGCTAAAATCCTACCTCCTAGAAGCCTTTTCTTGGGCTTCTGGGAAAGTGATATCAAGACTTGCAAGTGAATTGGATTTAAGTGAGGCAGGGTTGGGCAAAGTCACCAGTCTCACTCTCTCCTCCTGAGCCAATTGGGTCCATTGGCAAGGACTAGAGTTGTCCTGATCTGTACTTTACTACTGGACCCAGATGTGCACCGCCCTGCCTCACTTAAATCCAATTCACTTGCAAATAATGACATCACCTTCCTGACTTCAAGAGAACCCAGGACAAACAACAACTCAGGCTTCCTTAATCTTAGGGCCTTCCCTCCATGTCCTGTATATATCTTATTTGTCTCCCCCACTAGACTGTGAGCTCCTTGAGGGCAGAGACTGCTTTTTATCTTTCTTTGCAACCCCAGAGCTTAACACAGGGATGGGCACATAGTAGGTGCTTCAAAAATGCTTGTTGACTTTTTGGCCTAACCAAGGAAAAGAGGTCAGTGATGGCCTTTAAGGTCTTCAGTTAAAGAGCTTTCTGGAAGCTTCCTCAGGAGATGGGGGGACCACCAGGTACCACATGAGATAATCAGGCACTAGGTTTTATGATATTCCTTTTCTTTAGGAAAAACAGATTCTTGGTTTTTAGGTTTCAGGAACAACAAATTCTGGTGTCTCTTAGCCTTCGTAGGGAATTAACTTCCAAAGAAAGCAAAAGTAGATGTAAGAATGTTTTCTCATTTCATCAGGTTGAGAAAAATCATAGAACAAGGAATGGTCGAGTTGGAAGAGAACTCAGCTTTCAGAGAAGAAAACTGACGCACGGAAAAAAAAAGCGATTTGCGCACACACATGCATATATACTCGCACACACCTTCTTCTTATTTATTGTGGGTAAACCAGATGGCCCAGGTATGTGTGAATTATGTATAAAACCAGAGTAAATAATCTCAGGTCGGGGTACCTTAGGTGGGAGGATTTCCCATGAGCTAAAGCACAAGGACTTTCAGAGCTCTCTGAACGGCCAACTTTGAGGCCCATTGCGCAATAGAATTTTAAGTTCCCTGAAAGGATTGTTTATTCTTTTAGCTGTATCTTCAAGTGCCTGGCACAAGGCTCAGTTCAGAATAGGTACTTGATAATTGCTTCTTTGTTGATTTTAGTGAGAAAAGGAAGAATTAGGAGGTCCTGGGTTTGGGTCCTGGCTATGCTGCTTACTACCTGTGTGGCTTTGGGTCATGTCAAACCATCTCTTTGAATTTCAATCACTCATCAGTAAAATAAGGAAAGTTGGATTAGTTGATCTCAAAGGTACCTTTCTGTTCTAAACTGTGTCATCTTATTTTGCTCAAGAATCATAATATGCCTCAAGGCTGGTTCTTTGCCTGTGTTTCCTTGAGTGAACTGCTGTTTCCATCTAGGCACACAATATTACAACGGTCCAGGAGTGAAAGTGGTGAGCAAGGTAGACCTTGTTAAGAGAGGACTCATGGCACAGTGTAGAAGGCCCTGAACTTGGGCATCAATAAGTACTGGGTTAAAATCCCAGCTCAGACACAAAATAACTGGCCAAGTCTTTTAATTTCAGTTTTGTCATCTGCCAAATGAAGTAGGATTGGACTTGCAATAGCCTTCTAGCTATAAATATAAGATTCCCCTCATAAGAACCAGCTGAAGTCCAAGGACATAATAAGTTCTGATAATGCACCTGGCAGAGAATCTATGAAAACTATTCTTCTGTTTTCCTCCTGAACATTCTAAAGATCGATGATGGCCTATTCTGGGAATTAGAATGTACTAGAAAAGGAACAGAGAGGAAAAGGAGAATCATGTGACATGGAAGAATTATCACAGCTGCTGACAGAATCCAGAGCCAAAGGGAGCTGGCTTCTAGTTGTGTTAGGGTAACCACAAGCTTCATCTGTTTCTCCCTTGGATCAATGTAACCATTTGCTAACAGTAACATAGATCATTGTAATTCTTGCCTTGAAATAGCCAATACAATTCCTAACAAGAAGGTTACAGGTTAAAGTCCTAAAGTGGATGGGTTTTCCCCACTTCACATAGCTAATGCAGATCTTCCTCAGTAAGGTGGGCGGAGATATTCCCCAGTTTATTACACCATCCCAGAACATGACCCCAAAAGGTATTTCCCATTCCAAGTCCATGCAGAGAACAGGCTCCTTGAAGCAAAGAGAGTCTGCATATGGGTGGTAAAGTGGATTTCCAAGGGAAACCTTTTCTTGGAAGGGAACAGGAGGTTTAGGGCTTAGGGTTCTGGGACCCCAAGGGGACAAGATATATTTTTGTTTTGTCCAACAGAAGAAAAGGTAAATTATTCCTGCTTACTTCATAGATGAGGCTACAAGTGGGGCTGCCATGCTACCTCAATGGCCACTGGGGAAGGCTTAGAAAGAGGAACTTACTCACTCAAGCTGCATTCCCATCTCAATGCAGAAAGACAGACAAGGATGCCTCCTGGGCAGACTTGTGTGGACGTCATCATCTGGCCCACAGTACATGTCCCCTGCAGTGCCTGTTATTCTCCTCCCTCCCCAACCCCATCACCAGAGGAGAGACACGGGCTAGACCTGGAGTGAAGCAAAACCTTCCATCACTCCGTAGTTTTCTGATCCTGGGGCAAATCACAACCTCTCTAAGCTTCAGTTTTTTCACCTATAAAATGGGGATAATAGCACATACCTCACAGAGGTATTGGGAAGAACAAATGAGATGATGCATGTGAAGTATAAATGTAAGTTATTATTAGTAAGAAGCAGGGTGGGGCAGTGGATAGAAAACTAGCTGCACAGTCAGGAAGACCTGGGTTCAGTGTCAGCCTCTGACATTGCCTGGTTGATGCTGAGGAAATCACTTAACCTCTCTGTGCTCTAGGAAACTCTAGGACTAGACATACAGAGAAGGGACTGACTTGCATTGGTGGAGTGACTCTCCTCTTCTGGGAGGTTCCCCATACTAATGAAATCACTGATCCAAGTTCTCTTCTCCAATGCTACCTGAAGAGGACTTGAAAAGCAGGCAGCCACTTTGTCCCATCTCTAGCTTGTCTGCACAGTTACTTGCAGGCCATCTCCCCCCATTAAAATCTGAACTCCTTGAGAGAGTGATTGTCTCTTACCTTTCTCTGGATTCAAAGTGCTTAGTCCAATGCCTGGCACATAGTAGGTATTTTATAAAAAAATGCTTGTTGACTTGATTTGATCAACTTGTTGACTGACTAACTGAGAGGCAGCCACCAGAGAAATGCTGCCTGAGCCCCTATCTGTAATAGGAAAGCCCCCAGCCCAGACTGAACACCAATTAGGGAGGGGTTAGGGTAGGGGCAATGTTCAACCACTAGATGGCAGACATTGCATCATTCATCTCCATGCCAAGCGCCATCTCTAAGAAAGACAAGCAGGAAAGGGGCAGTGTCAGGGTGGTCATGGTGTTGCTATTGGTCAGTCCACCTCTACCTTACTTTGTTCCCGACCTACCTGAAAGTCCTCCTGTTCGCTGGTGACCTGGATCTGTGACACGAAGAGCCTGAACTCGATCGACTCCGAGAGCAGTGATGCAAACTGGCCTTGCTGAAGGGTCTGGGGTGGCGGCAGTGCTGACATGGAAGTGAATGGACACGGAGGTCCTCGTCCTCATCGTCCTCTTCTTCCTCCAAGAGGAAACCACTGTCACTGCTGCTGTCCTCAAAAACAGTGTCGTATTCTGGACTCTTGCAAAAGGCAAGATCTTCCTCCTCCAAGGTATTGTCCAGTAACCCAAAGTGCTTCGTTAAACTGGCTCGGATCTCATGGTCTCTTAGGGGCTTGCTGTCCTTATTGGGAGTCCTGCAGCTCCCACCTTCCTTGCTCAGTCCTTGTGCATCAGCCCTGGAGACCCTGGACTGGGATCTGTCCTCTGTATGGGCTGAGGAGGGCTCCCAGGACCTCAGCACCTTTCTCTGGAAGGATCCTTCTGGCTTAAGGACCTGGCAGTAGTCATGGTCTCCAAAGGATCGGGAAAAAGGACGCTTCTGGCCTACCTGGGATGGCTGGACTGTGACTCGGCTCAGGTGGGCCAAGAGCTCACTCCGCTCAGGATACTTCTTCCGGGACTTGTGGGACCCTCTAGAAGTTGCCACAGGCCGGGGACCCTCAGGGGAGGGGATGGATGGAGCTGCCTCTTTGTTTGGCCTATGGTTCACATCTGGCTTGAAGGGGTCTTCCTCAATAGGTTTGTAGGGTGGTGTGGTTGGTGGCGTGAGACCTTCTCCCCAGCACCAAGAAAAAACAGGCAGCATGAGTTTGATGCTGGGCCCTTGCACCACAGTCTACTAATTAAGACCTTGGCTGTCTTTTTCTTTGTCTAATAAGACCCAAGGGTCCTATCCATCCTTGTGATTCACCTGGGTAGGATTCTTAACCTTAGTCTTTATGTTCACCTTTCTTTCCTTCAACCCTTACTTTATGTTCACCAACTCATGAATCATCATGCCCAGCTTCCAGTAACCTGAAGGCTGGTTCCAAGAGCCCATCAGTGAACTGCTGATATTCCCAGGGGTCTAAGGGTAAACTCAGGCCCCTATCTGCTGGAGAAAGACTGAGTCTGCCAAACTCATGCCCATATTCCTAGAGCTAGAAGGGGACTTAAAAAGACCAAATGGTCTGACCCATACTTGACGAAGAACCTCTCCTACAACATTTTTGACATATAAGCACCCAGCCTCCACTTGGAGACATAACTACTGCATGAAACAATCTCCTCCCTGCTCCCTCCCCCATCCTTCATTCAAACAACAGAGAGTGAAGGGGCAGGGTTAGCCTCCAGATTGTGAACTCAGAATTGCCTGACTAGGTTCCCAGTGGATTACCATGTTTGCCTGAGCTCATGTTTCCCAAAACTAGCCCAGGCAGATCTGGGAGCAAAGGTCTCATCTGATTTTGCTGCTGGCACACACTGACCATAGTCACCCAACCCCAAGAGGGATCATGCCAGAGGTGCAGTAACTAAGATCCTAGCAGAGGTAGAGATTTAATGCCTAGGAATGAAGAGGAGCCCCCTCACCTGCTGTCCCACAGAGCTCCACTGTCAGCACCTGGTCAAAGTTCCGTTTCCCCAATGAAGGGTCACTGGTAAGAAAGAAAAGAGGAGCTCCTCTTAGAGATGTGATCATAACACCATCACACAGAGAAAAGCATAAAGATTCTGATAAAAAGTGCGGTAAGACAGTGGTCCCCAGGTTTAATTTGCCGGAATAGACCCTGATCCTCAGTATTTATAGGATTAAAAAAAGTAGCATGAAGATTTGGGGGCAGATAAGGTGACATTGTGTCTGGAGGTATAGGAGGAGTGGAGGGAAAGGGGCAGGGGAAAAAGAATGCCGAAGAGGAAGGAGACCTCTTCCTATGGGCTGACTGAATCTGCTGAGATTGTGTAATTGGATCTCATGGCTTTAACATTTCTTTCCAGGCCTCCAGATATTAGCTTCTAGCCTGAAGCTGATTTTAAAAAATGATTGAGAGAAGTTTCCTCCCTAAGATCCCTACAGTGTGCCCACATGAATGAGCACACGTGTGCGTGCACACACAAACACACACACTGTACCATGTCATACCAGACCATATCACAGCACACCACACCAAAACATATTTCACCACATGCATTTCTCTATATCTCACTATGCCATGCTATGTCCACCTGTGCCGTGAAGGCTTTTGGTAGGGGAGGGACTTGGAATCAGAATCAAGTTCAAATGTTAGAGACCACCACCTACTACTATGCGAATTTTCTTGAAGTAATCCAGTACGATACTATAAACTTACTTCTGTGACAAGGCCAATGTGAAGCACCTGGGAGTTTCTGAAAAGGAAGAAACAAGACAGATTTACATGCAGGACAAAGCCATCAAGTCAGCTCCAAGACATTTATGACAAAGGTGATCTCATCTGATTCCCCCATTAGAATGTACTCTTGTTGAGGAAAGTCACTTTCTTGGTCTCCCAAGTGCTCAGCACATGAAACGTGCTTAATAAATTCCCATTAAGTTACTAATCCCTCAGAAGCTGAGAAATGCCAGACTGAATTTCAACCAAAAGATGTCCATCAGTGTCTGGGAATGGGGATGAGAGCTGCAAGGGCTCTCAGGACAGACAGAGAGCTGAGGATGTCAGCACTAGACATGGCCTTCAAAGGTCATCCAGCATAACCCTCTCATTTTACAGGTGTGGAACCTGAGACCCAGAGAAAAACCGATGTACCCAAAGTCACATAGTGAGCTGCTGGCAGAGTTGAGCCTAGAGTCTCTTGATGACCAAGTCCACATCACCCTGTTTCTCAGCTCATCCTCTGTCCCCCCTTGTGACCCTGCCCTCCATGCCCCTCTCTCTACCTCTTGAGCATAAACGAGGGCAGCTGTGGTCCTCGTCCGTCTCACCACTGCCACTCTCACTGGGGCTTTCCAGGGCAGGGAGCTGGGCTGCTCTCTGCTGGGACTGGTCACAGACACTCTGTCCTTCCTCCAGGCTGCCCATCTCCACTTCTACCTCAGCCTCATAGGTCTGTGGGTCCAGGCACAGGGAGCGGGGAGGTTCTGCCCTCTCTTCCGGGGGCACCTCATCTACAAATGAAAGCCATGGGCCCAATTCAGGGTTCAGTCTCTTGGAGCGTCGAACAGCATAAATGGAGCTCTCTGGCTTCCGTCCCACCTTGGTCCCAGACGTTGACAGAGGCAGACTCTGTGCACACGTTCTTGCCTCCCCTTGCCCTTCCCCCTCTTCCTCTTTTGTCCCTGGTAGAGCATTGATTTCTTCCTTCACTTCCAGTTTCAGGGGCCTGAAGCTGGGTCTGGGCTCTGTGGTCCCAGGGGAGGCCTTGATCCGGACCTCACAGGCCTTCTCTGATGAGGGTCTTTGGCTTTCTTCAGAGGACGCTGGACTGGACTTGGTGCTGGGTGATAAAGAAGCATAGATTGGCATGGCCAGCCGGTAGGGCTTGCTCACATCACAGAAAAGGTCTTGAGCCAATAGCTCTCTCAAGATAGAGAATTTGGACCAGGAAGCTTTGGGAGGTTGGAGAGTTGCTGACCTCTGCACCAAGTTGTCTGGTGGCTTCCCCTCCTCATTCTTGCAGGATGCTGACTTTTGTAGTATGCATTCAGCCTTGGCTCTCTTGAAAGGGTTGCTGCAGGGCTGAGGGGGTGTTGCTAATTCTTGGATGGACAACTTTCTCTGGGGAAGGCAATAGGTATGCATATAACGGATCAGCTCCACCATGGCACGCATGTCCTCTGCACAAGCAAACTGGTCTCCAGCAGTTGCTTCGGATGGCATAGGGGAGGCCAGTGGTGAGGTCTGGGGAAGCCCAGGGCTCGAGCAATCCTCGCCTGAGTCACTTTCTTCCTTGATGCGGGGTTGAGGGCTCTGGGCTGGTGGTGAGGGAGGCAGCTGCTGCCATCCTCTGCCTGGAGCCCGAGGGGTAGTGCGAGGACAGCAAGGAGCTGAGGTGAGATGCCTGTGCAGTTCGGTGTAGCTTCGGCTCTGGGTCTGGGGAGGCAAAGGCTTCTTGTCCTGGGGGGTTTCCATCTAAAGAGAGATGGATAGAAGCACTGGTAAGGAGGAAAAGCCCATATTTCTCTCCTTGTGATTATACAGAAAAATAGGCCAATACCCCATGGAAGAAGCATGATTGCCTGACATAGGGGAAAAGACACAGAATTTAGGATCAGGATACCTGTGTTTGATCTCCACTATCATTATGAGCAGTGTGACGATGGGTAAGTCAGCTTTGAATCACTGAGTCATAGTTTCCTCATCTATAAAGTGGGGGTATTGGATCAGACGATCTCAAAGATACCTTCTGGTGCTAAATTTTATAATCCTATTACTTAATAGCTAAGTGACCATGGGTGATGTCCTATCTAGTTGGTTTTCATAACTGTAAAATATAATGGACACCATCTACCTCTTAGGACTATAGTGAGGAGAGCTCCTTATAAAGCTGTAAAATGTATAAACATGAGTTGTTATTGTTTTTGAGTCCCAAGTCTGGTTGTTTGTACTGGTCACACTCCCCTAGATAAGTCTTCAACTTTTGCTTTTACTCTATGCCTGCTAAAATTCTGTTCCTACTACTTTTGTGGGTTTGTTTGAATCCTGCTATGCCCAATCTCCAGTGAGGGACCTAGGGAACTTGTCTCAAAGATCTCATGGTAACAGCCCAGAGCATTACCATCAGGCACAGGAACTAGGATGTGGGGATGGGATAGGATTTGGTGGATAGTTAGGACAAACAAAGTTCTAACCCATGTGATTATTTAATCCCTTAGTGTTGTCTTGGGCAGTTGATTCGAAGGGGTTCTTTGCTGGGCCTTGCCAATACTGCCTTCGTACAAGAATGTGAAGCTAGCCAAGATTGCATCAGTTGTAGCATTAACCACTCCAAAAGCTGGACGACCATTGCTGGCATATCCCAGCAGAACATCCCATTCATATAGCAATGGCCAACAGACTTTCCTATATCACTATGATCATCAAGGCTCTGACATTAATTGGCTCTTGTAATACTGGTACCGATGATCCTTAGGTACTGAAGGTAACAGAGGATAAATCTCTGTGGAAACCCAAGAATCCTCAGGTTGCCTATATGATAGTTTGGAAGACTGCAGAGACTGAAGGGTTCAAGACAATACCCAGATAGCAAGTTGCAGTCAGGATTAGAACCCAGGACCTCTACTGCCAAATTCAAGACTCTTTTCACTGCACCACATGAGATGTTTATGTTAGAAGCAGGAGGGTCGCTTAAACATCACAGCAGAAGGTATTCCTGACATCTGCATGCATCTACTATTTCAGTTGATCTGAGGTTCATTACTCTTCCATGGTGCCTTTCCCTTGGATGCTAAGAGGTCAGAACTGGAACAGATTCACTTTACAAGGAAGGAAAAGGAGCCTTATAGAAGCAGGGTGACTTTGACCCAAGGTCACCCACAGTCAGCAGTGGAATTGGGACTAGAGCCCAAGGCTCCTGACTCTCACTCAATAAAATATTTGTTGAAAAATGAATGAAGGAGGGAAACAAGGAAACCTTCTATTTTTCTGTTTCTAAAACCAGTTTCTGATAGTTCAGAATGTGCCCATTATCATGTAATTCCCTAAAAGGGACCATTTCTCAGCAAGGAGCCCTGATCTGGCTCCTCTGTTCCTTCCATGTTTTCCCTGTCCAGAAGGCTCCTCCTCACTCCTTCCACTTAGGAGTCACAGTGTTAGTTTCTTTGTGGCATGATCCCACAGCCCTTCCCTCCCTATTCAACTACCAAATATACTACTGACCACAGGACTCTGATTTTACAGTGGGGCTCAGTTTGGGAAAGTTTTAGAAGGAAGCCTCTGTCCCTTAGGCAGAAAAAGCATTCACATATAGCAAGGTGTGTCTAGGTATAATTCTTGGGTCTTGGGGAAGTGAGAAAAAACAGCATCTATGTAACTATGAGAGCTGGCAGGAAGCCAGGTGCACACCCAGAGAAGGAACAGTCTCATGGTTTCCCACGGTGCCTTCACCCACCCCTAGGAATACCTTGAGGTAAGGTCGCTGGCCTTTGGACCTCGATGCTCCTTGCCGCCGGATAGCCCCTTCCTTCTGGGCCTCCACACTTGTAGTAGTGTGGGATGGTGAGAGGAGTAACTTCTGCAACTAGTGGGAGAAACAAAACACAAAGAGGCATGACTTCAACCTCAGATGTTCCTATTTCTAAAGCAAATGAGAGTTCCTGGGATCAAAGACTTAGAGATGGAAGGATCCTTAGCCATCATTGAATCCATTCTCCTCCTTTTATAGACAAGAAAAAATTAGTCCCAAAGAGGTGAAGTAATTTGACCAAGGTTGTACAAGTAGTAAGTGGTAGAGTAGACCTGGGATTTGAACCCAAATTAAGAATGAAATATCCTACCCTGGAAAAACAACCGTGAAGGAATTTGAGCAAATTCTTTGGTTTGCCATTTCCATAGAAATCTTACTTGTGTGGGTGGGGTCTGAATCTAGTCAGAGGAGACTTTTGAGGTTATCTTGTCCAAAACCCTCTTTTTTACAAAGAGGAAACTGAGACCCAGAAAAATAAGTGACAGGATCAAAGATTTAGGGTTGGAAGGGATCTTAGAGATCTAGCCCAATTCCCTCATTTTCTAGATAAAGAAATTAACCTCAGAGAGGTTACAGGATTTGCCCAACATCCCGCACATAGCAAGTAGGAGTGGTGGGATCAAACCCAGGTCCTTGAATGCCAAATTCAGTGCTCTTTCCACTAGAAGAGGCTTGTTTCAGTTGGAAAGAGGGCCAAGGAGAGTCCAGCTTTAAGTCTGGGTTGGATGAAGATGCTTTCCAGGTTTCTAAGTCCGGGCTCCTGGGATCCTAAGTAAGGCATTATAGGGAAGGTTTTTGAGTCTCTCACAGATAGGGCCACACAAGACACACAGTGAAACAGGACATTTGCTGATTTTTATCGGGAAGACCCCAGCTGTGCATCCCCAAACTCTGATAGGCACAGAGCCTGAACCAATACTAAGGCAGGCGTGCCCAAAGTCAGAAGTCAGAACTTAAGTCTGGAAATAAAAAGTTCTCTATTTTCACATTTCTTAGAAGGGACAAAAAAAAACTTTGTCCAGCTTCTGCTCCACAGGCAGGTGAACACGTGAGTGAGGGATACATCAAGGTTGCAGAAATGAGAAATATATAAATTTCTACCACAGGGGGCTGCTCTTAGTTTGCCATATGCAAGGTTTTCCCTTCTTTCTTGCAGGGAAAAAAACCAGTTTCCTCCCTTCCCCCAGGCCCAAGGTGGGGAAAACTTTCTTTGCCCGGTCATCTAGATAATGTGGTTCCAAAAGAAACAATGTACGTCTCCTGTAGGTGTAGCAAGTTATCACTGGATGGGATCAGAAACTCATAGGCCTTGAAGATTTGAACAGAGTGGCAGAGTGCAAAGGGATCCTAGAGAAGATCTAGTCCAACCCTTTCATTTTAAAAAGAGGGAAACTGAGGCCTGGAAAGAGAAAGTAAGTCACCCAGAAAGTCTGTGGCACCCAATCCCACAAAAGTGGATGATGTCACAAGTTGTCAGCTGGGAGCCTTATCACTACTAGAACTCCCTAACCTTCAGGGGGAAGGACAGAGGATTATAGGGTTCAGAGCTGGAAGGGTCCTTCGAGATAATCTCAGTCCAATCCACTCTTTTACTTTACAGATGAAGAAACTGAGGTCTACAGAAAAGCAACTTACCCAAGGATTACATAAGTGGTAAAGAGCAGAGCCAGGAGTTGAACCCAGGTCCTCTGACTCCAAATCCAGTGCCTTTGGCATTATGGTATAGCAGTGGTTCTCAAGCTTTATGGTCTCAGGACTTGTTGATATTTGTTGAAAAATTACTAAGGGCCCCTCAAAGACTTAAGTGGATTGTATCTATTGATATTTGCTGTATTAGAATTTAAAATGTCTTAGTTTTATTAGGAAAATAGTTTTGACTTTGAAGACCCTTTGAGAGAGTCTCAGTAAGTCTCCAGAACATACGTTGAGAGCCATTACACTATGGTTGCCTCCATCAGATTGAGGAGAAAGAAACCATTAATAAATTGTGTACGTAAAGGAAACATTTCTCTTTGGGCCATAAACCTAACCCTACTACATCCACTCTCTCAGTTTACAGATAGGGAAAATGAGTGAATGCATTGTGTGACTTGTCCACAGTCTCACCATCCATAAGGAACACAAACGGGATAAGAATCCAAGTCATCTAATGCTCAGACAAGCGCTCTTTTCACTTTCTGATCATCCACTCTTATTATAGCTCCCAGAGAGAAGTTAGTGATGAGTTTTGGCTCCCAGATCATGCAGGGCTGGAGCCTGTCCACAATGTTAGGAAGTGACACAAAACAGTCCCTTGAGCAGAGAGTAAGGAGTATGAGGTTTGGGAAACAGAAACAGAAGCACAAACTTATAGAGATGGAATCCAGATATGGGGATCATAGGAGCATAGGACATAAAGATAGAAGAGAGCTTAGACATCATTTAGTCCTAACCCCTTCATTTTACAGATGATACAACTGACATCCCAGGAGCTTAAATAATTTGTTCATGAGCACATAGTGACATTGCGTGATATTGTTGTGTTTGTCCTTCATTCTGGAAGAGGAGCATGATGAAGATGATGACGTGACGTGTAGTTGACTTTGATTTGAATGAGGTCACTGGCCTCACTTTCTCCTCCAGAGCCATCTGGATCCAGTAACCAGATATTCATCAGGACAACTAGAGATGGCTACAGTGGGAGTCTCTGGCCATTTTAGGCTAAGGTCTTACCAGATTCTCACTGAGTGAAATACACCCATTCAATGAATAGGCCCTCTTTAAGTAGTTATGGATGGCCCCTTTAATGAAAAAAAAAATCAAACTAGGATGGGAAGACCCTCAGGGTTCCTCTGTGCTAGGCAGGTAGAGATCTGTTTTCCAATATATGAGCCCCAGAGTGAATTGGGCTTAAAGCTTGGTCTTCGAGCAAGAAATCTAGCTAGTAAACCCAAAGGAAAAAAGGCAGCTTTTGGCCATTGTACCTTCCCTTGGGTAGAGTACCCCAGGCAAGGAAGGAAAGGAGAGGAGAGAGGAAGGGAGAAGTAACAGAGTCAGTACTGGAATAACACTCCTCTAATTAAGTCCAGTGTTTCTTCTATTATGCCATATGCACACACATGCACCTATTCACACTTCACAGGAACTAGATTCCACCATTCCTAGTCCCCTCCCCCCTCAAAAAAATCCTGACCTAGGATATGCCTAAAGTGGAAAAAAGCGCAGACTTTTGTGCCCATCATATCCATGTAGCCAGCCTAGCATGCTAACTTTTTTATATTTAAATAGGAGTAAGAAAGGGATTCTTACCAGAGAAAGTTCATCAACCTCAGAACCAAGGCCCTGCAGCCCATCCAGGGCATCAGGACTGGCTTTGGGTGAGGGGATGGGTGAGGTGGGGCCTGGGGTGGGCACATCCTCATCTTCCAAAGTGTGGAAGGCAGCCAGGCCCATGTCCTCTTCCTGGATACCATCCAGGGTTTCGGTGAGGGCAGCCAACAGGGCCTCATTTTCGCCACTTATGATCTAAAATAGGGAAGAAAGAGTTATGTGATTAAAAAATGATACTATAGAAATATGCTTACCCTTTGGGCTAGGGTGCATGGACCTTTCCCTTCCACTCTGCCCACATAGCTTGATTCTCTGCAAAACAAAGAGCAGGTATTCCATAACTATTTCACAGGTTTAGAAAATGTAAGAACTGGAAGGAACCTCAGAGATTATCTAGCTCAAATGCCGTACTTTATAGATGAGATAAGTCACACCCACAGAAGTGAAATGATTTTCTTATGGTCATGAATCCAGTCACCTGCAGAGCTAGAACTAAAAGACCTGAGGGTCTTCTGACTGAATCCAGTATTCTATGAAAGAAAGGCAAGGGAGAAAAGGAAAGAAATGAAAGGGAGAAGAGAGAGAGGCACGAAAGGAGATGAAAAGAAGAAAGAAGGGGAGGAGGAAAAGCAAGGGAGGGAGAAGGAAGGAGAGGGAGAAAGTAGAAAAGGGAAGACAGATGGTTATAGGTACCATCTAAGATTTTTTCAAGAAGTTCCTGAATCTTAGCGAAGATGTATTTTGAGTTTTGAGTGAAATGTTTACAAAAGATGGGAAAATAAAACTAGTCAAACCCCAGTTATGTAGAATGAGCTTACTGGCAATATTGTCTGGGTACCTGACACTTCTATTTCCTCTTACTAGGCTCTAACTAGATCCTGCCTAAACTTTGCATCTCACTCAGTTCCCAGTACTGCATACAGTAGGAGATCATGACTAGTTGTTGCTAAATAAGAGATAACTCAGCAGCTCATTAAAGTGGGGGGACATCACCATAACCACAATGTATTATAGTAAAATGATGTTTCAATCTACTGAGAGGGGGGATGGTTCCTGCCTCTGAAAAATGGAAGAGAAAACCTCAGAAAATGCCTTTAAGCAGTAGCTAGAGTACCACTTGTAGGTACTTGAATAGAGGAGACTTGGTCAAGAATTGGTTGGATGACATGATCTCTGAGGTTCATCTAAATTCTAAAGATTCTGGAATTATTTGATTTTTTTAAATTTATATCTAATCTATTTGATATGCTCTTTGAGAGTAGGGACCATTTCATTTTTATCTGATATCTCTAGTATCTGGCAGCTCTTGATATAAGTAGTCATTGAAAAAATCCAAAGTAGTTATCAAAAGAAATCAAAGTAAGGCTTAATGAATGTTTATTGAATTTGGGGGTGGGGGGAAGGAATTATTTCCACCTCCAGGAAAGCTTCACCATCTTCTCTTGATCATTTCCAGAACTTAACTCAGTAAATCAGAGAAGGGCAGAGTATAGGCTGTGGTGGAAACAGTCCTGGCTTGGAAGTCAGGAGACCTGGATTCTAATCCCAGCTCTATCTCTTACTAGTTGAGACCTTTAACAGGCAAGTCTTTTCACATTTCTAGGACTTAGTTTCCTTATATGTTAAATGGAACTGGAATCGATTATCTCAAAGGTCAATTTTAGCTCTAAGACTTTGATGCTAGGCATTTTTCCAGTTAATAAATGAGTATCTCAAGTCTTAGTCAAGGCTTAATGCTGGGCCAGCATGACTCCAAAAAAGGGGAGGCCACCCAGGAGCTAAGCTGGATGCCTCCAATACCTCTCTTGGCTGTTGGCCTGTGATGGAAATTCCACTATTAGAACTTCATTCTTTTGCTATAAAACTTGAATTCCTTTAAAATACAAATCTCCTCGGGAGTATTTATTTTATATTGGTCTCTGTCACTGACATCTCAGGAAGAATGCATTTCAGATTCTTACCTAAAAACCAATTTTGAGAGAGAGATAGGAATGAAAGCCAGAGGCATCTAGTCTACATCTTGCCCAGGTCTTCTGACTCCAAATGCAGTGATCTTTCTTCTTCACCACAGGTATCTGACTACTTTATTCATTTCTGACTCTGCTACAGTATGGAGCCTTGTAGGTGACCTTGGAACATCCATGTCTACTGAGGATGACTATCACAGTATGGTCCAGGCTACCTTCCAAGCCTGCAACAGAGTATAGATCTATGGAAATTGCACAATCAAGGGAAATCATTGGCCACTTTCCAGGAAACCTCAGAGGGCTGGTTTTCGTTTGTCACCTGATTAAAACAAGGAGAAATGAGGAGAAAGTATAGATTCCACCAAAGCAGGAGATCCCTTTGTTTCAAGGTGAAGCATAAATTTCAATTGTCCTCACTTAGTCTCTAACAACCTGGCTTTGATCATTAGCTCCACAAGCAACCAATGAGATGCCAGAGAGTCAAGCTGTACAGACAGTGTATTGGGGAATAGTGTTAAAAGAATCACTCTGGGGGAATGACATGAATTCACCTAAATATGAGGGGGACTCTTTCCCAAAAGAATCTACCCTGAGAGATGCCACACAAATATGCTACTGATACATGAAGGTGGCTCCCTGTAACTGCAACAGGGAAACAACAATCTAAATTTAACTGATGTGAAACTGTACAACAAGTGATATATGAGCAAAGAGAAAGTGGGCGTTTCTATCTGCATGAAATCCAGGAAAGCCGCATATTAGCACTGCAGAGGAAGGAGAGTGGAAGGTATCCTGAGCATGAGAGCACAGGGTATCAGACTGTTGTGACCATAGCATTATTTCTTATTCACTTGATACTCTGAACTCTGATACTATAGTCTCCAAACCACCTTCGGATCTAGACCTAGACTCAGAAATCCCAAAGAGTTAGGCACAACTGAAAAAACAACTCAACAATTAGCTCTAAATCTATGACCCTGAGATTGTAATATGATGTCTCTAGTTGACTTTACTGCTGGGAAGAGACATGAGGATTTGGATCTACTGAACTGTTATATTTCTCAGTGTAAATTAGTAAAAAGACATCTCATCTTTCAAGTGTATTTGTACACAATTATAGGCAGCTAGACTGTTGGAACTTGGGTCAGAAGGACTGGCATTAAAATCCAGCCTCAGACACTTATTAGCTGTGTAGTCCTGGGCAATTCACTTAACCTGTCTACCTCAGTTTCCTCATCTGTAAAATGAGAATAACAGTACCCTCCCCCCGAGATTTTTGTGAGGTTAAAATGAGGTAACATTTGTAAAGTGCTTTGTAAAGTTTTAAGAGTTATATAACAGCTAGTTATTAAAATTGTCATTATTTACTATTGTTGTGACTGACCAGTGAGAGGAAGTCCTCCAGAGGCCTTGACACCTTATTTGGAGGGAACTAACAAAACTGAGGGTCTAAGCCTGAGGCACGAGGACAAGAGTGTGGAATAATAGTGTTGCTATCATGGAGAAAACATTGTGGGAGCTCAGCCTAGCTGCCAGGGGGCGTTCTTTCCAGTCATCTTAACTCTAACACCTAAGGACTCATTGAGGTGAAGTACCATTTGCAATCTATCCCATGAAGCACTGGCTCCAGCAAATTGGAGCCATGGCTTGGCCTCTCTTTGCAGCCCTCACACAGGGCAAATTCTCCCAACATGATTTAGCCAACTGTGGTACAAGGAAAAGAACACTTTGATTTTGCATCAGGATACCAAAGGTGTGTTTTGGCCCTATTCTGCTACTTACTTCTTATCTATAATATTAAGTAAGTCTCTTTCCCTCTCCCTGAGTCTCAGTTTCTTCATATGTAAAATGGGAATAGTAACACTTATACTATCACCTCACAGAGGGTGTCTGGGGGAAAACTCTGTTGAGTTTAAATCACTATATTAACAAGACCTTACAGGGTTCTAGCTGCCTCTATCCACCTTCTAAATTCTAATTAACAGGCCAGGATCCTTATTGATTATGTCTAGGCTAGGATCACTGAACCTGATTGCTTCACAGAAGAATTCAATTCAGTTTTATTAGGTACTTACTATGCACAAGGCACTGTGGCCCATGCTGGAGAAACCAGAGAAGTGCTTGTGTCCCAAGAACCCATGAGTTTGATGTGATTAGCAATGACTCAAGAGTTCCTTTGATTGGCAAAATTCTAAAATTTAGGAGAGGGGGGGAGAAGGCAAGGTGTGGTGGGAGAAAAGCAGTAGATGAGAATAGGGGAAAACTGAAGTTAAATATCTGTCATCTCTTAGAAGGGAATGGACCCTGAGATTCCTTGATAGAGAAACATCGAAAGAGTTGATTTCAAATCTTGGCTCTGTCATTTTTTTTTTACCTGTGTGACCTTAGATTCACCTCCTTTTTCTATATAAAATAAACGAGCTTGATTTAATGATGTCTAAATCCAGTCCAAGATTAAAACATATGATCTTACGATCCTATGAAACATTCCCCTGGTTTAGAATCAATTTTCCATTCCCCAATTATCCAGAAAACTTATCATAAGTAGTATTGCTGGTGGTATGGTGGATAGAGTCCAGAGGCCTTGAGTCAGGAAGTCCTGAGTTTAAATTTGCTCTCAGATATTTACTAGCAGTGTGGCCCTAGCCAAGTCAATCAGCCTCTTTTCCTCAACTGTAAAATGAGGAAAATAATAATAGCATCTACCTCCCAAAGCTTTGGTGAGGATCAAATCAGATAATATTTGTAAAGCACTCAGCACAGGGCCTGGCACATAGTAGGTACTTCATAAATGCTTGTTCCCTTTTCTCCCTCACCTCCTATTGAAAAAAAATTTAAAACAGCAATACTGCCCCATCCGGTCTCTCCCACCCACCTTCACACAAAGACCCTCATTCTTGGGATCACAGTGTTGTTGGATGCCTTTCCCACTCCTTCTCTTGTTCAGTTCTGGCTTTGGATTCCCCAGCCCTGAGAGAATTGGCAGAAACGCCATTTCATCACATGAATACTGCCCTCCCTCTCTTCTACCCCCATGGCCTTTTTCTTCCAATCTAGTCCAATCCAATCCAAGCCTGTCTGTCTTTTCTTGAAGAAGTTTATCTGAAATAGGGATCTCGTGACGGTTTCTTGGCTGTCTTGGCTCCATTTCAAGGAGAGAAGCATTAGCTGATAGTGGAGCGGGGGAGGGTTGGAAGGAGATGGGGGTGGAGAGAGGTTGGAAAGATGGAACCAAAGGGTTTGTTATTTTTGTAACCAAATCTAAAAAAGGAAAGGGCACAGTGAGTTTCTCTGTTGGCTTGGACAGCAATAACCTACAATTCCGTGGTCCTGGGAGCACGGGACTGAAGCATGAGATTTGAGGGGAATGAGACAAGGTTAGGTTGGCTAAGAATGCCAAAGACAGAGAAGCTCTTAAAACACAAGGCCTGTCTATTTCATATTTTGTATTCTATGAGCTAAGGCCACTTCTCTGAAGAGCATATGACCCTAACTTAAGGTTTATAAAACTCTTTACATGTCACATCTCACTCAATTCTCACCACAACCTGGTAGGGTAGGTGCAATAATTATCCCCATTTTACAGATAAGGAAACTGACCCTGGGAGAGCTTAGCAGATTTGCCTAGGGTCACACAACTAATAAGAGGGTCTAGGATTTCTATTTATCCACTCCACCACTTAGCTTCCTTTTGTAGTTCTGTTATCCCATGTTTTATTTACTATGTGCCAGACTATACTGAGTCCTTCCAGCTTTAGTAGGAATGACAAAACATTCACCAAGCATTTACTATGTGCAGAACACTAGAGATCCAAAGTCACTCAGTAAGGCTGTAGCCAGTATTCAATTATGTAGAGTGAGAGTGGCTGAAATAGGAACTCAGCAGGGCTAGAAAATACCCTAAGGACCCTCTGGTACAGTGATTCCTTCCTGAGGGTTGGAGAAGTTTGTGGCAGGGAAGTACAGGGAATATGTGGCAAATTACTATATTATTTTATTGAAATGTTCTAAAAGTGGCATTAATGAAAAAAAGTGGTTAAATAAATATTTGCTTTTTGTATGAAAAATTAATCTCTTTATTTTATATGATGGTACATATACTTTCCATATTTAGGATTTATTTCTATTCATATTGAATAGGGTGCATAGGAAAGGTTTACCAAAAGCCATGGGATACAGGGAAGAAGGATTGAAAATAAACTGAGGGGAAGCTAGATGGCCCAGTGGATAGACCCTACGCCCTGAAGTGAGGAGGACCTGAGTTCAAATTTGACCTCAGATACTTACCAGCCCTGAGACCCTGAGCAAGTGACAACCCCAATTGTCTCCAAAAAAGAAAGGGAAAAAAAACAATTTGAGCCCCAGGGAAGCTACTTACGTAAATCAGACTAGACTAGACTGACTTCCAGGCTGGGGATCTTTCTACCTCTTCCCAACAACTCTGTGGTGTGACCAGGGCAGGCATTACCTTTCACAGAAGTGGAAAATAATGCAAAGGAAGTCTTCAGCAGCTATTTGACCTAACAAGCTCGTGAAAAGGTGAAGGTGGGGTCTTCAGGCTCCCTCCCTCATCAGGCTGATCTAACATGCCCCAGATCCTGGAAATGGCTCCCTTTGCTCCCACACAGTCAAGACTGACAACAGGATGGAGTGCACCCTCTGCTCACTAGTCCTTTCCCTTTAATAGCAGAGCGAGTTATTCAACAGCAGGAGGCTCCCACAACCCTGCTCCCTCCCTATACTCCACTCACTCCCTTGGGAAACTGAGTGCAAATTAACCAAGGCTTTGTCAGCAGAGAGAAGGATATTTATTAATAGATGCACAGCTTCTTGCTCCACCCCCAACCCTCCTCTGATCCTCCTCTTAGGGTTAATCTAGAGCTTGGAGAAAATGAATCTTAAAGTAATCTGAGGAGAAATCCCCTGGAAAAACTAGGAGGCAGCTTGGTTTTGGAGAACTGGCCTGGGAGTCTTGAGACATGAGTCCCCATAAGGACTAGGCTATTAAGTTACGGTGGGGCTCAGTTTCCCCCTTTGCAAAACACAGAGGATAATATCTTTTGAATATCAAAGGAAATAGTGGAATGGAAAGGACTTCATAAACACAGCTCTATGTAAATTGAAGGTAATTGTGATCGTTATTAAGGGCAGAATTTCATTCCATTCCAGACTTATTCTAGCCTGCCCCTCTTTCAAGAAACCTTCCCAGTTACCTCCAAGTCAAAAGCAATCTCTTTTTTGGGGGGGTTCCCAAGACCTCCCCCTCTCTGAAAGCCATCTCATATGACGAATAGTATTATGAATCTACCACTTTTTTGAATTATGCTTATCTATGGTCATGCATGTCTCATCTCTCCTCCTACAGACTGCGCTCCTTTAGAGCTGGGATCACCCTTGTTTATAAGGATATTTTCTCCAGCTCTGTCACAGTTCTGTATACAGTTAAGTTCTCAATAAATATTAAGTGGAATTGGAATGATTTGATTCATTATTAAAAAAAAATTATTGAGGCAAGAAGTTGGTGACAACAGCTTCATATAGAGGAGGGTAAACTGGGGAGATTGGAGAAAAATTCGAATAATTTGAGAGAATGGGATGCCCTCAGATACTTATTAGTTGTGTGACCCTGAGCAAGTTACTTAACTCCAATTGTCTCCAAAAAAGAAAGAAAAGAAAAACCATTTGTGCCTCAGGGATATTACTTGCCTAAATTAGACCTGACTTCCAGGATGGGGGTCTTTCTGCCTCTTTAGATCCTCCCAACAGGGTAACAGAAATAAACATGGGAAGTAATAAAGTATCTACGGTTTTGGACTAAGCTATTTAGTTTATTCTTCATTACAATCCTCCTTGAACTTTATAGTTTTGTTACATTTACTTTTGCTTTATTTGGTGGGTCACTGTTCTTTCCCTTAACATTGTTGTAGTTACTACATATATTGTTTTCTTGGTTCTTACTTCACTCTGCATCAGTTCATATAAATTTTGCCATGTTTCTCTGTATTCATCCCATGCACACATCATTTCTTCTAGTTCAATAATATTCCATTAAATCCATGTATCACAGATTAGCCATTCCCTAGTAAATGGATATCTACTTTGTTTCTAATTCTTAGCTATCATAAAAAGTGTTACTGTTACAAATATTTTAGAATATATGGGGACTTTCTTCTTTGGGGTATAAGACCAGTAATGGTGTCTCTGATTTAAAGGGTATTAACATTTAGGTCACTTTACTTGCACAATTCTAGATTGCTTTCCAAAATGGTTATACCACTTCACAGCTCCACCAGCAATGTATTAGTGGGCCTACTCTTCCACAATGCCTTCAATATTGACTATTGCCATTTTGGGTGGTCATTTTGCCAATTTGCAGGGTGTAAGGTGAAACCTGAGATTTTTTATTTAAATTCTTTTGTCATGATTTGCAACATCTTTTCATGTGGTTGTGAACACTTTATAATTCTTTGAAGAACTGCTTGTTCATACCATTTGACCATTTATCTATTGGGCTATCTATATAAGACCTTTTGGTCTTATATATTTCTGCGAATCATCTGAATAGCTTATCAGAGATATTTGATACAAATTTTCTATTTCCTCACTAAACCAGTTTCCCTTCCCATCCCAGATGCATTAATTTTGTATACATAAGGCTTTTCAAATTCATGTAATCAAAACTATTTTATCTTTTGTAATTGCCTTTATACCCTGTTGGACTACGAATTCACCCTGTATCCACAGCTGTGAAAGATATATGATGTTTTCCTTCTAAATTTTTAATGGTATGATCTTTAATATTCAGATTATATACCTATTTTTAATTTATGAGGGAATCTATTATGGAAATATTATCTAAATCTAATTTCTGCCAGACTTCTTTCTTGTATTCCCAGTAGTTCTTATTAAACTGGGAGTTCTTTTGTGGTAACTTATGTTTTTAGGCTTACTGAACATTGGATTGAGTTCAGTTATTTTTCCTTGTCTTTTCTGTTTTATTAATCCTTTTCTATTTTTTAATCAATAACAAATTTTTTGGTGATTGCTGCTTCATTCTGATATTTTTTCCATGACTTTCCTTGATATTCTAGAATTTTTTGTTCCTCCAAATGAATTCTATTATGTTATCATTTTGTACTATCATATGTTACATTAGGACAGGTAGGTGGGACAGTGGATAGAGTGCTAGGCCTGAAGTCAGGATAAAACTAAATTCAATCCTGGCCTCAGACACTTCCAGACTGACCATGGGCAAGTCACTTAACTTGTCGATGTCTCAGTTTCCTCAATGGTAAAATGGGGTAACAATAGCACCTACCTCCCAGGATTGTTGCAAGAATTAAAGGAGATAAGTGTAAAGTGCTTAGTATGGTGCTTGGCAAGCAGTAGACACTATGTAAATGCTTATCCTTTCCCTTCCCCATTTCATCCAGCTCTGTACAGTATCCCTTTGGTAGTTTGGTATAGCACTACAATCTGCAAATTCATTAAAATTTTAAAATTAATTTGAAAGTATTGCCATTTTGATTTTAGCGACATGGCCCAGACATGGGCACTGCACATTTAAGTTGTTCTTTGTTTCCTTAAGGAGTGTTTTATAGGTTCATACATACAGGTAGCAAGTGTGTTTTGGTGGATTGACTGCTAGATATTTTGAATGGGATTTCCATTTTATTCCTTCTGGATTTTGCCATAAATGTTTTGTGGGCTAATTTTATAGCCTTCAATTTTATCAAAGCTATTTTCTCAACTAGTTTCTTTCCTGATTCCCTAAGATTTTCTAAATAAAATGTGTCATCTTCATATAGGGATAGTTTTGTTTCCTCTCTACCTATATTTAGACTTTTAATTTCCTTTGCTTGTCTTATTGCTGAGATCTCTAGAAATAGGTCAAATGATGGTGAGGAAAGAGTGTAATTTTGCTTTACTCCTATGTTTTTGGGGAAAGCTTCTAGTATTCATCATTATATATAAAATGATAGATTTAAGGGGAAAAAAAATACCATTATGTCTAAATGACTTCTTCTTTGTCAGAGGCTTTTCCTGTATGTATTTAGATGATGTTTTTGTTTTGAGATGCTTCCATTCTTAATATTTTTATTATTCTTAACTATTTTTCTAACATTAGGTCATCCTTGTATTCCTGGTATAAATACAAATTGACTATAGTGAATGATTTTTTGGAGCAAATTTTCACTCTTTTTGCCAGGACTTCATTGAAAATTTATGAACTGATATCTCATGGATATGTCTTACCTTCTTTATCAGATGATGAATTCCATTAGGCAAGGGATATCTCTGTGCAGTATGAGTACACAGAAGGACATACCTGGAAAAGTTCCGAGTCTTCCCCACAAGTGCCACACTGGTTGAACCCGTTTTCGCATGTCTCAGGACCCCATTGAAGCTCATTGAAGCAGCTGGCAGAATCCAAGTCACTGACATCCAACTGGGAGAGGTCAAGGTCTTGGAAATCTTCATAAAAGTGCTCCTCCCCTGCACCTTCACACTGCAGAGATAGGAAAAGGGAAAGGGCACAAGGCTTTCCACACTGAAAAAACTGAGTAATGCTACAGCCATGGCCCTGTCAGTCCTAAGTCTGGGAATTCAAGTTCCTAGGCTTCTGGGAAGGAGGAAATTACCATCCATCGCTGTACGGAGAACTAGGACTAAGGGAAGACCGATTCTTTCCACTGTAACCCAAGGCGGGGGAGGGAGGAGGTAGAGATGCATAACCATGTACATTTTTTCATATGACTTTTTTAAAATGAAGAAATAATCATAGTCTTTAGAGCTGCCAGGGACCTCAGACATATCTAGCTCAACCTCTCCATTTTACAAATGAAGAAAGTTTTAAGTGGCTTGTCCAAGGTCAAACAGTAAGGGATTCAAACTCAGTGGTTTTTTCTACTACATGTTGAAAATCCTACCCTCGCTAGAACCTGGGGCTTTAATCTGTGATAAGCCAAATCATCTACATTAAATGATACAGTCACTGCCACTGGTGGATAATTATTCACTTTTAAACCTCATCTTGGGTACACACATGCCTTACTCTGGTTCTGCTGTTTTCCCATTATTTGCCTAGCTCTAGCATTCGCTGGTCAGCCATAATCCCCACAGCTCCACTAATTATTTCCTCCACAAAGGCTTCCTGCTTCCCTCACTACTTACAATTCAGAAAAGTCCTTCAGGCATGCCTCGCATCTCTCCTAGGCAGAGATGATGAACCATAGGCTCAAATAAGGCATGCATTTTCAGGCATGACCAATATGTTAGTTTTTCTTTGACTA
Source organism: Potorous gilbertii (assembly GCA_028658325.1). NCBI lineage: Eukaryota > Metazoa > Chordata > Mammalia > Diprotodontia > Potoroidae > Potorous > Potorous gilbertii. Next base: position 388,452,997 of record CM053769.1, read on the forward strand.
CTCATTTGTCCCTGAGAAGGTTCTACAGACAGTAGGGATGGGAGGGTTGTGGAACAAATATTTCTTAAGCAGTTTCTATGCACCAACCATGGGTAGCTAGGTGGTGCAGTGAAGAGAGCACCAGCCCTAGAGTCAAGAAGACCTGTCTTCCTGAGTTCAAACCCAGCCAGAGACAATTACTAAGCTGTGTGACCCTGGGCAAGTCATTTAACCCTACTGGTCTCAGTTTCCTCATCTGTAAAATGAACTGGAGGAGGAAATGGCAAACTATTGCCATATCTTTGCCAATAAAACCCCAAGTAGGGTCACAGAGAGTTAGTTGGAAATGCCTGAACAACAAACATGTCAGTCATTGTGCTGAACACTTAGGAATATCTCAGGTGATCCTCACAATAACCCTGAGAGACAGAAGCTCTTATCATCTCTATTTTACAGTTGAGGAAATGGAGGCAAACAGAGTTAAGTGACTTGCCTAGGATCACACAGCTAATAAGTATCTGAGAAATCCAGGTTCTGACCTCTAGCCACTGCAGTATCCAGCTGTCTTGAATAAGTGTTGATAGCTCATTTGCTAAGGTTTTAAGAAAATGGTAGTACCTGCCTAGAAGAAGAGAGGTATGCTGGGCATCATCTGAGACTAATGAGTTGACAATCCACCTCTCACTATAGTATCTTCCTGTGCAAGTTTGGAAAGAACATTTACAGGGTTTTTTTCCCCCAGCTTTGGGAACAATTTATTCTAAATTGAGAAACCACTGAGGAATCTTCAAAAGTAGGTAAGTTCATCTTTCTCTTCCAAACCATGCATCAAAAAGAACAAAGGAAAACCTGGGTGAAAAAACCTCAAATGTCAATATTTTAAGTTTCTCATTTTGTCTGAGTCCAAACCATCTCATCAGGGAGTCTCAATTTATGACCATGGGCAAGTTACAACCTTCATAAGGATTAATACAACATAGAGAAAAATATTCCCTAAATACTGATCCTCAGCTTATTGAAATGGCAATGATCTGCCTCTTGTTCTGATAAATATGATAACCAGATTACAATTCTGTTTTATGATATACAGGAATACTCTACCTATTTGAAGACCAGATTAAAAGCAGCAAATCACAATAAGAGTATTAGCAGAGATGGGGGAGGAACTGCTGTCAATAACAGGAGACAGAATGAAAGCAGGAAAGATACTCTTGCACTTCCTGATACTGAGGGTAATGATGAAAAATGGATAAATAGCAGTCCTAGCACCTTATTAACTCACAGGACTATTAATGGATGATCACAGTGATGGTCCTGAGTCATCAGAAAGAATTATACACTCATGCTCAATATTTTGTGCTTAGGAAGCTAAGGAAGTATGTGATAGATATTAAAAATGTTCGCATCCAAAATGTGTGTGTCTGTGTGTTTTTAAAAAGTAAATCTTGGTGTTTGGAAAAGGGAGCCTCAGTTCTGTGGAAACTTTCAGGTCGTGGAAACCTTGTACCCCAAGGGTAGAAGAGGTAAAAATGGAGTTATAGTCAATCTCTGCTTGAAAACCAACAAACCTTCCCTATCAGCAGCTCAAGTGAACAGCTCTCAAGAGTTGTGACTCACACCAATTATGGTGTGGTCACGCACCAAGAACAGGCTTTCAGGAGGGCGATAAAATATACCACAATTCAGAGGCTTCTTCCTGATGCATTAGCAACAATGGAAGACCCCTCAAAACAAGACCTGTGCTGGTCCAAGAGAGTGGGGACTATCCATTTTAAGCTCCCAACAGGCCTTGTTGATCACTCTATGGATTTCTCTGACTAGGAAGGTGGCATCAACTTGACCTGAAGAATTTCACAGAAAGCTCAGGCATAATCATACATGACAACAGCAGATTATGTTGAGGGAAACCGTGATAGGCTTAGAGTCTCTCAGACTTTTTAGTCAAAAATTAATGATTCCTTTCCCCCAGGTCTCTGATGCTATCAGAGATAGAATGGATAGCTAAATGAGGGGAGAATTCTACCGCCCTCCTTCCTATCTACCCAGGCTGCTTCAGAACCCATCTGGGACAGCTAAAACACAGTCTCACAGGGAATCCTGCTCCCTTGCCCAGCTGCTTGACTGATTACATGGTCTTGATGAGATGGAAACCAACAACTGCATTTCTTCTGATGAGATGGAGGCCCCTGCCATCTACTCTGCTACTGATTCCTAAAATTCTTCAGTTTTTACTTAGAGTACCCCAGCAAGGTTATCTCATTTATTTATAGGCCTCTTAAACTAAGAACCTTTTCTAATTGGGGGAGACAATAAATGTGGGAAAGTTCAGCTACAGGAAAATTAGAAAGGTCAGAAGTCATAAGTGTACAATGACGAGACCAATAACAAGGCCCAGAGCTTAGCACAGTACTTGGCACAAGGTATGTGCTTCATCAATGCTTTCCATTCATTAATTTATCAGTCTCACTGTGGTTCAGTCATTTTTCAGTCCTGTCTGACTCTTTGTGATCCCATTTGGTGTTGGCAAAAATACTGGAGTGGTTTGCCATTTCCTTCTCTAGCTCATTTTTACAGATGAAGAAACTGAGGAAACTGGGGTTAAGTGACCTGCCCAGGGTTACACAACTAGCATGTGTCTGAGGCCAGAATTGAACTCAAGGAGATGAGTCGTCCTGACTCCAAGCCTGGCACTCTATCCACATTGCCACTAAGTTGCCTCAATATGCACCAATAGGGAGGACAGGGTCATCTTCAAATATGTCCTCTCATTGGTTCCCCATTAGATTATAAATTCCTCAAGGGCAGGGATTCTCTTTTGCTTCTTTTGTATCCCCAGAGCATAGTCTAGCACAGTACTGGCATGCTGGAGGCACCTGATAAATGTTTGCAGGGGAGGAAAATCTGTGGCTTTGAGGCCACATGTGGCCCTCTAGGTCCTCAAGTGCTGCCTTTTGACTGAATCCAAACTTCACAGAACAAAGCCCCTTAATAAAAAGATTTGTTCTGTAAAACTTGGACTCAGTCAAAAAACTGCACCAGATGATCTAGAAGGCCACACGTTGCCCCAAAAAGGAAGGTTCCCAACCCCTGATTTAATGATCCATTCAGCCATCCTCCTTCTCTACAGTAGCAGTTTCACAGAGGAAAACCTTTGTGATTACTGACATTTAGTCAAAGACAGAAACAAAGATTCATTATAGGCCAAAATATTTATTCATAATAGCACTTTCTGTGGTAGCAAAAAACTGGAAACAAAGTAAGCACCCATCAACTGGAGAACAGGTAAACTAATCACGACACGAATCGAAGGAATTCAGAGAACCCTGGAAAGACTTATAGCAATTAATCCACTGAGCAAAGTCAGAACAAGGGAAGCACAATAAAATAAAGCAGATCAGAAATCATAGCGAGCAACATAATAACCAAGCTGGGGAGAAAAAATGAGGAAATGCACCTGGTCCTTTCCTTGGAGAGGTTAAAGACTATGGGTTGCACATACGTCCATATGAAATTGATGTAGGGGAAGACAGAGGGGAGAGGAAGGGAACAAAAATTTATTTCAGACCTACTATGCGTCAAGCACTGTGTGAAGACCTTTACAGATATTATCTCATGCAATCATTTGGTTTGGTTTTGCTTAGTGATTTTTTCCCCCTTTTTTAAAAGCATTAGTTCATTGGGGAAGATTATACAGAGAAATGATTATCATAAATACAAAAGGCATCAAACCGTAAAACAAGAGAAAGATCGGAAGTTAGCAAGATAGAGAAGGACACACAGACAAGAAAGTTTAAGTCCCAAATCAGTTTTCTGCCTCTTCTCTAAAACCCATCAAAGGTAGAGAGGAAGGAGAACTTGTATTTGGACAAGAGAGAGCCCACGCTCCTTCAAGGAGATTGTGCTCTCAGCCTGATGATAAACAAACAAGCAGATCTATATTAATGAAGAGGAATTGTAAGAGTTTAGATGACCAAGAACAAGCTGGAGCTAAAGAAAGCTCAGAGAAAAGTGACCCAGGATGATGAAGTGCCTCAACTAGAACATTTGATGTTTAACCTGGAGGAGACTTAGAAGGCACAGGATAGTCATTTTCTTATATTTGCAACATGGACGTGTGGGGTAGGCATCACACTTGTTTTTCTTGGCCCCAGAGAACAGAATCAGGAACAATGGACCAAAGTCACAGCAGGGCACATTTGGCAATAGGAAGGAAAAACATCCTCAGTGGAAGCAAATCCCAAGATCTGAAGGTCTTTAAGCAGAGGCTAAGTGAGGTGGACCATCTGATCTGATAGAAGGTATTCCAGTTCAGAAATGCACTGAGCCTCTAAGGTCTTTTCTGCCTCAGGTTCTTTGGGTCATGTGGAGGCTAAATGACCACTTATGGAGGATTTAATAGGCAGGACTCAGGATTTGTCTATAGGATTGGCCTGCATAACCCTGAGACCCCCTTTAACTTGGGTCTCTGAATCTGGTTTAGGTATTAAACAAAGGAGCATAGTCAGAAAGACCACTGAATTTTGAATCAAAGAGCCTGGACTGGAGTCCTGTCTGCTATTTTACCACTATGTAACCTCAGACAAGTCACTGAAACTGGCTGGGTGTTATTTTCCTCATCTGTAAAATTAAAGGACTGAACTATCAGGGTTCTGAGCCTGGAGTCTATGAACATAGCTTTTAAAACTATATTTTGGTAACAGTACTTCAAAATAATTGGCTTCCTTTGTATTTTATTTTGTGCACTTACCAACATTATTCTAAAAAGAGGCCCATTAGACCTCACCAGTCTGGCAAAGGGATCCAAGACACCAAAAAAAAAAAAAAAGATTAAGAACCTCTCATAGAGGTGATCTGTAGGTCCTTCCAACTCTAAACCCTATGATTCTATGCGGTACAGAGAGTCACTGTATAAAGCCTTACATTGCTAGAGTGATTTATATTTAGCTCTTAGTCTCAAAATTGTAGGGCATCTTAGTGGTTAAGTTGCCTGCGTCCTGGGGCAGTAAACCTCTCTTTTTATAGCAAATGGCTCTCCTAGCAAATGGTCATAAGGATGCTGCTTGAACACCTCTGGGGATCCGAAGCACGCTATCTATTGAGGCAGCCCATTTTTTTTTTTATTTTCATATGCTGAACTGAAATTTACCTCCATGTGATTTTCCTTTTGTTAGTCCTAGATCTGTCCTCTGAAGATACCAGAACAAGTCTTGTCCCCCTTTCCCAAGTGGCCTCTTCAAATCTTTGAAGACCATTCTCCACCATTCCTTACATTTTCTCTTCTCCTGGCTAAACATTCTCAAATCCTTCAACAGGCCCCCATATAGGATGGCTTCATATTTCTTTTTCATCTTGTCACATCTCTCTCTAGACACATTCCAGCTTGTCCATGGCCTTTTTGGGAAAGTGGTGCCCCTAGCTGGTTATAGTCTTTCAAACAGGATCTGTGAGGGCATGGCACGCATAGAGCACTGGCCCTGGAGTCAGGATAACCTTTCAAATCCAGCCTCAGACACTAGCTGTGTGGCCCTGGGCAAATCACTTAACTCCAATTTGCCTCAAAAAAACAAAAAAGAATAAAATGCAAATAGGATGTGTCTAGGGCATAGAACAGGTTATTCCAGATAGGCCACCAAAGAATGTTGGGGTTGTAAGGGGCCTTCAAGGTCATGTAGTTTATCTGAACCCAATCATTTCTCCAGAGGTGTCATGCACAGATGGACCAGCTTCTTGGAGAGGAATGCAGAGGCAGCAGGGAGGCCAGGGCACAGAAGAGAAGTTTCGGGTGTACAGAGCTAAGTTACATTATTATAAATAACTACACAGAGAGATAGCAGGGAACACACTCTGGAACTGAAGGTCACCACCCCATGAAGCAGGCAAGGCAAAGAGTCCCCTGGCTCAGCATTTAAAGAAGTGTCCTGCTGGAGAGAGGCAAGCACGTAGTCAGCTCCTGTCTTTTGTCCAGCTGCTGCAATATTTATAGGGAGAGGCTCGAAGTTGGAGTTCTTCAATAAGGCCCCTACAGAGAGATTTCTGAGCCAGGAAGAGAAGCAGTATGGGTCCTCGGGAAGGATAGCAGCTCCAGCTGCCCCCTAGAATTGGAATCAGAAGTTCTAGAGTCCAGATCTCAGCCCCCAAGCTCAGAGACCTCGGACAAAATCACTTAAACTCTTAAAAAACCCTGCCATGTAGCAAAAATAATATAAGTACCAACCACCCCATAGGGATTCTGTGAGGAAGGTGTTTTCCAAAACCCTGACATCATAGAAATGGGAGTTACACAGTTGTGTTCCCTCTAGACAAAGCCTTCATGGATCTCTCCCACCACTACTGCCCTCCCTCCCTAATCCCTTCCTACTTAACTACCTCGTGAGCCTCACTCTCTTAGACAAGGCTTTGCACAACTTTGACTCACTAAATCTAATTCATGAGCAAGTCAAGACATCTCCCTGTGATGTCATCAGTTCTCTTTGAGGACAAACAACCACCTGGCATTAACTGCATTTCTATTTTTTCATGTTCATGCTTCTCCTCTGGAAGAGCAAGCTCTTTGGGATCAGAGACTGTTTCAATCTTCATATTGGCATCCTCAGCACCTAGCACTGTGCCTGGCAAAGAGGAGAGACTTGTTAAGTGATCGCTGTTTGCTGTCAATGACCTTGGGAAGCACCAGACAACCTGTCTTGTCTAAATGCTGCAAATAGGATCTGAAAAAGGGAGACTCAGCTTCTATTGGCCCTTCAGGTGGCTCAGGAAGACCTGGGTTCAAATGTGACCTCAGACACTTCCTAGCTGCGTGACCCTGGGCAAGTCATTGAACCTCTGCCTCAGTTTCCTCAATTGTAAAATGGGATAATAAGAGCACTTACCTCCCAGAGTTGTTGTGAGGATCGAACAATGATATTTGTAAAATGAGTAAAGCATTATATAAATGTTTGCTTTTCTAGGTACCTGTGGTGAACTTTACAATCTTAGTAGAAGAAAGGCCTTAGCAAAAACAAACAAACAAACAAACAAAAACCCAAACACTAATTTCTCTTCAAAGAGGTTATCATGTAAAAGCATTGGCTGTGGAGTCAGAGGTCCTAGGTTCAAATCCCGACTTGATCACTTATTACCTATGTGACTTTGGTTAAGTCATTTAATCTCTTGGGCCTCATTTTCATCTTTTGTAAAATGAACATGTTAGACTAAACAGTCCCTGAGGACTATTCTAGATGCGGTATTCCACCTATGGAGTGTGGACAGCTAGGTGGCACCATAAAAGATAGCTGGGCCTGAAGTCAGGAAGACTCATCCTCCTGAGTTCAAATCTGACCTCAGACATTTGCTAGCGGGTGTGTGCCTGAGCAAGTCACTTCACCCTGTTTGCCTCAGTTTCCTCATCGGTATAATGAGCTAGAGAAGGAAATGGGGAACCACTCCGGTATCTTTGCCAAGAAAGCCCCAAATGGGGGTGATGAAGACTGAAACAACTGAACAGCTACAACAAAAATCTATGGAATGAGCAACATCAGGAGAGAATGGGTTCCCTTCGCTAGGAGAGCTTCAAGTGGAGACTAGATTTGTGGGCAATGTAGTTGAAGAGATTCTTGGCCAAGTACTCATGAGACAGGATAGTTAGTGTATGAGGGTCCTTCCAACTCCAAGACCATAGGATTATAGATTCAGAGCTTGAAGGGATTTTAGATTTATCTTCTTCAATCCTCTAATTTCATAATTGAGGAGACGGAGGCCCAGGAGGTTAAGTCACTTGCCCATGATCATGCAAGTATTAAATAGCAGAGTCAAGATTTGAACCCACATATTGTGGCAATGTAGCTGGTGGAAAGAATTCTGGATCTGGAATTATGTCATGCCTCTGCACTCATCTGCGTCACCTTGGGCAAGTCACAACGTCTCTGAGTGTCATCTTCTCCAAGTGGAAAGGGTGGATTCTCAATGACCTCAATGAAGGAGTTGAACCACGGGATCCAGTTCTAAATGTATAATTGCATGATTCTTAATCCAGTATTTTAGACAGAAATGTCTTCCCCAACCACGTAAAGTCTTTCCCTACTAGAATGGTCAGAGGAGAACAATTTGTTCCAATGGTCATGAAGGTGGTTGAAGCAGGTGCTATGGGGGCCTTAGAGTTTGGTCAGACATCGAAGACACCAAGGTCATCCACTACATCCTGGGCCATCGCCAGTCCTCTTGACTTTTGTCCTATCTCTGGGCTTAACTGAATCAGGAAGAGAGGGTAAGACTGACAACTTTGTGCAACTCTGCCTCCTTAATCCAGTTCACAAATGACTCAAGGGATCACCAAGACATCAAGATGTTATTGGTCTTCTTCAAAAACAACAACTTCAGACCACTGAATCATGATTCAATGACTTTAAGTTTGTTCCACAGAACCACTGGACTGAATAGGCCTTTAGGGACTGCCTAGCTCCAACTCAGACGTACAGAATCTTAGAGAAACAAGAGAAGGAACTTTTGAGATCATCTGTTCCAACTCTCTCATTTTACAGATAAGCAAACTGAGAATGAGAGAATCCTTTAGCTGGAAGTGCTAGGGCTGGGGCAAGAACTCAGGTCCTCTGTGTCTCGGACACTCTTAACCTCAAATCTAAAGTGCTAGGGCTGGGGCAAGAACTCAGGTCCTTTGTGTCTCGGACACTCTTAACCTCAAATCTATAATTCTTTTTACTTTGCTACATAGTTGTCTTATCTTCAAGCCGAGAAACTGAGGCCCAGAGAAGGGAAATGAGTTACCTGAGACCATAGACAGAATCAGAGGCAAAGCTGGGCCCAGAGTCCACCCCAGGGCATCATCCACTTACACATACACACACACACACATACACACACCCTTAACAAAGGCATTTTTCACCTCCTTCATTACTATTGTTCTTCTATGGTGTCTTGTTACAGGAACACTCATGTCATTTTTCTGTGTGCTCATGCTTGTTGAAATTTAAACCCACAGAATTTCCAGGAAGGGATTAGGAAGGACACTCTTGGCTGATTCCTCTGGTCATGTGACTATGTAAGGCTAAAGCACTAGAGCTGGCTATGGCTCCTGGTTGCCATATTGTTCCAGGTTGGGTCTGGACTCCTATAATCGCCAACAGTACAATTAATTTCTACTTACAATCAGGGAGATGCTTATTCCTCTAGCTTCTCTTGCTCATTTTAAATAGTCTGGAAGAGGAGACATATGGCACAGTGCAGTGATAGCCCTAGACTTCAAATCCAAAAATCCTAGCTCAGTGACTGTTGTGAGACCTTAAAGAAGTCTTTTCCTTTTCCCCTTTGGGTATGGGTTTCCCACTATGAAATGAGGCAGGTAGACAAGACCAGTCTCTACAGGTTCTTATTGTTCTGACACTTAGAATTCTAAAAAAATTAAACTGTACCACATCTAAGCCAGGGGTGGTGGGACACTTTTGGGACGCCACAATGTCATGATGGCCTGGGTTTTCCTGCTGGTCAGTCTGTGATTGGCAGATAGAAGGTGGAGATGGTGATGAGCATAGTGGGAGGGAGGAGAGAAAATGGCTGCTTTGTGTGGATGGACAGATGGTAGGACTTAGGAGGGAGTCTGAGGTGTCACAGGAGATTCTCAGGGGGAGAAAAGAGATGATTGCAAAGTTGGGGACATTTTCTTTTTGGCAAGAGGAACATCCTGGTCTCTCCTTAAGGCTTGTCCACTGTGTGATAAGCTCTGCTTGCTCCAAGTTCTTTTTAGCCCATCTGGGAGCTAAGCAAAAGACTGGCAGGGCCAGTAGCAGATGGAGACAGGATGCAGACGGAGCCCAGGAAATGGAGGAAACTTAAAGAAAGACCATTTGAATTCCCCAAACACAGCATGAGAAGCCCCAGGAAGAAGCCATTTCATTTCAGAGGCAGAAGGTGAATCGTGAGCCGAGTCTCTGGGAGGGAGAGGAGGGGGAATGGTGTTCTGAGTCATGGAGACTCTGCTGATAATTAACTACACACATCCTCATGACATTTACCCCTTCTTGTCCTTGTCAGGATCCCCATGCCCAGTCCTGGAAGAAAAACTAGCAGCTATAAGGGGGAGGTCAAAGTCCAAGGATTCAGATTCCTATCTATCTCTAGGTTCTCTTATGTATATGGATAAGGGGGCCCTATCATAGGTTGTGATCAATGAAATCAGCACTCAGAACCAGAAAGGGACCTTTAAACCTAGAGGCGGCTCACCAAGCCTCACCCAGGCCTGACTAGGAAAGACTAAGTGGCTCTAGTTTTGAAGGCAGCAGAAGCTCTTGGATGACTCTCCTCTCTTTCAAAATGCACCCTCAATTTCACCTTTTCTCTCCTATTATTGCCTTTGCTAAGTATTACTTCAGACTAAAGTCTGTCCTGCTACCTAGAACTATAGCTTATAGTCTTGTCGACTATTCTGATGTAGAAGAATGAGTAGGAAATTATGGACGTTGGAAAAAGTAGTGGAGTTGAGTCAAATGAATCTACGTTCAAATCCTAGCTCTGACACTATCGGTATGACCTTGGACAAGTCCTTTCCCTTCCTCTGGGTCTTAGTTTCCTCCTAGGGAATGGGGTTCAACTAGAAGAATCTTGTGGTCATTTTCAAGAACATATTAGGTAGCAACTAGGTAGCCCAGTGGATAGAGCACTGGCTCTGAAGTTAAGAGGACCTGAGTTCAAATTTGTCCTCAGAAACTCACTAGCTATGTGACCCTGGGAAAGTCCCTTAATCCTGTTTGCCTTCCTTCCTCACAAAAGAGAATGTACTGGTACTAACTTGAGAACTGTTTGTTATATTTTCAGGGTGGTCATTTACACCTCATAAATTGGCAAAATGCTACAAATATTGGGTTTGGTGTATTATTTTGTTGATTGTTTAGATTTTAAAAATTGATGAAGAACATGTTAATAATTCAGATTAAACTTAAAAGTATGTCATGAATACACTTTCCCCCTGAGAATTGGTTGTTAAATATTTACCAGCACATCCTATCTCAAAATTCTATGACCTGAAGGACTGGGTTGTAGGTTTGGAGAACCATAAATGCAGTACTGGGAATCCTGCCCAGTGATTCTTCCTGTGAAAGAGCTCAAGTACATATCTTGTCAGGAGACCTGAGATTCCTTATGCCTGGGGACACATACTTTCTTTTATATTCCTATTTGTTAAAGAGAAGGGCACTTATAAGAAAATTCTTATATCCCATCTCAGTATAAATAAAAGGGAAGGTAGTACATAGCCTAATAGTCAAAGATTTTGTCTGAGTCAGACTTCTATTGTTTTATTGCACTATGCTTTATTATGCTTCTCAGATATTGAGAAATTTTTTTTCTCAGTTTTACAAATCGTAGGTTTGTAGCAAGCCTCTCAGCACCATTTTCCCAACAAGTTGGGACTCTTCATGACCCCATTTAGGGTTTTCTTGGCAAAGACACTGGAGTAGTTTGTCATTTCCTTCTCCAGCTCATTTTAAATGAGGAAACTGAGGAAAACAATGCAAAATGATTGGTGAAGGGTCACACAACTATTAAGTGTGACATTTTGGTTCTTGTGATATTTCAAACTTTCATTATTATTATATGTGTTATAGTGATCTGTGATCAGTTATCTTTGATGTTTCTAGCGTAACTGTTTTAGAGCTCATTAACCACACCCATATAAGATGGTGAACTTAATCAATAAATGTGTATTCTGGCAGTTCCACTAACTGCCATTCAGTCTCCCTCTCCTCAGGTCTCCCTATTTGCTGAGACACAACAAGATTGCAATTAGACCAATTAATAACCCTAAGATAGCCTTGAAGTATTCATGTGAAAGGAACATGGGGCAAACTTTACTGTTGTCTTATTTTGAGAAATTGCCACAGCCACCCCAACCTTCAGCAACCAGTACCCTGATCAGTCAGCAGCCATTAACTCTGAGGCAAGACTCTCCACTAGCAAAAAGATTACAACTCACTGAAGGTTCAGATGATGATTAGCATGTTTTAGCAATAAAATATTTTTTATTTAAGGTATGTACATTGATATTTTTAGACATAATGCTATTGTACATTTAGTAGGCTACAGTATAGTATAGAGCATAACTTTTATAGGCACTGGGAAACCAAAAAATTAGTGACTCACTTTATTGTGGTGATCTGAAATTGAACCCATGATATCTCCAAGGTATGCCTGTATTCCTAAATTATTTGGTGGACTGGTGATCAACTCACTAAATCTGGTAGGTAGAAGGAGGGCTTTTGCTGTGAGTTTTGTGTGTGTCTGTGTCATTTTCTTAATGGATCCTTTCAGAAGAGAGATAGAGGGAAAAGCAGGAGTAGAATGCTGCAAACACTGTCAGTGGTTGTTGACTTTCTTTGTTAAAAGGGAGAATCTAGTTCTTGGAGTGTGTGTGTAGGGGGGTGCGGGGAGGCACACGTGTGCATGTGCCCACATGTACTAGACATAGAAATGACTATGATATAAAATAAAAAAATATCAATGTAACATTTTCCAAAGGGAAAGCGATAGACTCCTAAAATCCAAATACCCTCCTTTTACAGAGATGGAAAATGAGGCCCAGAAAATGGAAAAGACTTACCCAAAGTCATACTTTGAGATAATGGCAGAATTAAAGCTAGAAACTAGGACTTCTAAGTCAAAGTCTAGGGCCTTTTTTTAATTCGCCACCCTGAGAAGTATAATGCTATTGCCTTACAGTATTGAATAGGTCCTTTGTCACAGACTTTTAACCTGTGAAATTCCAAAGGCTGTTTGTTGCCCTGATTACCTTTGTGGAGAATTAGGGCATAGGAAATACAGGGTCTGGAGATTCCAGCAAAGGGGATTCAGCTGTGACCTACAGGCTACAGAGGGCAGGGGGCTGCCTGGAATTATTATCAGTTATCCCTTATTTAGGACGTATTGATATATGACCATGACATTGAAATTCGAGGTCAACTTGGTAGAATAGTTCCCCGGGATGTGGAAAGAAACAGAGAATGTTCATGACAGCAAAGAATGGGTCTGTGATTAGGGAAAAAAGAAAGAAAGTTGAGACAAGAAATGGTTATTTGTGAGGTAATCCCTCTCCATGGTGCACTTCTGACTCATGGCCACAGGACTTCTTCTCCCAGGCCATGGAAACCTTTTCAGGCAGGAAGCTCATGACACTCTAATCTAGACCACTTGTAAACACGCTCTGCCTCTGTGGGCTTTCCCTCTGATTGGCTGGGTCCAGAACAATCACGAGGCAGTTGGTGGTGCAGTGAATACAGTGCTAGGAATGGTTCTGGAACTCATCTTCCTGAGTTCAAATCTGTCCTCAGACACTTGCTACCTGTATGACCTTGGGCAAATCATTTAACCCTGTTTGCTTCGGTTTCCTCATCTATACATTGAGCTGGAGAAGGAAATGGCAAACTGTTCTAGTATCTCTGCCAAGAAAACCCCAAATGGGGTCACGAAGAGTTTGAAATGACAAAACAACAAGAAGAAGAACCACATCTTCATTCCTCTCTAGGCTTTGTTCTTGAATGATTGTAAAAAAGGGTTTCCTAACATTCCCCAAACATCTACTTTATTCACCCCTACCATCACCCTGACCTATTTTTCAGCTCCTTCTTATGTATTGTTTCTCCATCAGAATTTTATAAGCTCCTTGAAGACAGGGACTGTCTAGCTTTCTGTTTGTATTTGTATTTCCTGGCTTAGTGTACTGCCTGGTGCTTAGTAAAATCTCTCTCTCCCCCTCTTTTAATCAGATAAGGAGGTTGGCTGATTTAATTAAGTTAATGAAATTTATTTCATTGCATTTATGAAACGAATTTAATGAAATAAAAGCAGTGCTTAGTAAACTCTTAAAAATGCTTATTACCTTGAAATGAGAATGTCCAAGAGTTTGGAGCCCTGGAGAGTTTTTTTTTTAATATGAGACGTTAAAAATAACTAGTATTTACAGAATTTTTCAAATGTCTTCACAAACATTACCTCATTTTATTTTCACAACAATTCCCAGAGGCAGGTGCTGTTATTACCCCCAGTTTTCACAGATAAGGAAACTAAGGCAAACAGAGGTTGAAGCTTGCCCAGAATTACATAATTAGTAAGTGTTTGAGGCTGAATTTGAACTCAGGTCTTCCTGACTCCAAGTCCAGAGCTCTATCCATCATTGATTGTATGCAGTGAAGGGACGAATTGCGATCGGGGCCCTAAACTCCTCTACTGCTGTGATAGCAGTTTTCCTAAGCATGATGAGAAGGCCTGATCAGATTCTGTGTGCCTGAATGACAAATTTCTAAACTTTCAAGGCATAATGGTGCAAAAGGAACAATTATGCTGCACATGGGAACTAGAAGAATGAGCATCAGTGATGACTGTGAGTGGGAAATCAACAAAGGATCAGAGCATGACCCATTCAGTCTAGTCTTCAAGGGCTAAGGCGGAGGAGGGGACCATTCTATGTACCAGGGTTACATTCCAGTTATGAGAGTCTCTGTTTTATGGTCTATGGTTCCTTCCAGTTCTATTATTCTGAATTCAAAAGTTCTTTGAAGCTCTGACGATTCATGAGCCACTTAACTGTACACAAGGATCCCTGCCAGCTAAGTAAAATCACGTTAACATTCTCTGCTCTAATATTTCCCAATTACATTTTAATCCGGTTTGGGCCATATTTGGGAGTGTTGCAGGTCAAAGGTTTGACACCTCTGCTCTATATAGCATTAGAATTATTTCCAGTTTCTTTCCGATTGCTATCCTACTGCTTATTCTGTCTGTCAGTGTCTGACTGCAGGCTCATCCTTGGTCATAAGCTGGTGCGGATCATGAGTGCAAATTCACAGATACTTTGAGTATCTAATAGTAACTTGAATTATCTTTGAAATGTCTGAGTCGTTCAACCCTTGAAAGCAGTCTACCCTGCAAGGTACTTGTCGCTTTTCTACCCATACAATCATTTATTTAATAATTATTTTACATAATCACCCTCTCAGCATTGGAAGGGACCTGTAAAACCATCTAGTCCAACTTGTACCTTAGCAAGAAGTAGTAGTAATAAACAGTAATTAATTAATCATCAATAACAAATTCATTTAATTAAACAAGTTATTTATTTATTTACTATTGATGGGCACTCATTATGTGCCAGGCACTATGCTAAGCACTGGGGATACAAAAAGAATAAAGACAGTCTCTGCCCTCAAGGAGCTTATAGTCCAGTAGAGAAGACAAGAAGCAAATAAAGATGAGAAATAATTAAGAGAAAGTCTGGGAAAGGTTTCTTGTGGAGATGGGATTTTAGTTGGTTTAAAGAAAGTCAGGGATGCCAGGTAGAGATGAGGAAGGAGCGTATTCCAGGCATGAAAAACAACTTGAGAAAATGCCTGGAGCCTAAAGATGGAGTAACTTGTTCCTGGAGGCCAATGTATGTGTTGGGGGATAAAGGTGCAAGAAGACTGGAAAAGTAGGAGGGGACTAGGTTATGAAGGGCTTTGGATACCAAACAGAGCATTTGGTATTTGATCCAGGAGATGATAACAAGCCACAGGAGTTTATTATAGGGGTGAAATGGTTGGATCTGTGCTGATTGAATGGAGGATGGACTGGAGTGGGGAGAGACTTGAGGCAGGCAGACCCCTCAACAGCCCATTGTTAACAATGCAAGTGTTAGGTGATAAGGGTCAGTACCAGGAGGGTGGCAATGTCAGGAGAGAAAAAGGGACCTCTCTGAGAAATATTGCAAAGGTAAAATCAATAGCCCTTGGGAACAAATTGGATGTGGGCGTTGGGGATGGGGTGAGAGATACTGAGGAGTTGAGAGAGACTAAGGGCATGGTGGTACTCCAGACAGTAACAGGGAAGTTAAGGGGGAACAGGGATTGTTTTTAGGAGAAAAAAATAATGAATTTCATTTTGGATATTTTGAGTTTATCCTGATCTAGATATCTGAAAGGCAGTTGGAAATGCATTCAGATTCTCTCTATAACATCCCCACAAAGTAGGCAGCCATCCTCCACTTAAAAACCACCACTGCAGAGAAACTCACTGGCCCATTTCACTTTTGGATGGCTTTAATTGTTAGGAAGAAGTTTCCTACAAGAGGTAAGAGGGTGCAATGGATATTGAGTTGAACTTGGAGACAAGAAGACTTGGGTTTTACTTTTAGTTGTCTTCACTTTTCCAGGTTAAGTAACACTGATCCTTGATCCACATGGTCTCCAATTCTCAAATTCTATCATCCTGACAACCCTCCTCTGGATAAACTCCAGTTCCTTTCTAGAGTCTGGTCAGCCTAGAATATAACACATTACTTCCAAAATGATCTGGCCAAGGCACAATACAATGGAACTACCACCTCCCTCACTCCATATACTATGTCTCATCAGGCACCCTAGGGCAGCATTGACTTTCTGGTGGTCATGTCTCACTGCTGACTCATTTTGAGCATGAGTCTCTTGAAAAACCAAGTTACAAGAACTGCCATCTAGCCACCCCTTATCCTCTGTGACCCAAATAAAGAAAACTTCATATTTATTCCTATCAAATTTCATCTTATTCAATGGGGTCTACTGTTCTAGGCTACCAAAACTTGTTTGGACCCTGACACTGATATTCAATGTAACTATCCTTCCTAGAATTACGTCATCTGCAAATCTGACAAGTGGCCAGATAGATAGATAAGAGACAAACTGACAGACAGATAGATAACGGTCAACAGGGGATTAGGATTTCAGCAGGGGAGGCATATAACAGAGCTAATCATTAGGAAAAAGAATCTGACAATATGCACAGGCTGCATTAAGATGGTCCCCTCAAACATCCCTGTAACTTATCAGAGGTGACTTGACTTTTCACTATCCAAAAGGGTTACCTTCTTCAGACATGGAGGTGTTCCTGTGCTTTCTTTGTCAGAGATTGCCAATTGCCTGCAGACCAGATTCCGCCAGGACTCCATCTGACCCCACTTCCATCATAGTGGGAAAGTTGTGGCATCTACCTGGCTGCTGGTGCCAGAAGGTCAGATAGGTGTTTTTCACTTATTGATACTCAGCAGCTCAGGGACATGGCATACTTCCCACTGGTCCAGTCAGGGTGGTACTACGTAATTATAATTTCTCCCAACTGAAGCAAGGGAACTAGTTTTTTCCAATTAAAGAGAAGAATGATCTTTTATTTCCAAAAGATTCAGGGACATCAGAGAAAACAGTTTTCAGACCAAATGAGAGAAGGCTGACACTGTCTTTAGGAAGGAGGGTATTTGGGGATCCTAGTCCAAAACATTCTTCTGTTTCTTCCTTCTGTCAGAGGCAGCTGGTGGTACGATGCATGAGGCAATGAACCTGCATTCAGGAAGACCTGAGATCAAATCTGGCCTCAGACACTTAACTAGCTGGGTGATCCAGGGCAAGTCACTTAATCTTGTTTGTCTGTTTCTCATCTATAAAATGAGCTGCAGAAGGAAATGGCAAAACAAAAAAAAAAAAAAGAGACTGAATTATACCTGGAAGGACTTTTAACTCCAGGGCCTTTTCTGATAGAGGAGATATCAGAGGAAGGTGAATTATCTATTATTGCTCTCCAGCAGCAAAAGGAAGTAAATGCTTGCTCTTGTCTGTCGGAACCCCAGGCTATGAATTCCTATAAGATATGTGGGTGCTCAGTCCACCCTCAGTAAGCAAACATTTATTAAATGTCTACTATGTGCCAGGCACTGTGCTAAGCCCTGGGGCTACAAGATAGGTAAAAAGACAAAACAAACAAAAAAAACCACTCTTTGTTATCAAGGAGCTCACATTTTAATGAGGGAGACAGAAGAAAATCCATAAAAACAAGATCTATACAGGATAAATTGGAGACAATCAGCAGAAGCAGACTAGCATCATGGGGAATCAAGAAAGGCTTCTTGTAGACAGTGACATTTGAGCCAGGCATGGGAGACAGAGTGTACAAATGCACTGGATCCGGAGATGAAGTGTTGTGTTCAAGAAACAGCAAGGAGGCCGGTGTGACCTGACTGTAGAGTACGTGGGGAGTGGGGGAGGGGACTAAGGTGTAAGAAAACTAGAAAGGTATATTGTGAAGGGCTTACAAGGCCAGAGCTGAGATTTGACCCTAAAACCTATATCCTAGATTTGATCGCTACTCCTTCCATTACAACACGGAGGTATAGGTGATAAGGGGCCCGCTGAAGTTGATTATATGGGCCGTGGGGGCGGGGTGTTGGGGGAGGTGATAGTTAGATATGTATTTTAGGAAGATTAATTTGACAGCTGAGTGGAAGAAGGACTGGAGCGGAGAGGAAACTTAAGGTAGGGAGACCAACCAGCTGGACATTCTAGGTCTTTGATATTCTAGGTTATGTCATAAGGCTGTACTTGATGTGCAAGTCAATAATTCTTCATACTGCACACAGTGCATTGGAGACAGAGATGGGCACAGAAAAAGACTCACAGAGACACAGACAGATGGAGAAAAAGAGACAATGGTCTCCATGTTATCCATGTTAGCCCCAGGCCTGACATCATCATGAGACTGCAATAATCCCAACCATAAGGTGTTAGGGTCCAATATTTATTGAGTATATATATATAGATATATATATAGATATCTATATATAGATATATATATGTATACACACACACACACATGCCCAGTGCTCTGCTATACCTTGAAAGTGGTTACTAACGAAGTATAGTTTCTATTCTGGAAGAACCCCTTGAAAACCATGAATGAAAGAAAAAGAATAAAAGAAAAAAACCCAAAGTGTTACCAAGTGCTCTGGGGCTGCAGAGCACATGACAAATTAAGAGGCACAGCTTGGGGTCAGTTTGATATAAGGGGCTAAGGGAGGGGACAGAAGGTAGAATCTTCAGAAATCCAGCGTGAAAGGTACTTGCCATTCCAGATGAACAAGTGGGGATGTGGGAGTGGGGATGAGGAGGAAATAGCTGGGTGGAGAGCTAGAGGCTGATGGGATATGATCATTGCATCCAGGGCTTCTTTTTTTGTGTCAAGGATCCCTTTTGCAGTCTGGGAAAGCCTCTCCACTCCCATCTCCCAGAATATTTTAGAATGCATAAATAAAATACATGGGATTACAAAGGAAACCAAATACACTGAAATAGTTATCAAAAATGAAAAACTCATGGACCCCAGGTAGATGAATCTCCCTGATATAGGTACGTATTAATATAGTGGAAAGAATGCTGATTTGGAGGCAGATGCTTCCAAGTCCAAATCTGGAACTAATTGCTTTTATGACCTTAAGAAAGTCATTTAACTTCTTATCCTTAAAAAAAGGAGATTGAATTAGATAGCATCTAAGGTCTCTTTCAGTTCTAAATTCTCTGAGTCCCTTACTTAAGGGAATAGGGATCTTGAACCCCAGAAGTTATACAGCTTGCCTAAAGTCCCATGGGGCAGAATCAGGGTTGGAGCCCGTTTGCTGCCTCATCCACCCATGTCCTTCACACACATTCCAACTACTCCAAGGAATTCATGGGGTTACTGAAGCAACATCTTATATACACAAAACAATGAAAGAAACACGTAAGAGATCACAGGTGTACCCTGCACATAGCTGCCAACAGCTTTCTTCAAGAACATTGCTAAGGCCTTAACAACCAAACACCACTGCAGTCTTACAAAATGCCACTGTGATGGGATCAAACAAAGTGCCCATTTACAACCTGGTCTCTACGCAACTAGCTCTCCCCTGCAACATCTTTTCACCTAACATTGGTTTTTTGGTAGAACAAATAAATGAGGTCAGGTGGCCAATGCCTTTTTTTTTTAATAAGCAGTGTTAGATCATCTAGTACAGAGACCAATGTGACCTGAGGGAATGGGGAAAGATTCATGGGAGAATGGAACTTGAGCTGAGCTCCTAAAGAGTAGTAAGGAAATGGGCTGTAGTGGATAAAGCACCAGGCCTGTAGTCAGGAAGTCTCATCTACCCTGAGTTCAAGTCAGCCACAGACACTTACCACCTGTGTGACCCTGGACAAGTCACTCAACCCTGTTTGCCTCAGTTCTCATCTGTCAAATGAGCTGAAGAAGGAAATGGCAAACCACTCCAATATCTATCTGTACCAAGAACACCCCAAATGGAGTCACAAAACATTGGACACAAGTGAAAAAAAAAACAATAAAGGAATTGGGAGCTGAGGGAGAGACATTCCAAGCAGAGAGAGTAAATAGCATAATCCTTCAGAAGGAGTTAAGAAAGAGGTTTGCCAGGTGTGGGAAACTAAGGAAAACAGATTTACCGGAATAGAGGGTGTGCGTGTAGGCAGTTGTGAATGATAAGGTTGGAAAGGCAGGGTGGGGTTAGATTTTCTAGGGCTTTGAATGCCAGTCTGAGAAATCTGGATTTGATGTGCTAAGCAAATGAAATGTGTGCCTCCTACTTTTGGCAGTCTGATTCATTAGTCAGAAGTCAAGAAGTCTTCATAAAAGAGCCCACCAAAACAGCGGTGAAGCAAGTCACAAAGATCAGAGATTCGAAGCTGAAAGTTACCTTAGAAAGCCACCCAGTCTAACCCCTCATTTTACAGATGAGGTGTAATCATACACATAGGTAAGTGAAGGAACCTAGATTTGAACTCAGATTCCCACCAGGTCTTCTGAGTCCAAGTCATTACTCCCTCTGCTATAACATGGAACTGTTGTTATTTTCAATTGTTTTTCAGTCACCCCCAACTCTTCATGACCCCATTTGGGGTTTTCTTGTCAAAGTTACTGGAGTAGTTTGCCATTTCCTTCTCCAGATCATTCTAAAAATAAGGAAACTGAGGCAAACAGGATTAAGTGACTCACCCAGGGTCACACTGCTAATACATATCTGAGGCCAGATTTAAAATCACGAAGATGAGTCTTCCTGACTCCAGGCCTGGCACTCTATCCACTGTGCCACCTAGATACCATCTGTGGACAAAATACCCTGGGGGTTCTCGCTGGCTTTTCTGTAACTATTAGGGATAAGATAGTGATCCCTTTCCCATATATAAGTCTGCTCCAGGGTATTTCCTTCTATCTCAGAAACAAAGTAATATAGATTCCTAGCACTTCCACCAGTAAAGCACAACTGGGCTTCCTTAGGGAGGCCCAGTTTTTAAATCAGCTTACACAACCCTGAGGGTTCTTGACATCTCGGAAACAGAACCTCAGTTGTCCAGGGAAAACCACTCTGGTCATAAAAGCACAATGACAAACAAGCCTTAACTGGTGATGATGTGATCTGGTTGCTCATCTCTCCTGAAGTAGGGCAAAATAATAATGAGGATGGTGATGAGGCAGTCATACAGCTAAAGTGTCTAAGGCCACATTAGAACTCGGATCTTCCTGACTCCTAGCCCAGCACTCTCTCCACTGTGTCATCTGGCTGTTTAAGTATGGGATGTAGCATGTTCCATAATTAGATGCCCTCAGAATTCTATCTATACCTGAAACACAGCAAGCATTTGATAAAAGATTGTTGACTAACTTTATCCACAGTAGAGTTTCATTCCTAGAGTGTGCCTCTACTATCTCTTCTCTTACTTTCTTCTTAACCCCTTACATTCTGGCTTTGGACCTTATCATTCCACCAAAACTGCCCTTGCCTTGTATTTAATTACCATCTCTATGCTGAAAATTCTCAAGTCTACCTGTCCTGCCCTAACCACTAGGCTGATCTCCAATCTCTTACTTCCACCTGCATTTCAGAATCTCAATCTGAA
The DNA here is from genome assembly GCA_028658325.1 of Potorous gilbertii. Classification (NCBI taxonomy): domain Eukaryota; kingdom Metazoa; phylum Chordata; class Mammalia; order Diprotodontia; family Potoroidae; genus Potorous; species Potorous gilbertii. The sequence goes on from CM053769.1 coordinate 388,474,677, forward strand.
TGTCCAATAGACATCTTAAACTCAGTGTGTCCAAAATCAAACTCATTTTCTTCCCCTCCAAACTCTACCTCCGTCTTAACTCCCCTACTATTTCAGGGGGCAACACTGTCAGCCCAGACCTTCAGGCTCACAACCTAGGTGTTATCCTTCAGTCCTCATTATCGTTTCCAATTTGTTGCCAAGGCCTGTCGATTTCACCTTTTCAACATCTCTCACAGAGGCTCCCTTCTCCCCTACAATCTTCCTTCTAGACTATTGTAATAACCAACTGGTGGGTCTGCCTGTCTTCAGTCTCTCCCTACTCCAATCCATCCTCCATTCATCCATTGAAGTGATTTTCCTGAAGTTCTGTTCCAACCAGTCTCTCTCCCTGACTCCATTTAATAAAGGCCTCCAGTTACCTATCTCCAATCTGATCTAATGACAATGGACTCCTTGCTATTACATGCACAAGACCCTCTACCTCTTGGATCCTGGAATTTTCTCTGGCTGTCTCCCACACCTGGAATGCTATCCCTCCTCATCTTTACCTCATGGCTTCCTTTAAGCCCCACCTAAAATTCCATCTTCTACAGGAAACCTTTTCCAATTCCTCTTAATGGAGTGGCTTCCCTCTATTGACTATTTCTAGTGTATAGCTTGTTTGCATATATTTGTTTGTTACATTACCATTAGATGGCAAGGTCCTTGAGAGTAGACTGTTTTCTGCCTCTTTTTGCATCCCCAGTGATTTAGCATAGTACCTGGCACATTTCAAGTTTTTAATCAATGTTTGGGGGAGCTGAGTGGCACAGGACATAGAGTCCTGGGTCTGGAGTCAGGAAGACTTCTTGAGTTCAAATCTGGCTTCAGATATTTAGTGGCTGTGTGTCCCTGGGCAAGTCACTTAGGCCTGCTTGCCTCCATTTCCTCATCCGTGAAAATGAGCTGGAGAAGGAAATGGCAAGCCATTCTAATATATTTTTTCTTTTTAAAAATATATTATGTGTATATATATATGTATATATATGCATATATATACATATATATATATATAGCATTTTATTTTTCCCAATTACACGTAAAGACAATTTTAACATTCATTTTTCAAAAATTTTGAGCTACAAATTTTCTCTCTTCCTCCCTCACTTACCCCCTCCTGGAGACAGTAAACAATTTGATATGTTATATGTGTGCAATCATGTAAAATATATTTCAATATTAGTTATGTTGTGAAAGAAGAAATAGACCAAAAGAAAAACACCATGAAAACATAAAGTAAAAAAAAAAAGCATGCTTCAATCTGCATTCAGATTCTAACAGTTCTTTCTTTGGAGGAAGATGGTATTTTTCGTTATGAGTCCTTTGCAATTGTCTTGGATCACTGTATTGCTGAGAATAGCTAAGGCATTCATAGTTGATGTATCATTCTAATATCTTTGCCAAGAAAACCCCAAATGGGGTCACAAAAAGTCAGACATGACTGAAAGTGACCAAACAATAACAACAAATGTCTATTGACTGAATGATTGTTTTGAGATACCTTCTCCTACTGCTTAATGGTGAGAGTCATTCTAAATTGGAGCCTGTTCAATTTCAGTTTGTTGTGTGATTGTCCTAGTGCATTCTGCAAGAGCAAGAATCCTTTGGCAGAGGACTGCATGGTCCTTTTATATCTGTGGGAAGTATAAGGAACCTGAGGAGTTGGCTTGAATTGGTTGAATGCAAGAAGCAGCCATTGATGAGCACTGGCACCACATTAGGTCAAATTAGTTTTGAAGCACCTTCCACTGCTGCCCCTTATATGTCTCTAGAGCTGTGATTCTCTGCTTACTGGGTTAGCAGAACCCTTGCACCATCTCCAGAGGACAAGCCTCACAGAAAATGTCTCCAGCTTACAAATTTGTCAAGTTCCAAAAGTTAGTTTGTCACATTGTTGCATAGAAACAATGTTATTCAAAATAGTTAAGTTCACAGTCTACCACACACAGAAGACAATTTAACACACAAGTTCAGTAGCAGAAAATAACTATATATATTAAATACCTAAAGTAGAATTCTCAGTTTGGAGCTGAAAGAGAAGTCGGAGGTTATCCAGTCTAATTCCCTTGTTTTATAGATGAGGAAACTGAGACCCAAAGAAGTGAATTATTGTAATTTAAGGTAGATATTTTTGCTCCAGCCTGGGAATCTAAGCATACTCTTTAATATAGTTTCTGTGGTACACTTAGAACTTCAACTGCCAGAAAAAACTTCTTCACCCTACCATAGCAGTTGCTCTCTCATCCTCTCTCTCTCTCTCTCTCTCTCTCTCTCTCTCTCTCTCCCTCTCCTTTTTTTCTCTCCTCTCTCCCTCTCCCACTCCCCAGAATGGGCAGATGAGAACAATTTATTCCAACAGCCATGAAGGCAACTGAAGCACCAAGGGTCATCCACTGCATCCCAGGCCATCGCCAGTCACCTTGACTTTTTTCTTGACACGGGACAGGAGGCTGATGACTTTGTGCACCTCTGCCTCCCTTAAACCAAATTCATGCACAAGCCAAGACTTGATCCTATGATGTCACTGGTCCTGTTAGAAAATGAATGGATGAACAACAATGGGGGAGAAATGACAAGACTCCCTTTCATATATAGATGTTTCGAAAGGGAGAGTTTCTATCTCAGTAAAACAATCCTGTGGAACAATGGAGAGAACAGTGGATTTAAAGGGAGGACACCCAGCTGCAAATCCTGGATCTGCCACTTATTATCTATGTTAACTCAGGCAAGTCACAACCTCACTGCACTTCGGTTTTCTCATCTGTAAAAAAGGATGTGGTAGATTAGATGACCTCTAATATCTGTTCCATATCTAAAGTCTATGATTCTAATCTCAAGATTAATATATGAGGAAGACATTTAAAGTCTAGATAAACTAAACACTCTCCTAACAGTCCCTGAACCATAGAGGTGTAGTCAAAGTAGACTTTCTTGGAAGGTCCAGGGCCGTTCTAACTCTGGAAGAATAGGGGGAAAATATGGCCTTAGACTCAGGAAGATGTGGGTCCAAGTCCTTCTTTTGATACATACTGGCTGGGTTACCCTGGGCAACCCACTAAACTTTGAGGGTTCTGGGCTACAGAAGCCAAACATAAGGCCCAAGAGTTGTTAGCACCAGATTAAAATGTAATTGGGGGCAGCTAGTTGGCACAATGGATAGAATACAGACCCTGGAGTCAGGAGGACAAGAGTACAGATACTTACTAACTGCATGACCCTGGGTGTAAGTCACAACCCCAACTGCCTCCCAAAAAAGAAAAAAATAAGTAAAAATGTAATTGGGAAATATTTAACAAAATGGATTAAAATATGGATATTGTTAATATGTGATTTTCTAAGTCAATGTGCACCCACAAGAATGCTAATGTGGTTTAATAGCCCCTTATCTCTATCTGAGTTTGACACCACTGCTATAGGCAACTCTCATGGTAGAATATAGAATATATTATAGATATACATATATACCTATATATTATATAATAGAGTATATATATAAAATACAGAAGAGTGTGATCTGTACTGGTGTAGGGGTTTCCTCACTCAGGCATTCCCTATACCAAAGAAATAAAAAATCCCAGTCCTGTGATTCATCTTGAATAACTCTCTTGCTTCTCAAGGTCTGTTTTCTTATATATGAATTGAAGAGGTTAGAATAAAAGATCTCTGAGGTCCTTTCGATTTCTAGCATTCTGTGATTCTAATTCTGTGCAGACACATGAACCTGACTGCACCTCTGCCCTCTGCAGCAGAAACAGCTCCAATCCTTTCACCATTCAATCCCTAAGACTGACAGGCAAAAAATGGGCCATCAACTCCTTAATGCTAATTAGGATGCTTAGGAAACAGAAGAAGGCTTAGCTTGGGTTAAGAAGGCACATGAAGGATCTTAGCTTGCAGAAAGTTGCTTTTTTTTGCCCTTGTGAGCATTATTGTGACCTCTGTTGGAGCTCTGGGTCTGACTGATGAAGCTAAGTGCATCCTGCTTGCATGTGGTAGCTAAAGAGGGCTGGTGGAAGGCTTTCATGTGGTTGGGAAAAGGAATCTTAGCCTATGTCAGCCTCAGTAAGTAAGCCACATATCCAGGGCTGCAGAGACATTCTGAAAAACAAATAACCCACTTAGCATCCACAGCAACCTAGTCCCTTTCTGTCTCAGTTTTCTCATATGTAAAATGAGTTTTTCTTCAATTTAAGGCTGAAGGCAAAGAAGGAAGAAGGCAACTCCAAGAAAAAAGCCAAATCAGAGAACTTGAAGGCCAAAAAAACAATGCTAAAGAGTATACGGAGCCTGAAAAGAAGAAAATCTCAAATTTCTCACCCAGCTAAGTGGCACAATGGATACAGCACTGGGCCTAGTAGAGTCAGGAAAACCTGAGTTCAAATTTAGGCTCAAACACTTACTAGCTATGTGGCCCTGGGCAAGTCATTTAACCTGTTTGCCTCAATTTCCTCAACTGTAAAATGGGAACAACAATAGAATCTCACAAGGTTTTGTATCAAATGAAATAATATTTACAAAGCACTTAGCATGGTGCTAGACACATAGTAGGTGCTATATAAATGCTGGTTCCTCACTACCCCCTTCTTGAAACCCAAAACACTTTGGCTTCAAGACCCTCAGAAAAATGCCCCTCGGAAGAATAGGCTTGATTCTTGTACTACTGGAAAGCCCCCCTTCAGAGTCAGCTCTGAAGAAGACTGAGAACCACACCCTGGTTATACTCAAGACCATTACTGGTGGATGTCAAGGCCAACAAAAGACGTATGAGGCTGAGGTCAATCACTTTGACTCAACCCGATGGAAAAAAAGGTCGGTATTTGGTTTATCCCCAATTATGATGCTTGGGTATTGCCAAGAATACTGGATTCATATAGGCTACATCCAACTAGCCTTCTCTGCATAAAAAAAGTTTTCCAGTATAAAAAATTTTTTAAATTAAAATTAAAAATAAAAAATTTAAAATTTAAATTAACATTTTAAATTAAATCCATTAAAAATGGATGATCATCGTTGAAATTCTATATTCAATCCAATTCAACAAACACTAACTCTTAAGTGCAAGGAGAGAGCTAGTGGGCAAGCTAGTGAATAGTGGACTTGCTTCAGTATCCAGAAGACCTAAGTATAAGTCCTAGTTAGGGATCATAAGTGAGTTATTTACCCTCCAAGGGACCCCAGGCAACACCAGAGGATTCTAAGTTACAGATGACTTGCCAGTCTGCAGGAGTATTGGAAATTTCCTCACCAGAAGTTCTCTTCACTAATGAAATTACAGGTCAGGACCATAAAGGGGAAGGCGGGGAAGGAAGAGGGGAAATACAAGGCACCAAGAGGCACGAAGGAAAAAAAAGTTAGCTGTCCCTGGCCTCAAGGAGCTTATGGTCTACAGTTCTCCCACCCCTCCCAGCTCAGGATGGTCTAATGAAGCCTGGCAGCCTACAGCAATGCAGCTTCTGCAGGCAGGGCTTTTCTGCAGTTTTGGTCACATCCCTCTTGTGTGTCTCTCCAGTGTTTCCCACAGGTTCCAATCTATCTCTGTCTAGGATCCAGGTAAGCTTGGGATGTCCTCTGGAATGAAAACCAAAGCTTTTCTTTCAGGCTGGGAGACACACATTGAAACTGGGCCTCTTCTAAGAAAGACAGACACTTCTGAAGGAAGGGGAAGATGACTGACTGACAGGGTGTGATCAGATCAGCTTTGCAGGTCTCACGAAAAAGCTTTAGCTACAACCCCCTCAAAACCCACGCACCAGTTTGGGCTTGCCTCAGAAGGTTATGAGCCGTTCGTTCAGCTTTCAACCTCCCTTTACATTTTCTTCCCTAGCTCAGATCTGCACTGCAGCACGATGGAAACTCCCTATGTTTCCCCATCTGCTCCCTTCCTCTCTTCCCCTCCCCTCTCCTTTCCACTGTTCTCTATTCCTCTCCCCTTCAGTCTTCACCCCTTCCTATCCAACCAATTCTTTTCCTTCTCCTGTCCAGTCCTCTCTTTTCCTCCCTTATATCCCTTTCCCCAATCCAGTCTTTTTTCACTTTTTCCCTGCAGGCCCCTCCTCTCCTTCAGTCCCTGTTCCCCTTCTTTACCCACTCCAGTTCCTAGATTTTATTTAGGCAATGATGTAACAAGTTAGTTTGGGGACAGAAATCCTAGAATTAGAATCTGCAGACCTGAGTTTGAATCCTGGCTCAATTACTTACTCCCAATGTGACTTTGGGCAAGTTACTTAACTTGCAGGGCTCAGTCTCCACATCTACAAAATGAGGGAGTGGGATAACATTTTATTGAATTAAATATGTACTTATTAAGGCAATGTCTAATTTTCTAGATGGTGGTAGCCAAAGGGTGCTAAGCCAAGAGGATTTTTATAAATATATCCAAAAATTATAGAGAAAGTAGTCAGATGCATTGCAGTTCCTCTGGTGGTGCATTGCTGGCAAGACTTCTAGCTGTCTGCTCTCCATAGACCTTCCTAGCCAATCAGCCCCAAGAAATATCATAGACTGGGATATAAGGCTAAATAAAGTTATTCCATCTACTGGATTTCATGTGCACCATGGTGGACAAAAGCACCTGGTTCTAAGAGTGTAACTTATGGTAAACCTATACTTTATAGTGTCAGTTAGCTGAGGTTTGCCAAGAGCCTTCAGGCTGTAGCTAAAGAATATGCTTGATGCCACTGTGTGAAATATTACTGAGTGGGTGAAGATTTAACCTATAAATTCTTCGAGGTTATTCTTATTTTTCTGTTATTCAGTCATTTTCAGTCATGTCTGACTCTTAATGACCCCATTTGGGGTTTCTTGGCAAAGATACTACAATGGTTTGCCATTTCCCTCTCCATTCATTTTACAGATGAGGAAACTGAGACAACAGGATTAAGTGACTGACTGAAGGTCACAGAGCTAGTAAGTATCTGAGGCTGCCTTTGAACTCAGGAAATTCTTATTTACTCATTCCATAAATCAACACATAAATTTATAAATTTCCTCATTTCATAAAATTACCCATTCCATATCAGATTAAATCCCAACATTCAATGGATCACCAAACCAGTGCACAAACAGAGAGAGATATATAGGCTTATATCTGATGGTAGAAAAAGCAAATTCCAAATTTAAAAAATAAATTTAATTTAGGGAAAAAAATAAAATAAAAACTTAATTCTCTCTCTTCATATCTTCTTAATATTAACCTTCCAAGCTCTAGGAGAAAAAGCTTCCCCTCTGAGTCAGCTTATGACTGAAATCCTTCTGCATTCCATGAAGAAACATTCTCCAGCCAATTTGCCTAGTTCCATAGAAGACAAGCAGGAAGTGTTCTGCTACCAACAGCCCCCACACCAACCCCCCTGAGAAGTGTTTTATCATGCAGGCGTGCAAAGCCTCACAGAAACTGGGCTCAGGCAGCTGCTTACATACAGTGGGTGGGAAGGGATGCTTCTGTTAGAACAGGAGTAATTCCAAACTGCTTTGCCCAGCAAAGTGCAGCCTCCGCTCAACCCAGACAATAATCTATCCATCCCTTTTCTCAGAATTTTTTTAAATCTAAAAACTAAGGATGGAGGGAAGGAAAGGAAAGAATTATTTGAATATTCAAGGTCCAAACCACGGTTACAGGGAGACAGTATGGCTGATGTTCTCAGGAAATGATGTATAAGGGAGGGAGATATAAGGTAAAGCCTGAGAGGCAACTTACTGGAGACTGAAGAGGGAAGCTGGTAAGATCAACCCCAGCCAGTGGCAAACAGGTGGCAGCGCTGATCAATTCATCCATTGTCTGCTCTAACAAAGACAAAATGTTTTCTGAAAGCTTTGATGTTGCAAAGCAGAAAAGGGGTGGGGGGGGTGTTGTGTGGGTAGACTGGAGTACAGTACTAGAAGAATGTGGGTATTTGCAGACAGAAAGCCTGAGTTTGAACCCCCTACTCTAATCCTCATTGGCTGTGTAGGCAAAGTAACTTTAACCCTTCAACTGCTCAGTTTCTTTAGGATAAAGATATCTGATCATGAGTTTGGTACCTTGAAGGTCATGTAGTCTAGTCCCTTCATTTTAAAGATGAAGAAACTGATGCCCAAAGAATTAAATAAAGGTGAGACAGGCAGTATACTAAGGGCAGTCATAATCGAAACCTACGTCCTTTGACTCCAAATCTATCTTTAATAATTCGTGGAGTTCCAGAGACCAGGACTCAGATACCATCTAGTCCATCCCCATCATTTTACAGATCAGGAAGCTGGAGCTTAGAGGTTAAGGTCACAGGCAATATAGTTTTTGGAGGCAGGATTTCAATCCAGGTCCTCTCCCTCCACAGGCACTTTGTTCTTTGTACCACAGTGCCTCCTGGCCTCACATGACTGTTGGCCTTTTGGCCCATAAAGTGTTATAGAAATGTCAGTTATTATTATTGGAGAGAGGTTGCTCTGGATTTTCTTCTTGTAAATATATGTATTCCAGGGGTGGATTGGGAGGGGAACTGATTTGAAAAACAAACAAACGTGAAATTGATGAGAACTCTATATGTGGGTGAGGCAGTGTGAAAGTCGGTGCTATAATCCAAAGAGAATTGAACTTGACAAGTCTTGACTTGGTCACTAACAGTGTGATCTTGGGCCAGTGACTTCACTCTCTGGATGCCGCCCCCTCTGTAACATGAGAGGCCTGGAATAAATGGTTTCCAAGGGATCTTTCAGCCCTATAAGCTTATGGACAGTGCTTTGGGTGAATCTTTCTTTGGGGGGATGTACATGGCAATCACTGTACCACTGGAGGAAGGGTTCATGAAAGGGTTCATTTTTCCCACTGAATAAACCTGTGATCTCTTCACTGTCCCACTGAGAAAATCCCTTTCCTCTTTCTCTGCAACTTCCAGTCTTAGAGATTTTTTGGGGGGGGAGGGGGAGAGTGTCACTGAGAACTAATTTCCTCAGGGCATATATATAGCCAGTATGGTTCAGCGGCAGAAACTGAACCCAGTTCTTCTGGGCTTGGAGAACAACTGTCTATTCACCACATTATGAGTCCTTTATAACAGTTATATTAATCCAGCTATATCAGCTTGGTTTAAAGGAAAAGAACAAGGGGCTCAGAGTCAGGGCTTAGGTTCAAGACCCAGCTCTGCTCCATTCAATACCTGTGCATCCCTGGACATGTTATCTGGCCTCATCTGAGCCTCTGTTTCTTTGTCTATAAAATGGAGATACACATACACACATATAAAATTTCCATATATGCAAGTGCATGCATTAAAAAAATCTCCATAATATATGTGTATATAATCTCCACATATTTATTGTATGTATATAAAATCTTCATGTATGTATGTGTATATATAATCTCCATACATATGTGCATGTATATAGAATCTCCATATATGCATATATTATAAAATCTCCATATATGCATGTATATAAAATCCCCATATATATATACTATATATAGATATAATCTCCACATATGCATTGAAATATGATCTCCATATATGTATGTGCATAATGTATACATAAATCTCCCTATATGTATATATGATCTCCATATAATACATGTATTATAAAAACATAATTTCCATGTATGCATGTGCATATATAATCTCCACATAATATATGTATGCACTCATAAAGTTTCCATATAATATATGCACACATAATCTCCACATAAGTTATGTATATATATAAACCTCATATATGTGCATGTATATATGTGTCTGTATGTATGTATATGCATGCATATACACACATATATAAATACCCATATATGTTGAGAGGAAATTGAACTGTGATTTCATTGAAAACTTGAAAGTGGGGAAGCTCCCTCAACCAAATCCTGGTTGACACCCCAGATGTGCTTGTCATTCTCCAGAGGGGGACATGATTGTAAGTAGCAGGAGATATCCATGATGGCTCTGCTCTGCCCATCCCATCTCCTTTCTTTCCCAGAAACCCCCCTCCCTCACCCCCACCCCGCACTGACAGCAGGAGGCCATACCGAACACAAATACTACACCTTCTCTACAATTTATAATCCTAAAGAGTTCATTAGAGAACTAAGAGTTTAAGTGACTTTCTTAGGACCATACAATCAATATGTGTTAGAGATAGGATCTGAATTCAAGTCCTTTTGGCTTTGAGGCCTGCTTTCTAGCCACTATAACATACATACATACACATACACACACACACACACACACACACACACACACACACACACCTTATTACTACACAAGATTGTTGTGATGTTCAAAAGGGATATTGAGTGAAAGCACTTTATAATTGTGGAATGGTCCATAAAAGTGAACTATCGTAGAATATGCTTTTAATAGAAATGCCAGTTCTGTGGAATAAAAGCCTATAGATTCAATTCTGCCTGGCAACCAAGGTTCATGGACTTCCAGCTAGAATATTCTTTAAACATACTGGCAGCTTGTTAGCCTGCCTAATAGCCCTCAATGTACCTCTGTAGGCCTGCCTCTCCTCACCTCAGCCCCCCACTCCACCCTCCACTCACACCGGGGCTAGGGTGGCAACGATAGTCTCTGTACCTTCCTCTCAGGAAGACGCCTACCATTTTACCCCAAGAGGGTACAGAGCAGAACAAGTAAGAAGCTAACTGTACTAGAGAGAGACACTCCTATTTGCTATCATGGAGCAGGCTTAAGTAGGCTTTAAGGAATGGCTCTGGAGTCAGTGTGATATGCTGGAAAAGACCAGGAGATTTAGACATAGAAACCTGGATTCCAACCCAGCACTGCTATTTAATACCTGTGTGACCTTGGGCAAGGTGCTCCTATGAATCTGAGTTTCCTCATGTGTAAAATGAGGAGGTTGGACCAGATAATCTATAAAGTCCTTTCCAGCTCCAAATTCTATGACATTCTGACCCTTTGAAGGGTACTAAAATTCCTAACCTGCCATGGCTCCTGCCCTAATCCCAGAGTTCTTCAGTGATTGGTTCTACTAACTCAGACCAGGAGAGAGCAGGCCCCACCTTCTGACAAGGAGAGCTTGCCCAGGGCCTGACACTCAGCTGGTGGTGGCTCTGTTCCAGGGAAACCCTGCTGACTTGGACCTGAAGTCAATCCCTAGTTTTACAAATAACCCTTTTTTATAGAGTAATCTCAGGACTCTAGATAAGGAGTCAGGAGACCTGGGTTTTAGTCCTGGTTTTCCCTGGACTTTCACTTCCACTCATTACTTCTAGGTCAGGCTTCTGGGAGGAAGCAGAAATCACTTTTGTTTCTCCCCCCACATCCTTCCCTCCATCCCCTCCTCCAAACTATGTGACCTTAAGCAAACCTCTTTTTCCTCCTGGGTCTCCATTTCCTCCCCTACAAAATAAGGGAGCTCAATTAAATGATTCCTAAGAAATTCTTGGGTTCCTCTTTGGAGTTTCTTCAGAAATCCCACAGAATTGAGATTTCACTATAAGGATATTTATCAACACCTCTCTGAATCAATTAAATAAGATAGAAAGTTTTATCTGTAGAGTTTGACCCTCAGAATCCTGGTCTATCTTATGGACTGCACCAGGGAACATGAGAGAAGTAAAAAAGAAAGGCTTAAGAAAGGGGAGTGACAACCAGAGAATGTTAGAGCTTAAAGATCATCTATCCCATTTTTCAGATGGGGAGACAGAGGCCCAGAGGAAGGAAGGGACACCTATCAGCCCAGCTGATAAGGAGAATAAGTAATCACTAAAGCATATGAGTCACAATTTAATAATAAGGTCAGCAGTACAGTCATTCACACTCAGACTCTGTACTCAGGAATTGGAAATCCTCCCCCTAACCACCCCTCCATTTTTTTTAAAGGCATTAAAATCTCTGAAGTGCCATGGAGATGTAGGTAGAAGACTGGCTCATTCTGGACACAGCCAGTTTCCTGCAGCTCCTGCACTAACAGGGAACACTGGTTCCACGTGTCCAACTGCCCAGCCTTGGACGGTTCTAATTAGCAGGAAATGTTTCCTTATATTGAGTTTTTCCTTGTAACTGTCACCCTTGAGCACTCATCCATTGCTTCTAGTTTTGTCCTTTGAGGTCAAATGGAACACCTCTAATCCTTTTTATGGAAGACAGTTCTTCAAATAAATTCTTGAAGACAGGTATCATGTTTTCCCCTAACTCTTCTCTAGACTAAAAATAGTCTTATTTCCTTCAACCAATTCAAGCCCCATGACAAGGACTTTCAGGACTCTGGTCAATCCTCTTCAAGACACACTCTACCTTATCATTACTACCCTCCTTCCCCCTCCAAAAACAAAAAAATGAGGAACCTAGAACTCAACACTGGACTCCAACTGTGGCCTGACCAGGGCCACTCCTCATTCTGGATACTACATTATACACTCAAGATTCAGTGCTTGTATAGACAGAACATGTGTGAAGACCTACCCTCAAGGAGCACACTTGAGCTAATGACAGGTATCAGATATCATGACTTGCTTATGAAGATAAATGGGGCCACCCCAGGAATGGGGAACCTGGGGATTTGTTCTATGAAGTTTAGATTCAGTCAGAGGGCCACATTTGAGGACCTAGAGGGCCATATGTGGCCTTGAAGCTGCAGGTTCCCCACCCCTGGGCCAACCTTTTCCCCAGAATGATTACCTCTCCCTTCACCTTCATTTCCCTTGTTCTGCTTCTTCAGCTAAACAAAGGAAATGTTTATAGTACAGAAGGGTAGGGAACAATCCTCCAGCCTGATTCAGGGCTGGCCAAGATGTACAAGCTGGTCAGAGGCAGTGCAATGTGTAGAGAATTGGTTAAGAGTCAAGGACCCTGGGTTCAAGTCCTTCCTCTCACCCTAACTTGATTTATAATCTTTGAAAAATCATTTCCCTACCTTGAGGGCAGTTTTCCCATCTGCACATGGCAAGAGATAAGAAGTTTGGGACAAGATGTTCTTTAAGTGCCCTTCTGGCTTGAATACTCTCTGATAAGCAGCTGTCATGGAAAGCTCATGTCCCACCCATACCACTCTTCCATATACACACCTTGACCATTCATGATGCATCATCAGAGGATCAGAAAAAAGTGGATCTTCACCCCTGTAAATGGAAGAGAGGTTGTTGGAAGGTCAGGGGAGTTAGAGAGTATAACAAGGAATGGGATTCCAGCACACAAAGGCTACATAACCTAATTTCACTAAATTAGAAATATACAGAATCAAAAGTTAAGGATTGGAATGAGTCATGCTTTCCCCAAAGAGTTATGAGTTCAGCGGTATTTGTGGTGCCAGCATCTACAATCACAGAATAGTTGAGTTGGAGCAGACTTTGAAACACAGAATGGCAGAGCTGAAAGGGACTTTAGAGATCCAGTCTGATCCTTCAAACTGAGAAGAGAAGTCTTCTACCTATGGTCACACACCAAACTGGGAGAGTAGGGATCAGATTAAAATCAGGAGGCCTACTTCCAAGACCAGAGTTCTTTGCCTCATTTTATGTAATCTCAGGCTAAGAACCATAGAGTATGGAGGTAAGATGAAAATCTGTCAGGCTTCATATCTGGATGACTCAAGGAGCTTCAATGAGAAATGGATGAGGCAGTTAGAGAACACAGCAATGGGATAGAGCACTGGGACTTGAAGTCAAGAAGATCCAAGTTCAAATCCTATCCCAGACAATAGCTGTAAGATCTTAGGCAAATCACTTAATCTCTCTCAGTCTCAGTTTCCTCATCCGTAAAATGTGAATGGGACAACTAGGTGACCCAGTGGATAGAGTGCCAGAATTGAAGTCACAAAGACTCCCTGGGTTCAAATCTGCTTCAAACACGTACTAGTTGTGTGACCCTAGGCAAATCACTTAACCCTGTTTGCCTCAATTTCCTCATCTGTAAAATGAGTTGGAGAAGGAAATGGCAAACCACTCTAGTATTTTTGCCAAGAAAACCCTAGTGGGACCACAAAGGGTCAGACACAACTGAACAAGAACAAAAAACCCAGGAATAATAATGGTACTTACTTCACAGGGTTGTTGTGAGGATCGAATGAGATAGCATGTACAGCATTTTGAAAACCTTAAGCTGCTATAATCCTTGCTGTAATTAATAATAACAATGTTTTTTAATATTCACAGTGAAACTAAAGACCCAACTAAGTATGGCCTCATGCTGTTGTTGCCAAGTTTCTAGAGAGTGAGTGGGCACGATGGTGGTGGCAGAGAAATTCTAATGTGTATTTGACTGGCTGTTTATGACTATGTTTCCCCATGGATAATGACGATGAGCTAAGACTGTCTAGGATATACTAGAATGTAAGCTTCTTGAGAGCAGGGACTCAGCGCTTCTTTGTATTCTCAACACTCAGTACATTTGTTATCATTATTCAATCATGTCTGACTCTTCATGATCCCAAGGACCATAACATGCCAGGCCCTTTTGTCCTCCACTATCTCCCAAAGTCTGTCCAAGTTCATGTTTGTTATTTCCATGACATTTATTTATTCCTCTCATCCACTTCTACCTCCTTCTTTTGCCTGGCACATAGTAAGTGCTTAATAAATACTTATTGACTGACTCGCTGAGTGGAAGAACTTGAAATCATGTCATACAAGAACTAACTGAACTGAAAAAGAACTGACTGAAGAAACTGAGAAAGCTGAAACTGGAGAATAGAATTGAGAAGACCGTAGTATCTCAGTCTCAACTATCCAAGTGACTGCCACCGGCAAGGGTAGAAAGACTTGTTCCCCAAAGGCAAAACTAGACTCAATGGGGAAAGGAAGAAACACAGTAAACAGTTGCCACAAATTTTGAATCAAAATAAAGATAATTTTCTCCCAATTAGAGCTGATCAAAACTTGGAATAAGCTACCTTCCTGTCATTGGAGATCTTCAAAGGAATACTAAGATTAGTCATTTAGGTAGAGGCTAGGTGAACTGACCTCTGGCATCAGAGGTCAATCGAACATTCTGTAGTTCTTCAATTTGCAGGATTTGTTCTATGCCCTGCCTAACTCAACTGGAACCCCCATCCCCACCCTGAAAATCCCCAAATAAACTTAGAGATTCCATGAGACTGATCCTCAGTCAAGCCCTTTTTCTCAATAGTACAAAAGTTCCACTCATATACAATGACACAAGCAGAGTCTGGAACCTCTCCATCTACTACTAGTGGGAAGTACTCCTGAATTCAAATGCCTGGAAGTCATTGGTTTGGAGGGGTCCTCTCTTATTCGGGTATAGTTCACCCTTAGGAAAAGCAGAGAGAACAGAGGCATAAAGAGAGTCCCTATCTGATGTTGATGTAGGGTATTAGCCTAACTGACCAAGAGTATCATTTCTACCTTATCGGAGCTCATCACCTATGCTAGTGCT
Organism: Potorous gilbertii; assembly: GCA_028658325.1. Classification (NCBI taxonomy): domain Eukaryota; kingdom Metazoa; phylum Chordata; class Mammalia; order Diprotodontia; family Potoroidae; genus Potorous; species Potorous gilbertii. The sequence goes on from CM053769.1 coordinate 388,490,012, forward strand.
TGGGAAACACTGGAAGAAAAAAGGCATTTCCAAAGAGAAATCAAGCTGTTCACAATGGTAGAGTGAAAATGGCCCTATAATGACCATCCTCAGATACATTATGGTCCATAGGTTACCATGGACTAGCCTAGGACCTGTTTCTGTGAGAAACTGGTACTGAGCAGACTCCAATATGGTTCTCTAGGCTCCTCTGAGAGATGCTCCTATATAATCTTCCCAGTGACCAGAAGGAGAGCTACAGAGGAAACAAACAGATGAGCCACAGAGATTAGCACATGACTGACTATTCCCCTGAGCCTGCTGAGAGTCATCTACTCCAATACCTAGGATTCCTCTGGGACCACCCTTCAAGGAAAATTTAGGACCTTGGAAAGAAGGAAGTGAAAACAAGACCAAAGCCAGGGCTCCTAACTCCAACCAAAGAAGGAAAGCTTAGGGACTCAGTGTTTCAGTGTTCCTCTGCCTCTCCATTCCTGTCCTCCTGCTCCTTCCTAGGGAAGTCTCCACTGATGATAAGGAGGGAAGGCTTTGCTTTATTTTGCTTTTTCCACTTGGCCCTGGGCTTGTTCTCTGAAGCAGCAGGCTGGAAGTTAGAAGGGAATTTCAAGCATCTGGCCTCTTCCCAGGCCAGTCCTCTTGGGTTCACTTTAGGGCACCTGCCGTGCAGGAGACTGGAGAAAGAGAGTTCTCTGATTGGATCACATACATTAGAAGCCCCAGAGATATTTCCTAGTGCCAAGTAGTTAAGAACACCCTGAACCATGTGACTTCAGGCTCTGGCTATGAATAGAAGGCCTGGGATTCTCTCTCTCTCTCTGTCTCTCTCTCATCTCATACATACACACACACACACACACACACACACACACACACACACACACGCACACACACACATGCACACACACACACACGCACACACACACACACACACACACACACACACACCAGTCTCCCTTTATTCAGGGTCAAGAGCAATTCAGAATTCTTAATCAGACTAATTTAGGAAAAAACAGCTTTGGACCATATTCCTACAGTCAAAGAATCTCATAGTTAGAAAAGACCTGAAGAGGTCTTCTGATTCAATCCCTACCTGAAGCAGGAAGTCACCCAAACTCACCATTTGTAAAATACTCGTTTCTTTAGAAATTTTGGGATCTGTCAATCCCAGGACATATTCAGTTCCTAAGATTGTTTCTGAAGAAAGTCTTCTTCATTCAACACTCCACCCTGGTGGATCTAATGTAAACAGCCCCCAGATAAATGAGTCATTGATGCTTCCCTTAAATATACCACCCCCAGAGAAGGCATTAGCAATGAATCCTTTTCCTGACACAGAACATCTAGTTATAATTTTTTAAACATGGAAGGCACCTTAGAACACAGGATTTCTGGGCTAAAAGGACATCAAAATGCAGAATGTCCATTGGAAGTGACTTTAGGACACAGAGGTCATCTAGCCTAACCTTCTCCTTTGACAGGTGGACCCAGAAAGTAAATGAATAGAAGAAACCAGCCCAGAACCCAGACTTCCCAGACGCTAGTCCTGGGTTCTTTCCATTGGACCCCCTTCTCCTTTCAGGAAGCTCCCTCAACAAGGACAAACAGGTTAGAGATCCATTTGCCACTCCTGGCCCAACCATCAGAGGGGGCTATAAACCAAGAAATTCTAACTTTCATCTCCACTTTTAGACAAGCCACTGTAAAATCCAAGTCAAGTATCAAAGATAAAAAAAAAAACCTGTCAAAGTCTGTGTCCTGTCCCATTTCCATGACTCCAATCAGTTTGTTGCTCTGAGCAGGATTCTGCCCCAAGAATGACATCCCTGTAAGGCCATTGGGGAGGGGTTTGCCCAGGAATCTGCTCTCAGGTCCCTCATAGCAAACAAAAAGTTAAGTTCATTAAGACTCAGGTCATACTCTCCTTCAATGTTGTTAGGGGAAACAAGCCCATGTTGGCTGTTGTCAGTTGCAAAGCCTGCTGTGCAAATTAGCTCATCTCAAGGCCAAAGACAATTAGATTCAAACGACACCAAATTCATAGGAGTCTGTCCCTGTCAAATGGCTCATAGAAGGAAAGGTAGCCCTATTAGGATGTTAAACCACTGTGGAGGGCAAAGCCTAAAAGGTCCTGAGAACAGAACATTAAAGCTGGGAAGGACTTCAAAGATTGTCTAATCTGATACCCTCACTAGATAAAGGAGGAACTGAAGGCCAGAGTAAAGAGACTTGGCCTGCAAAATCAAAGTTCCTTGAGAGCCAAAATGGTTTTATTTTTGTGGCACACTTTAGGTACTTAATTAATATTCCCTGAATTAAATTGAGTTGAATTGCTGAAGGAAGCCACCGAGCTAGTAGGGCAGCAGTAAACAAAAGCTTGTTCCTGGAGCATTGAAAAGTCAAATCCGGAGAGAAATCAAGATCCTGGAGCTTGAGATGGCACCCATTAAATTCCTGAAGTCATCCAAGGTGCCATCCCCTTCCTGTTCCAGAAGGACTGGCAGAACTTGTTGGGAATCTTGAGTTCACCATTGCATCTCCATTCAGAACCCTGAATCAGGGGGTTCATTCTAGAACAGATTATGGAATTCACAGATGAAATCAAGAGATTCTGCCCTTGGCATTCAGAGAGACAATGGGCTAGAAGAATTTTACCTCAAATTTGCATAATTCTTTACTATGCTCTATATGTTTAAAGCATACTCATTATATATGCACATCCTATCATCTGAACTTTACTAAAGTCCTATAGCAGAGGCAGGGCAGAGAATGTTATTCCTATGTTATAGATGAGACAACAGAGTCTCTGCTCAATGAAATGACTTACCCAAAGTCATATAATCAGCGCTAGGCCTGGAACTCAGAGTCAGTACATGATACTGCAGCACAACTGCAAACACATTCCAAAGTAAGAGGCAAAGAAGCTAAGGCCTGACAGAGGAAAGAAAAAGAAGCAGACCAGATCCATCTAGCAATCAACAATCACCTGTCTTCTATAGTATGGGCAGGGCACTGTGACAAGTGGTGAAGATACAGTTGCCATGCCCTCAGGGGTCTTACATCTATCACATATATAATCAGTAAATATGATATAGGGACAAAATGAATGGAAGGATTTTTTGTTTGTTTGTTTTATGGGGGAAGCATTAGCAGCTGAGGCTCTAGTTCTTTCTACACCACCACTCAGTTATAACCCCTATGCAGTCATGTAGAATACAAAACCATATTCTCAACTGTAACACTGGCCAAGCAGCTGTTATTGTAGTACACACAGCTGCGTGCCCAGACACCCAAAAAGGAAAGGACAACTGACCCAGAAAATGCAGAATTCCCAGTCAGTCCATTTCAGATGTTAGTATCCTGCTCCAGGATAGGATTACTGCTGAATCCATCATCCCTTGACTATATCTCCTTTGGTGTCTCCATAAGCAGAATTTCCAGTTAGCTACCATGTTATTTCTGTATTTAAAGCAGCAATAAGTGACATGGGTCAAGATGGAAGTGAAGACTGTTGGGGGCTTTCCTTCTGGCATTAATATAACCTGTCCCAGACTCTCATTAATCTCAAAGGAATTTCCTTTGAACAATTTGCTATCTGTTTCATACCCCTCCCCCTGTCAAAGGACAAGGACAAGGGTAGAAGGTTCTGAAGAGCAGGAGATACCTGCTTCCCTATTCCCCTTCACACTATGTTCCAGACAATCTGGCTCATGCACTGTCCTCCACTAGAATGTCAGCTGGGCTGTTTCATTCCTTGTACTCACATCAGCATCCAGCACAGTGCCTGACATAAAGAAAGTGCTTATTAAATACTCATCGATTGATTCCCTGAACTGAGCATGGGATCTACCACCTCCAAGCTTTTGCTTGGTGTGTCCCTGTTATGCTTTCCCCCCTCACTTGTGTCTCTTAGAAATCTTACCTTTCTTCAAGGCTTAGCTCAGAGGTTATCTCCTCCCTGAAGCCTTTACCCCATAGATGCTAGCGTTCTTTCCCTGCCAGACTTAACTTGTATTTACTTTCCTGTTTATTCTCAGTAAAGTATAAGTTCTTGCAGGACAAGGACTATTTTTTCCACTCTTATCTTTACATGGCCAGCACCTAGCCCTGTGCCTCAAAGCAGAAGACACATTTTTTAAAAATGTGGCTTTTGTTGACTGGTGGAGTCCAGCTTTGGTTAGATCATTCAGATACAGATCTTGAGAAACACACCAAACAAACTCCAGTTTTTCTGAAGAACCCCATCTGAACAGCTGTGTTCCCAAGATCTGCTGATATCACAGCTCTTCCAGTGCCAGAGAAATGCAAGTTTCCATCTGGACTTTTCACCCGGAAGACTTGCTGAGATGTAATTACAATGTCCAATTACATCTGTAAAATTGGGTTAATAACACTTGACCCACTGATCTCACAGGATGCTGATGAGGTTCAGATAAGATATCGGTAAAACCTTTTTTGTAAACCTTTAACAGAGATTAACATACAAATTTGCAAGGTTCACTCTGGATTGTTTTGTGGCTGTTCTTTTCATTTACATTATTTTAGTTATTGAGTAAATTGCTTCCTTGATTATGATGAATTCAGTTTTTATCAGTTTATAGATTTTTCTGTGTTTCTTTGTAGTCGTCATAGTCATCATTTCTCACATGCAGCATAATAGCATTCCATCCCATCTACATACTACGACTTGTTTGGCCATTTCCCAGCCAATGGCATCTATTTTGTTTCTTGTTCTTGATCACTATGAAAGGGCTGCTACAAATATTTTGGTGTATATGGGACCTTTCCTTTGGTTAAGCAACGACTGCTTTGGGATATCTGCATAGCGATGAGATAGCTGGGTTACAGGGTATGGCCGTTTGGGTCACTTTCTCAGAAATGTCAGTTGTTATTGTTCTGAAGGTGGTGCTGAGGGGGAAAGGCCGTGACTTTAGGCTAAATGATAAGTTCTTACCTCAGCATCCACGAGTCTCATGAGATTCCCCTAGGGTATGAAATTCCACAAAGGTAAGTGCCTCAGCCTTCCTGAGACAAGCACATTTTTTTTTTAATTAAAACTCTGTGCTACCTGCAGGAGGAATTAGAAAATAATGTTTGGAAGGACTTAAGGATGCTCTAGCATAACCACCAAGGATGGCCCAGAAAAACAGAATGAATTACACAAGGCTGCACACCAGTTGGTGAAAAACAAGAGGAATTTTTTTTTTTTGATGGAGGCAATCAGGATAAGGTGACTTACTCATGGTCACATAATTCATAAGTGTCTGAGGTTGGATTTGAACTCAGATCTTTCTGACTCTTCCTGATGTTCTATTCACTGCTCCACCTGGCTGCCCCTACATAAGAAATTTTAGCAAAGTTTCCTAATGAGGAATTTTAGCAAAGTTTCCTAATGCTTATACTGCTCTCTCTCCCTCTCCCTCTCCCTCCTTCTCTCTCTCTCTCCCTCCTTTTCTCTCCTTCTTCTCTCTCCCTCCATCCCTCCCTCCCTGTCTCTCTCTCCCTCTCCCTCTCCCTCCTTCTCTCTCTCTCTCCCTCCTTTTCTCTCCCTCCTTCTCTCTCTCTCTCTCTCTCTCTCTCTCTCTCTCTCTCTCTCTCTCCATTAGGCCAGGCTCCTCACTACTGGGTAGTATGATATAAGAGATTAGTACATAGGACTAATTCAATAACATTCATTCCCCCAAGTTTAAAAAAATAAATTTGACTTTTATCTCAATGACAAGGAAGAAAAAGTTCTGGAAAAGGGCTAAAGACCAGTCCAAGACTGGTAGGATGCCACAGAGGGGAGACAAGGTATGGGAGCATACAATGCAAACTTTGCGCACTTTATAAACTTGTATGATGCCAATCCCAGAATCACGTTACTACCCTGCATATACCTATAGATTACAAACTATTTTCGTATACACAATTCAACAGGTGTATATTAAGCACCTACCACCACATACAAGACAGTCTGCCAGCAACAGGTATGCAAAGAAGAAATAGCATAATTTTTGGCCAAGATTACAATCCAGTATGGAATATGATGATGATGATGATGATGATAAGCTATCTTATCTTATCCTTCAACAATATCAAGAGGTAGAGAGGGCAAGGGATTCTTATTTCCATTTTACAGATGAGAAAATGAAGGCTCAAAGGAATGAAATGACTTGTTTAAGATTACAGCCAGTGCATCTGGTTCTAGAACTAGATTCACCTATCTCTCTCTGCACAATGCTCTTTCCATTACATTATGATACAAAGGAATCATTCTCCAAACTCAAGCACCATTTTACTACAAGATCTTACACTGAATTTAAGTGCTTTGTCTTAGATTACCCCAAGAATCAATGAAGCTAGAATGAGACTGTGTGACGTAGGACAAATCACTTCTTCCCTCCCCACTTTTCACCTCAGTTTCTCCATCCATAAAATGAGAGGGAGAAACTCAGTGCCTCTTGTAGCCCTTGAATTCACTGTGCTAAAGTTCTTTCAGCTTTGACACTTAGTGTTGAAAAGTTCTCTCTCTAGATCTGACTCCCAGAGTTCTAAGATCCCTTCCAGACCTGATTGCTATCCAATTGTCTAAGGTTCCTTCCAGATCTGATAGTCTATGTCCTAAACTCCCCTACCACTGATGATCTATGCTTGCTTTCTGATTGATGAGTCCTTCCTTCTACATCTGTCATTCCACTGGTCTATGAATTTAGATCTTGTAACCCTCAGTCCAGGGTTCTCTCTTCAGCATCACAAGCTCCTAAATGTTCCTTCAACTTGTTGATGAGAGTCTCTTTCAATGCACACCTGCTCTTCTGCATGCCAGGTGACTTTGAAGGGCTCTGATCATTCTGCCTTCCACCTAGCCATGGAGACCCCTGAACACTGAGCTCTGTGGAAGTAGCTGGCAGACAGCCAGAGAGTTCATCTGGGCTCTGGGCCACTCACTGGGGAGACCTTTCACCCAGATCTCCTTTCACTTGGAAATTGCTCCTCTTGCCAGCCAGGGACCGTTGGGAAACAAAGATCTGCAAAGGAAGAGTTGACCTGGGCTAACCCAGTCTGGCTAAGCTTGTAAAAGAGGCCCCCAGGGCAAAGTATAGAGCCTTAGCCCTTTATTTCAGAAGTCTAGCAGTTACTATATTTCGGGAGGGTCACTGACAGCTGGAGCAAGTCCAGTAGAGTGATCAAGATGGGAAAGGTCTTAAAAGTATGTCATGAGGATCAACTGGCATGGAGGCTGAAGGAACACTAGTCAAAGAGGTAAGACGCTATGCTCCCTCCTAATACCGAGATCCTACAATTCTAAGACTAGGTGCCCAGGAAGCAACAAGGAACAGGTTTGCACTCTTCCGCATCTGAGAGGGCATGTGGTTGGACTCTTTCCCAAAAGGAAGAGAATTAGAACCAGGCCTTGAGGTTGGGTGTCAAAGGTAGAAATTCCTGTAGAGGACAGCCTAGCACCCTACATATTCCCTTTTACAAACTATCCAGAAGGTCTGGGTAAGACATCTCCTCTAAGGAGGGAGTGGTGAATATGAGTAGGCTAAGAAGGAAATATAGTTTCCAACACCCTCTAAATAGTCTTCATCTACAGAAAACAGACTAGAGCAGTGAAGTTGGATTTAGAGCTGAAGGACCTGATTTTGAATCTTGGCTTTGCCACTTAATACCTATGTGATCTTGGGCAAGTAATTCCCCCTTCATGGGGCCTCAGTTTTTTCACCTGTAAAATGAAGATAGTTGGTCTAAATGAGCTCTAAGTTCCTTTTAAGCTCTAAATCTGCAATTTGATGATTTGTTCACAGGCTGTCAGACCTGGATGAGATCTTAGAGAACATTTTGTCTCCTTCAACATCCTCAGGGTATGAAAGGGGAAACTGAGTCCCAGAAATAGGATGCTTTCTAAAAATGTGAATTGATATCATTTTAGAAAAGAGGAAGCTGAGATCAAAATCAATGAAGGGACTTAAAAGGCAAACAGCAAATGAGTCTCAGGGTTGGGTTGGAAATATGACTCTCTTGACTGCCTTGAAGGTTCTGTCTACCTCTTGCTCTCCAAATATGTTATGCCCAGTTTTTCTTAAAGAGCTGAGAGGAGGAGAGAAGGCTTTATTGAAATCTGGGGGCATGTTTCTCAGTCTGTGGTGCATACGCAGAGTGCATCAGAGGCAGTCCCAGCAGCTGAGAATCTAGGTAGCAACACCATGCTCCTCTAGAATCCAACAAACATCTACTGAATCCAGCCTCCATTCTTTGAGCATGTCTGCGCATGCATGTGTATGTAGATATGTGGCTGCATGACACACAAGTCACAACACAGGTGCAGATAATCTTCAGGAGAAAAAAATAATCCAAGATTCCAAATGTCTGCTCTCCATGAGAAAGCCTGCGGGAGGCTGGAATGAATGAGGCAGCTGGGGAGGGTGCAAGTGACATGGAGCAGGAGAGAGAACCAAAGAAGGAAATGAGTTAGAGCTGGGGAAGGGGGGAGGAATGGAAGAAGGGGGGATGGAGGGAGGCAAGAAGAAGGGCATGAGGCCAGGCTAAGGTTTCTACAGCCAGCCCATACTGTAAAAGGAGAGGGCAGATGGGGCCCCAGAGAGAAGGAGCTGAAGAAGCCTCTGAAATTGGGGGGAGGCAAAGACTTAACCCTTTCCTGCTGGGGAAAAGACAGGGAAGTATTTCTGAATGACTAACTCCACTTTTTTGGCAGTTGCTTTGGAATGCACTCAGGAAAGAGCCTCCCAACTCTACATCATCACTCAGACCACGGAATTGCTCCCCATCTGCTCTTTTCTGCCCATCCCACGCCACTGGCTGGGGGTATATATTATTAAAGGCCAGGATTGGGGGAAAGAACTAGCAGGAGGAAAGACATCCCACATTGCCCCATATTGCCTGCTATTTTTTTGGTATCAGCTCCCTTGCATTTCAGCTTGAATAATACCAATTAGTTGATTCCAGTGCCTGGGGCTGTGACCTTAGACCCAAATCCAGAAGTCCTCCCTCTTACTTGCTATATGATCCCGAGGGCAAAGCACTTCCATTAATTTTCCTCCTCTATAAGATGGGGACCATAAGCACAATCCTGTCCACCTTCCAGGGGTGCTGTGATTAAATGGCATCATGAATGAGAAGGTCTTGTGAAAGGCATTAGACAATATTATTCTTACAGAGACTGAGGCTTAGAGAGCTCATCACACAGTCAATTAGTGATCAAATCGAGGAGGAGAACTCAGGAGTCCTGGTCCAATAGCTCTTCCGGGTTTGCAAAGTGCTTTCTATAGATCTTATTTGATCCACACAAAAACCCATAGGTACCATTATCCCCATTTTACACTTGAGGAAACTGAGGCTAAGAGAGAGAAAGAAAATGATCGGTTGAGGAAACTGGTCTTGTGGATTCCAAGTGCAACACTAACTGCTGTATCAGAAGTGTTGAACATGGGGGCATCAGGGTCCATGCACTCCATGCTGCTCTCCAAACCAGAATAAAATATAATTGAGGAAGATTTAACCAAATAAGTAAAAATACAAGAAAACACATAATATTACATTTTAAAATGAAGTCAATATGCAGTCCTTGGCAATCGTTATGAGCCCATAGGTGATCATAGAGTGCTGGGCCTGAAAGCAGAAGACCTGAGTTCAAATGTGGCATCAGACCCTTCCTAGCTGTGTGAACCTGGGCAAGTCACTTAACCTCCGGCTTTTTCCTCATAATAGTAACACCTACTTCCTGGTGTTGTTGGGATGGTCAAAAGAGATAATCACTGTAAAACATGGTAGCTGACATGTAGTAAGTGCTATATAAATGTTGATTGTTATTAATAATAATATTAGTTACTATTTTTGGTTTTGTTCAATGGCTCTCGTTTAATTCGATCTTGATACAAGCACACAGGAGTACCTAGATGCTTCATAAACATGTTTAGGAGCAGTGGCAGCCACAGTAATTTGCAATGCCCCATCAATACACTTTCAGGTAAGATATCTTGAGTTATAACACATGTTGGTCATTTGCGTTCTAGGGGCCCTGCAGCCAAACCCTCCACAGGTTTGGTCACTGTCCTGAATGGAGCTGAAGTTTCAGCTGACAGTACCTTGATTTTCGCAGGAAACCCTCTTTGTAACTGGCAAGGGAAGCATCCATGTGAAGTTAGTGGTCAAGAGAGCACAGGGAGAGAGATTATAGAATTCTGAGGTCTCTTCTAGGTCACATTCACACACACACCCTTCCCCAAATGATGGCTCTGAGACAAGGACACCTCTATTTCCATGGTGTCCATCATCTTCCTATGGAAACAGAAACCTACTGGAGAATCTTCAAGGTTCAGTGCCTTTTCCAGCATAGTCAGAGGGCAAGATGACTCCATAGAAAGGGCAGTATTTACTATGGCCTCCATTTGGACAATCTAAGACTCTAGAAAGTTTCTAGTAAGAAAACACTGGTCAGAGCAACTAGGATTGAGTCCCAGCCCTGTCAATGTGTGGCCTTTGACAGACTGTTCCACCACTTATGCCTCAGTTTACCTATGGTGATGTGAGGGAGGAATTAAAGAATCTTTTAGGTCCCTTAAAACTCTAACTTTCAATATGTATAACTTTCAATATGATGTATTTCCTTCATATTTTTACATATTTATTTTACACATTTAAGAACATTATTTATTATATATTTATAATGCCAATACCCTTTACCAGATTGCCAAAGGGGTCTGTGAGTGAAGAGCCTTTGTGTAAGATGTTCCAGGCTGGTGGTCCTCTTGTCAAGGGCTCTCTTCAGAAGTACAAGGTGAAGAAGGTTCTTGCAAGCTGAGTTTGAATCAGTCTTTTTCCCAGTATTTTCCTCCACAATTATAATCTCCCCAGGTCAGACTTAGTTTACATAGCTCTATGATACCTTTTTTCTTACTCCTTCCTTCAACAAAGAAAATTCTGCCTTGGAGGTAATTAATGCCTTGAATTCAGTGTTTCCCCCTTAGTTCAACCTGAGGTCTATGGGGATGGGGCTGCCTCCTTTGGGCCATACTGAACTGGACAATCTATGAAGGACTCTATGCTGCCCCCATGGGAGAGGCCCACTGCACAGCTGCAACCAGAGCAAAGATTTTAGTACAGCCTGTGAGTGCCTATCAGAGGAGGCAGGTTCTTAGGGTAGGTCATTCACCAAAGCCTGCAAACCAAAGCACATCCTGGCAAGTAGCAATCCTTGGTCAGGTGCCATCCATTCTCTGGAGTGGCAAATCATGAGACCTTTTATTTTTGGTGGGGGAAAAGGGAGTGGAGAAAAGGGAGAGAGATGAAGCAATGGCAAAAATTATTAGATCTCCTATGTAAATATGTGTACTGTTTTCCAAGAAAATAATGCAAACAACAGCAAGATTAATTCAGTGAATTTGTTCCATCTGGTGGGAGGTGGCAGAAAGGGAGCACATCAAGGGTCCAAGTTTAGGCAGCAGAGGGATGATGGGACACCAGCCCTCTTTCATCTTCCCTATCCCCAAGCGTGCCCAAAGTGGCCCCAGGCAGTAGGTACTTCCTACCTCTCAGGAGAGGCCCCAGCCTCAAAGGAAAAGAGCCAGGATATGACAACAGAAGATGGAAGATGCCTAGACAGAACATAGACGGAACTCACCACTCCCACCCCCACTAGCCCTATCCTCAAATAGGTGCAGCTGAAACTCATCCTGGGTGGACAGGTTGGAGGCTCCCTGGTGGCACCATTCCTCTGCAGGCCTTCCAGTAATCAACTACCAGTGCCCAGTCCAAGAGTTTAAGTCAAATTGAAGGCGACAAGCCAACAAGCATTTATTTAGCTCTTACTATATGCCAGAGTCAGAAGCAAGAACCAGAAAGGAATGAAGGGGTAAACAATGGGAAATCTTCCTTAAAATGGAAGTTCTGGGAGGAAACAAGGATGATAGAAGTTCCCAGGCCAGGTTGATAGGGATGGTGGAGGGTCAAGGCCTCAAATCTGTGTCTCAGGAGAAGGATGACAACATTTTCTCCGTCCCTGGTTTAAAGAGTGGGGAGTGGCCTGCTGTCCTCTTCCTTTAAGTAGTATAGAACACTGGGAAAAGTAGTGGTTTTGGAAAGTTCATGTTCAAATTCTGACTTTGATACTCTAGGCCTAATTTCTTCAGCTAAAAAATGAGAAGATTATCTTGAAGATCTAGCTCTAAATCTACAATTTCATGGTTCTACAATGAGTATAGTGCAGTGATTATCTGCATTACTTCATACATAATTTTATTTGTATGTTTAAGAATTATTTGTTACACAATTCTAATTATTAACTTTACTTGAATAAAATATGAGCTAATAAAATTATTTATATAAACTGTCTTATGAAAAGCAAGAGGAAAGGCGTGATAATTTTTAAGGGGGTCATCACTACATAAAGTTTAGAAATTAGGGCTCTAGAAACATTTCACGTACATGATCTCATTCACTCCTCACAATAATCCCTTGAAGTGGTAAGACAGAAAGAAGGCGCAATGTCTTAAGGAAAAAAGTACTTCCTGGGAGTCAGAAAGCCTAGATTTCAGTTTGCGTCAACACTCAGTTAGCTACGTAACCTTGGACAAGTCACTTTTATTCCCAGGGTGTCCTTTTCTTCATCTCTAGACTGGCAGTGCAGAATGGTGGCTATCAGATGAAATGTTCTCCAATAGAAAGTTCCTTCCAACTCCATGATTACTGCTGTCATTTTACAAATGAAGAAACCAAAGCCCATGCAGGTGAAGGGTTGGCCCAGGGTTAGAAGGAATCAGTTGTGGGGCCAAGATTCTTATTTCAAGTCCTTAACTTATTTTCATAGGGCAGCTAAGTGGTACAATAGATAGGGCTGGAGTCTGGAAGACTCATTGCCCTGACTTCAAATCTGGCCTCAGACACTCACTAGCTGTGATATCCCAGGACAAGTCACTTCACCCTGTTTGCCTCAGTTTTCTCAACTGTAAAATGAGCTGAAGAAGGAAATGGCAAACCACCCTAGTATCTTTGCCAAGAAAGCTCTAAATAGGGTCATGGAGAGTCAGACGTGACTGAAAAACAACTGAACAATAAATTTTTTTGGTACTCATACACTCATGTGACAGCTGGGATATGACAGACAGTACAAAGAAGTGGTACCTAGAAGTCCTAAGGTCGTTTCTCAGCCCTGACAACCAAGTGTTTGATCTTAGATAAGTAACTCTGCCCCCAAGCGCTTGCATTTCTGCAAAACCCTTGGGCCCCCCCCCCCAAGGGGAATGACAATATTGCACAGCAGAGGGTTTTGTAAAATGGAAAGTGCTGTGGGAAGTCAGCTCTATGAGAACCCTTATTGCTTCATAAAAGCTCTTGGGGCTATCCTAACCCCAGAGGTCAGCAGAAGAAGCTGGGTCTCAGGAGGCACGGGGACATTAGGTGAGAGGTGAAGCTTAAGAACTGCAAACTATGCACATGTATAACCTATATGCCACCTTTGGGAAGAGGAAAAGGAAGGGAGGGAAGGAGATGGGGAGAAAAATTTAGAATTCAAAATCTTATAAAAATGAATGTTTAAAACTATCTTTACATGTAATTGGAAAAGGTAAAATAGTATTTATAAAGAGAGAGAGAGAGGAAGAGACAGAGACAGAGAGAGAGAGAGACAGAGAGAGAGAGAGAGCTGCAATTTAAATCTATAACATTTTATTGGGCTGTAAGTAGCCTGGCAGGAGGCCTCCCAGGCATAATAGTACCTGCCATACCCAGTCGGCACACACCCACACACACCTCCCAGAGCAGCCAGTAAACTGGCTGGGCCAAAGGGGAAAGGAGGAAATTTCTGGCAGATTGTGAAATCCGTGGCAGTCCCTAGCTCCTTGGCCCAGCCCTCACCCAGCCCATCCTGTCCTGGGGCTGCCGCTAGGGCTACAGTCCCTCCCCTCAACCTCTCCCAACTCTAGGGCCTGGAAAACACTAAGCCAGTACTAGAAACCAGATCGTAGGATGAAGAAATGCTGTCTAGTCCATGCTCTGGAAATCTCCACATTGCCTCAGCTCTAAAGGACCTCGTGCTCCTCTCCAAAAAGGGAGAGAAGGAAGGATGCAGCTCTGCACGCTGAAAGCCAGCCTGACTTGTTACAGAGCACTAACACTGAAAGAAGCCTATTATCTCCCCCCAACTCCCAAACCTACCTTTCCTCCAAACTTCTCTTTTTTTGTGCTATCGTCCTACTTGGGCTCACAGCTGTGAAAAAATCCTGAACTCTCTCTAATCTCCAGTTTACCATTCCCATTCAATCAGGTATTAAATTGTCTCTTTTTAAAATAGTGATTTTTTTTTCAATTAACAAGCACTTATTTTCTGCCTCCAAGCACCCTGGGAGAAAAAAAGGAAAAGAAAAAAATGCTTGTAATAAATTTGCATAACGGAACAAACAGATCTCCATGTTGACCATGTTCAAATTCATGTGTCTCGTTCTCCAATTTGAGTTCTTCCCCCTCCAATGGGAGGTGGGTCAGTTGCTAAATTATGTTCATTTCACTTCTACTACAACTCATATCCATTCACTTCTGTCTACTCACACAGCCATTATCCTAGTTTAAAAGGGCCTCCTTAGCTCTCACCTGGACCCCTGCTGTTGCTCAGTCATTTCAGTCATGTCCAACTCTTCATGACTCTGTATGGAATTTTCTTGGCAAGGATACTGGAGTAATTTGCCACTTCCTTCTCCAACTCATTTTACAGATAAGGAAACTGAGGTAAACAAGGTTGAAGTGACTTGCACAGGGTCACATGAGTACTAAGTGTCTGAGGCTACATTTGAACTCAGGTCTTCCTGACTCCAGGTTCAGGGCTCTATTCACTGAGCCACCTAGCTGCCTACAGTGGACCACTATAACAGCCATGTAATTGGTCTCCCTGAATCCAATGACTGTTTCTCCAAGCCCTCCCCCACAGAGCTGCCAAAATACTCATCCCAAAGCACAGATCAGATCAGATCACAGCCGTGTTCAAAACTTTCAGTGACTTCCCCATTAGCTAAACTAGAAGATACAAGAGCTCCTTAGGCGGGCATGTAAGACCCTTCACAAGCTGGGTTCTATCTCCCTTTTTCCAGCCTAATTGCATACAGCTCCCCTTCAGTTTCTTCCACACTCAGGACAAACTGTGGTACTCCCTACAGGAAATACTCCTATCTCTTCTCTTTCCTTCATGTGCCGGGAGAGCGGAAAAAGTTAAGGGACTTAGAATGTTGGCTCACCAACTGACTCCTTCTGACCTTGGGCTCTTTTCTCAGCCTCTAAAGAACTCCCTTATCTTGACCTCTCAGAATCCTAGGCTTTTTTCTGGTTTCAGCTACTACTTAAAGCCTTTCTCCCACCCCTCCCCACCACTCTCCCCACCCTAGCAGTTATTGCTTCTCAAATTATCTTATATTTACTTATCTGCTTATATGTGTCACCTCCCTGGTAAAGGTAAGCTCCTGGAGGTCTGGGACTGTTTCTCATTTTTATCTTGGTAGCCTAACACCTAGGATCATGCCTCGTACAGAAATGCTTATTGAATTGACTTGAAGGAGTCAAAGGGGAATATTGCAGTGGAATGTTTCTCCTATGTGTGGGACCCCATTTTCACTATGGTTTAAATACTTAGAACAGATCACCTTGCTGAACCTCCACACTTGCCCCAGTAAACAGTAAGAAATCAAGACCCAGAAAAGATTAGTGGCTTACCCACTGCCACCCAGAAAAATTTGTGGCATAGTTGTGGAGCCCGATAAAATACACAATTGCCCTGCACCAAAGCCCTTCACTAATGACTCATGGTGGCATGGAGAGACCCTTAGTATCAGACACCTGTGCCAGTGGAACAGAAGCTCAGGAAGGTCTCACTAAACTTAGAAAGGTTTTTAGGATGATCCCAGGGACAGTGCATCTATCTTGAGAAGCCCAACTTCACTCCCTTGCTAGCAATCAGATGATTTAGTATTTTCATCCACAGCAACATAGATGTGAATGAAGTCACAGATCACTTAGGGACAATTAATAATCAACTCCACTTCTAGAGCCACTGGATTACCTATAACTGCCCCCCATATTCACTGGATAACCACAGACCCTTCACAGAATTGGAGAATTACAAGGGACCTCACTGACCATTTATTCCAATGTATACATGAAAGGAATACTCCTCTCTAACGCACTGGACAAGTGGTTATCTGGGCTCTGCTCAGAGACCCCCAAGGAGATGAGCTCACTATCTCTCTAGGTACCTTATTTCACTTTTGGATAGCTCTAATTGTTAATGAGATTTTAAAACCTAAATATACTTAGCAGCTTCTACCTACTGTCCCTGGTTTTGAATAACGCTGTCATTTCCCGTTGAGTTTTGTCTCCATGGTAAACCTCTCTAGATTATTCGATCAATCTTCACCTGTCTTGGACTCATGCCCTTCAACATCCTAGTGACCTCCTCTATACACTCTCTCAGTTTATCAATGTCTTTCTCAAATTATGGTGCCCAGAACTGAACACAAGAGTCCAGATAAGATCTGATAAGGGCAGGGAACAGTGTGGTAATAACCTCCCTATTCCTGGAAGCTCTGCCCCTCTTAATGCAGAACAAACTTAACACTAGCTCTCTACTAACACATACTGAGCTTGCAAAGCATTAATACTCCAATATCTTTTTCAGAACAACTGGTGTCCATCCATTTCTTCCCCTATCTTGTACTCATGAAGTTGACTTTTTTTTTGTACCCCGATGCCAGACTTTACATTTACCCCTAATGATTTTCATCTTATTATTTTTAGCACATAGCTCTGGTCTTGCAAAGTTCATTTTGGATCCTCATTGTCATCTGCTGTGTTAGTTCTCCTTCCCAGTTTTTTGTCATATGCAAATACCATCTAGGCGTTGAACTTCATGAGTTCAAATCCTGCCTCTGACACTTACTTGCAAGTTCCAACTGTTTCCTCAGTTTCCTCATCTATAAAATAAGCTAGAGAAGGAAATGGAAAGCCATTCCACTATCTCCACCAGGAAAACTCCAAAATGGGTCACAAAGAGCAGAACATGACTGAAAAATAACTAAACAACAGCAACAACCATCTAGGCCTTTGTCCAAGTCACTGATAAAAATGTTCAACAGCTCTGGGTCAAGCACAGATCCCTGAGACTGGAGACTCTCAGACACTTTGACATTGAACCATTACTCCTAGGGCCTGGATATATAATCAGTCCTGAACTCATGTAATTATATTCCCATCTAATGTATATCTTTCTATCTCCACTAAAATAAAATGTTGTGCTTCAATCTAGATATGCTACAGTATATGTGTAGGGTTCTTTCCATTTACTAGTTTAACAATCCCATCAAATGGATACTGAAATGGCTTGTTTTTATTTTATTTTATTTATTTTAGACTCAAGGGCCCAAATACAGAATAAAGAAGAGAAACAAAAACATATCATAAACTTAAATATTGGAACTTACATACAAAGTTAGAAAGGGGGAAAAAGGCATGTCGTGTGCATAGCAAAACATAAGAGAGAATTCAAAATATGTGACAATTGCTTCTGTAACAATTACATGTTGGCTCTGAAATCACCACTTCTCTAGTTCTTTAAGTTATTCACCAACTCTTCCTTTAATGATCTGTTCCAGGATTTTCCCAGAAATCAAAGTCAACCTCACTTTCACACACTTTGCAGGCTCAGTTTTCTTTCCTTTTTATACAGGGAAAACATTTGCCCTTCTCCAGTCTCATAGTATATTTCCTATTTTCCATCATCTTTGAAATACCATTGGCAGTGGCTCAACCATCCTTTCTGCCCATTCTCTTAGGACCCAAGGATGGATGTCGTTCATCTGGACTGAATGACTTCCCTTTACCTTGGGGATCAAATCCCTATTAGTCATCTTTGTTCTTCCAAGGCAGTCACTTTCCTTTACAGAATAAACAGAAACAAAACATAATGGAGTGGTTGTCAGTTATCATTGTCACATCCACCCCTAGGATGGTTCCTATCCATCCTGCTCTCTCCAAATAGCTTAAAGAACAAAATCATCCTTTTTGTTTTTCTTTGCTTCTCTCACCAGGTTCAGTCATCCTGAGTTTTAGCACTCGAGGTTATTTTTACAGGACCATGCCGTCCTCATATTCATTCTTTGCTACCTGGCTTTGCTTCTATTTTCTGTACATTAGTTCTTTAAATATAAGTTGGTTGGTGAGTTCTCTCTGCATCCATGCCAGTCTTTTCAGACAAGTCCCATTTTTCCTCTTCAGTGAAATTGCTTCTCTTAGAATCTTCAGAATTTTATTCTGGAATATCTCATCTCTCTTGGGTTGACTCCATTGAAGCACTTTATCCCATGAGGTACTACCTACCTTACCTCTGAATCCTCTGAAGTCTGTTCTTCTAAGATCTAAGATGCATATCTAAGATTGGATCCAGATCTCCTCTCTTTCTCTATCACAAGTTCTAAGATGGACTGGTCATTTCCCCCCAGGGATATTATCTTTTCTGCCATAGTCCTTTCCTTTTAGTAAAAATCAGATTCAGAACATAACTTCCCCTTGTTATTTTCTCCATGTTCTGAAAAGTGTAATTATTATTAAGGGTGGACTTCTTTAACTGGGATTTCTGAACTTGGTTTTTAAAATTTTTATAACATTTCAATATAATTGGTTTCCTTTGTAATCATATGTATTTTATTTTATGTGTTTAACAACATTATTCTAAGGCATTCAAAGGATTCAAAAAACTTCCTCCAAGAGCTCCATCTCTCTCTACCCCCGCCCCACACACACATATGAATTACTAAGAACTCCTGCACTAAAGCAAGCCAAGAAGTCATTAGTTGCTCTGTTTTTGGCAGAGAGAGAGAACTCCAGCAGATGTCTGGATAACTGAAGCTCCCATCACATTATATAATAAAACTGTCTTTGTGCTAGGCTATGATTTGTTTCCTAAGTTCCCTATCTATTTTCTCTTTCTGTCCAGGTGGTCTGTAGTATACTCCAAAGCAAAAATCACATCTATTTCTCCCTCCTTTGACCTGAACTCAAAAAATAATCTCACCTTCACCCTTATACCAGGAATATTATCTTACCAGGGTCAACAGCATCCTATCCTTGGCATAACATTAGCTAAACTATTCTTCGCTGGGTTTGGCTTAACCCTGCTGTGCCAATTTCTGTTAAGGCAAAGAACCAGGGGAAGGATCATATGGAAATAGACCTAAATATGCATTACAAGGTACAGGAATATGTTAGAAAGGACAAGAAAGCTAGTGTCAGTGCAGGAAGGCCTGTGCTCAGGTTCCACCTCTGATACATACTGACTGCGAGACCTTGGTCAAGTAACTTCATTTCTTAGTGCCCTGAGCAATTTTCTAGGACTATGAGGCAGCAAAGACACTGATTTGCTTTGGTAGAAAAAGTAATCTCTTTCCAGAGGTGAGGGATTTGGGGTATAAAATACTGAATACAACATCAGACTTTTTCAATTAGTTTTGCTAATTTTTACTAAAATTAAAAATGATTTTTTTTGCTAATTTTCCCCCATTTTCTTTTTGTTATACAGGATAGTTGTCTTGGACAGAGGGTGAGGGTGAGAGGTACATTAGGAAATGAGCACCCCCATGGAGGCTAGGAGACAATAGAGAGTAGCCTCAGTGTTTCTCTAACTATTACAGCTTGAACTCTGCTCCTATGTGGCCTCATGACTATCCCTGACTAGGTGTGCTTAGCTTTCTCTTTAGCTATTCCTAAGAATCCTCTGGGACCGAAGGGTCCCATAAACCTGTAGTGACCCTGATTTGGGTCTAGTGCTAAGGATGGAGGCAAAATTTTGCCTTTACTTCTTTAGGATATACTTTCTTTAAAAACTGAAAATAATCCAACATTCCTAGATCAAAGAATATTTGTCAAGGCCTAATATAGTCTAACAGACCTATCTAGTACTGAAATGTCACAAACAGTGAGATGGTGAGTTAGAAAGTAAGCCCCTAGTGAGTATGGATTACTACATTCTTTGTATGCCTGGCTCCAGGCAATTAAGTGCTTGGTGATGCTCAGCACAGAGTGGGCAGTTAATACTTGAATGATCTGAGAAGCATCATAGAAAGTCAGAGGAAGCTCCCATGGTTAAAAAGGGAATTTGAGATGGACCTGAAGCTGTGGTAGGTATGGCACAGGGAGGAGGGGGCAGAGGATGGGAGGAGAGGAGAAGTAGAAACAATAGATGTGAACAAAGACTGAGAAGTGAAAAAGAACACATCTGGTGCATGGGCCAGGAAGGAGACCAGGATGGCAGGATCAGAGGGCATATGCTGGGTAGAAGAGGGTAGGAAAGCTAGAGACATGGGTTTACAGTAGTGAGCACTTTCTCAGAAAACAAATTACTCCTTATTTGGTACAAATTATTTTTCAGTTTTCTTTTCTTTGGCTTCCCAGTGCTTAATAAACACAGTGCCTGGTACATAGTAGGTGCTTAATAAATTTTTTTTTGCCTAATGAGTGCCAGTGGAAGACAGATGAAATTATTCCCCAATCCATGATGGAAGAAAGTGATCAAGGAGATGTCAAGCAACTTACTCAGGGTCACATGACAGCACCAGCCACTTGGAGCCACAGTTCTTTGATCAGTGGTACCTCTGGCTAAAGAAAAGTCATATGGGGTCACATCTGGGTCCAATCACACACTGCCATGGCCCATTCCACAGCACCACACACCACTGAAGCCAGCACCATCAAACCATATACCAGCACAACAAACACTAGCACAGACAAAATTTCAGTGTCCACATCCTGCTTAAGTCAAAGAATATTGGCTCAGATACATTTCTAGCACAACCAAAGCATATAGATAGCACCAGGGACACAGTAGACTTATTCTGTGCAATCTCCCACCCTCTTCTCATACTAACAATGGTAAAACAAGAAAAACACAACAAACGAGATTTGTAAAACTTAAATTCCTCCCTTTGCTCTCTTTAGTCTTGTCCCTTAGAGCCAGGAAGAGATGCTCAGCAACAGAATGTACCATAATATTGAGTTAAACAGCAAAGATATCATTTACCTGGAATAGCCTAATTTAATAGTGAAAAATGTAAAGTCCTGCATTTAGGTTCAGATAATTAGCTGTACAAGCTAAATTAAGGGAGATACAGCTTAACAGCAGTTCATGTGAAAAAGACCTAGAGGTCTTAATGGACTGTACATTTTTTATATGAATCAAGAGTATGATATGGCATCCAAAAGGCTAACTCAATCTTCAACTGCCCTAATGGAAGTCTAATGTCTAGGAATGGGGTGGCAGCTAGGGGGAGGAAATAGTCCCCTGTCTTCTGCCTTAATAAAACTTTATATTGCGTCTTGTGTTTAGTTTTACTATGTCATATTTTAGCAGGAATATTAATTAATTAATATTAATAATAAACCGGAGAAGAACCAGAAGAGGTTGAGAAGGCTCAAAACCTTGTCTATGAGGAACATTTGAAAAAAATTATGGACATTTAACTTGGAGAAGAAAAGACTTAGGGGTAGCCTAATGACTGTCTTGAAGTATTTAAAGGACTACTATACAAATGAAAGATTATATTTATTCTTAGTCCCAGAGGTCAGAATTAGGACCAGTGAGCAGAACTGCTAAGGAGGCAGATTTCAACTTCATATGGATAAATAACTTTCCAATCAAGCTGTGCAACAGTGGAGTAGGCTGACTTAAGAGGTGGTGAGCTTCCTATGACTAGATATTTTGGGCCCAAAAGGCTCCATGAACACCTGTTAGGAAAACTAGTAGTGGCACCATTGGAAAGAAAGATAGGTGTAGAATCCCAGTGTCTTCAGTATTCAAATCCCACTCTGACATGTGCTACCTCTGTGACCTTGGGCAAGTCACTTCACTTGAGTCTCATGTCCTCATGGGTAAAATGAAGGCATTGGGAAGTAGTCAGGTGGTGCAGTGGATATGCACCAAGAGGATCTAAATTCAAATCCAGTCTCAGATGCCAGACCCCGGGCAAGTCTTTAACCCTGTTTGCTTCAATTTCTCATCTATAAAGTGAGCTGGAGAAGGAAATAGCAAACCACTCTAGTACCTCTGCCAAGAAAACTTCAAATAGGGTCACGAAGAGTCAGACACAACTTATTGACTAAACAACAAAATTGGACTCTAAGCTATGTTCCTGTTCTAAATCCTATAATCTATGTAGTGAAAGAAATTCCATCATGGTTTCATCGGTTATTCTTCCAACTCTAAGAGCCAAGATTCTGAGAGTCTAGGGCCACAGACTGAGGGCTAAGAGGGACTTACTTCATGGGCCATCTTGGATCTCAAAGGCCAAAGTCTAAACCTCTTCATTTGAGGAAAATAAGACCCAGGGAAGGTAAATAACTAGCCCTAGGTCACAAAGGTATCAGAGGTGGAATTTGAATCCAAGTCCCTTAATTCCCTAGCCATTGTTCTCTCCATTGCATTGTGCTACTTTCACTTCTTTGTCTGTTCTGTGGACCCTCTGGCTAAAGAAAAGTCACATGGGATTACATTTGGATCCAGTAAACCCATGCACACTATATATCATCACAGTCCATTCCACTATAGCATAGGCCATCATGGCATATACCATTGTACCCACATTGTTCCTGCTCTGCTACTTGTGCTGAAAACTACTAAGGTCTCAGAATGACATCTGATACTTGTCACTAACCTCTCTGATAACCTTTTTGACCTCTAGTGAGCAACAGGACCAAGGTGGACAAAGAAGGGAATAAGAAATCAAAGAGAAACAAAATTAGATTGTTGAAGAAGCCCCTCCTTATCTGTGCAGTAGAACTAGTAGATTTTGTACTGTGTCCCCAATGGATGGAGACTAGGCTGATCTTTGAAAAGGTCTTTGAAAATACCATAATACTGCCCTTACAACATCATCAGCTTATCCAAAACCAAAATTACAAATCAAATTTCTCATCACAAAGCATCTAAATAAGATACTGGTCCTATTCCAAACTATTTCAGTTCAACATATATTTATTAAGTATCTACTATGTATGAGGCCCTGGAAAAGACAAAGGGGACAGGCATTTAAAGACAAAATAACAAACAGCCCCTCCTCTCAAGGAGCTTTATTTCTCTCATTCTCATCCATAATGGAATTTTATCTCCAGACCCACAACAATAGAATCATTATGTGGAGCTCAAAAGACAGAAGGAGTAACATTTTAAATTTCTTTCTACTCAGTCACAGGAAAAAAAATGACTTTCACATAGTAGAAAGCATTTCACAGGATTTTTAAAAGGGAAAAATAAATACTCATTCACCTTCTAATTTAACTATTTAACAAATGAAGCTACTTTTTCAAAATCAACATTATCGTTTTGGTCTACATGATGACTAGATTAGAGGAGAGGTGCCAACCTCCCTATTGTTTGTCTTCGAGATAAAAGAGGAATGGAATCAATTTTAGGTTCTCAGGGACAGTAAAGGAAGATACCTGGGTTCTAGTCTCAGTTCTGCTACCAATTTACTAGATGCCCTTGGGCAGAACATACTTTATGACATCCCTTTTCATTCAGTTGTTTTTCAGTCCTGACCAACTCTTTATTACTCCATTTATCAAAAGATACTGGAGTGATTTGCCCATTTCCTTTTCCAGCACTTTATACAGATAAGGAAACTGAGGCAAACATTCTTAAGTGGCTTACAGGGTCATACAGATAGCAAAAATATATATATTTTTTAAATATTGCTTATATATATAAAATATTGCTTCTCCATAAGCTCCTTGTGGAGAAGGATTCTCTCTCCTCTCTCTCCTCTCTCCCTCTCTTTCTCCACACACCCCCAGCACCACCTAGCTGCCCTAGAACATTCCTTAATCCTCAATGTGCACACTTGAACTTGGAAGTCAGAGGCCCAAGGTGAAAATTTCCCCTCTGGTGTTTGTGGCCTACGCCAATCTAGACAGGTCACTTCTCCTTTCCCCTATAAAACGAGGGAGATGGAGTAATTCAATCCCAACAGCATTTCTTAAGGGCCCATTCTGTGCCTTGAGCTATGCTCAGTACTAATAACCCAAAGGCAAAGAGCTCAACAGTTCCTACCTTCAAGGAGCTTACATCTATCTCTCTGAGCAAAGTCATACTTTTCTAGAAAACTCAATATAAAATACAAGCAGAGTGGATTCTGGAGGGAGTCCAAGTCTATCTAATATAAAAAATAATTTGTTAACAGGAGAACTGGAGCTCCAGAGGGCACAATGAAAAGGTAGGGGAGAAGGGATAGGAATACTGGGCAGATATAATTGACATGGATGCTCTGGCCTAAGCAGCCTACAGCTCAGAATTACAAGGATTCTGAACAGAGCTAAAGGACAGAAGAGTGTTACTCTGTACAGTAGCAAGAATGGCAAGACGGATGGTGATACCTTGCTCCTGCCCGACAGTCAAGATAGGGGTCAAGGGAATAAATTCCAAGGCCTAGATAGTTAGAGAGAGATGAGGCTGGTTTGAGGTACAAATCTCAGCCAAATCAGTTTGCTCCAGGTCTTATTCCAACACTTCACAGGAGTGAAGGGGCAGGGTAGAGTAAGTGAGAGTCTTTGGTCTTTGACCTCTAGTTGTTGTGGGAAAAAGGAGGGGCCATCAAGGCAGATGGACAGTACCTACTACTGCCAATGATCAAGGCAAGGGCCAGTGGCCTCTAAGAGGGAGATCTCCAAGTTCTTTTTGTACTCTAAAAATATGATCCTAAAATTCATTTGCTTGTCACAACAACCTTATGAAGCAAGTAATACTAGTATAATCATTTATTTGCAGATGTGAAAACTAAGGGCCAATAAGAGATGAAAGTACTTTTGCAAGGCAAGGCATATAGTAGCTGAGGAAGTTTGAACTTTAATCCATGTCACCTGACTTCTAAGGAAAAAGCATGATATAGTAAGGGAATAGCATAGTGTAGCACTAAAAGAGAACCTTGGCTCTGGAGTTGGAAAACTAGTCAACCAATGCTTGCAGGCAAGATGTCATCTTCAACTCACTCTCTCTCAATACCCCTTCCCCACAATCTATTACCAAGTTCTATCCAGTTGGCCTACACAACATCTGTCATATATGCCTCCTTCTTTCCTCTGATACTGTCACCTGGTGCAGGCTGTCATCACTTCTACCTCATTCTTGGACCACTGCGATAGCCTAATGGCTTATCTCTCTACCTTAATTTTCTCTACTCCAGTACATCCTCCATTCAACTTTCAAAGAGAGCTTTCTAAAGCATAGGTTTGATCATCACACACACTCACACACACACACACACACACACACACACACACACACACACACACACACCATTCAATAAACTGAAGTGGCTCCCTTTCACCTCTAGGATCAAATACAAAAAGCTGTCTGGCTTTCAAAGCCCTTTACAACCTGGTCCCCTCCTTTCTTTCCAGTTTTCTTATTCCTAACTCCCCTTTACCTCCACATACTATGCAATACAATGACACTGGGCCCCTTGCTGTCCCTGAAACAAAAGAGTCATCTTGTTTCACTGAGTGTAGCCTTAAATTTCTCCTTCCTCAACTTTGCCTCTTGGATTCTCTGACTTCTTTCAAGTCCAGCCTTCTACAAGAAGCCTTTCCTGATCCTCCTTGATTGTCCCTTCCCTCTGTAGATTAGCTTCAGTTTATCCTATATATATAGCTTTTTTGTACATAGTTGTTTACATGTCATCTCCCACATACTAGTTGAGAGTAGGGGCTATCTTTCAGCTTTCTTTGTATCTATCCTCAGCCATCAGCATAGTCCTGATAGGAGACATTTCCTAAATGTTTTCTGACTATATGATTGGAGTCAAATACAAGTTTTGCTACCTGTATGATCTTGGACAAGTTACTCAAGTTTCCAAGGCCCATTTCCTTCAATGTATAATGAGGGAGCTGAATTATGTGCTCTCTAAAGTCCTTCAGTACTCTAAATCTTATAATGCTATGATCCCAAGTTTATTTCTCAGCTACAACAGCTATGATGCCACCACCTTCCTACTAGATAGGCAAGGTAGACACCAGTGGTGAATTTCCAAGAGTGATTCAAGCTGCTTCGCAAGAGCAAAGACTGATAACCTTCTCTAAACCCTCAAGCCTCAAAGAAGACTGTGGGTGCTAAATGAGTGTTTGTTGAATGATTTTGCCTAATCTAATTATGAAGATTATGACAGAACTAACAAAGTTTTCAGTAGAATAAAAGATAATTCATAATATGTATAATAAAAGATATAATAATATAAAAACTATATAAGAATAAAAGATAATTTATAATATAAAGTGTTTTGCTGTTTTTATAAACATTCCAGGGGCACACTTGTCTGAACCCACCTTCTCTCTTTGCCTAAGCCTTATCCATCTTGCAAAGCCCAGATCAAATCTTAGCTCCTTCAGGAATACTGACCTAGCTCTCATAATCTGCCTCCTCTGTCCCTTCCCCAGAACCCTGAAAGCATTTGTTCTGTACCATACATTTAGCACCCAGACTATTTGGCCTAGTAATCTTAGTTATCTCTTTTAAGTAGTATGTTAATCTTAATATGTCCATATTTCCTCCTAAACCTGGCTTCTACAAAACCTGAGAACAACCTATAATTGGTATAATTTTGCAGCGTACATTCCAAGAATACAGGC
The DNA here is from genome assembly GCA_028658325.1 of Potorous gilbertii. Classification (NCBI taxonomy): domain Eukaryota; kingdom Metazoa; phylum Chordata; class Mammalia; order Diprotodontia; family Potoroidae; genus Potorous; species Potorous gilbertii. Next base: position 388,516,652 of record CM053769.1, read on the forward strand.
AACAAAAAGATATAAAACCATGATAGACAGGGAGTGGTTGAAAGGACAGATGTTTTTGCCTAAGGGGAAGAAAAGATGTGAGGAATAAATCATGGTGTTCAAGCATTTGAAAGGTTATCATTTAGATGAGGGAATAACTTCTTCATTGTACCCTTGGAGAGCAGAATAAGGGCCATGCTTGGGAGTTCTGTAGAGATAGATTGTAGCTATAGTAGTATAAGCCAAATGACTTGCCTGAGGCAAGGCAAAAGGTAAGCAAATACAATCAAGTTCCACTAGTGTGTCTGCATATAATGGAGTTGGCAAGAACAGTCCTGGTAATGGACTGGTCTTCTTCCAAGACTCCCTGAATCCAGTCAGCAGAGAAAGTTCATCCTCTTCTAGCTCTGGGTTAAAGAAGGAAGAAAACTTAGGACTGACAGTGGAATAGACTGTATTGTATGTAATCAACCATGAATCAGTCAATAATCACTCACTATGAGCCTCCTACTTGCCAAGTCTTGTGATAGATTCTGATACAAAGACAAAAATTAAATGGTTGATTCCCTTGTCCTCCAGGATTTTACATTCTATCTAAGGATGCAAGAAATTCTTTATCCTTTAAGGCCTTCAAGCAGTGCCAGGGCAACCACTTGTCAAGGGCATTATACATTTGATTCTTGCTTCAATTTAAGGTTGGACTAGATTCTTAAGGACCATTCAGGGAAGGATTCTGGGAAGATAGTGGAGGAAGTCAGACAACTTTTGGCTCTCCAAATTCCCTTCACAATAAAAGACAGAATATCACTTCAGAGCTAATGGAGAGCTGCATAAGTAAACAAAAGTGGGATAAAGCAGTTGTCTTCCTAAGGCAACTTAAGTCCCCAGAAAAGACTGGACCTCCAGGCGTGGAGGTGGGGCCTGAGTGAAATGCAAACACCTCCAGCAAGTGTCTATGGAATTTACAAACAGCAAGCCCTAAAGGTAGCTGGGTAGGGAAGCAACCTCGGTCTCCGGAGCTTTCACCTCACAGTGTGCAGGTAAGAAGACTTGAGTAGGAGATTGAAGGATCTTCCATTGACAAGGGCCACAAAGCACAGTTAAGCTGACCAAAGGCATCTAGGGCTGCGGTTGGAGCTATGGGGAGATAGAGCTAGCATATGCTTCAAGAAAGTGGTAAGAGGGGCAAGGACCCTGCTCGCTGTGGCTCTTACAGGAGAGCAGAATTCTTAGCTTCATTTCCATGGCAGAGAAGACAGCTGTAGTTTGCAGCCATGAGAGGAACCACAAGGAGCAAAAGCATTTGTGGGACAGCATGGTTGGGGGCTTTAACTGTGGCTGAGGGAAGAGGAGAGCCTAAGGTTGGGCCCTGAAACAAACATCAGATATTAGAAAATAGCAACAGTAAGAAGGACCTGAGGCTTGGGGCATCATTCTCCACATCTTGGGACTAAAACTTAATCATACTAATAGCGGCTAAAAACCAAAGTAAAACAAAATAAAAATAAAAATGAACAAGAAAAGGAGAAAGAGCCCAATCACAGATAGCCACCATGGGGATAAGGAAGATTAGGGTTCATATTCAGGATAAAAGCTACTCTTTTTTCAGTGAGAAAAGTCAAATGGTGCCAAGCACAAAAAGAGTTCTAGAAAGAACTTAAAAAGGACTTTAAAAATCAAAGAAGAGAAATCAAGAAAAAATTAGAAAAAAAAAGCAATGTTAGAAAATCAAGAAAATTATTACGAAAAGAAAGTTAACCAACTTGAAATAGAGAATCAAAAATTTAAGGAAGAAAATAATTCCTTGGAAACTAGAATTGTGCAAGGGGAAGCTAATGACGTTCTAAGACACCAAGAAATAATAAAACAAAGTCAAAAGAATGAAAAAAATAGAAAAGAATGTAAAACATCTCATCAGAAAAATTGATATAGAGACCAGATTAAGGAGAAATAATATAAGACTATTCAGACTACCTGAAAATTATTACTTAAAAAAAGAATTTTGATACGGTCTTACAAGAAATTATCAAGAAAAACTGCCCTGACATTCTAGAACAGAAAAGCAAAGCAGAAATGGAAAAAAAAAAATCCACCAATCATCACCTAAAAGAGATTCCAGTAGGAAAATTTACAGAATATCTTAGCCAAGTTTCAAAGCTCCCAGGTTAAGGACAAAATATTACAACAAGAAAAAAATAACAATTCAAATATCATGGAGTTATAGTAAGGATTACATAAGATCTAGCAGCTACTACATTGAAGGACTGTAGATCTTGGAAAACTGTATTTCATGGAGCAAAAGAGCTGGGGTTATGACTATGAATAACTTATCCAGCAAAGTTAAGTATAATCCTGAATGGAAAAAAAATGGATATTTAATGAACTAAAGATTTTTAGGTACTTGTGACAAAAACAGCAGAACTTAATGAAAAATTCAACATATAAGATCCAGGAGAAAGATAAGATAAACATTACAGACTAATTATAAGGGACTCAATAAGATAAAATTGTTCACTTCTTATATGTGTAAATGTTATCAATACTCTTATATGACTGTTAGCATTATTTGGGCAGTTTGAAAGAAAGGCTTGGGTTGAGCTATGTATGATAAGATGATTCTAAAAAGAACTGTGTAGGGAGAGAAAAAAGGAGTATTTCTCTCGTACAAATGAGGCATAAGAGGAAGAAGTGATACAGAAGAAGATAGAAGGGGGAGAGGGCAGGTAGTGCTGGAACTTTACTGTCATCAGGAATGTTTTAAAGAGGGAACAACAGATACATACATACATATATATATATATATATGTATATATATATATATATATATACATATATATATATATGTTAGAGAGGAGATATTTACATATATTATATATATATATATATCTGGGAGAGGAAAAGGAAAAGACTGTTAGAGAAGTGGGTAGGTCTTATAAGGAATAGGAGGGCAAGGGAGCAGGTAGAAGTAAAGTAGATAAGTGAGAAGGGATAGGGTAAATAGGGCAAGAAGGATAGTGAGGAAAAATAGGGAGGAAAATACACAACAAGTAATTATAGCTTAGAACATGAATGGGATGAATTTACCCATAAAACAGAAACTGATAGATTAAAAATTTTAATTCAACAATATATTACTTTCAGGAAACACATTTACTCACAAAGATACTCACAAAAATAAAATATTATTAAGGATCTATGTAATAATAGGCAATATGCTAGGCCCTGAGTATACAAAGGTAAAAAAAACAACAGACTGTCCTTAAGGAGCTTACAGTAATTTTTTTCTCTTACTCATAGAGTTTTGTTTTAAATATGCCTGAGAAATCTCAGTGAAATTAAGGAGGATTTCTAAGGGCCCTCAGGGTATAGATTGGGACTGAGGGTATCAAAGACAAAGGGGTCATTTTCCTACTCTCTAGCAGGGCCTAGCCTATTAGAGAGTCTGGAACTCAACTGTTCATGATTGTCCCCTTTCCCCAATGGAATTTTTTTTAATGCCTCATGGTGGGAAAATCCTGAGGTCTGCTTTGGGATCTGAAAGCCTCCTAACTATCCCCTTGATTGAATGCCCATAGTCACAAAGCTAGCAAGTTTTTGGAGCAGGGGATCAAATCCAGATCTTCAGACTCCTGAGACCCTATCTTATACATAAACCTGCCTTGAAAGAAAAGTGATATATGAAAAAAACTTTTCTCTGAGAGGTGGATAAGGACTACAGAGTTTTTTCTATGTGTTCTGAATTCTCAGAACAAACCAAAGGGGAAACAAACACAGCAAGTATTTTCCTTCCAAGGCTCCTTTGGCGTGTTCACACACCCTGGTGGAGCAGCCAATGTGGAGACCAGGACACACACAGGTCCCTCCATTCACTGAACCAGCAAAGAGCTGTCCTAGCAACCGTCTGGACTTCCCCAAAGACTCCCTGAGTGCAGCCAGGGGAGGAAGTCCACCCTGCTCCAGCTTAGCTGGGGTAGCAAGAACTTCTTTTCGTTTTGGGTGGAGAAGGAAAAGAGGTCAACAGGTTAATAACCACTAAGGACAACAGCAGTCCTATCCTAAACAGTTTGAAATGAGTTTGCTTCTCACAGTATACGAATGTGTGCGTGCGTGCGTGCGTGCGTGCGTGTGTGTGTGTGTGTGTGTGTAGTACTGCTGGTGGTGGCAGGAAGTGCAGGGAGAGATATCAGATATTTATTACTAAATTTCTTAGCCAAATAGGTGCCTGGAACTTGGAGTGCGATCACAACTAGGAAATTCACTTGTGGAAAGTAAAAATACATTTCTGTCCTTACTCCAAAGAATGAATGAACATGATAGCACACTGGAGAAATTCCTTTAGAAATCAGTCTACTTTGTGATTGAGGAAAAGTCAAACATATTCTTGTATATGAATGCAATGGAATACTATTGTGTCTTAAGAAATGATGAAAGTGGTGGTTTCAGAGGAACCTGAGAAGACTTGCATGAACTGATGCAGAGGAAAATAAAGCAGAACCATTAATACAAAAGACTGAAAGATAAGAGAAGAACTCTGATAATCACAATGACCAAACATAGTTCCAGAGGCCTGATGAGAAAGCATGTGTTTCTCACCTCCAGATCCAAAAAAAAATGGACTTAAGAGTTCAAAATGAAGTGTATATATTTTGACATGGTCAATGTGAGAATTTATTTTGTTTGCTTACAAATGTATTACAAGGGTTTTTCTTTTCTTTTTCCAATGAGAAGGGTGAGGTAAGAAAAGGAAATAAATGTTTGTTAATTAGAAAAAAATAAAATAAAAATTTTAAAAAGAAATAAATCCTCTTATTCAGCCCACCCTACCTGACCTAGAAGAAAACCCTTTTTCTTAAGGAGTTACTACAGAATTATATAGAGATATTCTGATGGCCTGGTTACCAAGATAACCAACTGGAACAACATTAATATCCTTTATATAGAATTACAATTCTTGGAATGGACTTTTACTTTGTACATTTTTTTATTCATTTTAAACAAATACAAAATGAGAAAAGAAAATTAAATAGAGCAAAATAATACAAAACATCTATGACAGTCACAAAAGTACATATATGCAGAATCTGTTTCACACAATGTTCTATTGCCTTGTCTGTTTTACTAACAGTGTTCAAAGATCATGGCACTTGATGGGTCTAGAAGATGGGAATGGTTGGAGGGCATGGGGAAAAGCAGCTATAGGTATTTAATATGGAGGCAGGTTTATTTGGGGAAAGGGGAGGAGAGATGATCTGAACATCTGGGTTTGGAATTGGCTTTTTTTCTACAGTCTTGACTTCTCTTATAATTAGAAGAGAAATGAATTTTCTCACCCATACTACTTCTGACTTGGTCTTAATTTCCCCTGCAGCCTCAGGGAGCTTGTGAGACAAAGATAGATTGATATGAATCCATCTTAGTAGAAGAGGAAAAACCAACCAATATGCTACAATTTCCCTCATTTCTTTCCTGCCCTATATACCTCTTATTGACATAATGTCCTCTTCTATAGACAATATAGCATTTGTTATTGTTTTTCAGTCACATCTGACTCTTTGTGACCCCATGGACCATAGTACTCCAGCCCCTTCTGTTTTCCACTATCTCTCGAAGTTTCTCCAAGTTCTTGTTCTTGTTTTACCAGATGCATCATCCACAGCTGAGCTTTTTCTTTCCCCTCCAGTTTTGCCCCAGCCACTTCATTAATATTGACTTATAACTGTCCTTCACTCTTTCCTAACAGTATACTGGACACCTTTGAACTGGAGAGCCCCATCTTTCAACGTCATCTCTTTTATCATACCACAGGATTTTCTTGGCAAAGACAATGGAGTAGTTTGCCATTTCCTTCTCCAATGAATTACCTTTTGTCAGAACTCTCTACTATAGTAACATAGCACGTCTGTTGCCTAGTAAGTACAGTAATGATGTACAAGTATATCCACATGTTCAGGTTTTATTGCCAATTGATTATTGTCAAAAATTATAGGCACCAAAAATCTGGAGGCATTTCCATCAATTAAAGAATGAACAAACCATAATAGAGGGATATAAAGAAATATCATTCTATCATAAAAACTAAAAATATGAAGAGTTCAGAGAAACTTAGGATGACTTATATGAATTGATATAGAATGAAATAAGCAGAACCAGGGAAGAAATCTGTACAATGACCTTAATAATGCGAAGAAGAACCGCACTGAATGACATTACAACTCCAAGCAATGTAAGGACAAATCATGACTTTAGAACCCAATGAAGTAATTTGCCTCCATCTCACTACAGAGGTAGTAGATGACAAGTGCAGTATGAGGCATATACTGTCAGACATAGTTTGTTTTGTTTATTCATAACTCTTTGTTGCAAGGTAAAGTGTCTATGGGAAGTAAATGATGGACGAAAAAAGAGGAAAGCATCAATAAAATATCTGTTAAAAAATTATGATGTCAGCATGGAAAGGTGTAAGCAAGAGTCTAGTTTGCCTGTATGTACTCTAATAATGACCTAAAAAACATACAAAATCAAAGAATTATCAATAATCCAAAGAGACATTGTAGCAAGTTCCTTTATCCTGGCCAAGACTATGGCCAAGACAGGCAATAGATAAAGCAGTGGAAGAGAGGTTCCTATCAGGAAAGTGAACCCCAGTTCAAGATAGGAAGAAAGACCACAACAGCCCTCCCTACCACAACCAACAAAACCCAAGAAGGTTGGAAGGTAGCAATGGCACCCTGATCACATCGAAAAGCTCTGACCAGGGAAACTAAGGCCTGCCAGCACTCTGAGTCTGCACACAACAGGGGAGGTGAAAGCATAACCCCAGAAATTAAGGTCAGCACCAAACAAGTCTGACCCAAGACCGCCCCCCCCCCGCAAAGAGGGGCCCTGAAATGATGTCCCAAATCAATATACAGAAGAAAGTACCAAACACTACACAAAAATTTATGGATCAAGAGATACCCAAAAGAAAAATCAGAAAAATATATTAATTGCTAATGGTTAGGCAAGCCAATATAATAAAAAAGCTATTATTGCCTAAATTTATTTATTTAATGCCATACCAAACTATCAAAGGTTTATTTCATAGAGCTACAAAAAATAATAAAATTCATCTAAAGGATCAAAAATTCAAGATTTTCAAAAGAACTAATAAAAAAAGGTAAAGGAGGGGGACTATCAGTACTAGAACTAAATCTGTATTAAAAGACAGAAGTTATTTTAAAACTATTTGATGATAGTTTATAAGTAGAAAAAACATTAGTGGGGCAAATTATGGACACAAAATCCAGAAGAACATAAACACAGTAGTACGGTGTTCGTTAAAGCTAAAGACTCCAACTACTGAGGTGAAGATTCAATATTCAAAGAAAATAAAATTATATAAAACTGATGAACAGTCTAATGGAAATTAGACCATCATATTACAACATAGGTTCTAAATGATACATTACCTAAGTCACATAAAAAAACCAATTAAAGAAGCATAAAAGGAGATACTTTTCACAACTATGGATAGGTAGATTTCTTAACCACAGGACATAAAATGGACATTAGCATTAAATAAAAATTGAAAAGCTTTTATACAAGCAAAATTAATGTAGTTCAAATCAGAGAGAAAACTATTAGCTGGGGGGAAGGGGGTATATTTACAGCAAGTGCTTGTGATAAAAGTCTGGTAATCAAGATAAATAAAGAACTAATTCAAATACATAAAAAAGCCATCCTTCAATAAATGGTCAAACAAAATGATCAAAGGCAATATTCAAAAAACAAAAGCAAACTATCAACAACCATATTAAAAAAAGTTCTACGTCGCTAATAAAAGAAACACAAGTTAAAATAACCTTAATGTTCCATCTCACAATCCATCAAATTGGCAAAGATAACAGAAGAGGAAAATGACAATTATTGGAAGGAATGTGGGAGAACAAGGACGTTAATGCAATGGCAGTGGAGCTGCAAATTGGTACAATCCTTCTGGGAAGGAATTTAGAAGTATAACCAAAAAGTCACTAAACTATGCATACTCTTTGACCCAGCAATACCAATAAATACTAGGTCTAAAGTCCAAAGAGATGAAAGAATAAAGGAAAGACTTCCAACACACAAAAATACAACTAAGGGGGTGTTCCATTAGGAAACAGCTGAGCAAATTACAGGATGCAAATATAAATAGAATATTAGTGTACTGAAGGGGTAGAGAAACCTGGAAAGAATTGTATGAACTGATGCAAACTCAATTGAAAAGGATGAGGAGAATTATTTAGAAAATAGATATAATTATAAAGAAAAATAACTTTGAAAAGATTTAAGAATTTTGAACAATACAATGGCCAATAATAACACTATTGTCAGAGTATTGGGTTCAAATCCTACCTCAACAGAGAAGCCATGTACTTAGAGATGTGGAATGAGACGTGTATTTCAGACTTGGACAATATATGAATCCATTTTATGTGATCATGCTAACTGGTTATAAAGAAGGGATTTTTAATGAATGGAGAACAGGGAGAAAAAGGAGCATCCATGAAGCATTTTTTAAAAGTACAGAAGAGAACAAAAAGAAGTTTTGAATGAAACATACGAAGAAGGAAGTTTGGAACTAAGATACTGAATTTTTAATTTCCTTCTCTCCCTCCCTCCCTCCCTCTCTCCCTTCCTTCCTTCTCTTCCCTTCCTTCCTGAGTCTCCCTACTTTCACCCTGGCTGAAAGTGTTGGGGCTGCTCTCAGCCACTATGGATCAGCAAAGAAGCCCGACTTGCTCTGTTACCAACCTGGGCAAATCCACCCTTTCGAAGACAGTCCTGTGACCCTCTGTTCTCAGAAGTTCACTATAATAATGCTAGACTTAGTGCAGAGACAAGATTGGCTTTAATCTGACTGCAACTCCAAATTCTTGAGATCAATCCATCCCTGAGCCTCAGCCTCCCTGTATCAGGGATTACAGGTGTGTACTACCATACTCAACTCTAGTATACCCTTTAAAAACAAAATAAAAACAAGTTATATGTAACAAAATTCATGTTTTCACATAAAACACCTTTTTTCTATTCTTTATACAGAGAAATGTTTGAGAAACAGACTCAAATTATGAAATTTGGAATAGCGAAACATTAAAAAATATTTCATGTTGAGAACAAAATATTTCATATTATTTAATAAAATAAAATATTTAAATACTTTACACCAATAATAGAATTTCTAGATTTATCTGGAAAACTTTTTCTTTTATTTCTTCCTCAACCTTTTCTGTTTGTGGTTCAAGTGAAAACAGTGGCAGAATTACAGAAAACAACTCAAATTTCTATAGCAATTTAGAGTGTGCAAAACATTTTCATCACAACAACCTAATAAGCAAGATAGTAGTATACAGACTTATTTCCAGATAAATACAAATAAGAACACCAAGGCCTACAATCATCCCAACAGTAAGTTTTGGGGGTAGGATTTGAACCCAGGTCCCTTAACTTCAAGTCCTGCAATTAAACTATTGCTCTGCACTCTATCAAACATAAACTGAGCCTGTGGTCACACAAGTTTTCTGGGGCCTTCAGGGTAGCTGGAAAATCTTGTATCTGTGGTTATAAAATACTCCAGAGGTTGTTCCAGCAGAGGGATTAGGAACTCTTGAGAAGACAGTTCAAAAAGCCCATTGTTAGTACAGTAGAGAAAGCAAAGCAACTGGTCCCAGGAGAGATGAGAGGATCAGGTCTGAGTCCATTGTACTGAGTGTGAGCACTGTGCTGGATTCCTACCTCTAAAGCTCTGTATTGAAGAAAAGAATTCCACGCTGCATACACCCTATTGTTGAAAAGCAAGTTAACTATGAAGAAAGCAAGAACAGGCAAGTAGGTCTTGGGTGTACAGCAGATTGGCACAGCTGAAAGGGTCTGGTTCCTTTCTATTTGTGTCTGCTTCTGGTCAGTTGATTATATTGGGAAAATAGCCAAGGAAACAGAGAGAGAGAGAGAGAGAGAGAGAGAGAGAGTGTGTGTGTGTGTGTGTGTGTGTGTGTGTGTGTGTGTGTGTCCGTCCCTTCCTCCGTTTCACTGTCTGTGGCCCTGTTCAATCACATCACCCAGGAGCCTGGGGTGGGTGGCTACAGCATAGAGGAGAGTCTACATCTAAGAGTCTGCAACTCCCTCCACACCCTTTAAGGGCAAACCTTGGCTGGGTCTAGGGCAGGGTTGGGGAGTGATACCCTTTTGAGAGGACTAAGAATCTGAGAATCTTTTTTCCAATCAAAAACAAATTTGCTTCCCCAAAACATATTTCTCAATTGTCCCCCTCCTCTTTTCAGATATTCATCCTTTATAATGAAAAATTAAAAGAAAAAGAAAAAAAACATATCAGCAAAACTGACCAATAAATAGACTGAGTCTGGTATGCTCAGTGTTCTATACCCAGAATATCCCTATTCTGCAAAGAACATCCTTATAGCTCTTCTTTGAGGATAGGCTTGGTCATTATAAATAGCATCTGTTCCATTTTTTATTTGTCTTAGTCCTTTCCATCTACATAGGTGTAGTTATTGTACAAATTGTTTTCCTGGTTCTTCTTCACTTTGTATCAGTTTTTATGACTTTCCGTTGCTTCTCCATATTATTATAGTTGGTTTTTTTGTACTGTGCCATAGTATGTCATTACAACCATATACCAATTTAAGTCATTCCACAATCATTGGGTATTTGCTTTCTTCCCAGTTCCTTGCTACTATAAAAAGTACTGCTATAAATATGTTCATGTATATTTATTATTGACCTTCTTGGGTTATATGGGTAAAAGTGTAATCACTGGACCAAATGCATTTTAGTTACTTTTTCAGAATAATTCAAACTGCTTTATAGAATGGTTGGAAGAATTTACAATTCCACCACCAACAACAGCATTATTGTACCCACCTTTCCTCAGTACCACTAATACTAACCACAGAATCACATAACCTAAAGTTAGAAGAGATTTCGGGTCACCTATTCTTACATATAACCTCTATAAAAAGCAGTTTTAGTTTAAAAATCTTGAATATTAGAAACTCACTATCCTCTAGTGCAGACCATTATACTTGGGGCATCTTTTTAAAAATGTTTTTACAACACATTCATGTCCCCCTTTTCCTACCCAGAACCATCCCTTGTTACAAAAAATAAAATAGGGGGAGAAAATAGTTTTGTAAAACTAATCAACACATCAAACATGTCTAATAGTACATTTTACATCCTCAACCTATGCAAAAATCTACCTTTTCTTAACTTCCACTCCACTAGTCCTATTTCTACTGTTCCCACCCCGAGAATGAAGCCAACTTCAAGCATACCTCACTTTTTTTGTACTTTTCCTTATTGAACTTCACAGATATTGTATTTTGTTTTGTTTTGAACAAATTGAAGGTTTGTGGCAAACCTGAGTCAAGCAAGTCTATCAGCACTCAAATGTGTTCACACCATGTTTATATCACATTTTGGTTATCCTTGCGATATTTAACACTTTTTCATTACTATTGTACATGTTATGGTGATCTGTGATGAGTGATCTTTGATGTTTCTAGTATAATTGTTTTAGGGCCCATGAACCACACCCATATAAGATGGTGAACCTAATCAACAAATGTGTGTATCGCAACTCCTCCAGTGACTGCAGTTTCTGGTTTCTCTCCATCTCCTTGGTCCTCCCACCCTATCCCTTGAGACAAGACAATATTGAGATTAGGCCAATTAATAACCCTCCAATGGCCCTTAAGTGCTCAAGTGAAAGGAAGAGTCAATCCTTGCTCCAAATTTCAATGCTGTCTTATTTTAAGAAACTGCCACAAGCACCCTAACCTTCAGCTACCAGAACCCTGATCAGTCAGCAGCCATCAACAATGAGGCAAGACCCTCTTACAAGATTACAACTTGCTGAAGGCTCAGATGGTGGTTAGCGTTTTTCAGCAATAAAGTACTTTTAATTAAAGTATGTATATTGCTTTTTTAAAGACATGATACTATTGTAATTTTAATAGAGTGCAGTATAGTATAAACATAACTTTTATATGCACTGGGACATAAAAAATTAGTATGACTCACCTTATTGCACTTTATTTAAGTGATCTAGAACTGAACTCACAATATCTCTGACATACGCCTGTAGGACAAATATCATTCTCTTTCTATAAGATAGCCCTTCAAATATTTGGAAATAATGTTTGCCTCTCCACTTCCCCATACTCCCACCTCTTTTCATTCTTTTTCCATGTAATTCTCAAGTGATACGACTTTAAAATCCCTAACTAACTCAGTTACTCTCCTTATGACAGCTTCCACCTTAAGAATGTCCCTTCTAAAATGTGGTACCCAGAACTAAATGCAATATCCCTAGATACAATATAACCAGGAGAGAATATAGAGTAAGTCACGCTACATTCCTCGCCTAAATTCTATTACGGTAATATGTAATATATATACCTATACATACATATATATATATGTGTGTATATATATATATATACACCTATACATACATACATATATATATGTATATATATATATATATATATATACCTATACATACATACATATATATATACATATGTATACATATACATATTGCCATCACTACATACCCCCAAGTCTTTTCCACATGAACTGTTGTCTAGCCACATCACCTATGTTCTATTCTTGTAGAGTTAATTTTTTTTAGCCCAAGGACAATGTTATTTTTAATCCCTATTAAATTTCACCCTATTAGATTCAATCCATCATTCTAGTCTACTGAGATCTCTTTGGATCCTGAACTTGTTGTCCAACATATGAGTTCTCCTTCCCAGCTTTGTGTCATCTCCAAATCTGATAAGAAAGCCAACCATGAGTCTGTTCAAAACATTGCTGTAACAAGGCCGGGTGAGGCGGGTAGCTGATATGGACATAATAGAGAGGAAGAATGAAAAAGACTGCCCTTCAAACAAAAGAATAGTATTACATCTTAGTTTTTCTTTTCCTCTTACAATTACTTCAGATGAAGGAATGGAACATCAATCAGTAAATTGGAAGTAATTAAAAATTATTTAAAATTGCCTGACAAATCTAAGAATTCTTTTCAGTGAATAAGATCCTGAGAAGCAAAATTATTTTGATGATATGATCGATTGTTTTACAGCCATTGCAGTAAGAAAAGCTGGATTGTAATCACTATTAAATTTTTAACTGAGCTTCAGCCCAATATTTATTATGTATCAACTCTATAGGAGATATTTTAGATCCCAAACTTGGCTCTTTTCAACCATGCAAGGATCTAAGACAACTCCAAAAAGACTCATGATGGAAAATGCTATGCACACCCAGAAAAAGAACTTTGGAGTCTGAATGCAGATGGAAGCATACTATTTGTTCACTTTTTCTTTGTTTTTATTTCTTCTTTTTCATGGTTCCTCTCATCGGTTCTAGTTGTTTACATCAGGACTAATGTGAAAATTTTTAATATGAAAATATAAATAGAGTCTATATCAGATTGCTTGCCATCTTAAAGAGGGGGGAGGAAAAATTTTAAAATTCAAAATCTTGTGGAAGTAAATGTCGAAAACTAAAAATAAATTATTATGGGGAAAAACCTCTATAGGAGAGAAAGTGCTAGGGAGAGGGGACATGGAGATTTAAAACAACACAGTTGACCCAGTAAAAACACTATTTGGCATATAGCTCAAGGAAGTCAAAACAAAGTTGCAACATACACCAGAATATTCATAACCCCACTTTTGTGGTAGCTAAGAACTAGGAACAAAGTGGATGCCCATGAACTGGGAAGCACTGAAAAAGACAATTACATATTCATGTAATGGAACTTCACATAGTAAGAAATGATGAGCACAAGGAATTTAAGGAATTATGGGATGATTTTTGTGACCTGGGGCAGAACAAAATAAACAGAACCCAGAACTGAGAGGACAGCTCCCTATCTCCTCTGTTGGCTCATCACCTAGAAAAGGCCCTCCCAAACTACCTAATATTTAACTACTTGGTATAGATTTTTATTTATTAGCTTTTAAATTTATACTGTACATATTTTTACAGATATACTGTTTTTTTCCATGAGAAGGCAAGTTCATTGTGAATAGGGATTATTTCATTTTTAGACATGTGCCCAGCACCTAGCTCAGTGTTGACACATGTGGTTTGTTGTTTGGTCCTTTTTCAGTCACATCCAACTCTCTGACCCATTTGGAGTTTTCTTGGCAAAGATACTGGAGTGCTTCATCATTTCCTTCTCGAGCTCATTTTACAGGTGAGGAAACTGAGGCAAAAAGAGTTAAGTTACTTGCCCAAAGTGACACAAGCTAGTAAACATCTGAGGCTACATAAGAACCTTCCTGACTCCAGGCCCAGCACTCAATCCACTGTGTGCCCTAACTGTGCATTAATTGGCACATGGTGCATATTTTGGCACATAGTTGGTACTTATAAGTATCTGTTGCTTGATTGACTGAAAATAAAAATGGCTATAACAAAGTAAGTGAAAAGATCACTAAAAGCAAATCAAGGGATAATGGAGGGAAGAGAACAAGCTTTTTTTAAGTGACTACAGCGTGTCAGGCACTGTGCTAAGAGTTTTCCAAGTATCTCTGTTGTTTGTTGTTGTCCCTTCTACTTGAAGAGGACCAAAATAACATCACTATGTTAGGGTCAAGTACAGTGTGTCCAACTGTGGCCCATCAGACCAATACAAGCTTGGAAGGCTGTACCTGGGTACAAATAGTCCATGTGAACATTTGGGAAAATGTCTGAATTTACTCATCTCCCATTTCTTTTGAGTTACTGCAATTCTGCTTTGCTCATAGAGTGCACTCATAACAGTCCTATGAAGTAGATGCTATTACTTATATCTTGGGTCACACAGCTAACATCTGAGGCTAGATATGAACTAAGGTCCTGCTGACTCCAGATCTAATGCTCTATCGACTGTACCACCAAAACCAATGAAGGTCCCAGAGAACTGAAAATAACATAAAATGCCTCCCTCGTGGCAAAGGGGTAGGAGACTCTGATAACCTCAGGATACTGTGGCCATGGTCAGATGCAATTAGGGCATCTCATGGTTTTGCTTAATTGTTACTCTTTGTCACAAGGGTGGGTTTGGATTGGAGGTGAAGGTAAGGATGACAAAGGGCATCAACATGCTGTATTTAAAACAATGAACAACATACGAACTACTCTCAAGCTTGCACTGGGGATGAGACCACACACCCAAAACACAAGTAAGAATTTAACAAGAGCAAAGATTGTCATCCAATGGATTATAAGAAATCTTTATGAGAAAGAGATCATTTCCAGGTGGGGTTGGGAATGAGAGTTCAGAGAAGATTTTACGTAAGAGACTGTACTTAATCTGGGCCTTTGTATTGGATAATATTTCAATATTCAATATTAATGTGAAGGAAGTAGATTTCAAGAATCAAGCATGGCCTGCATAAGTGTGTACAAGTACAAGAAACTAGCATACCCCTGGGGGAGCAGAACCTCATGGTCCCATTTTGTTGAAACACAGAGTACATAATGATAGTATTTTAAGGAAGGCGAGAAGTAGGTTGAAGCCATATTGTTGGAGGAGTGGGGACCTTAAGTGCCCATCTAAAGAATATGTATTTTACTCTAGGGGCAACAAGGAAACTCTGAAGATTGGGGGGTGGGAAAGGGCAGCAAAGTGATTTGATCAGAACTGTGCCTTAGCTAAAGAGCCTGAACTACAGCAGTTATAGGAGAAACAAAGAGAACAGATGCGAGGCAGGGGAGAGAGAGAATGGACCGGATCTGGCAGCTGTGACAGCATAGAGGGGGTGGGAGGGTAGGAATGGAGAAGGAGGAGCGAGAAGAATAAGAAAAGACTAGGAAGTTGGAAGCTTAAACGCCTGGGCAGACTGGAGGACCTTCAAAAGAAAAAGGAAGAGTTGAGAGGAGGGACAGGTTTTGAGGGAAACCTGTTTAGTTCCATTTTGGACATGACAAGTTTGAACTACCAAAGACAGTAAGACTGAAGCTAAATCAGTCAACAAGCATTTCTCAAGCACTTTCTAAGTGTTAGACGCAGTACTAGCCAGGAATGCAAATGAAAGGGAAAACACAATCCTTGCCCTCAAGGAGTTTATATTCGAAAGGGAGACGACAGAACAAAGGAGGATGGAGGAAAGATCTATGGAGAAAGTCTATATAAGGAAAAAAACAAGGCCAGCCCGGAGACCCTTCTTTAAGAGAGCTCCTCGGAGGAACCATACATAGAAGGGGCAGGGGAAGGGGGGGGGGCGGGGAATGGGGCAGGGGAAAAACTTCTGAGGTGTGAGTTCCAGGGCTCATTTTTTCTATCCTGTTTTATGTCCCATTTATGCAGCTTGCTCTGCCTCTCTCTAAACTACTCTCTTACGAGTTAAAACAATATTCAAGAGGGGTGGGGGGATTTGGGGAATTTTCAAATCTTTCTTTTGTTCAATTGTTTTTGGTCATATCTGACTCCCCATGTCCTTATTTGGGGTTCTCTTGGCAAAGATACTGGAATGGTTTGCCATTTCCTTCTCCAGCTCGTTTTATAGGTGAGGAACCAAGGCAAACCGGGTTAAGTCAAGATGCAGGATCACATGGTAAATGTCTGGAGCTGGATTTGAATTTAGGAAGATGATTCTGACTCCAGGTCTGGTGCTCTATCCACTGCACCACCTAGCCTGACCTACTTCAAAGTTTACCTAAATCAAACAAATACCTTGTTCTGGCTCTGCTCCTATAAGTTTTTTTTTTGCAAGTGGTGGGAGACTTAAGTGAATAGGTGAGATTTGTCTTGTTGCATATTTTTAGGGGATATGAGCTCTATTACTGGTGCAGATAATCAAGGACTGGCCATAAAATGAAAACCTTAATTAAGCAGGCATCCCTCCTCGGTCATCTGAAGCAATTGCTCATCCCAAAATAATGATACCTTGTTGTTCTTTCATCTAACTGGACAACTGGAACTCTGATAATTAAATGTCCATTTCTCCCTGTCTCCCTGCAATTCAAATGAACACAGTTTTGCTGTAGTAACCATCTTCGTCACATCAGAATTCTAGTCTTGGAGTAAGATGGTTTTGGTTTCTGTCTGAATTGTCTCAGTAAGTGTATTGTTCTGAATCCCAATTTCCTCCTTCGTAAGATGGCAGTGCTCGGCATAACTCAAAGGATTATTTCTAGTAAAGTGCTTGGTGAAAGGTAAAGTGCTAGGTTAATATGAATGGTTGCTAATGTTACTCTAGAGCTCTTTAGGGGAGGGCTTCTTTCCATTTTTGTCTTTATATTACCAGTGCTAGCACAGCATGTGCATGTTACACATGGGTGCTTAATAAATGCTTGCTATGTTTAAGTGAAAGGAACTCTTGTTTTTAAACACTGACCAGGGCAATAGGGGATGGGAAATGTTTTTTCTCAGCATAAAATCTGTGTCAGAGAGGAAACAGGATCTTTTTTTTTCCACTAGAGGGCAAATTTCAAGAATTGCAGTAATTCCCTCCAAAGTATACAGGTCAGACCAGACTCCAACTCTCTTGGCCCCTTCTCTCAATTTGGAACCCAAGAGAATAACTTTCTAAATATAAGGGATGCTTATTTCCCCCTAACTTCTTTCCATGAGAACTGTCTCCAGGTGGATGAACTACTTGTCCTATATATTTGCTCAAGATTTCTGTATAATTTGCATTTATTTCCATAATTAAAAGATCCAGTTAAAAGATCCAACAACTAGTTTTTGGTAAGCATTCAATAAATGTTTGCTGAATGAATAAATGAAACTAGTTGAAGGATATATGACCTCTGCACATAAAGATAATTAGCCAATCTTCTTGGAGAGCAATCTGGAAATATAAAATAAAGTTACAAAAGCAATCATACCCCTTGACCCATTGATTGCTCTACTACTGGGACTAGGGTCTAAGGATGATATTGATGGGGCAGAAAAACCAAGCTGGATAAAAACTGTCCTAATTGCTTTATTTGAAATGAAGAAAACCTCAAAATAACCTTATACAGCCGATGTTTGGGGACTCAATAAATAAATTATGGTATAGCATTGTAATGATATTTACTTTGCCAATTACTGTAAGAAAAGAATTGACAAATATGAAGATTAAAAGAATATACAAAGAGGAACAGCTACTAAGCTTGATACAGACAGAAGAAATCAGAAGGGAACACAGAGCACAAGTCGTAATCTCTGTAAAAAATGTAAGCTCCTTGAAGACAAGGGGTGCTTTCCATTGTTTATATCTGCATCTCCACTGCCCAGTATATACTAATGTGCTGAGTACCGGGGATTCAATTAGTCACTGGAGAATTATTGATCATTTAATCAGTGATTGTTTAGTTGAATTCTTATTTTTTTTTTAAATTGAATAATATTGCTTTTAATCTTTACCTCTAACTTCTTTAAAAAGTTCCAACTAAAATCTCACCTTGTACAGGAAGCCTTGTCAGAATCACCTTAATTCTAATGCTTTTCTTGATTATTTCTAATTTAGCCTATATATGGCTTATAGGTCAGTTGTTCATTTAGGTTTTTTTGTATGCTGTCTCTCCTATTAGATTCTAAGTTACTAGTAAGAGATAAAACAATGTCTTTTGCCTTTGCTTCCCAGGTGCTTAATGAAGAGCTTGGCATAGAGTAGTCAGTAAATTTTTATCAACTGACTTATTTATTTTATTTTTATTAAGGCTATTGAGTTTATAATAAAAACTGTTTCTAAATAAGTTAATTATGAATACAAGGCAATACATGCTAAGGTTTTAAAAAGTTGCATGGTTGAGAGAAAACATTGTATAATGCAGAAGCATCAGACACACAGCTCAAAGGCCACATTTCAGTCTACGGCAATTCCAAGTGTGGCTGAATTAGATTAAAACGTAACTGAGATATATTTAACAAAATAAGTAAAATTGCAATAGAACATAGACAATATTAATATCTGTTTTTTAAAGTCAATATGTGGTTTGTAGGGATCCCGTCTCTACCTGAGTTTGACACACTAATATAGTAGATTCAACACTGGACTTGAAGTTAGAATGATCTGGGTTCAGATCCCACTTCAGATACTTACTAGCTGAGAGAACTTGGGCAGGCCCCAATCTCTGAGCATCAATTTTCTCACCTATCAAATGAGGGGGCTGGATTACATGTGTTCTAAGCTCTCTTCCTGCTCTAAATCTGTAATCCAGTAAAAACTCTAACAGATCAGAGAGAGTCAGAGAGAGATGGATCACTGAGGAGGACTCCAATGGTCAGGGAAGGTTTGCCAGAGGAGGCAGTAATGGTTAAAAATCACATCATCCACTCTTCTTCTTAAGGCATTCATCTCTCCATTGTCCTTTTATAAATGCCTTCCTCCACCGATATTCTCAGTAGGCCAAAGGCAGTGTTAGAAAAGTATCTAGTAAAATGGGAAGACTCGGGAAGAAATCCATACCATGACCTTAAAATAAGGCTATGAATCACCAAGGGAAACAAGTTCTGAGAATCCTCTCAGTTTCTCAAAACCAGGGGAGAGAATGTTCATGGAGTTGAAATCATGAGGTGGGTGGGGGAGACGAGAAGATCTGGAGCCACAGACCGGATTCTTCTCTAAGGAAAGAAGACTGATCACTTGGAATGTCTCTCCTTCCCTCTATGTGCTATGCAACCCGGAGACATTGGCCTCCTTGTGGTAAAGACACTCCTGATCTTGCATTTTCATTGACTGTATCCCATACCTGGAATGAATACTCTTTTCATTTCTACCTACTGGTTTTAAGTCTCAACTAAAATCCTATCTTCTACTAGAAGACTTTCCTAGTCCCTCTTTTTTGGGGGGGGCGGGGAAGCTAGTAAGGCTAAGTGACTTGCCTAGAGTCACACAGCTAGTAAGTGTCTAAAGTTGGATTTAAACTGGGGTCCTCCAGACTCTAGTTGCCCCTCCCAGTTCCTCTTAAAGTCAGTGCCTTTACCCAGAAATTATCTCCAGTTTATAGGGTATCTATTTTGTTTACACACAAATAAGTTGTTTACATACAAATAAGTTGTTTGCATGTTGTCTCTCCCATTAGGTAGTGAGCTGGTTGAAGGCTGGAACCATATCTGTGCTTTTCTTTTGTATTCCTAGTGCTTAGACTAGTTCAGGGCACATAGTAGGTACTTAAATGCTTACTGACTAAGTTTACCCTCACTAGCCCTGTCTCTAGTCTCTCTCTCCAACCTATCCTTCAAAGAGTTGCCAGTTGAATCCAAAAGCATGTCATTTCCCCACTCAAAATTCTTCAATGATTCCCTAATGCCTACAAGGATAACATCTCACCCTGGCATTTCATCTCCACAATCTGGCTCCAACCTACCTTTCCAGTCATATTTCATACTACTCCTCCTTCCTTCACATTCTGTTCCTGTTAAACTGGACTGCTATACCACATTCCATCTAACACATTTTTGCCTTTGCATAAATAGTCCCTAGTGTCTGAAACTCACACCTTCTTTACCTCTGCCTCAAAGAATTCCTAGCTACTTCAAAGCCCAACTTAGTCCAAAGCCACCTGCTACCTAATGCTGCTCCTGTTGCCACCAACATTTTTTTAATAATCCCTACTTCCTCTTGAAATTATTTTATAATGGCTTACTTGTTTAAATGTCATAACCCATAGTAGAATATAACTAACAGAATATAATATGTCCTTGAGAACAGAATATTTTTGTTTTTAGAACTAATGCCTTCCCTCTGTGGTTTGTATATAGTTACCTACATGCTGCTTCCTCATTAGACTGAGTTCCCTGAGAGCAGGGGCTTGTTTCTGCTTTTTTTTTTTTTTGTATTTGCAGCATGTAGCACAGTGGCTGGCATATAGTAAGTACTTTAAAAATGTTTGTTAACTGACTAATATTGTCTTCTATCCAACCCAGGGCCTCACACATAGCAAGTGCTCAGTAAAATTTTAAAAATAGAATTCAGTGTCCTATTTGTCATGCCATAATGCTGAATGAAGCTCAGGGAGGCAATCCAGAATTTTCTATGGTTTCACCAGGCATTCCTCAAATGCATGCTCTAAAAGCTGAGTTTTATTAGGATAATTTTTATTTCATTTCCTTCCTCTAGATTTCATCATCTTGTAAAAAAGCTCTTTGACCCAGTGATCACTCTAAAGTTGCTCAGGGTCACATCTGACACAAGGGAAAAGAAGTCACAACCTCAAGCCAACTAGGACAGAAAATCTCACTTGTAAGCAGGAAGCTGAAAGAAAGAAATCCCAGCCAGGGGTCACATGGCTAGGGTTCACTTGACCTATCCATAGCTGTAAAGTTAGCATCTGTGACCCCTGACTCCTGCGTTCACTGTACTAGTCTTAAGATAATCCAGTCCTTTCTAGTTAACCCTAGGTCAATTATCTGGATGACTAGCACCAGTCAGCCTATACCAAGATAAATATTAGTTTTCTGACCTAGATAATAATTCAAATTGAATTTAAATTCAAATCAATAGGAATTTGTAAAGTGCCTATTGTGCGATAGTGTAATATACCTTTGATTTTTGATGTCTCTGTTAATTAAGGTTTACTTTATGATACTTTTTCCCAATTAAAAAATGGTGAAACTCTTCCATGACTTTTCCATCATCTAGGTTTCTAGGTCATATCTGGTCCCAGTTAGCATTTAACTAGCCTGATGAGCTATTCTTACTCAACTACCCATCAAGTTAGTTAATATTCACTAACATCTCTTAAGGACTTTTCTCCTCTTCCTCTGGTTCCTACCAGTGGCCATCTTCAAGGCAAATATGCTTGGCCACTAGGGCTTCTCTGTCCACAGTGCATTCCCTCCAGACTTCAACTATCTCCTCTAGGCAAAAAATGCCTAAATATGACTCTAAAGTCCTAACCTACACTCTAGGACCTACAGAGATCTCTGGGAGGTCAATCACCCTTCCATCATGTGCAAAGCTAATACTTGTATCTTCTTCTCTGTCTTCTACCTCATCCTCAAACCTACCTGCCTTTCTCAAAAGCTTCCTTTTCTTGTTGGTGATACCTCTATCATCCACACTACCCAAATCAGTGATGAATATACAGAATAGGCATTCAATGAATATCTGGTGGTATAGAAACATAATCACACGGTAATGGTGGTTGCAACTTCTAAGCAATTCGAGACTAAATCTGTGTAATCTTTTTAGGAAATTTTAATAAATTGGTTCAGACAAGCTCTGAACTGCAAGAGGAACCCACTCCCAATACAAAGTACCCAGTTCTAAGGAGTTTTAGGTATATTATGTGATTAAAAATGCTAATCAAATGAATACCAAGTTTCAGTTACTATTCAAGCTCACATTAAAGGGAGACATTAGCCATGAATTGGGAGGTTAACATCTAAGGGGAGATAGGTTACAGAATCTACACAGATGTTCAATGTCAATGGAAAAATCCAGTTCAGTATTGCTACAGAGTGGCAACTTCTTATATAGCCGATTTGGGGGAAAAGGAAAATAGCTGGTAATGAGGTACTCACCTTGCTACAGTTATGCAATAAGATGCAACACTGTAGCTATTATACAACTTGCTTTCTTTAACAATATTTGCCAAGGCTCCCCTACAAGAATCCTTTGCTCCTGCTACACTGGTCTACACACTGTCTGCAGCTCCTCGCTCCAACATGACAGATTCACTCCTATCTCCATACCTTTGTTCATTCTGCTTCCTCTGACTGGTATTGCCTACACTCCAAAACCCAGACCTATCAAATTTCTACTAATCCTTTCAGACCCTGCCAAGACTCATCCTTTCCTGACCACTGCAGCTCACAGTGAGTTCTTCCTCCTATGACTGAATTATCCATATTGTTCACCAGGGACATCTTCATCTTCTACATTGGCTTATGACACTGTCTTACATTACTGTCTTCTGTTGTTATTGAACTTTTCATATCTTAAAGAACCATGCGATATGAGGATCGGGAAGCAGAGATGTTTAACTGGAAGAAGCAAAGACAGCAATGACAAGATCACAATCATCAATCATCTCAAGTACTGATGTGTAGAGAAGGATTGGACAAGTCAGAGGCATTCTTAGTCTTTTAGATTCCCATGGATATCATGTAGATTCCAGGGTTGGCCATTTGTTGTGTTTCATTCTTATTATGTGACTGGTCTGCCTCTTTTAATGGTCGTTCAGGTTACTGATAATGTCTTATGTATCTCCCCTCACACAGTTTGCTGCTGATGTGCTAGAGCATACTTATAACCACTATGTGTGTTTTTTTCTGTTGTCCTTTGAATAATGTGTATTTTTGTTTCTTCCAAAGTCAAAGTCACAGTGCTCTACTATCCACAGCCATATTGATTGCATCACCAGGGGATAATATCAGTAATAAAAGAGATGGGTTTTTGGAGCAGTGTGTACATTGGAAACACTTAAGGTACTATACAGTTTGACAAATGTGATCCAGCTTTATATCCTCCTACTACACAATTCTAGGAAAAGCTCAGGGTGGCACCTGTCCAAGACAGACATATCTTGGCTTCAACATGCTACCCATACAGCCACATGTCATAGTGTAAGTAATATTTATTTTCATCCACTTTGTTTCCCAAAATGGGATGTTTGTTACATCACTTTCTTTTATACTATTTCACTAGGGAGCCATTGTGGTGGAGTGAAGCTTAATTGATAATTAGTTAATAGGCAATATCAGCTACAAATAAGAACGTGTGGAGAAACTCAACATCAGTTCTTCTTTTGTTTGGTCCTTATATGGGACATCTTCCACAGCACCATTAAACACATTTGGAAAAGATTGCTTGAATTTCACACTATTGATTTGTTTTTTCTATAAAGAATGGATTTGCTAAGCAAAAAAAAAAAAAAACTTAAATGAATGGTCCCTGTGAAATGGTCAGTTATGAAACTTGGAATTAAATTTTTTAAAGGATATTTTTCATACCCTTTAGCATGGTGATTCCAACTACTATTTATATACCCCACAGAGGTCAAAGAAAGAAAAAAAAATGTTCCTATATATTGCCAAAAGTTTTTGTAGCATATGATTGTTATGGAATGTTATTATATTATAAGAAACAACAAATAGGATGAATATGCATAAATAGTGAAAATATATCTGAAATGATACAGAATAAACATGATGACAATGATAAGGTAAATCAAAATAACTGAAACACTTTCTGCTATAGTTTGGCATAATCTAGAAATGTTAGAGGTAGCAATAAGATAAAAGAAAGAAAGCTGAAGGATTAACATCAGCAAAGAATAAATAAAATCATCTCTATTTACAAATGAGAATCAATTTTAAAAGCTACTTAGGGTTAATTACTTCACTAAGTAGCTGGGCATAAATAAAAATCAATAAAAACCAGTAGCATTTCTTTATAGTTATAACAAAAAAGGAGGAAATGACAGAAAGAAAATTTTCTTTCAAAATAACTTTAGAATGCAACAAACAAAAACAACCTACAATGAACAACTCTCTGGGAGTCAACCCCCCGGCATAAATTAAACAAGTCCAAAAGCAACCTCATTATCTTTTCCTCCTATCTCTATCTCTCATCTCTAAGCACTGACTGTTTCCCCCCTCCCCCACCCCCCACCACCTCTATGCCTGGAATGCTCTCTCTCCCCTTCTCTTACTCCTGATTTTCCTGGCTTCCTTCAACCCCCAGGAAAAAAAATCCTATCTTCTTCAGGAAGCCTTTCACAATCTCCCTTAAGGCTAATTATTTTCCTCTATCAGTTATCTTTCCTTTATCTTCTATATATCCCATATGTACATAGTTCCTTGCATGTTGTCATCCCCATTAATGGGCTCCTTGAGAGAAGGGAATGTTTTTGCCTTTCTTTGTATCCCAAGCACTTAATAGTGTCTGGCACATAGAAAGTCATTCAACAAACTTTTGTTGATTGCTTGATATACATATAATTATAAAAATTACAGATGGAAAAGACAACAAAGGCATAATCTTGGCTTATGGTTGGTCCCTGCCAATACAATAAAAACAACATTCTCTATAAATTAATTGATGATAGAAGAAACTATCAAGGTTTCTCCATCAGGACTTGACCTATGATTTCATTATTGTAGAAGACCTTCTGGTAAGGAAAATTCCTCTACATGTTGGCAACTTCTCTGAAATTCATAATATCTTGTCACCTGCAGCACAAAGAGGTTAAGCAACCTTTTGGGGTCCCACGGTCAATAAATACTGGAGGAGGCATTTGAGCCCCTTCTGGGCTCTAAGACAGGTTGGTTCTATAGCCATTATGTCACACTGACTCAAAAAGTAATTACATGTGAAAATATGTTTAATATGAATGTACAAATAGAGTCTATATCAGATTACGTGCTGTCTTGGGGAGGAGGAAGGAAAGAGAGAGGGAGAAAATTTAAAAACCCAAATCTTATGGAAGTAAATGTTATAAACTTAAAATAAATAAATAAATATTTTTGAATAGTTTTTTAAAAAGCTTAGTAAAAAAAGGAGGGTGGGGTGGAAAACATATTAGGAGGTTTAAGTGAAAAGTCAGATGGAAAGGACCAATGATCCTTAGGGTATAACAGCAAAAGAGATGGTAAGGTATCTTCTTTAATATCTTCATTAATAAAGTCATTTTGGTTTCCAATGTTGACCCCCCCCAAAAAAAAGTAATTATAAAGTTCATCTGAAGGGGACAAAAGTGACTTAGAATCTTAAGGAAAATGGAGTAAAAGGATTACTCAACTGTTTGAGTAATAATAATCCACAAAGCAATAATTATCCAACCCTTTGTGGTCTCATTCTACTTCTGCCATGATGGTGGCAGAGTGACAGGAGGTAGAGGGAAGAAAGGATACTTAGTATCACATGATTTTTAGATCATCTATAAACACAGCTGTTAGTCCTCATTTGGTACTAGTTTTAAAAATAGAAAAGGAGGTAGTACTTCATTGAAATGCATAGACTTAAAAAATTTCCAATGGACTCTTGAGAAATAGAAAATACCTTCCACATTCAGAGAAAGAACCATGAAATTGGATCACAGTATGAAGCAGATCATTTTCTTTTGTATTATGTTTTGTTTTGTTTTATGGTTTTCCCCATTTATTTTAATTTTTCTATGCAACATGCATTTAGTAGGAATGTATGTGTAGACCTATATAAGATTATACACCATCTCAGAGAAGGAGTGGGGAGAGAGGGGGGAATAAGGGAGAGGGAGTGGAAAAAAGTCTAAGATATATGGAAGTGATTGTCAAACACTGAAAACAAAAAAATTCAATTAAAAAAATAGAAAAGTAGATCAGTGAAATATATTAACTAGATACATAAGAATTAGAAATAAACTCAGGAGACCAGTGTCTGATAAGCCCAATAACAATAGAAAGCAACTTGGCAGAAAATAGGTTTGTACCATGATCTTACACCACATACCACAATAAATTCCAAATGAATATTCAATATAAATATAAATCATCGCATCATTAAAAATAAAAAAAATAGAAAAAGATGACTTTCACAACAATGGCTAGAGAAAGAAACACTATCTAAACAAGGGATAGAGTTGATCATAAAAGAGAAAATAGATAATTCAGCTTATATAAAATAAAAAACTTTTTGCATAAAAATCAACTTTGCTAAAATAAAAAAGGGAAAGTGCGACAAGTCTGTCAAACAAGATATCTATCTAGAGATATATATATATATAAACATACACATAATGTGTATATGTATGTATATATACATATACATGTACATGGAAATACATGTATATATATGGAAAGAGCATAAATATATGATCAAGAGCCATTCCCCAACATATGTAGTAAAGTATATAAATAGTTTTCAAAAGAAAAGTTGTAAATAATTTTTTTTAAAAACTCTCAGGAAATCACTTCAAATCACTAATAAGAAAAAAAGCAAATTAAATAAACTCTGAGGTTTCATCTCAAAACAGACAAATTAGCAAAAATTACCAAAAACTAAACAAAAACCAGAAATAATCAATATTGGAAGAACTTCAAGAACATAGACACATTAATAAGTTGTTGGTGGGGTTGTAAATTAGTCTAACTATTCTGGAAAACAATTTGAAATTAAGCAAGAAATATTACTAAATTACTCATTACCTTTGACTGAGAAGTCATACTAATTCTAAGTATCTATTCCAAAAGAAAGTATAATCACTATGTCGGTTGGTTTTGCTTAACTGTTTTTATTCTAACTGAGGGTTCTATTGGGGAGGGGAATATATTGACCTTTAGCCATGAGAGGCATCATAAAACGTTAAAAATAAACGAAGAATAAAAGAATGGAATATAAGTCCTGGACTGTGAGTCAGGAGATCTGAGCTCTAGCTCAGGACTGGCCACTGACCAGCTTTATCACCTTGGACAAGTAATTTCCCCACCTGTGAATCTCAGTTTCATCTTCTGTAAAATGGAGGTTAGACCACATGGCTTCTGAAGATCTTTCAAGCTTCAACATTCCATAGTTCTGTGTTCTAACATCCTTCTGACATTCCCTGACCTCTTGATCACTTCAGAATTGTGAGAAGGTAACTTATAACAGAGATCATCATTTCCAATCTTTCTAGCTCTCCCTCTGGCTCACTCCTCCTAAGTCTGCTCTATCTCCTTACTGACACTTTCTGTTCTTTGCATCCCTCTGTGTCTTCCCAACTATCATCCCTACTTTGTCCACGTTGTTTTTCTTTTTTCACATTGACTTTGTAGTTGACCAGTTCAACTGTAAATTGTCCGCCCCGCTTGAGTCTTATGTCCTACTGTTCATCTACCCTTAATGATGAATCTCTCCCCACTTCCATTTCCTGTCCTCCTAGTCCCATGCCACTAAGCACTAAAAGAGAAAATAATACAACCTTTTCAACTGGATACTCTACAAATTCATATTAATCATCTCAAATTAGGCCCTCTGTGCACATGACAATCCTATTATTCTGTGCAAATTAATTCTCTACCTTCAGAGACTTTTCCATTCTTCCTACCCCCAGAGTCCACCACATTTCAATCCCATTGCCCCCAGCAGATAATTTTGCTTCCTATTTTAATGAGAAATTCAAGGCCATTCATTGTGACCTAACTCATTCTTTCCTAATTCAGCACCTCAAAATCCCCATGCATCTTGGTGCCTTCTCTGTACCTTTGCCCAAATCTATGAAGACTCTTCTTGTCAAGTCTAACCCCTTTCTATATGTGCCTTTATGCCAGTCTCCTTTGGGTGCATGGCCCAAAGAGCACTCTCTCTCCCTCACTATCATCATTCATCTCTATGGCAGATCTGGTTCTTTTCTGCTACCTACAAATATGCCTGGGTTTCTTTGCCTCCCAAACCACATCACTGGTCTCCTGTCTTTCAAAGTAAAACTCCCAAAATTATTTATTTCCTCATCTCTCAACCCTTAACCCCTTGAAATCTGTTATCTGACCCTACCAGTTTACTGAATCTTCCCTCTCCAAGGTTACCATTTTTCATGTAACCATTAAGCCCAGAGTTCTTTTTCCAAGATCTAATCCTGCTCTGCTACTTTTGACACATTTGACTGGCCCCTCCTCTGTGAAAATGCTTTCCTCACTTAGCATCTGTGAAAGGCCTCTCTCCTGGGTCTCCTTACATGTTGGACTGATTCTTGTCATTCCCCTTTGCTGTTTTCATCATCTGTCTCCTAATCATGTCCCCAAAGGATATGTCCTGGGCTCTCCTTTCCCACAGATTGTCATGGAGCTATATTTAGATCACTCACAAGTCTTTATATCTAGACCTAATTTTTCTTCTGAACTCTAGTCCTGAAGGAAACCTTCACTCAGATGTCCCATTGATAGGTGAAACTTAACATATCTAAAACCAAATTCATTTTCTCCACAAAAACCAAGTTTATTTTCTCCACAAAAACTCTACAGATTACCCTATTTCCCTCTAGGGTACTACTATTCTCCCTAATCACCCAGGTTCATAATCTCAGAGTCATCCCTCCATTCCTTCCTCTCTTTCACTAAGTCTTGATTTGACCTCCCCAGTCCCTCTTGTTGTGAACAGACACCCTGTCCTCTAGTCACATGCTAGCTAGGTCAAATCCTTCCTATTTAACCTAATGGGTGCCCTTGCTTGTAGCCTCTTCTCTCTCCAATTTAACTTCCACATATCTACCAAATTAATCTTCCTAAAACATAGGTTGGACCATGTCACTGCTCTGCTCAAAAATAAAAAGGCCTCCATTGCCTCTAGGATAAAAATTCTTCAACCTGATGTTAAGGGTCTTCCATAATGTCTCCAAATTACTTTTCCAGACTCATTTACCTTGTATGTTCTCTGTTCCAGTCAACCTGAATCACTAACTGTTCCACAAACATTTCATCTCCTATTTCAGGGAATTTGCACAAGCTGTTCCGCATTCCCTATCCTAGGAATGCATAACCTTTTGGCCACTTCTGAAAATCATTCTCTTCCTTCGAGGTTGAGCTTAAATACTACCTTCTTTGGGAACACTTCCCGGATTCTTCTTACCCCAATAGGTAGTGGCTTC
Organism: Potorous gilbertii; assembly: GCA_028658325.1. Classification (NCBI taxonomy): domain Eukaryota; kingdom Metazoa; phylum Chordata; class Mammalia; order Diprotodontia; family Potoroidae; genus Potorous; species Potorous gilbertii. The sequence continues at coordinate 388,546,148 of CM053769.1, forward strand.
CACCTCTTCAAATTACTTTGAGTTTGCCTAGGAGAGGGGAAGCACCTTCAGGGCAGGAGTCCTTTCATTTTTGTCTTTTTGAAACTGCAGTGCCTGGCATCGCCCCCAGAGGGACACAGGTTTAGAACTGGAAGGGATCTTGGAGGTCACTGAGTCCAATTCATTTTATAAATTAGGAAACTGAGGCACAGAGGAAGAAGTAACTTCAAGATTACACAACTAGTAAATGGCTGAGGTAGGAATTGAATTCTTCTCTTCCTGACTGAATGTGTAGCATTCTATCTACTGCACCACCTAGTTGTCTCTCTTGACATAGTAAGTGTTCTTTAAACTGAATGAAAGAAGACAGAGCCTAGAATGTCAGCAATGGCAGGGCCCTTGGAGGCAGCTGGTGATACTATGGTTAGAGCACTGGCCTGGGAATCAAGACCTGAGTTCAAATTCAGGCTTGGATACTTGCTAGCTGTGTGACCCTGAGCAAGTCACTTAACCTATTTGCCTTAGGTCCTCAACTATAGGATAATAATAAAATAGTAACAGTATCCACCTCCCAGTACCCTATCTCCGGTACCTACCTCCCAACTATAAAATAGTAACAGTATCTACCTCCCAGTACCCTATCATCTCCGGTACCTACCTCCCAACTATAAAATAGTAACAGTATCTACCTCCCAGTACCCTATCTCTGGTACCTACCTCCCAACTATAAAATAGTAACAGTATCTACCTCCCAGTACCCTATCTCCGGTACCTACCTCCCAACTATAAAATAATAACAGTACCTACCTCCCCAGGTTGCTGTGAGAATAAATTGAGATAGCATGTGTAAAGCACTTAGCACAGTGACTGGCACAAAGGAGATGTTCAATGAATGCTCATTTCTTTCCTTCCTCTCCTCCTTCCATCTTTCTCTCTTTCTCTCCTTTCTCCCTCATTTCCCTCCTTTCTTCCCTTTTTACTTCCTTTCCTCCTTCCCCTTTGCTTCCTTTCTTCCTTCCTTAGGACACAAAACATGAAATCATCAGGATTGACTAGAAAGGGCCTCAGAACATAAAACTGGAAAGCTTTAAAGGTCACTCAGGCCAAATTATGCTCCATATTGGAGAACTGAGGCCCAGAGAGGAGAAATGTATGCTTTCTACTACACTATGGAGAAAGCAGAAAAACAAAGAAAACAGCTACTGAATTCTAAAGAAGTTACCTCAAAAGCCACTAAGCTGCCACTCTCCATGTAATAAATAGCCCATCACTGACAGACCATTACTGCACAGTAGAATAAATCATAATTCTGGGCACTGGCCTGTATGATGCACCTGAGTTTCTATGTGGGATGTTACCAGATACACCTGCCCAGGGAAAGGAGGCAACAATGTCACAGCTGCAGAGTGCTTAGATGTCAGATCTTTTTTCCCCCAATAGACTGAGCTTCCTACTAAAAATCTCTGTGAAAATCAACTTGTCAGACAAGTAACTGAGAACCAATTCTCCCATGGCCCATTTTATCTAGCCCCCTCCAATCTCTTCCCCTTGGGTTTGTTCCAATTAGTGACTAAATCACAAGGAGGATCAGTTAACACTTCCAACAGCTCAGCTGAGTCATGCATTCTAAATTGGGAAGCTCCAGGCTTAAATGCCAGTCCTAGCTGCAAGTGTGTTTATTATGCTATATACATATTAACTTACATATACATAGAGAAGGAGGCCATACAAGCATCCTGTGTTAGAGGCATGAAGTGTTCCTTGCCATAGTGAAAGCGAGTGAGGAGATCAGAAACTTGAACAATACAAAATTTGCAACTTCAATCCTCCCATGGCACTGCCTTTATCAATATGGGTACTCTCCGCGGTACCTGTCCCAGATATACACTAGATGGATTGGCTACCCAGCTGCATGCTGTCCATGACGCAGTCTGGACAAAAAGCTTATCCAATTCACTTAGTCTTTCTTGTACAGATGGTTAAGGCCAATCACAGAATCAATGACTTAGAAGGGAGGGACCTCAAAAACCATCTAGTCCAAATCTCTCATTACAGATAAAGGAACCGAGGCACCGAGGAATAAGGTGAGGAGTATGGAGTAATAGATGGACCAGGGGTCAGGAAGATCTCAGACACTTCCTAGATATGCGACTCTGGGCATGTCACTTAATGTCTCTCTGCCTAAGTCATCTCATTCAGGTAGACCAGTAGGCAGGTACAATGAACTTGTAGCTAGAAAGAAGTTAGGAGTTCAAATTCTGCCTTCAAATCCTTGCTCTGTGTGACTGCAAGCAAATTATTTAACACCTTTCACTCTGCTTCCTCAAAGGGGAAAATAACAATACCTACCTAACAGGGCTATTGTGAGGATCAAGCAATATAGCACAGATAAAGAGCTTTGCAAGTTTTTGTTCTTGTTTAGTCACTTCAGTCATGTCTGACTCTTCACAACCCCATTTGGGGTTTCCTTGGCAAAGATACTACAGTACTTTGCCATTTTCTTCTCCAGCTCATTTTACAGATGAGGAAACTGAGGCAAACAGGGTAAGTGACTTGCCTGGTGTCATACAGCTGCTAAGTATCTGAGGCTAGATTTGAACTCAGGAAGATGAGTCCTCCATGATCAGCACTTTATCCACTGAGCCACCAAACTGAAAAGCTTAAAGTCTTATATAAATGCACTGATATTATTGCAATCTCCTTGAGAACAGGGACTGTCTTTTGTCCTTCCTGTATCCCTAGGGCTTAGCACAATACCTGTCATATAATAGAGGTTTAATAAAAGCTTGTAACAAAAGCAACTCACTGATTTGCTTGCTGACTAAGAGACTTAATCAAAGTCACACAGTAGTAAGAAACGGAAAGAGAATTCAAACCCAAGTACCCTGATTCTAAATCTAGAATATACATATCATGCTGCCATTCAATCAACTGTCTATTACTATGTATTATTAATAATTCAGCCCTCCCTCAAAACAAAATCAAGTGCAAGTCATGTCATTATTTCTCTGATGGCATGGTCTTCTTCAGCAATGAAGGACAAACACACACATTATTAATAATTAATGATTTATAATAATTAGCAGCAACTCATTTTATAAAAGTGCATATATGAATAAATCAACAAAAATATCTTATATCTATACATTGCTCTCCAGCCTACAAAGTCTCTTATGCCTTCTCTCAGTTAAGCTTCATAATATTCCTGTGAAAAAGGGGAAAGCAGAACTATTCATTTCTACTCTAGGGACAAAGAAGCATGTTCAGGAAAGTGAGTTGCCTGTCTGAGCTCATATAGTCATAAAGGGCCACAAGAGAACACCAAGCCAGGCCTTCTGGTCCTGCTCCAGTGCCTGGTTCCTTATTACCTCTGTATATGTTAAAGCCATGAACAGAGAGGGGGCCAGGCACAAACAGCCCCATCATCCCAGATAGCCCCAACACACTGACTTATTATTCAAGTTGTTACTGTGTTCAATGGGCATTAATTGTTTTTTTAAGTTAGCTTTTTAAAACAATTTTCTGTGAACTTTCTCAAATAATAATTGCTTTATAAAGTTAGCTTTTTAAAAAAAAACTTCCATTAGTCATTTCAAATAATGATTATAGTAGTCATAGTCCACATTTATGTATTACATAATACCTATGTGCCAGGCACTGTGCTAAGTACTTTGTAATTATCATCTCATTTGATTCTCACAACAACTCTTGGAGGTAGATGCCGTTATTATTATTTCATAGATGAGGAAATTGAGGCAAACAGAGATTAACTGATTTGCCCAAGGTCACGAAGTATCCTAAACCAGATCTGAACTCAAGTCTTCCTGAATCCAGGCAAAGAATTAATTTCAAAAACAGATTTTTTTTTTTAAGATGAGCCCATACAATAATTTTTAGCTCATTCTTTTTTCAACTCAAAAAAGAGATGCTTTACTAACCTCATTATTTTCTTAGCCTGGAACAAATTGTTCCCTGCTTGGGAACAACTGCCCATTTCAGGAGGAAGGGGGTGGGGAGGAATAAGGGAAGTAGGAAGGGAGAAGGGAACAAGCATGGTGCCTTTTACATCAAGGCACTAGACTAAGCATTTTTTCAAATATCTCATTTGACAACAACACTGTGAGGTAGATGCATTTGGTCAGTGACAAAACTGAAACAGAGTTAAGTGACTTGCCCAGGGTCATACAGCTAGTAAGTATCTGAGGCAGGATTTAATTGCAGGTCTTTCTGACTTCAGGTCCGGTATTCTATCCACAGCACCACCTTTTTGCAAAGGTAACCTAATGCTCTAGAAAGAATACTGGATCCGGAGTTAGAAACACTCAGTTCCCGCACCAGTTCTCTGTGAAGGCCCCAAACATGGAAACTGGCTTTGGCATGACCATCACACACAAAAGTTTCTTCCAGCACAGAAGAGATGCTAGAATTGGTTCTACATTCAATGTGACCTTGGATGAATTACTTTTCTTCTCTAGGCTTCAGTTTTCTCACCTATAAAATAAGAGCAGATAATCTCCCAAGTCCCTCCCTGTTCTATGATCTGATAATTCGACGATTGTCTGATCTGGATAATTAATCCCACTGCACCTGCCTAGGCCGAGGGACAAGAAGGAAGCACATCTTTTCAGTGAGTCAGAGAGACTGGAACTTGCAGTGTGGCTATATGGCAGATCTTTTTCCCTGCATTGGGGGCTTACCATAAGTGCCCACCTTGCTGAGTAATCCAAGGGCTCTTGCAGGCTTTGACCCCAAAGTGAGCCTTAGACAAGAAGGCTTGTCAAGGTCAGCATCAAAATGGGGAATAACTCAGAAACTATTGCCATCTTTCCTCTCTCAGTCAAGGACAGATAGACTGTGACTCACCCCAGAAAAAATAGTGCTGTGGAAACAGGAAGAAACTCTCTTAACAACTATCAAGAAGGGGATTTTGAGGAACTTACTCCTTTTAAAGTAACTGGTTTAATGTTTCCACTTCTAAGAGTGACTTATTCCAAAGTCCAGTAATTAGATAGTGGCAATCACAGCTTCTCTAGACCATGGTTCTATTGCCTCTATAACTCGTACACAATCCAGATGTCAAACTACCCCTAACCAGAGAACAACAACAAATCTCTGACCCCATTTCTTCCAGGGAAATGGATGAAGAGCAAATATGATGGATGGGCCTGGGCTTAGGACTAAAGCTATCTTTAGTTCTAATGCTACTTCCAACCATATATGGGGGAAATTCCGGGAGAATAGGATCTCTAAGTGGTGAATGAAATTGTTTCTTTGGACTGTCTCTCACAATAGCATTCATTAGGGCTAACCTGAACTGGATAACCTTTATTTCTTCCCCAACCCCTTTTTTACTTCTTTTTATGTTGTATTCTCTCATAAAACATAAGCATTCTACCATTTTAGGAAGAGGGGAGGGGAAGAAGAAAAATTTGGAACTCAAAATTTTGTAAAAATTGTTTTCACATATAATTAGAAAAAATAAAACCCTAAAAAAAATAAGCTCTTTGAGGGCAGGGACTGTCTCTCAACCTGAATTTATGTTCTAGCATGCTTACTCAGCACTTAACATAGCCTGGCATACAATATGCATGAATCAATTCTTGCTCCTGAATGATGACTCCCAGATGAAGGTCAAAGCAACTCCTTGCTGATCCACAGAGTCACATTCAGAGTCTTCTAATACCCCACTGCCCTCCCTTCACTCTTCCTCCAACTGCTTACCAAGAACTATTTTTTTAAAACTCTTTACCCATTCTTCCCCTTTACTTTCATCTCTGAGGAGGAGCTAGTCTTTCTCCCTATTGAAGCCAAGTCTCTCTACCTATGTCCTTGATCCAATCCCTGTTATTTCCAACCAGAATTTGCCCCTCTTGATCATACTGGATCCCCATCTACTGGTTCTTTTCTCACTGTCTATTCATGCCCAAGTTCACCCATAACCTGAGAAAAATCATCACTGGACTCTGCTGCCTACTCAAACTTTCAAGCTGCATCTCTTTTCCCTTTAAGGCCTAAACTTGTAGATAGAAATGTCTCCATTCTCTGCTTCAACTTCCTTACCATGCATTCACTTTGCAATTCTTTACAATCTGGCTTTAGAATCTGATACCAGACAAGAACTGTCCATTCCAAGATCACTAGAGATCTGTTAACCAATAAATCCAATGGCCTTTTCTCAGGCCTCAAGCCTTGACCTTCTTTTGCTTGACACTATCCTAGAAATTCTCACCTTCCTTGTCTTCTGTCCTATTTGTCTTACAGTCTAAGTAGTCCCATTCAGCTTCTTTCATCACCCATCTCCAGTCTCCCTTAGCATGGTGGGGGGCGGAGGGGAGGTCCTCCCAGAGCTCTTTCCTGGGTCCTTTTTTCCTTCTTTCCATGATCTCATCTGTTCCCAAGGATTAAAGTATTGTGTTTATGGTAGCTCAGTCCGATCCATAAGCATTCATGAAATGCTTACTATGTGCAAGATCTATAAGATACACAAAAACAAAACATTCCTAGCCCTCAAGGAGCATCCATTTTACTGGAGACTGGGGGATGGAACTGCAACATATTCATAGCAAAGTATACAATATACACAAAACCAATAAAAATGAACTGGAGGAGGAAACTAACAATTTGTTGGGGGAATCAAGAAAGGCCTGTGGAAGGTGGTGGCACTTGAGCTTCAGTTTTGATTGGAGTTGTAAGTGGAGGTGAGGAAGGAGAAAATTCTAGGCATGTGTAACAGTTTATGACATAGACATGGAGACAGGAGATGGAATGTCATGTTTATGTTGGAATGCCAAGGAGGTAAGTTCTGCAAAACATAGAATGCATGTAATTAGCTTAGGAAGATAGACAGAAGCTAGACTGGGAAAGGTTTTAAATACCAAAGTAATTTATATTTTATCCATGAAGGAATAGAAAGACATTGAGATGTCTTAATTGGAAAAATGACATGGTCATTCTCTAGGAATCTCAAATTGATGGAGTTGTATGGAGGATGGATTGCAGACAGGTTGGATATAGGAAAACCAATTGGAAGACTATGGCAATTGTCTAGGTCAGGGATGGGAAACTTTCAGTCTCAAGGCCACATGCAGCCTTGTAGGTCCTTGGGTGCAACCTTGTGACTAAGTACAAGTTTAACAGAACAAATTCTTTTATTAAGGGGATTTGTTCTATGAAATTTAGATTTTGTCAAAGGGTCACACTTGAGGACCTAGAGGACCACATGTGGCCTTGAAGTATTAGGTTCCCTAATCCTGATCTAGGTGATAGGTATAAGTGTTTTCTATCCCTAATCTTTCTCCTGAACTATAGGGCACTCATTGATTGTTAACTGGATAATTTCTCCTGGGTGGGCTATAAGTAACTCAAAATCAACAAATCCAGTACCTAGTACATTAAAGACACTTAATAAAAGCTTGTTGATGGAAGGAACTAATGATCTTCCTCCTTAAACACACTCCTACACTCCCCCCGACTAAACTTCCCTATTTCATTTGGGTACAATACCACAATCACCATCACCCAGGTTCATAAACTGAGTCATTCTAGACTCACCCTCTTCCTCATCCCTCATGTCCAATCAGTTTCTTACTCTTGTCAATTCTCCCATCTTTTACAACCATATCCTTCCCTCCACTCACATAGCAGCTGCATTAGTTCAGAGCCTCAACTCCACCTGGAGTACTATAATAACTTCCTAATTGATCTTTCTATTTTTATTCTTTTCTCTCTGTACAACTGCTAAAATGATCTTCCAAAGAGAGTGGTTTGACCACACATCACTATCCTTTCTCTGCTCAACAAAAGCATCAGCAGTTCCCCATTGTTCTAGGAGAAAATACAAATTCCTCAGACTGGTATATGGTGACCTTCAAAATTTGGCTCCACTGATCTTTCCCTTACTTCAAAGTATGCCTCTTCAAGAACCCTGCATTCCAGTCAAATTTTGCTTCTAGTTATTCCCTAAACTCAACAATCTATACACTTGTATAATCTGCATCAAATTGCTTGCCTTCTCAATGAGGGGGGAGGAGAGGGAAGAGGGAGAATTTGGAACTCAAAGTTTGAAAAAAAGAATGCTAAAATTGTTTTTACATGTAAGTGGAGAAAAATATTAAACTTTTTAAAAAAATAAAAATGAACAAATTCAACAGTCTATCTCCCACCTCTGTGCATTTTTATGCACTCTCCTTCATACCTGAAATGCACACTCTATTCATCTCTACCTCTCAGAATCCTTGTCTTCCTTCAAAGCTCAGCTCAGGTGCCACTTCCTCTGGGAAGTCTCCTCTGGTCTTCCATCACCCTCTAAATTGTTAGTGATCTCTTCCTTCTCAATCTTTCCTGTACTAGTTTTATTTTGTATATGTTATGGCATTCTAACAGAATGTAAGCTCTTTGAGCTCAGTAACAGTACATTACAGTGGAAAGAGTACTGGCTCAGGCGTCAGACAGCTTGGGTTCAAATCCTACCTTTATCATATACTTCCTTTGTGTTCTTGAACAAATCACTTCAGTTTCCTCAACTACAAAATAAGAGAGTTGGGCTCTATGGTCTAAGGTCTCTTCCCTTCCATCTATGAATCTATGAGTGCCTAGCACATATAAGCATTTACCATACTTTGTTAGCTTGAACTGGATTATAAGCACAAGCCCAATAAAAAAGAAATAGTGTCAAACGTAGGGGCAAAGAAAATGTGGATATGAATATCTGCTCTGACATATAAGAAGCTGTGTGACTGTAGACAAATCCCCTCGTTCATTTCTTAATTCCATGCAATCTGGCTTCCTAACTCACTCAACTGATGCTGCTCTCTCTAATGCTACCAAAATCTCATAATCGGCAAACTTAATGGTTTATTTTTTCTTTCTGAGTCTGCATATTTCTTGATCTCTCTGAAGAATCTATTGCTTGAAAAACCTCTCCTCTTAGATTCTTTTTTCTCTGTGTTTTGGGGAACTACAATTACTCTCTCTTAGTTCTCCCACCTGACTTCCTTCTGTATCTCTTTTGTTGGCTCATCATCCTCATCAGGCCCCCTAACTATAGGTTTTCCCCTAGGTTCTATTCCAAGCTTTCTTCTCTTCTCTCTCTATACTCCCTCATTTGTGTGTGTTCATCCTTCATTATCAAAGAAGACCATGCCATCAGGGAATAATGACATGACTTGCACTTGACTTTGTTTTGAGTGAGGGAGGGCTGTGCAGGTCACCAGCCTCACTTCTCCTCCAGATCCATCTGAATCCAGTGACCAGATATTCATCAGGATGACTGGAGATGACCCAGGATGAGGCAATTGGGGTTAAGTGACTTGCCCCAGGTCACACAGCTAGTGAGTGTCAAGTGTCTGAGGTGAGATTTGAATTCAGGTCCACCTGATTCCTGCACTAGTACTCTATCCACTGCACCACCTAGCAGCCCCACACCCTCTTTTAATGACTTCATCCAACACCCATCCATGGGTCTAATTGTCAGGTCAGGATTTTTAGACTCCCTAGTATCCTGGTACCCTCTTCTAAACATGCTTCAGCTTCTCAGAGTCTCCCTAAAATATGGTGCTGACCATAGAAGAGAAAAGGAGGACTATCATAAACTTTTTTATGGATGTTCTACCTTTGTAAATGCAGCCTGAGATCATAGTAGGGTTTTTTTGACTGTCACAATATGCTAGTGATTTCCATCGATCCAGCAGTCCACTAAGACCCCCAGTTATTTTTCATATGATCTATAGATATTGACTAAGTTGTGCCCTAGCTCCTGGTGATATTTCCTCTCTTGGAAGCCTACGGTATTTGTGTGCACCTCTTCAAAACCTGATCCTTTCTTACCCTGACAACCTTCTTAAACTTTACTCCTTTCTGTACCATCCAACCATACTGGCTTACTCACTATTCCTCACAAACTACACTCCATATCCCATCTTTGCCCTTATATTTGATTCATATATGTCTCATAGATACCTGTGGTGTATATATGTTAGAAGTATATTCATGCTGTCTCCCTCGGAAGATAATCTCTTTGAAGGCAGGAATGATTTCACTTTTGTCTTTGAATCACCAGAGCTTATCACAATTCCTGGCACACAGCAGCACTTAATAAATGTTTGTTTATTAATAGTTATTTCTTTGTAGTTCCGTCTAGACCATGACTTTTGCTGTTGTTCCTACTACTATTGTTAAGTCATTGAGTCATTTCAATCATGACCTTTTTGGGGGTTTTCTTGGCAAAGAATACTAAAGTAGTGTGCCATTTCCTTCACCAACTCATTTACAGATGAGGAAACTGAGGAAAATAAGGTTAAGTGAATTGCCTAGGGTCACACAGCTAGTAAGTATCTGAGGCTGGATTTGAACTCAGGAAGATGAGTCTAGCACTCTGTGCACTATGGAGCCACCTAGCTCCCTCTAACCTCTTTTAGTCCAAGATTAATGCCTATATACCCCTGATTCTCTGCAAACAGTAGCAGCTCCATATATCTGTGGATCATAATGAAAAAATGGTGCTTTGTTGCCTTCATGAACTTTGAACCTTACTAGTAATCTCCTGATAGTAAAATTTTGTTAGAATAGAATTACAAATAAATTTCAGCACCTTTCCACAGGAAGGAAGGCTATGTAAGCCTTAAAATGCTTTAAAAATGGGAGTCAAAGTGTTTTCCTCACAACATACCTGAGATGTAAGTAATGTAAAAATTACTATACCCATGCCAAATACAGAGGAAAAGTGACTTGCCCACAGACTCATAGATAAAATGATTTTAAACCCTCTAAACTCTCTTGACTCTAAGATCAATGTTCTTTGTACTGCCCAGCACGGTTTCTCTCTGAGGCAAAAATTAACAATTAACAATTCTATCTATTATAATTGTTATTTTCATCCATGACTAATAATATATTAAAAAAACCACAGCTATGTGGAGAAAAGGTGTCCCTTTTGTGTTTATAGTGAGATTGGCCACTCCTTTCAAGATGGGAAAAGCCACTATCATAAGCATATCATTAATGAATACAAATTAATGACAGGGAGAAGTTCTGGGGGTGACTGATGAAATAGTTAAAATTGTATTTGAAACCCGCAAAACTAAGGAATGCATCAGTCCTTGCCTTCAATCTCATTGAGATTCTGGTAGACACATGATCAATCTTGGCCATAGGAGATAAGCTGAGAAAGCAATCTTTTTTTTTTTCAGCCAGCATCTTTTGAACTGATATTCTTAAATGGATCTGTGTGTGATTTCACTGATTTGGATATACCCTCCAGTGATTCAGATTGCTACTTATCCATGCCTCCTGCCTAACCCTTTGTGACTCTCCATTTCCTTCTAAAAGTCTGTCACCAGGTAAGCTAAAAGCCTCCCTCACTTTTTCCTAAAATAAAAATACCAGTGGAGCACTTACGCTATCTACCTGTCACCCCTTATAGCTGCCACACAACCAGTCCATCTTCTTTAGCTATCATACATTTCCTTGATTCTATCCTTTACTCCAGCAAAATCTTTATTGGTTATATGCTGCAGCCTGTTCACACCCAGCTTGCACCTCTCTACTGTCCTCATGTGATATTAATTTTCACTTCTTTGGAGAAAGCTGTACTCCATCTCCCAGCCATGAAATAAAATTGTTAAAAAAAAAAAACATTTGTAGTAAAAAGATCATTCTTGTTTCCAGAAGAAATTTGACTTCATCCAAGGAACTCTATAATTTCCTAAAGTCAATCTCACTCTCTTCCTCCTATTAAATCTGGGCCCAAACCAATGTCCATTTGTACTAGATGTCCAAGATGTACATACTGATGGACAAGCTGGATGAATTATCCATTCAATGACCAAAATTAGTTTAAAGCCAGAAGAAAGAACAGTCATGGGGAAAGACATCATACAATTGAAATCACTTAATACTGAACTATTTAACAAGTATTTCAGAATGAAAAATGAGTAATGGACAACAGAAAGGACACCAACACTGATTATCAGAATTTTATTCAGAATTTTACCTGATAATAACAGGTAACATTTGTATTACATTTTAAGGTTTACAAAGCACTTTACATACATTGTTTCATTTGTTCCTCACAAAAGCCCTGTGAGGTGGGCACTATGATTTTGTCCACTTTAGAGGGTCATATAATTAGCAAATAGTTGAAGCAAGATTGAACTTATTTCTTCCTGACTCCAAGTCAAGCATTCTGTCCACTATTCCCACTATGCCACCTTGTTGTCAATCAAAGACTTAGAAGGTGACCAAGATTTTAAAAGCATCTTAGGTAATATTTGATGTTGGAGAGAGGGAGAGAAGGCACGAGAGAGAGAACAGCCAAAGGCAACACTAGTTTAAAATATAAATTCACTTGCAAAATTTTATAAAGAAGGATGCTAGATGACTATGAGCAGTATCACTTCATAAGGCAAAAAGAAACAATGCAGGGTAAAGTAATTTAAAGAAAGCTTGGCAAGAAAACAAATTAAGCAAAGTTATTCTGTAGCAATTTAAGAGGCTCACAAACAGAAGAAAATGATGATAGTAAGCAAAGACTTCTACAACAAACTTTTCACCACTAAGAATGGTAGAGTCCAAACACTTGGATTCTAACATTATAGTCCCAGATGTGTCGATAGAGGAGGTAGAAATGGTACTGAAAAGAACAAAGAGTAAAGCAGCTGGATAGGACTAATTGTACATACAGGAGATCCATGCTGGAAGCAACACAATCATGAAGGCGGGCGCTGAGAGACCAAAGTGTGTGTGAAGGAAAAATAAATACCAACAGTAAGGAAAAAGTCCTTATTAATATAGGGGGAAAAAGCAATCAAAAAAACATCCAACAACTACCAAACTACATGTTCACTTTCCCATGTATGAAAGCTCTTACTAAGATTCATCCATACATACATGGAGGGCATCCTTCATGAAGCTATTCATAGGGAATAAGCAGGCTTTTCCAAGCAATATGCAACAATGGACCACATCTTTACTCTCATACAACTGGTTGAAAGATATAGAGAATATCAGACCCCACTGTTTTCATTAATCACTGTTTTTGAAAAATCATATGATCCAGTAGAGCAAAATGCTTCCTTAAACATCTCTTCCAGAAAGAAATATTTTCCATTTCTACTGACAAAGTGAAATATTAATTATTAATTAATATTACTATTTTGAGAAGTTACACATGGGACTGCTTTCAAAAGTAACTACTCACAATATACTCTGAGTTAGAGTCATAACCACAAATTCACAAAGGAAAAGTCCATGGAGTGGAATACTCAGTTCCATTTTCCACAGCATTTGGCATAAGAATTTCAAACACAAGAAGTACTCAATAAATGGAAACACTAAAGTAGCCTCAGAATTCAAGAGATGGAAGGGCCCATAGAGATCCTAGAGTCCAACCCCCATAATTTTCCAGATGAGGAAAATGAGACCTGGAAAGGGGAAGTAAAACCCAAGATCACATAGCCAATAATGGCAAAGCTATGTCTAGAACCCAGATCACACTAGATTCCTCATCCAGTGTTCTTCCCGAGCAAAGCCAGTTGGTATCTTAGGAGCTGGAGAGGCTTTCTGTATTGATTGATCAATTTCTTGTTCCCCAATACATCTACATGATCCTAAGAACAGCTCAGTGGGCTCTGGATTCCAGAATGAGCTGTACCAGTCATCCTGACAACCATGCATTACCAAGATTACCAATCAACAGACCATATAGTTGGGGATATTACCACAGAGTCAGATGTTCTGAGGGAGCCACAAGTCCCAAGCACTAAGAAAGAGGCCAAGTTCGGGGCATGACTTCAAAATGTACTCTAGAGTAGCTTGTTTCTTTCTTATTTTTTTTTGTATAACCACCACTCACCAAACAGCTTCTCTTCCCTTTCTTCCTGGGATCCTCCCTGCGCCCAGGGATGGTATGCTCTCCCTGCTGCCATCCCCTGGAGTCTCAGGTCTCAGCCACTAGGGAGTGGGGAACCACAGAACATAAAATGTCAGAGCTGGAAAATGGGTCTCTGAAAGTATCCAATCCCATCACTTTGAAGAAGAGGCAGAGGCCCAGAGAAGACAAATAACCTATCTAATAGCACCTACTCAGTCTGTAGCAGAGATCTGAACCCAAGTCTCCTGACTACCAAGTCCAGGGCTCTGGTCTTTATACTATATTGTCTCCAAGTTACTGGCAAACCACTTGGACACTTATTAGCATGGCAAATCACTTGACCACTCTGAAGAACCTCAACTTCCTTATCCAAAAAATAAGGATAATTCTCACTAATATACAGGAGTAAACCATGTTTTAAACATTAAATAATAAAGAAACGTGAGCCTTCATTATTCTTTAATATGCCAAAAAAAGAGATAGATGTTCAAATTGGAACTTAGTTTCCTAAATTTTTCTGAATAGGGCAGTCCAGTAGTATAGAAAAATCATCAGACTTGGGCTCAAAAACACTTGGATTCAAAGCCTGGCTCAGTCATTTACTCACTAGTAAGACCTTAGATGGGTAGCTAGGTGGTACTGTGCATAGAGCACAGGGCCTGGAATCAGGAAGACCTGAATTTAAACCCAGCCTCAGACACTTGCTAATGTTAAGTCACTTAACCCTGTTTAAGGCATCTATAAAATGAGCTGGAGAAGGAAAAGGCAAATCCCTCCAGTCTCTTTACCAAGAAATAAGAGTTGGACACAACAGAACAACAACCACAAATGACCTTCAATTTGTCACTTGACTTCTCACTTGCCTCAACTACCAAAATGTGGATAATGCACTCCCTTATCTGCTTCCACGGAGCATTGTGAGACAGGGAAGTAAAATGAGATAATGGATATAAAGTACTTTGTAAACCTTGGAATACTATAGAAATGCCAGCTATTTTTATTTCATTAATTATATATCATTTTGTAGAATTATTATTTCATAGACTAGCTGACATTTCTATAGTGTTCTAAGGTTTGCAAAAGTCTTTTGCATCCATTAACTCATTGAAACCAAGCAACCCTGAGAAGCAGGTAGTGGGAGTACTGGTATCCCTACTTAAGAGATGAAAACCTTAGAGTCAGAGTTTCAATAATTTGCTCATAGTCTCTCAGCTACTAAGTATCAGAGGCAGGAGTGAAATTTGGGTTTTCCCTGAAGCTCAGTCCCAGACTCTACCAGTAGACATCGCTGCCTAAAAAGAAAAGAGTCAGAAGAGCTGAGTTCAAGCACGGGTTCTACTCACACTACTCATTTTATACATAAGTTACTTGACCATGACCAGGTCATACAATCCTATAGCTATAATAATAATACTATTATTAATATCACAATAATAGTAATAGCTAGTATTTATACAGGTATTTAGAGTTAGACAATGTCTGACCTATTTGACCCTTATAACAACCTTCTGAGTTAAGTGCTATTGTTATGACCGTTTTACAGATGAGGAAACTGAGGCAGAGAAAGGTTAAGTCTAGAGTCACACAGCTAATAAGTGTCCTGAGTGGGTTTATCCCATATCTGATGCACCAGTCTCCTCTAGAATATCCCCCATAACAGGTTATCTAGCCAAAGGGCATATGCTTTGAGACAATGTTCTATCAGTGACTCCCCTATCTCCTTGGGTCACATGAGGGCCCTTGGCAAAGGGGACAAATAAGGTTTGAAGAGCAGTAGAAGTAATACCCTAAAGAGACTAGACTGTACTTCATACAAAGGAATCATCCAAAGGCACACACACAAAACAAAACAATGGCAAAATAAGGCTATCTGCCCCATATATTTAGCCTAATAATTTAATGTTTTTAATAAAAAGATTATATTTGAACAGTGTAACCAATTAAATTTTCTTTTTAACTATTTACATTTAAATTAAGTAATAATTTATCATACATATAATATGTACATATAATATATACAAAGTATTAATAATACTTTATTATAACAATTTTTAGCAACTCCCTAAACAGCATAGTAGATCGAGCACTAGACTTGTAGCCAGGAAGACAGATATGAGCTAAAATTCTACCTGAGACACCTGCTGTATGACCCTGGTCAAGCTCTTAACCACTCTATGCCTCAATTCCTTCTCTGTAAAATGTGGAGGTCAGCCTTCACAGTCTTGTAAAGTGTCTTCCAGATCTAAAGCTAATTAACTTTTGATTATTTATTTGTTCATTCACTGTCATTCGCTCTTCCTCTCAAGTGAATTAATATCTACTCCATTCCTCAGGTCCTGTTTTTTTTTACTTTGCATTTCAATCATTTTTTTAAATGCATAATTCCTGGAGCTATGCTTACCAGCCAAATGAATTACTTTCCAGCCTCTTCAAATGTATATCTGGCCTTCCATTGATCCAAAAGTAGATGCCTAAGCAAAATTTAAGAAAAAAAATCTCCCCACCACTACCACCACCACCACTTTCCACTTGCACTGTTTATCACAATATAAATTCCTACATGCCAGAGAAAAAATTATTTTGGCACTAAAAATATTCACATTTACAAAAATTATGAAGGTTCCATCCATCCAGGTTTTTCCACAACCACTCCCATGAAAGTTGCAACTAGCTGAAAAGACTTTAGGCCTAGTTACAAGTCCAGAAACCAGTTTGCTAAGTGTAGCACCTTACAATGTACTAAAATGCTCAGGACTACAAAAGGGGCAACTGGAGGATTAATTCTTGGGAACTGGTACTCCACAAAAGATAAAACTATAAAAACAGAACCTCAGTCTTTCTGTCTCCTCTTTTTCCAGTGAAGGCAGCTAAAAGCAGGTAGAGGATATTAAGAATTACTGAGTCAGGGCAGCTAGGTGGCTAAAGTACCAGCTCTGAAGTCCGGAGGATGTGAGTTCAAATCCAGCCTCAGATACTCAGTAGCTGTGTGACTCTGGGCAAGTGACTTAAACTGTACCATCTCAGAAAAAGAAAACAAAAACAAAAAAACAGTCAGTAAACAAGCATTTATAAAGCTATTTTGTGCCAAGTAGACATTTTGTGGAGTGCTGGGAATAGAAAGAAAAGCAAAAATAGCTCCTGCCCTCAAGAAGCTTACATTCAAATGTCAAAGACAATATGCAAAGTAGGAAGTATTTAGTAGACATTTACGGACTAGGTGTACATCATTAGCAACTTGGAGGGAGGGGGGTGAGTCTGTGAAAGATTTCCTGTAGAAGATGGGTATCTAGCTCAGTCTTGAAAGAATCTAGGAAAACTAAGGAGGATAAGCAGGTAGACTATTCCAAGCATGGAGAACAGTAAGTTTGAAGGAAGGAAACAAGGATGCAATGTTACCTTCAAGGAACACCAAATAGGGTAGGGTAGCTGAATCATAGAATGCTTTAAGGGGAGTCAAAAGCAAGATTTGCAAGGTAGGAAGGAGGCAAGTTAAGAAGAGCTTTGAAAGACCAAACAAAGGATTTTATATTTGACCCGGAGATAATAGGGAGTCATAGAAGGTCAATTGGCTGGTGGAGGGAGGGAAATGACAAGATCAGAACTGCACTTGGCAGCTGAGTAGAGGATGGATTGGAGTTAAAGTTATTACAATACTCCCAGCAAGAAGTGATGAGGGTCTGAAGTTGGGGATGGTATCTGTATGAGCAGAGAAAAGTAAAATCATCTATTTGTTACTTGGTCACTTCAGTTGTGTCCAACCTTCAGTGACCCCATCTGGTGTTTTCTTGACAGATGCAGGAGTGGTTTGCCATGTCCTTCTCCAGCTCATTTTACAGATTAGGAAACTAAGGCAAACAGGATTAAGTGACTTGCCTAGGGTCACACAGGTAGTAAAAGTCTGAGGCATTATTTGAACTCAGGTTTTCTGAGTTCAAGTTCAAGCAGTTCTAGTTGCCAAAAGAGCATCTATAGACGAATTAAACGGTTGGAATTCTTTTTCCTAGCTGCTAGAGCTTGTAACGTCAGGTCTTTGTGCAATGGCTTAAGCTTCAGAGTTGGCAGAACATTGGAAGTATTAAATCACATAACACAGCAAAGAGCCTAATAAATATAGTAGGTACCTAATAAATGCTAGTTGACTAACTGACATAACTATTAGAATATAAACTGGTTTTATTTTCATCTCCTCAGCACTTAGGCACATAGTGGTCACTTAAGAAATGCTTGTTTACTGATTGCCTGATGAAAAGAAGTAGAGGACAGTCTCTAGGTCATTGAGAAGATCCTCTAAGGAGGGTTTATGGAAACTCGTGAACAAGAATTACTCAAGAAGAGATGTGGATGAGTTATAATCTACTTTGGTGAAAGATGCACTCAGCAAGGAGCACATAAATCTAGTCAAATGCAGTATTTGAAAGCTTCCTTCAGTGCACCTTATTGTGTGTTGTGCCCCCAAGCACCTGCCTACCTGGCCTCTCCCTAAGTGTCTAGTCTGCCCTCCCTCTTTTGTCATTCAGGAATGGTTCTGCAGGCCTAAAGGAACAACATTTTCCTAGGAGTAAACCTCCTCCAAATCAGAGGCTGGCATGGAAGAGAAAAATTGGTAGAAGAGCCACAAACACACCTGCATTCCAGAGGCCCAAGATTCCTGACTTAAGCAGACAGCTCACCAGTAGAGAATCCAATCCAACAAACAGGCCCTGTGCTGAGTACTAAATTACACAATAAATACAATTAATATAAAGAAAGTCCCTGCCCTCAAGGAACTACAATCTAAAGGGGTGATAACATACCACAGGTGCAGGAAAGGGGCAAGAGATGATGAGGGCAGAAAAGAAAGTTTAACCCTAAATGTCTTTTGACCTCAAGGAGCTGGGGTTTCTTTTTCTAACTATAGTTTGAAATTTAGAAAGAGAGGATGGGTCTGTTAGAAAGAATCAATTTGGAACTATGCCCAAAAAGCAATCAAACTGTGCATACTCTTTGATCAAGCCATATCACTACTAGGTCTGTATCCCAAAGAGATTTAAAAAAAAAAGGACAAGGACTTACTTGTACAAAAAAACACTTATAGCAGCTGTCATCATGGTAGCAAAGAATTAGAAATGGAGGGGATCTCCATCAATTGTGGAATGACTGAACAAATTGTGATATATGAATGTAATGGAATACTACTGTGTTATAAGCAATGACAAGTAGGCAGATTTCAGAAAAATCTGGAATTACATGAACTGATACAAAGTGAAGTGAGCAGAACCAGGAGAACATTGTACACAGTAACAGCAACATTGTACAACGATCAACTATTCCCCAGCAACACAATGATCCAAGACAATTCCAAAGGTCTTGTGAAGAAAATTGCTATTCACATCCACAGGAAGAACCAGTGGAATCTGAATGGAGTTTGAATGCAATTTTCACTTTATTTTTTTATGGATTTTTTTTGTCTATTTCTTCTTTCACAACATGACTAACACAGAAATATATTTTATATGATTACACATTTATACTTGTATCAAATTTCTTGCCATCTTGGGAAGGGAAGAAATGGGTAAGGAAGGGAGAAAATTTGGAATGAAAAATTTCCAAATGAATGTTAAAATTTGTCTTTGTATATAATTAGAAAAAATAAAATACTGTTTAAAAAAAAAGAATATTCTTGGGACGGCACAAGAGCCTGAAGGAAGAGTTCAAAAGGAAAGGGGAGAAACAGAATTGAAGAAAGAAAAGTGTTTTCTAAAAGAATGTTTCCAAGGATATAAGTTATGGAAAGGGATTAAAACTGCAGAAGCAAAGGAGTTCTCAGGTAAGGAACTTTTCCCAATCTAAATATCCTTCTCTTCTCCTAACAAAGTATCTATCTTCTTGGAATCTCCTCAAAAACAACTAGATTCTTCTACTGATATCAAAAGCCATAAAACAAACATCCACTTAAATCTTCATATTTCAGAATCACTCAACTCTCCCTTCTTATCAGGTCACACTCAGATAACCCCAGAGATTCTTTAAAACATGGACATTTCCTTACCTCCTCATCATTCCCCAATGATACTCTAGTTCAGGTCTCATTATTTCTACAATATATTACCCCAACAGCCTCCTAGTGGGGTAAAGGTGGTTCACTAGATGACAATGAAGATGATGATGAGGATGAGGATGAAGAAGAAGAAGAAAAAACAACAACAAACAATAGCTAGCATTCACATAGATAATTATACCTACTAAATACCATGCTTTATGCTAAGCATGTTACAAGTATTTATCTCAGTTAATCCTCACAACAACCCTGTGAGATAGGTGGCCACTATATACACTTTATAGTCGAGGAAACTGAGGTTAAGCAACTTACCCAACGACACACAGCTAGTAAATCCAATTTTGAACTTTGATCGTCCTGACTCCAGGCCCAGTACTCCATTCACTGTACCAGTCAATAAACATTTATTAAGCACCTATATTGGCCAGGGAGGAAATGGGGTGGAGGATGGGAAGAATATGCCCCTAGCAGGGCCATGGTGCACAGATATCAAGGAGCCAAATAGAAAGTGAAGAGATGGCTGACTTGGGTGCCCTCCTTAAATGGAGGTTCTAGAAGGAGTCCTACCTTCCAATCAGATGTGGGGGTTCAAGGGCAGAGGATACAGATAAAATATGAGTTTCAGGCCTAAAGTGATCTTCTAGGATGAAGAACATGATAGAAAAGTCCTGAGCATTATGTCCCATTAAGAAATGAAGATAGGATACTGAACTTGGATTCAGTGATTCAGGGTTCAAATCTTGCCTCAGATATTAACTCGGTGACCCTGAGCAAGTACTTAATTAACCTCCCTGGATCTGTTTTCTCATGTGTAAAATGAGAATGTTGGTTTCAATGGTCTCTTAGGTCCCTTCCAAGTCTAAATCTATGACCTAAAATCTTTCTCATTCTCCACCTCTTCTCTAAACCAAGCTGCCAAAATCACTTTCTTAATGCACACCTCTTTCCTCCTACTTGAAACCATTAATGGCTCACTATTTCCTACAAGAGAAACTCCTACTTCTTCTTCCAGGTAATCTATGTCTACATCTTCTACAATCTGGCTCCAATCTTTTCTCCCACTATTCCCCTACATAATGCAACTCACATCTCAAACCAAACTGGTCTTGTTTTCTCCAAAGGCCATGCCCTATAACATTTCCTCAGCCTGGAATACTATCCCTATCTGCCTATCTAAATCTCTCCCTCCACATCCTCCAACACAAAATATTTCCCAGGCCCATTAGTGGCCTCTCTGCCTACCTCTCCTTCCTATAGCATTAGCACTTCCAATCTGTATTCTTCACTTGGCCCACAGCATTAAACTATCTTGTATTATTCACCTCCTTTGTGGTACTCGTTTCCTCTACTGAGGAGGCTCTCAGATCTCTCTGTGGATTTCCTTCCTTCCCCCAATACTCCCCTCCCAATACCTAACATAGTACCCACTTTCATGATAGATGCTCAGTAACTATTTGGTGGAGAGGAGGGAGTGATGATGGAGATGATGATGCAAGGGAAGGAAATTAGACCAAGAAAGATCAAAGAACAGTCTGCTGCTGTTAGTGGCCAACTAAATTTCTCTCATCATATGCCCTTTTCTCTGCAAGCAGTTTCAGTCTAAGCCAAAGCTACCCTAGTGGGTCAGGTACCATAATTCCTTGTGAGCAACCTGCAGCCAGAAATCAAGAAGGTGAGCCACCTTACGTTGCCAGGGCTGTTTGCCATAGCAACGTTGGGGAGCCAGCTCCGGGACCAGATTGCTGGCAATCTCCACAGGGTAGTGTTTTTAAATCTCACTCACTCTCTCTGTGCTAAATTATTGTATTCTGCCAAGAAGTCACAAGAAATAAACACAATAGCTGGGTTGCCATGGAACATAGATCTAAATGGAACTGAACATTCAAACGCTGATTTCCTAGGTAGAAGGATGGGACAGTGGAACAAGCAGCCACCTAGGGGGATCAGGAGACTTGCATTCCAGTTGTACCTAGCTCTGCTACTTACTAACTACATGACCCTGAACAAATGATTTCCCTTCTCCTGACCTCATCTTCTCTATCTGTAAAGTGAGGAGTTGGAACTAGATAATCTCCAAGATTTCTTTCGAGTCCTAGAATGTTATTTTCCATTTTCTAACTTCCCTTCCCACTCTGACATTAGGCTCCAAATCCTCTAAGTTAGGACTTCTATGCTCTTGAGACTCTTTCTAGTCTTAATATTTTGGGACTGTATTTCTAGCCCTATACATAAGAAGCTTCAATGGATCCTTGTTAAAACTCAGCCAGTCAAACGGGGCTGGTAACTGTTTCCTATATACAACATTTCATCCCATGTCTGGAATGTTTTACTCCTCCACCTCTACCTCTACTTCTACCCCCACTTCCACCTAAAAGAATCTCTCATTGTCTTATAAGTAGAGCTCAGATGGCAGTTTTTAAATGAGGCTCCCTCTGATTAGGTCCCCTCCTACCCCCCCCCCCATTATGAGAGCTTGTTCCCTCCTGAAATTACCTTTTACATATTTATTTGGGTATGTTTTGTATCTCCCCATCACAGCCATCAAATATATGTTCTTAGAGAGCAGAGACTTTCGTTTTTCTTTATATCCAAGCACCTAGCACAATGTTCTTTACCTTAGAGTAGGCACTAATACATATGTGATTGTTAAATTGAACTGACAAGGCAAGGAAGGAGAAAAGAACTAAGATAATACTAAATAATATTTTTTTCCATGAAAATCTAGTTAGGGACCTGGAGAACTGGGACTGATCCATAAGACTCAGTGTGCTGGAAAAGATCTTCTGAGTTCAGCTCCCATCCCTCATTTTATAGGGAGGAAAATTAAAGCCCAGTGGCTGCCATGTTACTACTGGCCTACTTGAGTTCTCAAATCACAGGCTGCAAACTAGAAAGAGGGTCGAATCATCCATCACCTGGTAGCTAACTCTGCTTCAAGTACATAAATCAAATCACCAACGTTTATTGAGTACCTACTGTGAATATTGATTCCCTACTGTGAATAATGAAATAGATTACCTAGGAGTATAGGTTCATAGGATTTAGAGCTGAAAGAAAACTTAGATCATCTATTGACCCACCCACCTAACAGTCACTGTTTACATAGGAAGAAACTGGAGGCTATAGAAGCTAACTTACCCAAGTATCAAAGTAGCAAAACTGATTTAAGTCTTTTCAAATCTAGTACTATTTTCATGTTACTTTCATGTACTAGACTGTTATGGTACCAACCACAAGTGAATAAGACTGGAGCAATCAAAAAGGGCTTCCTGGAGGAGGTGGGATTTCAGCTGGGCATTTACAAATTTGCAAATTTCATGCTAAATTGTCTAATATGCCCTTTAAAAAACAAATTCTACTTAATAAGTTAATTGAGAGAATTCTCTTTTTTTGCTCTTTGTGTAACAAAATGTTCATACTCATGAATGAATGTTAAGTTTATGACAAAAAGATTTTAAATTTAAAAAGTGTTAGGCTTGGGGAAAGGGGTGGGCAAGGGAAACAGTCCATGCAAATGAAAATAAGCTCAAATTTTTTTCAGAGACGATGAATTCATAACAGATAGCAACCCTTTCCAGGGAAATTTTAAAAACCTTTGACAGCTCAGTGTCTGTCTGCTTCAGCCTGAGTCCCTGAAGCACTTAGGAGTCTCCTGAACAAGAGAGAGGCAGCCTGCAGTAACCCAGGCTTAGCCACAAGAAGAGCCTTTTAAACCCAGAGACTGAATTACCTTCTCATCCACATCCCCCAGGGAAGGTGTGAGTCAGACAGATGGGACATGGAAGGAAGGGATGGAGGTGAAGAGAAATGACCAGTGAGAGAAAACTTAGATGGCTCTGAGTTGCAAAATAATCTCTCTCTTGTGTCTGAGGAATAGTTTCATATGAGGAAACAAATCCTAGAGTCACAAGCCCTAGATTTCAGTTCAGATTCAGCTACTAACTCCTTATGACCTTTGGTAAGTCATTTCCTTCTTGCCCTTTTTTTTTGCACCCATTAACTGATAAATGACATCCATTCAAGTGTTCTTGATGATAATGAGTTAAAGATGCTGATTAACTAAACATAAGAAATTGCAGTTAAAAGAATCTTTGATCTTGTTTTTATCTACAAACAATAGCAATAATATCCTTCCTCTTTTTCTCTTCTGGGGAAAGTAAAAGTGAGAGAGACAGACAGACAGAGAGACAGAGAGAGAGAGAGAAACCAAAACTAGTTCTCTCTCCCTTTGTCAGAGACAGTTAGGAAATACTATCTATAGAGTATACAGCCACTGACCTTATCACTGCTTAAAACCTATATAACAGAAAACGCTTTTTTAAACAGAAGGAATATCATCAGTCATGAGTCTGTCACTGAAAATCCTGGATGGTAAGAAAGGGAAAAAAAGAATCAATTTAACTGTAGATCATGCTTGAAGCAAGAGACTGAACAAAAGATGAAATATAGTAGAAAATGCATGAAACTGGGAGTCAGGAGATCTGAGTACAAGAGCCTCCTCTGCCATCAATTCATTAAATAATATTGGGTAAAACATTTCCTCTCTTTGAATTCCAGTTTCCTCATTCATAAAATGAGGGGATTGGACTAGATGGTGACTTTAAATCCCTTCCAACAATCACATTATGTTCCAAGTTCTAAGGTCCCTTCCAACTCTGACATTGTGTGTTGTTCTGTGTTTCAAAGTCCTTTCCATCTCTAACATTCTGTGTTCTACATTCTACTGTCCCTTCCAGCTGTAAACTCCATGTTTTCAGTTCTAAAGTCCATTTTGTCTCTGAGAACATAGCTCAGTCTATGAACCAACCATTGTTCGTTTACATCGAGTCTGTGATATTTATGATATAATTTCCCAATCTGTACCAGTAGAGATCACTACACACCTTCTATCTTGCCAAGTGGTACTTGTATCTTACTCAAATGGAGTGAGAAAGATGAATAAATGCCCGGGTTAACTTTCACTAATCCTTTTCAGTCACTTTTTAACGTTTTGCTTTACTCCCCAGGTCTAGGAATCTTTTGCAGAATTGAAAAACAGATAGGGAACAACTAAGTAAATAATAAATCTATAAAGCCCTTCGAGATTTCTATGAATTCTGTTTCCCTCACCTTTTTGGCACTCGCTGGAGAGTGAGGAGAGCCAGTGCCAATCCTAGTTCTTCCACTAAAATCACCAGGTAACATTGTGTAAATTATTGCCCCTTTCAAATCAAATCAATTCCACAAACATTTAAGAGCCCACTATGTGCACTTGCGCTAGACAGTTTCCTCCTCTGTAACAGAAGGTTGGATTATATGGTATCTAAAGGCCCCTTACAAGCTCTGTTATTCCGGCTTCTACATGTAATGCTCTATAACTTTTACTCCTTAATTGGCGAACTGGGTCGGGAAACTGCTAATAATGCTTCATGGAAAGCTCCGTGACTCCCCAGTGAGTCAGAGGACACAGTAATCTCTTACAGTGTAGTCCAGGTCGGTCCTTGGAACCCGCCTCCAGACTACAGCTACAACAGCAAAGCATGTGACAGCGGCGGCGGCGGCAGACCCGAGCCTTCGCTGCAGTTTCGTCAGAGGTAAAGGTAGCACACAGCAGAAGCCTGCACAGCCTGCGCAGCCCTCACGAGCGCGCGCACACACAGGGACATACATACACAGACAGGCCGGCAGGCGAGCACATAAGCGCGCGTCATACACCTGCACACATACCCAAGCACACACACGCACCACCACTGATCACGGTTTGTCAAACGAAAGCACAAGTCACATGCCGCTGGAACTCCTTGCATCAAATATTAACCCTTATAGGATAAGAGGGTGCGGAAGGGAGAGGAAATGCCTGCGCATGCAGGCCAGCCACAGCCCGCAGAGCGGACTGCAGAGACTAGAGAGCTGAGCTGATCCGAGCTAGTCAAGCAGAGCATCCCTCCCGGCTCTGCAGCAGTCCCAAAGGCCCCATTTACAACCCTTTGGAAGTCCACACTACAGTGACTTCAGCAGTAGCTTATTCCTATGCTAAGGTTCTTCTCCCCACTGTGGTGTGAAATACTGTAGCTTTTCAGGGAGAGGCCCCACGGCAGTACGCGGTCAGCAAAGCCGTTACATGCCGGAAGGCTAGAATTGATAACTTCGGGAAGCCTTAGGGGGTCAATTTAAAAAAAAATCTTTATACATCACATTACATATAACTGGCCAGCGTTTCTCCAATATTTCCTTTCCACACACCCACCGGACTTCAGCCCCGTAAGAACAGCTCCCAAGAGACTGTCAGCTCCTGATAAAGTTTACCTTTCCCCTTCCTTCCCCTCCTCTCCTCTTCACCACCCAGTCCAGAGTGTTATACAGAAGCGTACTTTACACAGGGAGTGAAGTGACTTAAAGCCGGCGAAGGTGAGAGTCGCCTGGCTCAGCCCACCCGCCCTGCAGGCCGCTAGAGTGGAGATCCAACTGACAGACCACTGCAGAACTGCCTTATTTAACCCTGGAGGCCTGTTCTAAATTGGCTGCTGCGACTGAAGGAGTTAAAAACCAGCGCATTGGACCAGATTCGATGGCATCCGCAATCAAAGATCCCTATCATCTGCTACAGAGGAAAAGCTCCCTAAATCTATCTCTAAACTTCCCGGGCAGGAGGTGGATAGCAAAAAGGCCGGGGGGGGGGGGGGTGTGGGGGAGGGGACTAGGAGGACTCAGAGGCTGCAGATGGATGCCCTGCTCCCGGCACCTTCTTCTATGTCACGCGGGGGCTGCAGTAAATCCCGGCACGTTTTTAATAGCTAACTCCTTTAGGAGGCTCACACCAAGACTTTGGGGGACGCTGCCCCTGGCGACAGGTCCCCGGCTGTCACGCAGCACGTGAGCTGCACGCCGCAGAAGCCGCGGCGCCCCCTTCTCCCCCCCCCCACTCGTGTCCACTGCGTCTCCCAAGCCAGGCACACTAACCCCATAGGTTAGTGAGGCGCCCTGCGCAGCCAGATCCGGACACGGGTTTAAAAGGAAATCCCAGAGCTGTGCGACTTCCCTCATTCGCACACCCACGTGTCCCGCAGAAAGCTGAGCGGAATGGGCGCCAAAGCCCGGAGCAGAGAGCTGGTAACTTTAAGGGAACTCTGAGCTGCAGGAAGGTGCTGGAGGGGGCCCGAAAGGTGAAACGCCCACCCCTAGTAATCTAAGGGCAGCGGGCGCTGCGCTGCCACCAGAGCCGGTCTGGCTTCTGCTAAAGCCGGGCAAGGGACAGTCAAGCGCATGAAAGTGGAGCTGGAAGTGGTCCTCTGGCTGCTTGCTTGCTGCCTGCCAGGGTCGCCCCAGGAGGTTCCGCGCTGCCTGCCTCCTCCCCAGACGTGCAGCTCTACTCTGGGACTGAAAAGGGGTGCAAGGCGCGCCGCCCTCCCCGCCTTCCACTCCGGGTCCCTGGCACTGGGTTCCAGGGAACGCAGTACACAAGCTTCCTGACGCCCGGCTTTCTGGCAGTGACTGCAGCAGATGCGACCTCCCCGCTTCCCTCCGCCAGCTCTTTTTCCAGGGGCCTGGAACTGTCCTCTGGGAGGGAATGGGGACGCCTGGGGATGGGGGTCCTCCGTAGCCCCGTTGACAGCTCTCCCCGGGGCGCACGCCGGCGCGCCGGTGTCTCAGGCAGCTCTCAGGCACTGCCGCAGACACAGCGCCCCCTCCTCCCTTTCTCCCTCCCTTCCTCCCCAGCCCCAGGGAGCTGCGGCGCCGGCCTCCCGGCCCCTGGGGCTCCCGCCCCCAGAGGTCCCCCGGCCTTACCTGACTGTCAGAGAGATAGTTGAAGAAGAAGGAGGAGAGCTCTTCATCCAGCAGCGCGCCGCAGTCCGACCCCGCCATCTTCCAGCAAGCAGCCCCAGCCGCGGCAGCGTGGGGGAGTCGGCGCCGAGCAAGCCGGCCGGGGGCGGGGAGGGGAGACAGGGGAGGAGCGGGGAGGGACAGAGGGGGCGGAGCTCCGGCCCCGCGGGCTGCAGCAGCAGCGGCAGCGGCACCTCGGCTTGCTGAGGCGGAGCCCGGGGGTCGGGGACAGGCTCCAGGCCCAGGGGTCTCCTAGCTCCCAGCACGCGCCGCCCTGACAGCTCCCTTGCAGTCGGTTAACAGTTTCCTCCTCCAGAGCAGGAGACAGGCTCCCCCCTTCTCCCTGTCCAGCAATGCAGTCAGGTCCCCCGCTACCCGGGGCTCTAGGTGACAGTCTCCCAGGCAGCCGCCTACGATGCGATCCAAGAGAAATATTATCTTTTCTTTCATTCATTCATTCCACAGATGTGCATTATGAGCATCTCCTGTGTGCCCAGCGCTGTACTAAGCACCGGGAGGGATAGAGGGATGAATAGTCTAGTCCCACCCGTCAAAACTCCTAGTCTAATTAGAGAAGATAAGATAAAAACGTGAATCACTACAATATGTGATAAGTCTTGGAGACTTACAAACAAAAGTGCCATAGGAATTGAGAGGAGAAGGGATAGTTCATCCACCTGGAGTCAGGAAGGCAGTATACATTTCCAGGTCCCACAGCCTGGTGTGGTAGAATGAGCAATGAATGACAACTCAGAAGATCTGGATTCCAGTCCACGTTCTGCCACTAAGTGTGACTTTGGGCAAGTCCTTTCCTGAATCTGGGTCTGTATTTCCTCCTCTGCAAAATAAGACTTAACTAGGTTACTAAGGCCTCTTCCTTTGACACTATATAAAATCTCTTCTAGTTCTGGTATTAAAAACATTAAATTCACTTCAACAAGCATTTATTAAACACTACTATATGCAAGGCATTACCTAGGCCTTGGGAATGCAAAGACAAAAAAAAAAATGAAGCAGTCTCTAACCTCAGGAAAGGTATATTCTGATAAAGGGACATAACATGTAAAATATGAAGTTTGTTTCTGCAGGAGGAAATCACTAAACTGCAGGGAAGGGAAGAGGCAGGAGTCAGAAAAGGCCTTATATGAAAGGCAGTGAATTAAGTAAGGCTTGTAGGGAGCCAAGGTCCTAAGAGGTGGAAGGAGAGAGTATCATAGGCAAGGGAGACAGACTGTGGAAAGGTTCATAGAAGAAGATGGAATTCACAGATAAGTAAATATTAATCTATATCTTGCATGTAAATGATGCCATATATAACATGTTTAATATATTAATTGTGTGTAATTAATACACATTCAATATATTTATAAATGTATAAATAGAAAGTGTTTTCCCAGGGTTAGAGATGGTAGAGGATACTCAGAACTAGAGGAATCAGCAA
Organism: Potorous gilbertii; assembly: GCA_028658325.1. Lineage (NCBI taxonomy): Eukaryota > Metazoa > Chordata > Mammalia > Diprotodontia > Potoroidae > Potorous > Potorous gilbertii. The sequence continues at coordinate 388,575,272 of CM053769.1, forward strand.
AGACCTCTTGAGGTCTTGAAAGACCTCGGAGCCTTGAAGGATACTAGGAGTTCCAGGAGGCAGAGCTGAGGAGGGAAAGCATACTAAGAAGGGGAGGTGAAGATTATCTGGAGAAGAGGGATAAAATGCCATCTAATAGGCTAATTTGGTTGGAAGTAATATGCTTTTGAGAAAATTGTGTATAATCAACCTGGAAAGATAGTTTGGATCCAGATTGTAAAAAGTGCCAAGTAAAAGTGTTGCTATTTTATCTTAAAGGCAGTAAGAAGACAGGGAAGCTTCTTGAGCAGGGTAGTGTTCTGATCAGACCTGGATATTAGAAATATCAATTCTGTGACTGTGCTGAGGATGGCTTGCAGAGCTGAGAAGTTACATGTAGGAAAATTAATTAGACAGCAATGGCAATCATCCAGGTGAGGGGCAATTGGGACCTAAATTAGAATGTGGTGTGAGTATAGAGAAGGGAGACATGAAAAAGATGTTGTGGAGGAAATGACCTCTAAGGTTCATCCTGGTTCTAGTCTACAGTGATGGAGATGGCCTTTGATCTTGGCTTTGAAGAATGGATAGGATTCTGAAAGGGTAGGAGAGAAGAAGAAAAACATTCCAGGGAAAAAGAATAGCATAGAATGAAGCTGAGAGGTAGACAGAAATTAGTAAAAGGCAGATTTCATTTTTGTAGGTAAGGTCCACCTACCTTGATGGAGTTCCTTTTTGAGCCTTTCCTATTCAAAGATGAGAAAACAGGGAAATTCTCCAAGTGGGAGCCCACCTATGTCTTGAGCTCAGGAGTGTGAGCTGGACTTTCCTGTCTTGGTCTCAGGATCCTTAGCCTGCACTTTCCCAGAACTAAAGATAGTGATTTCATTCTTTGGCCCTATGCCATAACTGAGCTTTTAAGGAACAGTTCATTTGGATGTGGGATGGAGGAAACACCACAAAGGAAAAGATTAGACCAATCTCTGGGATCTCTCCGCCCCACATCCAAATGAAC